>JANHMN010000013.1:7755333-7770598 GCA_030674055.1 Rhabdomys pumilio
TATCATGGCCCTTGAAAACTGGTCCTCTAAATATCATGGCCCTTGAAGTGTTGAGCTATCTCTTTAGCTGATATTTTGTCCTAAGGGTCTAAATCTGAATTTAGGGTCTAATAGCCTGTACCTTGGTTTTCATTGAGAGAGTCAGAGAATTACATAGAATTGTCTAGCTCAGGCCTGAATTACAGACAGCAGTGATGATAACAAGCCTGAATCTGAAGGAACAAAGTTTCAAGAATCTGGGAGATATATAGTCCAGGATAGCTTTGAGCCCATGGTAATCCTCCTGCCTCAGACTCCCAAATGCTTGGAACACAGATATAAGCAGCCATAAGTGTCTTACACGTATATTTTAGAGCATAAATTTATATGTAAGGTACATGTGTTATGGGAGTTGGGCATGTACATATATATGAATCTGTGTGCCTGTGAAGGCTAGAGGTTGGCCTGATGTATAACTCTCAATCACTTCCCCCTTAATCGTCAAGATTGCTTCTCTCACTGAACCATGATCTCACATTTTAGATAGACTAGCTGGCCAGGGAGCTCCAGAAATCGTGCCGCCTTCTGCTGCCCAGCCCTGGGACTGCACGTGTGTACAATCATACATTTCACACATGTGCTGGGGACTGAACTCGGGTCTCCATGTTTGCATAGCAGGCACCTTATTCCATGAATCATCTCCCCAGCCCAGCACATGTTTCTGACATTGCCAGATGCCTTGATTTCCAAGAGGAAATGGCAGAAGCATTTCCACTACTTCTCGGAACCCTGCTTACTGACCTCTTGATCTGTAATGTGCAGAGCCACTTTGTCTACTCCATAGAACCCCTTGTGCTGTATTCACAGGAGCCCAGAGGTGGAAGGCAGCTTCCTTAGAAACGCTGCCAGAGGCCGTCGAGAAGTGACTTCAGGACCATGTTGTTTTCCAGCTTATCAGTTTAAACCCAGTGAACTGCCAACTCCTTGTCGGTCTGAAATTGGGGTTTCCTTGAGCAGAGGCACAAATGGGCTAATTGTGTTTTAAACAACTCACCTTGCAAAGAAGTCTTTTTCCTTGGGTGAAAGAACTGTGATTTATTTATTTTCCTCCTTTTATTTGCTCCAGACTTTCTCTAGCATCTTCTTCATAAATCAGCTTCCCATTGAATCTGGTCGGAAAATCACGATGCAGTCAGTGGAGAAGCCAGAGTGGGTGCGGAGTGAAGTCTCCCATGTAGGAGGTCTGGGCAGCCAGCTTTCACAGGCGATGGAAGGGTCCCTTCAGGAGGCCTCCTACAGAGCATCCTTCTCCTTGGCAGACAATCCTACATAACAGGTGACATGAACAGGCAGGAAGCACTTAGACAGAAGGCTGGAGAGGCTGGGAAGAACTAAATTAGTGAAGGAAACTTAATTATCTCGCCTCCAGCCTTCCTCCGGTCAGTATTGCAATTGAACACAGACAAAATTCAGCATTTTTATGGATGGGCTACTTCAGCCTCAGAATGAGCCTTTTCTTTACCTTCTATCCAGAACTATATTGACTACCCTTTCCCCTTTATCTCTAGATTTAGAAAGAGCAAGTATCACATTCCATTAAAATACAGGTGTCTATGCTTTGTGGATTCCTAGGCAGCCAATTTTGCGTTTATTTTACCAACTTAAGATGAGAAGAAACAAAGGACTGTGCGAGAGGATAGAGTTTGCAGCACAGACAGCTTGCTCACTTATTAATCAAAATACTCCAGCCACTCTGTGCCCCCTCCTTGTGTAACACACACACACACACACACACACACACACACACACAGAGAGAGAGAGAGAGAGAGAGAGAGAGAGAGAGAGAGAGAGAGAGAGAACAGCTTTACAAGATAATTGAAGAAAAATAAGCATACACATAGAAAAAATAGAAAAAGGTGTTGAACTCATTTCTGGGAACAACTCACAGTGAAAGACAGTGAGGGCCAGTTTTCTTTGAGGCTATATATTTGTTACTGTTCAATACTTCAATCTTTTTAAAGTTTATGGGGTTAAGAACCTGGGTGAGAGTCGCCTCTCGTTTCTCTCCCTTTCCTCCTCTTTTGTTCTATGCTGAGCTGTGAACTTACAAGGCAGGGTCTATGTGTTTAAGACGTACTTTTCAAACTGTATTAATGGGTTGTGAAGCCATTGCCAAGCCCTGGCCTTGTTCCCACATGTTCTCACTGTGACACACCCATGGAAGTGGCACTAGAAAGCTTCTCATGTGCTGCCCTGATTCAGGGAAGGGCACAAGCAGAGCCACAGACATCCCAGGAAGAAGTCAAGTGGGATAGCAAACCATTCCTGACCATCCCTTCTAATTATAGACTGGTTTTGTGTAATACATACTCTTTGCTCCTTTAAATGACACACCAATGAAATTACTCTGAAATCTGCTAGTTAAAATTTTACATGACCTCTATGTGAGACCATTTGTAGAGTTTCTTAGAAAGAAAAGAAGACCTTATATTATTTTTCTCCTGGTTTTATTGTAATCTGAAAAAGCCTCATATGTTCTGAGGCAAAAAATGTACTAGTTCTGGGTACAAAATGAAAAAAAAAGCAAAGAGTATTTAGTGAAGTCAGCATCACATCACTTGGTGTGTGAGACAGCATGGCCTTCAAACATGGGTCTGGATAAATACATACCATACAATGTGGTGCTCTTAATGTACACTCTTTGCTTGCCTGCTTCTGTGTGGATGTTTTTATCACACACACACACACACACACACACACACACGCACGCACACATTCATGCACACACACTCATGCACACACACAGACACACACACAGAAAACACACACAGAGACATACACACACTCGTGCATACACAGAGACACACACAGAAAACACACACACAGAGCACTGACCCAACATGCATTTGGACTGTAGACAAAGCTTTCGGTGGACCTTCAAGTGCAGTATTTATCTGTCTACAGACCCAACTCTGTGCTGCTGTCCTCTGGCCTGCTCAGGGGGAATCATTCAGACCAATGCAATTTGCTCGATATTGGTCAGTTTGACTCCTGACCCTGTCCCTTGACAGTGTATCCTTGGCAACCCTGGCTGGGTGAAGGCAGGATGTGCTCATTGGCTCATCTATGAACACGCAAGGACTGCCTGCTGCAATCTGGCTTCACAGGGTTTGAGATCCAGTTATAAATATATTCTGATCAGAATCTAGATTCTGCACGGGAGAAAACCTCAGTGGGGTGAGCTTCCCAAACAGCACACAGAGCTGGTTGCTCTGAGCTGGGGTCCTCTCATACATTCTGAAGTGTGAGCTATTTTCTTTGTGTGTGTTATGGAGGGAGAGAGAAGATAGACATCTGATTCAAGTTCCCAAGACCATTACCTCTGAAATGGATAAACTGATTCGAGATTAGAAGAACAAAGCAGAAAACGTAGGTTATGCTCTTTAGAAAATGTCATTCAAAAAGCCAGGGAGTCGCAAGAGAGTCAAGTGCTTCTTGCTTCTGCTTGAGGACCTGAGTTCAGATCCCAGTAAATGGCAGGTAGATGGGTAGCTGCCTCTGATGCCAGCATCTAAGAGATGGGGGCTCCATGGGGCAAGCTGGGTAGCTAGGTGAGCTGAATCAGATAGCTCTAAGTTCAAGTGAAGGGCCCTGCATCAAAGAACAAGAAGGACAATGATTGGAGAATAACCCAGTACCATCTCTGACATTACACACATGCCCATATCTAGTGCACACACACTCGACACCATGTATTCCCACAATCAGGCACAAAACAGATTGTGGAATACAACTTGGCTTGACCCAGCTGGGGATGTTTGAAAGAAAGGGAGAGAAACATGGAAGACAGGCAGGGAGGAGGGCAAGCATATGTGGAGGGGGGGAGCTTGTCTCCTCCTGTGCCATTTGATGACTTCCTGTAAGAATTTAACACCCCTCACAAAGGCTGCCTGTGAATACAATCCAACTCATAGAAACAAGAACAATCACAGAAGGCCACTGTGAAATTCAGCTGCTGGTGGCGGGCAGGGGTTATAGGATACTTCCTTTACATTAGGAATCTAGATTAGAAATCTAGCTGATATTTAATTGCTCCAAACACCACCATGTTGACATTCTGCTAAGACTCAGACAATCCTTGCATTAACTTGACCTCTGTACCCGACCCGGGGACACCTGATATGCATAATGTGTCAGGACAAGAAGTTGAAGTGATGCTTGCTGCGTCAGATCTTGAACATCATCATGCACCCCAGATGTGAAATCCCAGAATCAATCTGATAAATATAAGGCTGGCCATTTCTGCTTCCCACCCTTTCCACTCTAGGGCCCTTGGTCCTCCTGGCCTTATTACTCTCTAGCCAGAGAGCAGTGAGCATGCTCAGGTGTGAGCTCCTGCTGTCTAGGAACTGCCTTCCTGTGTGCTGTGAGCAAAAGACAGCCATGCAGCCTGGCAGTGGAGGCTGTGGAGTCAGCTTGCTCATGGGAGTCTATGTGAGCACTGTATGTGTTCACTGTATGAGTTATTTAATGTGTTGCTGGGACAAAATGACTGAAGTAGCCGAAGGTCTGTTTACCTTTGTCCACGGTTAACAGTAAGATCATGGGTTTCCTGATTACTTTGCATCTGAAGTCAGGAAGCAGAGAGATGGATGCTGGTGCTCAGGTTTCAGTCAGTCCTGGACCCCAGCCCATAGAATGGTGCTATCTACACTCATAGTAGACCCTCCCAACTTAATGAATCTAATTAGACGCTTTCTTCCAGATATGCCCAGAGGCGTGTCTTTTGGCTATCCTAGATCCTGTCAAATTAACAATCAATATTAGCCTTGTATGCATAATCTACATATTTTCCATGTAGTAAGTTCTGTCCTGATACTATTTAACAATTGACTTTATTTAATCCCCAATAATAAGCTCCAAGGATGGAAAAGGCATTGTGTCCCCATTCATTTCCAGTCATACCCACCAGCTATCTCAAGGTGCCAGAACACACCATAGTTTCCTTTCCCCTTCTCTCTGTGTTCTTCTCTCTAACTTGAAATTTTGCTTATATTTGGTTTCTGCCTTCTAATAACTTCAGCTTGAAAGTGTTCTGGAGTCATGGTTTTGCTGGCAGCTGATTTTTGAGTACCTTTGATCATTGTATCCTGTGTGACTGGAAGTATTCTCAATATGTCTTAGCAGATGTGTCTGCAAGGGGATGAAACTGCCAGCTTTTGTGACTCTTTGGGACCAGGAGTGACATCATGAAGGACTCAGATGACCCTGGAGGTGGATGGCTCTGGTTCTGACTTTCCTCAAATCCCCGAGCCTGGCTAGGATGGTAGAGGGATAGCCAGTCTGTCTGATGACACCATACTCATTTCTTCACTCAAACAAACAGTCTGGCATAGTGGCACATGCTTGTAACCTCCGCACTCAGGAGATGGAGAGAGGATGATCAGGTGTTCAAGACCAGCCTCAGCTACCCAAAGTTCTGGGCCAGCCTTGCTTCTGTGAAACCCTTACTCAAAAGACTAACACATACACACACACACACACATACACACACACACACACACACACACACACACACACACACACACACACCACAAACAAACTAATATAATTACATGTACCCTTGTATTTGCTTGGTGAATGAAAAAAAGAGTTTATGTACTTGTCCATCCATTTCTTAGGGACACCCTTATCCACCCATGCTTACCTGAAGCCTTCATTCACTTAGGGGTATCCTTATCCATCTGTGTTTACCTGAAGCCTCAGTGATGAGGCAATGCATGTCTCTCAGAAGTTTCTTATAAACAAATCTATGAGCAAAAACAAACACACTCTGCAAGCTTTGTCCTCAAATTGGATACTTTCAAGGAATTTTACTACAAATTCCACAGGTCTCATTATTTCATTTATGTAGCACTGGAGCTTATCTCTGAAATGTTGATAATTCTGAGGAATCTGCATGGTTGAAGCAAAATTCACACCAAGGAAAAAGAAGAAAGAAATTAAACATGGATTTGTGTGGCCAGTGGCCAGTTCTTCTTCACGTGTCTTTGAAAGCAGAAGATTTCAGTTAAAGATCCATAGTGTATGAAGACCTCGCTAAGGCTCTCTGAAAATTTTTCACAAAATCCAACAACATTCCCTTGCCCTCCAAATTCTAGAAAACACGTACTTTAGTGGAAACCATGTGAGTTTGTAGCATAATTCTGTCCAGAGGAACACTGTTTTACTTGTGGCTAGGTTTTCTTTGCCCAGTGTGTTCAACTTCACTCCAGACAGAACCCATTTCAGAAAACACACTGAGTGAAGCAACTGCCTGAGGCTGCCCAGCCCACATGGTGCCTTGTGGTGCTGGTATTGGTCACAATGCTTGACCAGCAAGAAATCTAGGACAAGCTGAGGTAGCAGGAGGGATGACAGGGGAAGAAGAGAAAATAAGTAAGTAAAAGCAGGCTAGAATATCTAAGAAGTAAGTTGATCCAAAGGCAGCTTGAGCTCACATGGTGACAAGAGCCATCTCCTGCCATCCAGACTGGGAACCCAGAAACCATGCTTTCCTCTGCAATTACATAGGAGCTAGGCATCTCCCCTGGCCTCAAATCAAACATCATCACATTTTAATGTTACATTTTAAAATCCCAAATTGTCCTAAAGGTAGTTGGTTTAATGCTTTTAAAATACTATTATTTAGGAAATTGTCTATTTTCCGTTTTATTCCTGATTTTTCTCCAAGTCTATAATTTTGAACACGGGTGGATGTCTGATATTGCTAAAGCTCTGCTTCCTCGTGGTCTCCACAAAGCTCATCCTGTTAGCTGTCAGGGGCTGATGTCAGGGCAGCAAGTGCTCTCCTGTGTGAAGGCTGGGCATGTAACCAGGGAAGACTATTCCCAAGAAGCCAGCAGGGAGCCTTCTGGGTGAGCTCCCTGGCTGGCAAGTAGACAGGGATCTGCTTTGGTAACATGGTGAGAATGAAGAGTCTTTATCCAGCAGGAAAAAATATCTTTTTAAAGGAATGCTTGCTTGGCTTTGGTTTATTGCTTTTACCTTGGTGTAAAGTGTGCACTGTAAGCCCATGTTCTCCCCATTCTGAGACAAGGCACGGAGCATGGGGTATCACGGGGTCACCTAGTGATCTTCACTTCTGTCACTACATGGTGTCCCTATTTCTTATGTGTGCACACGCCCCTCTCCCTGTTCATAAGGAAATCCCAGGGACACTCACATATGACCTTCCACATGCTTTCACTTCCTCCACGTGTACTTTACCAGGCTTCAACCATTTTAAACACTAATGAACACTTCCAAATAACAATCCACAGAAAACGCATGCCCCAGTGCAATGGCATTTCTCGCGAGGTTCAGGAAGTTAAATTCCTCAACTTTTTAGGACACTGGCATTGTTAAAGCTCTACTTCACCGGGATCACAACACAGCTCATCCCCTGTTAGCTGGCACCATGGACTGATGCCAGAGTAATAAATGGGAAAACACTTCTAATATACACATTCCTGTCAAAAGCTTAAGCATGGCGTGATAGGGCCATCACCATCTTCTAGGTCAAACTTAGAGATCAGATTTGCAGATTCTCACCTCATGTCCCCAGTTCCCCAGATGTACCTGGTCTTGTCCTTAAAGTATACAAGGTGGGCAAGAGACTGATGGCTGCTGAGAATTTCAGTAAATGCTCTCAGAAGCCAGGACATGATGGATGGGCTGATTCCCATGATGCAGCTGTCCAGACCATCCACGTTTTTGTACATTACCTCAATAAGCTCACTGGTCCATTAGGCCAGATTTGAATACGGGCATTACTTTGTCATCCTGCCTCCTCTGTAGCATCTTCCCCAGGAAAAGCCTGGTGTCGATATTGCGTTAAGTTACTGCTTGGGGAGCCGTTGTTTTGAGCAACCTGATGTGACCAATAGGATTCTGGTTCTGGGGGGAGCTTCTGTAGGTGAATACTTGTTCCTTAAGCTAGTGCTATCCTCTTCTGGGGAGCATGGTGTTTAATAACAGTAAAACCAAATGATCAGAGGAACATTCTCTTTGAAGAAAATATATTCCTGTTTTCCTGAAAGTCATCTTGCTCTGAGCCCATGTACTCCTGTGGAACTCTGTGTTCTGAGGCTCTGTTAAGACAAAGTTGCCAGCAAGCAGCACTGTGGTAGGTCTGGTACTGGGGTACTGGCAGAGCATCCGTATCCTTCAGAAACCATCCTTTAGTACACACCAGCCTCCAGAGCAAACACAGAGTTCCGCATTGCCAGACTCATATATCGCTCCAAAGAAGTAGAAAATCCACTGATGCATATTTTAAAAAAAATTCAAGATTTTTACAATGTTAAAATGTTATGTTAAGTTAGCATAACATAAGGAAGAGCAAACACTGCTGACATGGCCTGAAGACTCCATGTGAGCTCTGGGATGTACATGGACCAGGGAAGCCAAGCTCAGCTGCACTTGCTGTGAGTTTGAACTCAGTTCTCAGATGAGACCTCCATGAGGACTGGATTGTTTGGAGGCTAGACTTGTGCCTGCTCAGGTGGGCAGCCAATATCTTTTCCTGAGGAGCCAACCATCTTTAGAACACCAGCAGGAACCACAGTGACGCTGAATGCGCAGTGACAAGTAACAGATGGACTATGGAAGTCTCAGCTGTCAGGCCATGGAGGTGAGCATCCTACAAAGGGAAGAGACAGGGGACAGAACAATTCAAAGCAAGCTTGTTATTCCTCCTCCTTCCTCCCCCTCTTCCTTTTTCATTCCCCTCTTCTTCCCTCCCCTCTTCCTTCCTACCCTCCTCCTTCCTCTCCTTTTTCCTTCCTCCCTTTGTTCCTCCTGTTTCCTTCCTCCCCTCCTCCTTTCTCTTCCTCCTCCTTCCTCCCCTTCTTCTTTTCTCTCCCTCCTCCTTTCTCTCCCTCCTACTTTTCCTCCCTCTTTCTTTCTCTCCCTCCTCCTTTCTCTCCCTCCTCCTTTCTGTCTCCCCTTCCTCTCCCTCCTTTTTTCTCTCCCTTCTCTTCCCCCTCCTTTTCCCTCCCCTTCTCTCCCCCTCTACCTTTCTCCCCCTTTTTTCTCCTCCTCCTTTCTACCCTCCCCCTTTCTTCCTCTCCTTCTTCCTCTCCCTCCTCTTTCCTCTCCTTCTTTTTCCATCCTCCCTATCCTGTTTCCCCATCCTCCTCCTCTTCTCTTTCTTCCCTCTCCTCTTCATTCCTCCCCTCCTTCTTCCTCCTTTTCATCCTTCTTCCTTCTCCCCTTCCTCTTTTTCCTGTCTCTCATTTTCTTTTGCTCTTTCTTCTGTTTTCTCTCTATTACACATTTCTCTTATCCTCTCTTTTATTCTATCTCTTCCCCTTTCTCCCGGTCTCCTCCTCTTTTCCCTAGTCTTCTTTCTTCTGCCTCCTTCTTTTTCTTTTTCTCCTCTTCTCCTTTCCCTCCCTTCCAATCCCTTGTCTTTTTGACTTCTCTTCTTATAGATTTCCAGCCTCTGGACTCTAACACACCTTTCAGGACCCGTGAGAGCCTCACACTCCCAAGGCTGCCTGTGTACCTGCTCCCAATGTTGCCTGCTTAACGTTTCAGTTATCATGTTTAAGATGACAAATCCTTGCCCCTTTCCATGATTTCAATTTGGCTAAAAAAATGAAAAAAAAATACATAAAAAAGTACATAATTCCTCTAAATTATAAAATGCTTTTAGTTCACCTATCAATGTCTAAACTCTGATGTAACCTAAAAAGTATTCAGATTTGCTCTTCTATTTAACTTTTTAGACTGACTATTTTTTGTTCAGTATTCAGATTCATTTTTTTCAGCTACAAACCAAAAGTAAACATAACTTGTTGGCTTAATAAAATGCATTGTTGCCAGGTAGTGGTGGCGCACACCTTTAATCCCAGAACTTGGGAGGCAGAGGCAGGCTGATTTCTGAGTTCAAGGCCAGCCTGGTCTACAGCGTGAGTTCTAGGACATCCAGGGCTACACAGAGAAACCCTGTCTCTAAAAACCAATAAATAGATAAATAAATAAATAAATAAATAAATAAATAAATAAAATGCATTGTTATCTTACTGTGTTAGAAGTTCTGTATCTATTAAACCCACTACTTACGTCTATATAGTGAAGAATACATATAATTAGTTTTTTTATGAGTCATTCTGAATATGTATATGTATTTTCAGTTTAATGTTACACATTATAGTTTGGAGAAAGCACAAATTCTGTAACAGTTACAGTATCTTGTATTACTTTAGGTAACAGTAACCGCCAACAGGCTGTTCTTGCATTCCACTCTTTGTTCTGAACTGTCCAGATGAATTTACAATAAGAGGAGGCTTCTCCTAACAATTCTAACTTGTCTGGGAAGATTGAGCCAGGAGATTACTTTTCATCTGTGCACACGCATTTTCTCTGCCAGGCATCCGGACACACACACAAAAACAAACTTGTAATGAGCGGGTACTTTATCAAGCCTTTTCTCCATCCTTCATTAAACGACAGAAAATTGCTCGTTGCTGCCTCAGTCAATGCGACTTTCCTCCCAGAAACACATTTGTTTCACTTGCTGGCGCCGAATATTGCAGGGAGCTGCAGATTTTAAGTGACAAATTGTGCTCAAGTGTGCCCTGCTCTTGGACTGCTTTGCCCTGGCCTGCTTAGAGTTCAGTCTCCTGTGGATTTTGACTGACTGGACCGTCCTATCTGGAGAAGTCTTGCACTTCCCAAACCAGGACACCTGACAGCATCGAGTCTCCAGAATAGGCTCTCCCTCCTGTGCTTGTGGAATGACTGTTTCCCAAAACAATTTTCACAAAAGGTGTCGTCTGCATCTACACAGTGCTTTGCACTAAATGCACAAGCCAGGTGAGTCAAGGGCTCTTTCAGTACAGCCTCTGTTCTTCATAGAATCTTATTGAATTTGTTATTTAGTTGCATTTTTTTTCACTTTTCATGACTTAAAAACTTAACATAACAACCTCTGATGGGGAGTAGGGGGGAAGAGTTTTTCCAGAGCTTTTCAGGTAGGTAAAACTTCAAAGTAGCAAGCAAGGTATGGCTTTCTCTGGAGCAGGGTGTGCACAGTTGTGATTAATGGGCGTACCCTGGTGTTGCATTCTTACATGCAGGGTGTGGTACATGGCTTGACTCCTTTGAACAGTTGTGTGTATCTATACATCATGAGTGATTAAGCCCATGTGACCATTGCTGGAATTCTGTGGCATGGCACAGTGGCCAAGTAAGGCTCTCTGTGTTTTGGGGGTCCTGTGGACAGAAGGTTATCCCCTCAAGCAGACAATCTTTGCCATAGCTCCCGGTTTCCACCCAGACAAATGGAGCTGGGTCTCAGGATCCAGCCCGAAGCACCTATGCCCTTTAATTGCCATTTACATAGCAGAGAATCATTAATTTCTAATTCCCCTATTATTCACGCTCCTTAGTATGCTACGTGGATGTCTAGCTGGCGACGGCAAGAGAAATGTGAACTCCATGTTGCCTTAGTCCTTCCTTCTGTGCTTTCTTTCTAGGATTTTTTTTATCTTATTTTTACCTTAACCATCCACTCTTTACACACAGCGAGCTTGGGGCTCTTGTTGAGATATGATTTATGATGCTACATTAACCCTTCATTGACCTAGAAATGCCCTAATATTAAAACAGTTTGACACATAGAAAATCAAGAGCCCTTTTATTGAAAGCGCTATTGTCCGCATCATAAGTTTCGCCAATGCGGTGGTACAGCCGCGCCATCAATTTCCTCCTGCTATTGAGCACAGTATTGAAGCGGTAATGGACAGACCCCTTTGTCATTTCTGTGCCAGTGACCAGGAAACAGCGCGGAGAAAGGCCCTCCCTCAGCATCACTCCAGGCCCTTCTAAATGACACGTCTGAGATCACAGGTTTGGGTCTAAAGAAAATGGACATATTGCAAGAGAAGAGGATGAACCACACAGCACCCCCTTGCTAACATCAGTGCCCATAGGATTCTGGGTTTACTTCTCCCAAATTTCTTGTTGGGGAGATTTGGTGAAAAAGAGAAGGTACACCTCCCCCACACCCCAACATGTCAGACTGCCCAGCAGGTGTTATTTTGGGGGATGACTAAGGGATTTTAAAGAAGTGGATGATCTGAACACACTTATATTTCACGGAATAGAAAATTAAGAACTGGAGATGCCTGGAGAGGTACACACTTTGATGTGTGATACATGAATCTCTGGAGCACACCAGAATGTCCTGTCTTGAAATATCACATTCACAGAAGGTGTTAGAAGTCCAGTCTCCTGCCCTTCTCTTAAAGAGAGGACCCCTCAGTTTGCCCCAGCCTTGGTTAATTATCCATGTGACTGTTAGGGCCTCCAGAAGCAGGTATCTAAATACAGTGTGTGAAGCTTACTGCTGTGTTCTCCTTGAAGCAGGAAGCTGGACCCCCTACTTTAAATAAATTTTGACAGGAAGAAGAGCTATACATTTGGGGGACATTAAATAAACATGTCCCGGGTGAGCAGACTGTCAGAGGTCAAAGTGCACAGACTCCCACCACAGCATGTGGGCAGCACTGGGTTAGAAAGCAAAGGCTGTGTTGATATGAGCGCTCACAGGATAGAGCAGGGCTCCTTCACGAGCTCAGCAGCGACCATTCCTGTTTCCAAACAGAGTCTTCCTGCATAAAGCCCTATGTGTAGCTGCTTGGTCAGGAATGATATGCAAATATAAAGGGTGAGAGAGCACTTTAGGACCTCAGGCATGAAATTTAAAATTGAATCCTGTCAAATCATAGGAGCTCAAGTGTAATTCTTATCGTGTGGGTGACAGCGGGCTAATTAGTAATACTAGGGAGCGCCACCCTTCACCTCTAAGGTCGAGAGCTGATGTACTCTCCCTGGTTTATTAGCTTAACACAAAGGGTCATTATGGTAATCCCACCCTCCACGGGGCTGGGCAGATGCACTTATTTATTTATTTTTATTTTTGACTCCCTTCGATTCTGGGTGACAAATCTTTGCAAATGAACGTGTTATGATTCATCCAATCTCAGCAAACCTTTAATTAGTAGCTATGACTCCCTCCCATTAATAATTTTTTTGCACAGAAAAGAAATTTACCAAGCTAGTTCTTCATAAAATCCTGCAAATCATCACTCTCTTGCTTCATAGTGAGAACGGAAAATAAAAGGAACACACATACACCACACAGGGACACACAGACAGAGAGACAGACAGACAGACAGACAAAACAGACAGACAGACAGACACACCCACAGACACAGACACAGAGAGAGACAGACACACACAGACATAGGAACACACAGACACACAGACACGCAGACAGACAGACAGACACACACACAGACACACAGACACAGACACACAGACACAGATACACAGTCACACACAGAGAGAGGTAGGGGAGGGAGGAAGAGAGAGGAGAAGACAGAGAGAGAGAGAGAGAGAGAGAGAGAGAGAGAGAGAGAGAGAGAGAATGAGAGAGAGATATCAGGGTGAAGCCCACGCTCAATTTCCCAATTATGCTTTCTGTTCAAAAATTAAAGTCTCAGAGTATAATTACTCCATCATATATCTGGCTAAACTTGTTTTTTTTTTTTTCTGTACTGTACTAACCTGCCTTAGTTCTCCTGTAAGAGCTAAGTATTTCACTAAGGTCTTGCAATATTGAAAGAATCTATATTCTGAGAATTTGAAAACATGTCAGCCCACCTAAATTACATATTGATCAGGCTTAATTGCATGCCACCCATCAGTATTAGGTTTGAAAATTCATAAAAGAGAAATAATGTACTCTTTGTGGATGACTACTTCTGGGGCATTTAAATGAATTCCATCACTTAGCCTGGGCCGAGACCGATTATTGAGCCTTGCCACACAGCCATTCAAACACCGATGCCGAAGAGCAGCTGCTTTCGGACTGTCAGAGAACCGCAGAGTGCAAACGATATAAATTTATATGGATTTTCTTTTAAGGAAAATAGGAAAGTAAAACATTAAAAGTAAACACTCATTTTTCAACTGCTCCCGAGTCATCCACATTGTCTCCCCGTGGAAGCATTCATTTTTAATTCTTTTGGGATCCCAGGCACCCTTTTATTTCAAGTAGTAATTCACATTTTAATTAATATACAGTAATCAAAGAGATAAGCAAGGATAAGTGCTTCCCAGCTTGGCTTTATTTGTTAAGGTTAATTTTTTATGTAAGTGTATAAAAGGATTTTAATGCTGACTTCTCTAGCTGAAGAACCATTTAATTTTTATTAAAAAAGAAAAAAGAAAAAAATTACTAAGTTTTGTCTTGTCGTGGCCAGCACTCACTCAAAGCCACCCGGTGAAGGTCACGTTGGCCGAGAACACGAGTTCATCGTTAGTTTTCTGGATGTCCTCTGCATTTGGAAATTATGTCTGTTGGTATCGGTTGTGTTTTGAGAAACTGTGCTTATGTATGTTTGTTCTTTACAGATTATCAATACGAAGTAAAAAGAACCAGTTAAAAATCATGGGCTTACTTGGGTAATAGTTTAAGAGCTACATTTTATTTAGACACTTTGGAGTAATAAATATCCGTGAGCATAATTAACTGTCTTTATCTAGTCCAGGCTGGAGATGCCGTCTGTGGCCACCCCATATTGTCTTTCCCCGATGCTAATGTCCACCTTTGCCTTGAGTGAAATCTCCCTCCTTGAATAGTGGCTTCTAACGTGTCGCCACAGAGCAGACACATCACGTTGCCTCATCTCTGGTCTACCCGCAGCATCTTGTTTTATTCCTTACAAAGCAAAGGTAATGCTGGGTAAGTGAACCCTCCTGACAGCTATGACTTCATACTTTCTTTGACTGAAATCTCAGTGGCGGAAGGTGTCAAACAACAGTTCCCAAGAGGCCAGGGGCAGGTTATGTCTTTCGTCCTCAATAAGGTCACAGTGGCATTCAGATCTTCCAGGAGAATCACCCGCCACGCCTAAGAAAACTCAGCCCTGTGGACCTTGAAAGAGCAGGTTTTTGTCTTTATGTATTTGGTTCATGGTAAACATTGACATTCAGAGTACCTGCCTGCATGTGTGACTCTTAGTATTTTAAGAACCCTTTGAAAGTGTGTATGTGTGTGTGTGTGTGTGTGTGTGTGTGTGTGTGTGTGTGACAGAGAGAGAGAGAGAGAGAGAGAGCTTGTGTGTATTGTTTTCATTATTGTTATTGCTTTGCTCTGATTTTACAAAACAATAATAAGTGGGAGATAGACACATACCACAGTGTGAGTTGTTTGCAGGAGACCAGCTGT
>JANHMN010000013.1:7777050-7784550 GCA_030674055.1 Rhabdomys pumilio
GTGTCTGAAAACAAAACCCAGGTCGCATGCTTGCACAGTGAGCACATTATTGACTGAGTCATCCCCCAAGACAGCACCTAAAAAATACTGTTTAGAAATATGTCTCTAGCATAAGCTTATCAAGACAAATGAACACTTAGGAATAGCAATAATTCAGTGGGATCCAGAATTACACAAAAGTGGGACCATGTGCTGTCAGTGTAACCTCCAGAAGCTAAACTGTTAGCAAACACTTGGAGGTCAGACATAAACAGGCACGTGGAGGCTGATTTGTTAATATTAAAGGATATTAATATTCCTGTGTATAAGGAACACAGGATTATAAAGTCTTATTTTTCTTCCATTAATTTATTTATTCACTTTACATCCTGATCACAACCCCCTCCTCCTCCCAGTGCCCCCTCACACAGCCCCTCTCCCATCCTTTGGGCACATCATCTCCTGCTGACGCCAGACAAGGCAGCCCAGTTAGGGAACAGGATCCATAGGGAGGTAACGAAGTCAGAGACAGTACCTACTCTAGTTGTTGGAGGACCAACATGGAGACCAGTTTGCACATCTGCTACATATGTGCAGGCCCTAAGTCCAGCCCATGGACACTTTGGTTGGTAGTTCAGTTTCTGGAAACCCTAACCAGGTTACTTGACTCTATTAATGTTCTTATGGAGTCCCCATTCCCTCCGGGTCCCAGCTTTTTCCCCGAACTCTTCCACAGGACTCCCTGAGCTCTGGCTAATGTTTGGCTGTGGGTCTTTGCATCTGTTTTCACCGACACCTGGGTGGAACCTCTCAGAAAACAGTTATGCTCGGCTCCTATCTGCAAGCGTGACAGAGTTACTAACATTAAGAGTGTTAAGGATGGTTCTTGCCCATGAGGATGGGTCTCAAGTTGGGCCAGTCGTTTGTTGGCCATTCCCTCAGTCTATGCTCCATCTTTGTCCCTGCACTTCTGGTAGACAGGACACATTTTTGGTCAAAGGTTCTGTGAGTGGATTGACATCCTTATGCCTCCAGTAAGGTGTCCTGCCTGACTATAGGTGGTGGCTACTTCAGGCTCCATATTCCCCACTGCTCAGAGTCTCAGTAGAGTCACTCTCATAGACTCCCCAACTCTCCCTACGCCTATCATTCTCCCCCCATTCCCCTCCTCATCTGTTCTCCCAACCAGTTCCCTCCCTCCTTCCCTCCCTCCCTCCCTCCTTCCCTCCCTCCCTCTTTCCCTCCCTCCACCTCCAGTGATTATTTTATTTTCCTTTCTGAGTGAGATTCAAACATTCTTCCTTGGGCCCTCCTTGTTACTTAGATTCTTTGGGTCTGTGAATTACAGCATGGTTATTCTGTACTTTATGGCTAATATCCACTCACAAGTGACTATGTACCACGCATGTCTTTTCTGG
Source organism: Rhabdomys pumilio (assembly GCA_030674055.1). Taxonomy (NCBI): domain Eukaryota; kingdom Metazoa; phylum Chordata; class Mammalia; order Rodentia; family Muridae; genus Rhabdomys; species Rhabdomys pumilio. Next base: position 7,778,448 of record JANHMN010000013.1, read on the forward strand.
TCTGAGTTACCTCACCCGGGATGCTATTTTCTAGTTTCATCCATTTGCCTGGGAATTTCATGATGCCCTTGTTTTTAATAAGCTGAGTAGTATTCCACTGTGTAAATGAGCTTGCTTGTGAATTTCAGTGTGTTAAACAATGCTTGACCCGTCTTACTGCTGCCCAAGAATCCTTACACTGTGTGGAGTGACATTAAATAATGTTCCATAGCCACTCAACCTGGATTATGATTGAGGGGATTCTGGCCCAAGCTGAAGCCTGGTTTTCAGAAGTTTATGGTTTTCTGTTGGGGATTATTTTTTTAATGACGTGTGTGTGTGTGTGTGTGTGTGTGTGTGTGTGTGTGTGTGTGTGTGTAAGCCAGAGGTCAACCTTGCTTGTCATTCCTAAGGAAGTCATCTGGTTTCATGGGACAGGGCCTTTCACTGGGATGGAGGGAGATGCTCACCAACTATGCTTCACTTGCTGGCCCATGATTCTTAGACATCCTCTTGTCTCTGCGTCCATAGCACTGAGATTACAAGCAGGTGGCATAACATCAGCTTGTCATGTGGACTCCGGGGCTTGTGCTCAGGCCCTTGTGTGTGAGGACTCTGTTGGCAGACCTGTCTCTGCAGCTCATGACCATGACATTTTAGTCTGTCTAACATTTGCTTCTCTGGACCCACATTTCTGTCAGACTGGGATACAGATTTCATAAACAGAATTGTGGCTTAAGTATTCAAGGACAAGTTCAGACAAACTTTCCGAAGGTGTCCCTGGGCTGTGGTCTGGCAGGATGTGTCCCTCACAATCCCTGTACTGAGAGTAAATAACTAATATGTTAATATTGAGATGGGGTTTGAGAGGTGGGGAAGCCAATGGACAGGGTTCTCGCAATGAGATCAACACCACTATGAAAAAGGTCCTCTGCCATGCCCAAGGTTCCAGAGAGAGTACTTCTAAACAGTGACCCACTACAAACCGCATGTCAGTGTGATAGCCTCACAAGCCATGAGGGATGAACTTCTGTCAGTCACAAATCATCCAGTCTGAGATAGCTAGCATAGCCCAAACTGACTAAGACACCCTCTGGATTGACGAAAGGGTACGTAAGCACTTGACATAGCATCAGCACCTCCATATGCATCAGGATCTCCTGTTGGTCCAGAAAATTTCCAGAACCTTAGAAGTTAATTGTAAGAGTTTATAAAATATTAGGTCCTTCTTCTGACTTGGTTGAGAGAGGAGTTGGAACGCTTCCTCCCTGTTGTGAGCGTTCGGAATCCATCCTGCTGTGCTGCGGGTGCTCTGTCTAACAAATCGATCTAAAATGCTCAGACGAAGAAATCAGGGGATCCAAAACATAGCACATGTGCAGTATTTCATGGCAACTGTTACACAGGCTAGTGTTAAATGGAACCTCCTGTTGTACAGTCGTTATGTTTTCATGTGACTGTGAGAGGACACAATGAGACAAGAAGAGGAGGAAGAAGGAAGAGAAAGGGGAGAGGGGGAGGGAGGAGGAAGGGGGAGGGGGAGGAGGAAGAAGGGAGAGAGGAAGAAGGAAGGGGGAGGTAGGGTGGAAGAATAAGGAGGGGGAGGAGAAGAGGAGGGGAGGGAAGAGGAGAAGTGGGGAGAGGGAGGAGAAAGAGGGAGAGGGGGAGAGTGAGAAGGAGAGAAGAAGAAGGGGAGAGGAAGGAGGAGAAGGAGGAGGAGAAGGAGGAGAAAGAGGAGAAGGAGGAGAAGAAGAAGAGGAAGAGGAAGAGGAAAAGGAGGAGGAGGAGGAGGAGGAGGAGGAGGAGGAGGAGGAGGAGGATAGCAGATAGCAGAGGTGGCTGTTCTGCCACTGAGTGGAGGACATGAACAGGCTGAGTGACACAATCAGAAATGGGAGGTGTACAGGAACTCAGATAGGGAGGTTGTGGAATTGGGTGCAAATTTCAGAGGATAAGGTATCTACTTGGAGAGAGGGGAATCTACATCGCAAAGATGTCAAGATTGAATTAGGACACACCCAATAGAGAGAATGAAGAAGAGAAAGACGGGAGGGTAAAGTGAACCCTGTGAGGTTCTCTTTCTTTTTCTATTTTCAGTGTGGAATATTCACTGATACATTCTCATGTGCAAGTGCATGTAGGCACACATGCATACACACACACAACACATACATCGTATACACATATGTCACACACAAATATAAACATATATACCACACATATATCAAAAACATATAGTCTACACGTTTATCAAAATAAAGATGTACACACATGCATCACACATGCTTGCTTCACACACACACACACACACACACACACACACACACACACTCAGTGACTTGGTGGGTGTCACTTTCTTTTGAGTAATTCATACATGTATCAGAACCTTTCCAATGCTGTGGGTTCTTTGATCCAAAAGTTTTTCTAGGAGGATGATACCCCAAGCATTTGAACAACATTTGAACAACAGCCCCTAATCCAGGCAGAAGGCTGCTGTCTATAGACTGCTCCATAAGAGTCAATACCAGCAAGGTGAACCCTACAAGTTCTCATGGTGTGAGGAGAATCAGACAGCTGTCCATCTGGCGGTATGGAATGGCTATGCCCTCAACACAGTCTCGTGACTAATACATGAAATACCTTCTGATTTTAACATATGTGCACAGTATCTCTTTGGTAATATATGTTTTATAGTCATGAAAACCTATAGAACATTTCCCATTTGAAGGTACCCACGGACATATGACTTAACCTTGTGTGTCATCTGATACTCTACAGTCACACAACAGCAATCTCCGAGTTAGTGGAAAACATTCAACTGTGTGCCAGCTTAGATTCCTTGGGCCTCTCCGTTGAAAGATAAACAACTGGGTCATCTCAGGAGACTTCCCCTGAGACAGGAAAATTCCTGGTGCCAGAACATGGGCCTTTGGACCTGTCTCTCTGAGCCAGGCCCTGCTCAGGTGGCTGTAACGTCACAGCGACTGTGTGCTCTCTCTCTCTCTCTGAGTCTCACAGACCTGGCCTGATTCTCTCCCTAGGAGAATGTGGGTGCTGCAAACCCAGCGCTGTGCTCTCTGCTTGCAGAGAGTTTATATTGATTAACTTAGGTAACAGGGATTTGGCAGCTGCATATAAAGGAGTTGATTGGAGTTTCTTTGAGGGGAGATTATTTTTTATAAGCCATCATTTGCAAAAACAGAACACTGGAGTTACTTTGGTCAATGGCAGCCATTATAATTTCAAGCCCATGCAATTTGCTTCCAAATCTCATTACAGTTCCACGTGAGATGAGCGATCCGTGGAATAGCTCATTTACTCACCTCGGAGCGGGACAGGGCATGGGTGCCCGCATGTGTAGAATTTGAAAACCTATTTCAGAATCAAATTTGCCTTTCAGAAATTGAAATCTCTTTAACTAAACTCATTTCATTGTGGCGTGTGTGTGTGTGTGTGTATGTGTGTGTGTGTGTGTGTGTGTGTGTGTGTGTGTGTGTGTGTAAAGGGCATCCATTCTGGGATGGTGCCAACCACTTCTAGATTTTCATAGCTCTGTCCTTCCATCCCAGTTTGCTTGGCAGAGTGAGTTGTCTGGAGAAATTGAGTATGATTCTAAGCACTGTTGTGGCTGCCTTTATGGTGACTTGTGATAGACACTTGTCATTGTGTGTGTGAGCACATGCCCTTTTCTCTGTGTGTGTATACTTATGTACATCTGTGAAAATATTTGTGTGGATGTCACACATGTAGATATAAATATAAACACATGTGCAAGAGGAGGCTGGGGTATCTATAGTTTTTCTCCACCTTATTTTTAAGACATGGTCTCTCACTACACTTGTAAGTTGCCCATTCAGTACACTGGTTCCAGGGATCCCTCTGGCTCTGCTTCCCAGCAAAGGGACTAGAGGGCATTATCTCTTAGTGACTGTCATATGGTCCATACTGACGTAGCTTCCTGGATCCTGAGTCTGACAGGCTGCATGGCTTCTCCTGCAGCCATCATAGCATCTGAGTTCAGATGGGCTCTATCCACTTGCTAGTGTTGCTGTGGAAGCTACTTCTGCTTCTACATGGGGAAATCTTGAGAAAATCACATCTGTAAGTGTTATAATACATGGCAGCCTTGTGAATTTTAGTAGAATTTTATTGTCAGGAAACACAGGAGAAAACATGGAGTATGTGATTATAATAAATAATTTTAGCTTTCCAAATGTTTAAAATGACTGAAGTTGGCTATAGATACAGATAATTTTGAAGCCTTGTTATGTTCATTAATTAATCTGAAAAGGTGAAGCTTGGCTTATCTCAGTGAGAAGTACATTAAAACAGTCACTGGTTGGTGTGTCTGTCTGTCTATCTATCTATCTATTTATCTATCTATCTATCATCTATCTATCTATCTATCTATCTATGTATCTATCATCTGTCTATCTATCTATCATCTATCTATCTATCTATCTATCTATCTATCTATCTATCTGTCATCTATCTATCATCATATATCTAGGTATCATCTATTTATCTATCATCTATGTATGTATCTATCTATCTATCTATCATCTGTCTATCTATCTATCTATCTATCTATCTATCATCTATCTATCATCATCTATCTATGTATCATCTATCTATCTATCTATCATCTATCTATCTATCTATCATCTATCTATCTGTCTGTCTATCTATCTATCTATCTATCTATCTATCTATCTATCTATCTATAGCTCTGTCACAAATGCATAACATGAACATGCATGCACATATGCACACAGGCACACACACACATGTGGCTCAGGTTAGAAGAGGAGTAAGCAGGGAGAGGGAGAGTGAAAAGATGCTGAGCGAGAGAATCAAGTAAAGTACATTTTATTTAAAAATTTCTTTATGATACTTTACATTTCGCTTGATAATTAAAAATAAATGAAGGACTTTATTAGTGTGCAATAACGTTTTAGCTTAGGTAGCTCTAGGGAACATCAAATTCACTTGTATTGGCAATATGAGAGGAAACACAAGGTCAACTTTTATCCATCTCAACCACCATTTGATTTACAGAATTTACACATATCAGGGTGAAGAGTGACACTTGCAGCCACGTGGACAATGTGTGCAGGTCAGACTAGGGCCATCAGTCTTTCCGGCTCTTGATCTTTCCTTTGTGTTCGAGCCTCTGGCTCCTCTCTTCCAGTGAGTCAGAAGACCGGAGACAGCCACCGAACTGCTGAACAACAACATTTTCTCCCATCTGACCCTGTGGCCTCTCCTTAGAAAAACTGACTTCCTAAATCTCGCTTCTGAATCTGGTGAGTTTCTGTCTTCTCTGCCTCCTAGCTCAGATATGAGTCTCTTCATCTGGAAGCCAGGGACAAGATCTCCTGATTTGGACTTAGCTGGGGTAGTAGAATTTATAGGGTGCTGGGTGAAATGAACAGTGGGTAGCCGCTTTGTCTTCATCTTCTTATAAGAGGTAAGATCCCAGGCCAGTCATTGGATGCTATCTATGCCAGTGGTCAGAGCAGCTAGAAAGTTCCCTGTGCCAATTTTCATGCAAGTCCCCAGAGGCCTGTCATGACTTTCCCATGAACACATTCACCACTGGAATCAGGGAACACGCAGAACTTAATCTCACATTCTTTGTTAGGTCTTCCCCCACTGATCCCACCATGACGCTCCTTGCTACCCACTGGCTCAAGGACTATGGGAAGGAAGTCATTTATTCCCCAAATGTAGAAGGGCCCTGTGAGTCCTCACTAGGCCTGGCTAATTACCTGAGCCAATTTGACACCAAGCCATTTTATGAGAAGAAAACTAGAAAGAGGCCTCTACTGGGCTGCCTGTGATTGTATGTTTCCATGTACGTTCTCCTGTGCATGGGGAAGTCCTTACCATCTGAGAGACTCTGAAACACTAATGTGGCTAACAGCCTCCACTGGATGGACTTCTACAACAGAACACAATGGTTTGCATGGGAATCTTCTGAACTTGGATGTCCCTAAGTCAGAAAGGGGACCTGACATTCATTTCTCAAATCGTAGGTACTCATGGATGCATGTGACAGCAAAGGCTGGGGGTCCCGATAACCAAGCAGAGCAGATGGTCCTGATGAGAGATGGGCCTAAGG
>JANHMN010000013.1:7789550-7792050 GCA_030674055.1 Rhabdomys pumilio
CCAGACTCACCCTTACAATTCCAGTCTATAAATGTTTAAGAAAATGTTTCAGGTTTTTAAAAACTTCTAATCTGTGGTTTAAACCTGTGGGTCGTGACGCTTTTAGTAGCCATATATCAGATATCCTGCATGTCAAATATTCACATTATAATTAATAACAGTAATAAAATTAATAGTTATGAGGTAGCAATGAAATAATTTTTATGGATTAGGGGAGGGAGTATGCTTATCACCACAACATGGGGAACTATATTACAGGTCTTTAGCATTAGGAAAGCTGAGAACCTCTGCCTTAGAGTTTTCATTTAAGGAAATATTTCTAGCCAGTTTATGCAGCGAGGATGCCTGTGTTAACCTCTAAATATTTTATTTCCATCCTCCATTGTCCTTGCCGTTTACTGCTGATGGGTGCTTTCATCCAGCGCTGACTGTCTTCTAGTTGTGTAGTCTGATGTGGTCCACTTCGTCTGTGTGTATGCACAAACAAGGGACAGTGTGGGGTTTTGTCTTATTTTTGCTTTGCTTGTTTTATAGTATTTTATTTGGTAGTGGTGTGTCTTTCTTTTTTTCTTTCTTTCTTTCTTTTTGCTTAGTTTTAAGGGGTAGACACTTTAAACATATTTTTAACATCTTATTTCTATCTTTTTTTTTATTGGATATTTTATTTACATTTCAGATGTCATCCCCTTTCCCCATTTCCCCTCCCTAGAAAACCCTATCCCATGCCCCCATTCCCTTTTTGCTTTTATACAATTTTTTAAAATGTTGTATTTTAAGAGAAAATTTTTATTTTAACAGGAAGGGTGATATGTAGGAGGAGCTAAGGTGAGAGGAGTATGAAGAGGAAGAGAAGGAGTAAGGAGAGGAGGAGAAGAAGGACAGGAGAAGCTAGGTGATGAGAGAGAGAAAGAGAGAGAAAGAGGGGAGGGGACATGGAGGCAAATGTTCACGTGTCTCCACCAGTCAAAGATAGTTGATGTATCTAGGCTGAGTATTGGGTTACACTTCTGAGTGGTGTGTCTTTCTTATCTTGTGACATTTGCGGCTGATTGCACTGTGCTCGACGGCTCTACTCGTGAGTGTTCTGAGGAAAGCTGTAACATTCCATGTGCTGAGGATCTGCTTCACTCCTAGAGGGAGACATTTCTTTGAGTGTGTTCTGTCAGGAGCAGGCAGTACTGATCATTTAAGAATGGTGAGGGAAAGGATTGAGTCTTATTTCCTTTGACCAGTTTTCAAGATCAACAGATGGTGACAGTTATTAGTTTTCTAATAAAACCACAATAAATCACAACAAAGTTACAACTTGGAAGTTATGTTATACTTTGAGCTGGCAGAAGTCTACATGAGTCCATAGTTTTGAATTTCTGGTGGTTTTGAGGTTAAAAATATCCCATTATATTTCAAAACGTCTGCCTCTCTTCACTTGCTTGTGCGTTCCTGGGTGTCTGTGTTGCTATATTCCAGTGTTCCTGGGCCCCTGGGGTCATGGGCTCATGGCGCTTGGGATTCTATGTTTTTTGCCTTCTGAACCATGGCTTCTTGGCTCCTAGCCCCCTCCAATGTCAAGGCCAGTGGAAAAACAACTTCTCGCCTCCTGAGCCTTTCCTTTGCCCTTGCCCTCCGTGTCTGACTCCCTGTGTCCTTTCATAGAGTAGATGTGGTTACATCAAGATAACTAGGTAAGTCAGGAAAATGCCAGCATTTGAAACCCTTAATTTACACCTTCAGTCACCTGATTGACATATTTATAGATGTGGAATGAGAGCTCCAACTTCCACGCTATGTTAGATCCTGAAAAACAGAAAGACTTGGTCCTCTTCTCATTCTTGCAACAAAATACCCAGTGGAAGCAACATAAGAGAAGGTATTTGGGGTCACATTTGGAGTAATGGTGGGAAAGTCATGGGAGTAGGAACAAGAGGCAGCTGGGCATGCTGAGCCTTCAGTCAGGAAGCAGAGGGAAACCATGATGGTATTCAGCCAACTCTCTCCTTCAGTCTAGGATCTGAAATCTCAGGCTGTGCAATGGCTCCACCCACTTCAATATAAAAATCCCCTGATAGACATGTCTGGAAGATTGTCTCCTTGGTGTCTAGATCCTGTCAAGTTGAAAGTTGATTAATTGTTTCATAGGAGGTAGGAGAACAACAATTTTCCACAATTACTCACTTGTGTTGGTATGCACTACCCTTGAGACCGTCTCAGAATATGAAGCCCTCTGCTCCCTGTGGCTCTGCTCATATCTTGCTATAGCACTCTATCCTGCAGTTGTCCTAGTGACAGTCCGGCACATTTGCCAGGTAGGATTCAGGGTGGCAGTATTGCTCAGTCTTTGTGCATTGACCAGCACTGTCTTTATATCTGGAAGCAAATGTTGGTGGATACAAACTTCATTTTCTATTTTCCTCCCTTGAGGAGCCCGCTACTTCTATAGCACAGTATCCCTGCCAGAAATGTCTGGACAGCTGTCAGTCATTTTCCCTGTTGGTGTGATAAA
>JANHMN010000013.1:7805143-7829211 GCA_030674055.1 Rhabdomys pumilio
GAAGTAAGCAAGAGATTAGAGTTTGAGGAAGATATTTTCTGCTATGTAAACTACTTGTACTGTCAGCAGTCAAAGAAAAACCAAAGGACCCTGTCCTTATGACATCTTGCCACCGGAGGTCAATGCAAGTGGGCTTAGCCTATAGTAAGAGTCTCCCTGGGGTGACCCCAGCATTGCCCATATTACTCCAGCACTCTCCATTTGCTCAGATATCCTACCTCAAGACCCACACACTACCCCACCCCAAGAAGATGTAGCCATTCTCAGCTATAACTCAGGAGTTGTGCTCTGATTTCTCACAGTGTCGGAAGCCAGAGGTCAAAGTACCACCAGGGCTTGTTTCTGATAAGAAACCAGACATAAAGATTCAATGTCCTGGAGCAGTTGTCAGTGTCCTCTCCCCATCCCACAGCAGGTGGTGTAGATCAAAAAGAAGACACTACATGGAGGCTCCCAGGTTGTCTGCCCTTTTCTGTCTTCTTTAGGCATAACTTGGATGCTGGTCTCTACATAGGAGCAGTCCATCAGGACTCACATGGCAGCAGTCATCTAGCCAGACATGTAAGCAATGCAAGATAATTTTACAAATTGTCCACGATGTGGTCTTTGGCTGCCCTTCTCACCATGGGTGAAACCTCCCCCCCAAAAAGCAAGCACAAAGCTCCTGGAATCTCAATCCATTCCTGTTCAGCTTCTGAGGAGCACAGCTGGAAGACTCCCTGCTCAAACCACACACACATGCCTGAGCTCGAGGGAACCTCTCTGGTCAACTCTCTTTGTTCCTAGTTCATTGACTGCTGCTGCTGCCTCCTTGCACACTGAAGATTCTCAGTCCCTGCTGCCTCATCCTTGTAGATCTATCCTGCCTCTGGCCCATTTCTGGATCTCTGATCAATTTCCTGTCTCCCAGTGTTGTAAACTGTTTTGTATTCTACTATGTGCTCCCCATCATAAAGGATGGAGGTTCTTGAAACAGACAGCAAAATAAGCCCTTTCTCCTTTATCTTGTTTCTGTCTCGTTCAATCACAGGGATGATACAACTACTATTGCAGGTACTTGTGACCAGACACTAGGATCCATACTATGACTACATCTTTTGTCCACTGTTATTTTTCATAGCTTAGACAAGAATAAAGACTCCGTGATACCAAGATCTTAACAGGATATCTCCCAGAGGTTCTGTGCTGGTTGGTTTTAACTGCCAACTTGCCCCAACCTAGTATTGCCTAGAAAGACAGTCTTTACGAGGGTTTGTTTAGATCAGGTTGATCTGTGAGCGTGTCTGTGGGGGTTGATTGTCTTGATTGTTACTTCATTTTGGAAGACCAACTCTGAACTTGTGTGACACTATTTCTTGGGCTGGGCCCTGGGCTGTTTAAAAGTAGAAAAGAAAGAAAAAAGCCAGTGTGGGTCTAGAGGGAAGGTACATGCCTTTAACCCCAGCACTTAGCACACTAGAAAGCAGAGAAGGCAGATATCTGAATTTAAGGTCAGCCTGTTCTATACATCAAGTTCAGGGCTATGTAACAAGACAACAAATAAGCAGAGAAGGTTAGTACTAAACTAGTGACCAAACAAATATCCATACCTATGTTTTCTCTACTCTTGACTGTGATATTATACTTCCAGTTCCTGCCATGCCTTCTCAGCAATCACTGGCTGGAACCTGAAAGTGTAAGATGGAAGTGTTTTCATTCTGTCAGGCATTTTCTGCAGTGACAGAATGGAAACTAGAACAGGCTCCGAAGCGGCAGGACTTTGTCAGAGAAAAGTTACCCAGATTGTCCCCTATCCTACCTTTGGGTACCTCTTTGCTCCGAGTTAATCTAGAGATGTTCCTCCTCAGCCAATCTCTTGCTTACTCTGTCCAACTTCTCTCTGTTACAGTGCTCACTCTGTTGCATCTTCATTTCAGTCACTGTCAAGTACTTGTCACTTCTTGCATTGTCATGGTAACCATTCTGGTCAACCTCCTATATTGCACAGTATATTTACTTATTTTGCTTTTTATAATATAAAAAAGTAAAAAAAAAATTAAACGTATAAAAGGGTAAGATGTAGGGGGAAGAGAGCCCAGCACCACCTCTTTCTGCTTCCTGACTTCGGAGACAATGTTACTAGCCTCTTTATGATCCATACCTTCCCACCATCTCCTTCCTGACTGTGGATACAATGTGACAATCCCTGTCATGAACTGTGGATACAATGTTATCAAGCTTGTTATGCTCCATGCTTTCCCACCATCTGCTTCCTGGCTGTGGCTACAATGTTACAAGTCCTGTCATAAACTGTGGCTACAATGTTACCAAGCCTGTCATGATCCATGCCTTCCCACCATCTGCTTCCTCGCTATGGATGCAATGCTACCAGACAGGTTATAATCCTAGTCTTAGCATCATGATAGATTGTATTTTCAAAATGTGACAAAACAAACCCTTCCTTAACTTGCTTTTGTCAAGCATTTTGTTACAGCAATGAGAAAGTAATACACTTCCACTATGGCACACCAACCCTCCAAACAAGATGTTTTTCAGAATCACCAAACCGTTTCCACTGCTCAAGAACAGTTCACTGTGGCTGTCTGAGTCCAGAGAGAGCTCAGGCAGAATTCACATCACTGTCCCTGGCACTTAGCTCTGAAAGGAACAGCAGCCAGGTCGCTGTGTGTGTCCACCACTATGGAGTGCTGTCTATTAAGCACTGAGCTCGTCCAGTTAATAGACACTGTCCTATGTATAGTCTACTTATTGAGATGTGGGGCAGTCTCAGCTTCATGGGTGTTGGTGATGGTTGTTGCAATCTAACCAGGACATCTTGGAAACCATAGAGCTTTGGCCTTTATGATGTCACATTAGGGAAACAAGTTCAGTTGTGTCCCCCAGCTCGCTGAGTTTTCCTATAACATTCAAGTGGCTGTTTAGGGGAAACACTGAAGGGCAGCTACAAGCCCAGCAGATAATGTCCCAGCTGTGTCCAGGTCACCACAAGGAAATGTCCCCTCTGTTTGTTCCACTGGGGAACGGTAGAGAAAAGAACAGACTTTCTAGAAATGAGACCACTCAGCTATCCCTTCACATGGGAGTGCCTTTGTCATCTGCTACTTGCTCAGAGCAGGAGGTGGGACAATGTGTTTGTCCATGATCTGAAACCTTAGGAAGCCTTATTTTTTTAAAGTTATGATGTTATTTCTTCTAAAGTTTTATTTCTATATATTTTTCAATGTTAAATATAATTATTAATAATATAACTGAAACACTCAACATTTTGTCAGACTGTGTAGTTAAGAGAGAAGGTTAAGGAACATCTGAGTTGGTTTTCAAAGGCTAGCTACACGAACACTCACTCATTTTACTCTGATTTTTTGTGGAATTATCTTGCTCTATCTATCTATCTATCTATCTATCTATCTATCTATCTATCTATCTATCTGAAACCCTCAGATCCTAAACACACATTCATCACTTTTCTGCCTCTTCGTATCAACTCCATCATGTGAGCACGTGGTGAGAGCAACGTGCAGGAATCGTTCATATCCTCAGGAAAGCTGAGCAATGTTAGAAATGTTTCAGGGAGTGCTGGATGACACGGCAGGTACATCAACTGTCCCTGTCAGCTTCTGAGGTCAATGTCATACAGCCAGAGCTATCTGTGTCTGAATTAGGGATTATCTTGATCAAATTGTCCCAGCCTCAAGTGAGATTCTGACTGTGTATTAATGTTGGAGAACCCAGCCCCACTGTCTTTGATACCAGACTTAAGCAGAAGGTTTTGTTCTGTGTAAGAAACCTGACTGAACATAAGCTAAAGAGCAAAGTAGTAAGCAGTGTTCCTCCGTGGTTTCTGCTGCATGCCCTTCCTTGAGTCTCTGCTCTGACTTCTCTCAGTGATGGACTGAGGATCAAGTAAACCCTTTCCTCCTGTAAGTTGTGTTTACTGACAGAAAGCATGCTGGGACAGTCATGGTACCTGCTTGGGGAATGTAAGTATTTATATTTCACAAAGAACAGTGTAAGTGGCATTTCATTCTCAAATATTAAAGTGAATTCTGAAAAATTACAGTGTCTTCTACCGTCTACTTGCAAAATGGATCATATCAACTCTTATGCCAAACAGTTATAAATTCTGGATGAAACAGTAAAGTATTTGAAGGGATGGAAGAGTAATCAGAAACGGGGAACTGGAGAGTGTTAACAATGCAAGAGGAGGGGTAGGAGAGGAGCCTCTTGGTGTTTTCTTCTCCTATGAGCACCTCACTTGCTCAGAGTTTCCATGTCATGGGGTTAAAGGTCACACCATAGACAACATGAGTCATGCTTTCAGGAGATAGATTTGAAGGTATTGGAGCTGCAAAACTGTGAAGGAAGACTCTCAGAAAGTAAAGTCACACTAGGAGGCCAGCCTGACTTGAGGACATTAGAGTTACAAAAAGTGAGAGAAAGGATCCCAAAAGGAAAAGACCTGAAGAAAGGGAAACACCCAAAATTGGTTATCAGTTTTCCCCATCATGGTTAACCCTTAGCTATACAAGCAAGAAACAAAGCTTGAAGGTTTTCATGATGATGTCATTTGGAAGAAGCAGAGATCTGAAGAGAGATCTCTGAGGAACTCCCTGTCACATGGAGTTGGTGCCTGAACACTTGATCAGTCCTCAGAGTTGGCCACTTACTCCAGGCTTCCCATTAGGATTGAAGAAAGACTGGAGAGTGAGAGACACAGCAACATGCTCTAGGTCTGAGGTCTATATGTTGTGAGCACAGGCCAAACACACATAGGCTCACGCGCGCATGTACACACACACACACACACACACACACACACACACCTTCAGATGACCAGCACAAAAGCCTACTTACACAAGTAGTTTATTGGCTACTTAATTTTCTTTTGGAAAAGCAGTTCATTATATTTTAGAGAAGAGGGATTTAGAATGCTTACAATGTACCATTAGCTATGCCAAGTACACTGGCAAAAATCATATTAAAATGATACATGTAAGCATAAATAAGAATATGAAATACATAGTCAAAGGGTACAGCAGCTAGTATTAACAGACATACTCATGACCCGGGTTTTAGAATTTAGATAAGGTCTTAAAATAATTGTGATGGTTACAGAGTCAGTACAAAGAGTGTGTAAATGGTCAAAAGAGAGTCATTTGTAATTATGGAAAAGCCAGTACATGTGAAAGCTGCAAAGGTTAGAAACCAATAAAAGAAAATGTCTAGATGTGAAAAATACAACAGCTGACATGAAAGATTTGGTAGATGGGTCAACAGCATGGGGAGAGCAAAGAAGGAGACTCTGAGTGAGGGATGAGGGTACCCAGCTGAAGGGAGGAGACTCTGAGTGAGGACATGAAGGAGACTGAGTGAGGACAGGGAGGAGACTCTGAGTGGGAACAGAGAGGAGACATCTGCAAGCTCTGAATCGACAAGAGTTTGAAGTCAGCCTGGGCTGTGGAATGAGACCTTGTCCCAGAGATATGGGAAAAGGTTACAACGGCAAAACATAGTAACATTATATAAACACAAACAGACAAAAACCCTTCATTCATCTCCGCAGCCCCGCGATCCCAGGTGTGTGCTTCCGCTCCAAGTTTCTAGGGTGTGTTCTGTGCACTGAGGTGAGGCCCTCCTGCATGCAGAGCATTTCACAGTCTGAAGACATTCCAAGCTCTAGGATTCTCAATTTATGAATACATCAAGAATTTATACTGTAGCATCAGAAATTATATGTAATGTAATGTAATGTAAAACTAGAAAAGGGAATCCACAAACCTTCAGAGTCGAAGATCCTAATAGCACATTATTCATAATTGGTACAACAGATAAAAATACAGAATATTTATATGATAATGAAGGCATTACTGTTAACAAACAAGCTAATTGTCATGTCTAGGGTTCTACATGCAAGAGTGGAATTCTTATATGGTATTGAAATACATAAAGAATATTTATCAATGTAGACTCCTTGTGCATAAAACAAGTTGCTAGAAATTTAAAAGGATAGAACTCATATAATCTATAGTTAGAGTTCTGTCATAAATCAGTAAGAATGCAAAGCTTTAAAAATCCCCAACCATCTGAAAATAAAGCAAAACTGTCACAGGAATTCACAAATCCACTTGAAACATGAAGTAATTAGAAATGTCTTTTGAGATAAACGATAATGAAGATGTAACACAAGACTCTCAAAAGGAGAATTTTTTAAATTCTCATATGATAAGAAACAGAATACAGATACTACTTCTAATGTCTCTTAACGTGATTTAAAGACAAGAAGACACAATGAAGAAGAAAGCAAGCAAAGCCATAGATGATGAATCGGAAACAAATAACAGAAAAGTAACAGTGACAGAAGTTGTCTTGGAAAAAAAATGTTTAATAAAGCTTGCTAGAGCAGTAAAGAAAATGCAAAGTACAAAAAGCTTATGCGAACAAAAATAAAATAAATACACATTCCCTGTTTCCTCAAGCTGCTAAGGAACAGAGAGATAAATAGATACGGTTCAGTTGTATACTTGACTAGAATGAACAAGCTTTTTGGAATACAATACATAAAACTAATATTAATTGGGTTATGAGTGACCCTTGTTCAATATAACTTGTCCACAGGAACTGAGTGCTTATGAGACACAAGGAATGCCAGCCCTCCTCCACTGGCCTCAGAACTTATCAGAAAATACATGGGCACTGAAACACATCTGGCAGAGGTGAGCACTCACCATTAACTGACTGGTTCTCAATATCTAATGGGACCTTTCTTCTTTGTGATGATACTATCGAAAATAATAACTCTGAAGTTACATAAAAATACAGCAAGGGCCAAGAGGAGAAGAGTGTCTAAATATATTATTAATAAAAAGAATATTTAAGAAGCAATGTGGTTCATATATTAAGATGTAGATTCGCTAAGCCTGGTGGTATTGAGTTCTTCAGTTCAAGGTCTACAGGCTACAGGGTGAGTTCAGTGACACGTTAGGCAATTTAGTGAGACGTTGTCTCCAAAAAGAAAAATAGAAAAAAAATTCTGGGATGCAGAACAATTGCCTAACATGCATGAGCCCTTGAAAGCCCTTTTAAGCTTTAGTACATAGCAAGAATGTAACAAGAAATTAAAAGGATTTCGGTGAAACCAGAAGGTCTGCATGCTATGAGACAATTGGAGAAGTGTTGTCTAACAGTACAGGAAAGCAAGCAGGAAGAGCGACACAGAAGCCAACCTTAGGCCAGGGAGTCCCTGGAAACTCCCTGAGAGCAGAAGGGACTGAGAGAAAAGCTAACTAGAACCTCTCAGAGGAAGGAGAGGCTGCATACATGGCTGCTGAAAATTCTGAGAGGCCGTCATTTGCCTTCCCCAGAAAACCTGTATAGTTATCCAAGGAGCAGAACAGCACAGAAGATAGTAGATAGAAGGCACACTGGGCTGAAGGTTTTTTTGTTTGTTTGTTTGGGTTTTTTTGTTTGTTTGTTTTGTTTTTTGTTTTTGTTTTTGTTTTTGTTTTGTTTTGTTTTTAAGCCCAGTGTCTCTACCTCAGTGTTGAATGCCAAAGTCAATGAAGATCCTCAAGTGACCTTGTCCACTGTTAGGACTGATACAAAGGACCCAACCCAGAGGGCGTATGTGCCAAAGAAACCTTCATGGGACCGATGGCTTTCTCTTTCTGGATGCCTTTTATCCTAGAATACTGTTCTCTGGGGTCAGGGCCACAATCTGTAACTGTTTCTAGACACAAAGCACCATCAATTCTGTCATTAACCCTCCTGTTTCCCTCCTGTGTCCAATTACCTATCACTGGTCACAGGCAGCCTAGCCCAAACATCATGTGGTTTTCCTATGCCCACTTCAGCCTCTAGTCTCTATAACAATGCTTCTCATCAGTGGGCTCCTCGGCCCGGCATTCTGAAGAACACTGGGTAGGGGCTATGTGACAGCCATACCTTCTTACCTTTCTGCTACTAAAAACCATGCCCCAGCATATGTAATATTAACCCAGGGATGCCCCACTTCAAATCCAAGTTCTCTTTACCCAGGGATCTGTAGTCACTCATGGATTCTCCAGGGGTCAGCAAGACCTCCCACCACAACCCCCACTAGCTGGCCAACTAAATAGGTCTCTCTGGTGGAGTTCTGAAATCTACTCTCATATTTTATATTATTATTATTATTATTATTATTATTTTTATTATTATAGCAGCATTGGTTTTTATCTCACCTCTCTTTGTTCTTTCTCCGTCTCCTAAGCTCTGCACCATACCTCTTCTGGATCCCTTTTCAACTTTTTTCATTCTCCTCAGCCTAAGTACACGCCGCTGCATGTGATGCTTATGGGATAACAGATTCCTCTTTTCAACTTTTGCCCAAGTTCAAGGAACAACTATATTGGAAAATTCTGAATTGGGAAGAGCTGCAGGCAACTTAAGAAGAAAGTGTTCAAATTGAGTTCATTTGTTTGTTTGATTAGATGCTTTTGATATTGTGTTGTTGTTTGTGGTTTTTTTTTTTGTTTTTTGTTTTCTGTTTTTTTTTTTTTTTTTTGAGACAAAGTCTCACTACATAGCTCTGGCTGGCCTGAAGTTTTCTACATACATCAGACTGATCTCAAACCATGAAGATTCACCTCTCTCTGTCTCTGAAGTGCTAGGATTCATCACTCATGCTACAATGATACCAATAGGCCCAACCGCTCCCATCCACTCACGTTATCTGAGGAAGCTGTAGCAGGAAGCTTCCCGACAGCTTCACAAAAGCTTTACACTGGACCCCAGAGACAGACCTGAGTCGAGAAGGTGTGCAGGTGGGAACTGACTTCATAGGATGAAAACATCTTTTTCTGATTCTAGTCCACAGAAAAATACCCATGGAAGGAAGTGGTCCTATCTGATGACTGCTTGGCTATCACAGAAACACTGCCTGCCCATTCCTGCAGCCCCGAATGCTGCTCAGACCCTGTGAAAGGGGCAAAGAAGGAGACAAGGGAAAAGATAATAGTTTCCCAAAGATCACAGTGAAAGACCAGGACCCATCTAACTTCTAACTTGAGAGATGTTCTCTTCAGAGTAGCCAGTATCAAGTCTTCTGCAGGGCTGGCATTACACTGTGCCATACTACAGAGAGTACAGTGAGGGTAAATCACCTAGTCACCACTTTCTCTCTAGTTTTAATCCATTAAGAGATAGTTTTTAAATACACATTGTTTGGTATATTTTGGAAGTTCATTGTTATTGACAGTTTGGATGTAGTGAAACTCACACATTACAGTATCAAACGTTATGTGTTCAGGTAAACAACAGTTTGTGAAGATGAGGTACAGTTTATCAAAGCAGATTTTTAAATGGATTTTAAACAGGAGGGTAAAGAGAAAGAAAGGAGTGTGAGGGGGCATAGAGAAGAATAAGAGACCCAGTATGCGTTGGCGGTTTGTCTAGGCTCCACCCCACAGTTACCTGGCAACAGCCAGGTGTGCCTGACTCACTATAAAAGGGGCTGCTTGCTCCCTCCTCTCTCCCTTGCACTATTGTTCCTCCTCTGACCTCTTGCTCCTGCTCCTCCTCTCCCCACCATGTCCCCCCTCTCTCCACGTGCTCATTGCAGGCCTCTACTCCTCTACTCTCTTTTTCTCTGTCTCTACTATTCTCTCAACTCCCCTCCCCATGTCCTGAATGAACTCTATTCTATACTATACCATATCGTCTCGTCGTGTGGTCGTGTGGCTGGTCTCTCAGAAGAGATGCCTTGGCAAAGACCTGCAGAGGCACCCCCTTCTCCCATGCCTGACTCACATCCACCAAACATATTCCTTCTCTTCTTATCTTTTTGTAAACACAATGGAGTATAGGTGTGGGCTCAGGACAGTCACCTTTTACTGTTTGTTGTCTCATGAAACAGGGTTTCGGTGTAATGCCTCTTCTTTGACTGTGAAATGTCTGCCGTAAAACCACATTGGATCCTTGGTCTCCAGCTGGTGCTCTCTGGGAAGTTCCTGGGACCTTGGAGGGATGATGCTTCACTAAAGGAAATGGGTCATAGACAGTAGGAACTCGGGTTTTATGGCTCAGCCCACTTCCTGCCCACTGTCTGCTTTCTGAGCTAGGACGTTATACATCCTGTCTGCTTCCTGCTCCTGTCTGTGAAGGGCTGTGTGTATTTCTCTAGAACCATGAGCCAAATTAAAATCTCCGTTAAATTGCTTTTTTTATCCCATGAAATTTGACCACAGCAACAAGAAAGTAACTAAGAGAGTTGCTCGGGCTGGCTGTGACCTGACTGTGACCTCTGGATCCTCTTGTCCTAACTCCTGAGTCCTGAGACTGGGGCTTGTGACTTCAGTGCTTGACAGTAACTTTCCATAACTGTCCGGTGTCTATAGTCTACCTATGGAGCATTACTCGCCCTGAAATGATTCGCTATGCATATCTACAGGTAACCTCTAGCCTTTCATCCATCCCCAGAGTACCCGTGCATTTCATGTGTGTATAGTACATATTGACCCTAAACAAGGACGTAAGAAGCTGGTATCACTGCCTGGCTTCCCGCACACACCGTTTAGGTGCAAAGGTTGGTTCATTCTGATGTACCCTGTGTGTTGACTCACCTACTTTATTAGATTTTAAAAGTTAA
Organism: Rhabdomys pumilio; assembly: GCA_030674055.1. Lineage (NCBI taxonomy): Eukaryota > Metazoa > Chordata > Mammalia > Rodentia > Muridae > Rhabdomys > Rhabdomys pumilio. The sequence continues at coordinate 7,815,765 of JANHMN010000013.1, forward strand.
GAGTGTCGAGAAGGCTGCAGGAGAGAAGAAGCCTGACTCTACCACTGGAACCAGTGTAGACATGAAGGAGAGAGCTGACTCCACCCAGTCCTCTGGCCTCCTCACACATGCCAAGGCACATTAGAGCCCTCACACCACCCAGCACAGCAATAAGAAAGAAGGAAAGATGAAAAGGTGCCCGTTTTACACCCATCACCATTCCCTATCCTTATCGAGAGGTTTAGATAACACCCTTATCCAAAAATGCACAAAGATTTGAAATAAGGGTTAGAAATCTGCTCCCAGCATTTTACTGGGAACTCTAATCATCTTAATATGAGAAAAATTACTCAACTTAAAAAATAGATTGAGGGGAGGTTTAAAAATTAAATGTGTAAGTTTAAATGCTTAAAGTACCTTCCCCCCCTTTTTTTTCTCTTAAGAATAATTATCCCTGTTTAGTTAAATCATGTAAGGGAATTTCTCCACTACAGTGTGTAAAATGCATTTGTATATCTCAGTAAATAAGGAAATGACTTTTTCCCCTCTCTTTAAAACAAAACAAAACAAACAAACCAACAAAAAACCCTATCTGGGTGGGAAGAGGGACAGGGGGATCACAGGGAAAGGGAGGGAGAAAGGGAGAGGAAGAGGGAGAGGAGGGAAAGACAGAAGGGGATGGGGAGGAGAGGATGGAAGTTAACATCTAATGTCTTCTTCGGTCACTCTCTGCCTTATTGCTTGAGACAGGATGTCTCAGTGAATCTGGAGCTCATAGATTCAGCCATGTTGGGTGATGAGTGAGCTGCAGGTATCTGCTGTCTCCTGCCTCTGTTTCCCCAGCACGTGCACCGTCATGCTCAGCTCTTGAATGTGGATACCAGGAATTGGAACTCAGTTCTTCACAGTTACATAGCAAGTATTCTACTGACTTCCTTTCCTCCCTCCTACTTTGATCTGACTATAATTGCAATTGCAATACACATCTAGAGCTTTCAACAACTTCAGGAATAGCAAGCCAGAGGTCAGGAGGCATCTGAATTATGTCTGTGTGACTATGGGGTTGACTGTTTGCAGTGTTTCTCTCAGGATGGAGGAGGTACCAAATAAATACCTTCTTTAAGTTGTTCACCCCCAACTCTTTCCAGTTGTATTTAAAGAAGCAATTTTTGAATATGCCATGGTTTCTGGGGCCCTCATTCCTCCTCTCTCCTGCTCAGAATGTCTTCTGGCTCACATAAATTCCAAGTGATGGTTTAGGCTGCCACACTGTTTCCACATGAAGGCAATATTCAGATGCCCAGCGTCCAGTCCCATAGGGCATCTGCAAGCTTCCAGGTTGTCTAAGTGCAAAACCATAAGCTCCGAAGGACAGCCAAATGCATCTCACATTATAGACAGGAACCAAAATTCACAGTGCAGATTCCTGTCTATGTGAGCACAGACTGCCCCACACAGCTACCCCTATTACAGTCCCAGCATGCACATCACAACAGCTCATTTGCATAACCTTTCCTTTCAGCTGTGTGTTATGATGACATCAGATCAGATAAAGGTTTTTCTTCCCCACAATATCTCCTGTATCTTGCATTCGAGAATCTTAACTTTAAGATCTAATTCAGCAATTTTATTTGGAATTCATATAGGCATTGGTTTTTCACAGCTGTCTGCCTTCCCCCTGCTGGGTAGAAACCTGAGCTCATTACTGCCTGAGAGGCACACACAGGCACACAGAGGTGTTGGGATGCTGTCTCCCTGAACTCAAGCAGAGAACTTTGGGCTCCTCACACACCTTGGCACCACAGTAACAGTTGGCCAGCCTTGCTGTTTCATTTCAAACTGTTTCTCCTACTGACTTGATTTCTGGGCTGCTTGGGAAGACTCCAGTTCTTAGATCTTGAGAAGCGATTGGTGCAGATGAAGATGACTTTTGGTAGGTCGGTGCCTCCATAAACATGTGACTAGGAAAAGCAAGAAGTTGTTGAGCAAGAACAACCAACCAAGAAGCTCACAGGCTCTGCCTGCTCCGCTGAGAAATAACCCTGAGTGTATTTAAAGTTTCAGTGACTTTTATCACTTGAATGATAAGCTGTTAAGGTTTAGGTGTGAAATGAACGGTCCCCGCCCCGACAGCCTCCTGGGTTTGAGTGTTCTCCCCCTCAGCTGCTGGAGCTGTTTGGAGAGGTTGTGGAAGTGTAAGTACGGTCTGGCTGTGGGACGTGAGTATCTGGTGGACACGGACCTTGAGTTTCACAGCTGGCTCCATTTATTTTCCTGCCTTTGCTTCTTCCTCTGCTTCAAAGAACTGTGAGCTGAGTTTGAGCAAGCTGGCTCACAAACCTGGTGCCAAACCACAAGCCATTCCCTTTGCCCTGCCTGCCCCACAGGATAGACTGCTCTCAGACCGTGAGCCAATATAAACCCTTGTCCCATACATTGTTTTCTCTGGTAGTTGGTTATAGCATTGTGAAAAGTAAGATCTAAACATTAACTAACTCTCAAGCAAATTCCTCTAAGTCTTTAAGGTCAGGTTAACAACCATACATTCCAAATCAGCAGTGCCCCCTCTTTGGTTCATGTCACGGAGAAGCATGAGGTTCTCTTGGGATCTACTTAGTACCTCAAAGCTTCTGCTGGGAGGAATGTATGCTGGGTCCCAGCGATTTTACAGCCCTCTGACATTACACAGGGGTGGAACGGAACAGCTGGCAGTGTACCCAGAGAATCTGCTCAGGTGCTTATATACCAATTTATTACAAGATTCAAAACGTATTTAATTTTTCACTAATAATTTGCTGTGGGCATAGCTCATTGAGAGAGAAAGACAGGGACAAACACATGACAGAACTGCAGTGTATGTGGCTGTAGTTCTGAGACTCAAGGTTCTCAAGAAATAGGAAATCTATTAATCTCCTTATTCAAAATATGGCCCTCCTCATGCAGTTACTGGCAGAAGTCCAGGTTGTTTCTGTACTCTGATGGCTACCCATCTGCCCACATGGATAAACTGAGTCACGGCAATAGATACAGGCAAGAGGGAGCCAGAGCAAGAGATGATCCATGTGGATTGAGGCTCTGGAACCTTAGACATCTTATGGAAAAGTAGATCCTGGGATGAGGTTGGTTCTGGGGTAACTCAGAAACCTTAACTAGCATCCAGACAGCCTTCTACAAATAGAGGACAGAAATGGATACTGAGGCTTTAATCACAGGGGGGATTCTTCAACAAAAATATTCATCATCTAAGTGTGGTGGCACATGTCTTTAATCCTAGCACTCAGGAGGCAAGTGGGTCTGTCTGGGCTGAACAACAGCCTGATCTACACAGTAAGACCAAGTTTCAAAATAAAAATCATGTTTAATTATGTGTATATGAATGTGTGTGTGTGTGTGTGTGTGTGTGTGTGTGTGTAAAAGACAGAGAAAGAGAGAGACAGAGACAGACAGACAGACAGACAGAGACAGACAGACAAACAGAGACAGAGAAGCAGAAACACATGAGTTCAGGTGGCTAGAGAGACCAGAGGAGGCAGATTAGAGCTGGGGTTACAGGTGGTGACGAGCCGCCCCTCACATAGATTTGATGATCCAAACTCAGACCCTCTGGAAGAGCAGCAGGGGGTTCTAACCGCTGACCATCTCTCCAGTCCCACGGGAGGTTTGTGAAATCACCAGTCGTAACGTAGAGTATATGAGTCATGCAATTGACATAGTGACATTGACGAGAACACAAAGGATATTCTGTTCTAGGCTGACAGAAACTTTGCAAGATCGGCTAATGATAATGGATGAAGGCTCAACACCTCTTTGAGACTGACCATGTCATAGTTATAAGCACTAACTAGCTGGCTGACATAAACCTCAAATACCACAATCTCTCTCTCTCTCTCTCTCTCTCTCTCTCTCTCAGTGATACTCAAAGGACAACATGAGACAGTGCAGCAACCAGAAGTGGTGGCTGGGCTACACCGACCCAATAAAGACTGGACACCGTTATCTCTGCTAGAAAGAGCTGTTCTCATAGGAGAGAGCCTCGGATTGAGCTGACTGCCAGAGCAGCAGCACCCTGCCACAGGGAATTACACACAAGCTTGTTAGCTATATTTCCTGTTCTGCAGACACACCATGGACATGTGCACATCAGAATTTACATTCATATCAAGTTTTTCTTCTGTATAGAAGTAGGAGATCTTTCCCCAGCTGGTATAGGAAGGAACAAGCCATTTCTTGCTGCCAAAACAAATTATAATGAAGTCTGTTCTGCCTCCTCTCCCTCAAGTCGTGGGCCTGTCTCTCAGGCAAATGGTAATTGAATACATCTGTGGATAGGCACTGTCTGTCTGCAGTGTTTATGCTTTTTTCTATGAAGTCCTGTTACTTATGGTAATGACCGCATGCATGCTAGTCTTCCCCGCAGTTGGCATAGATGTCCCTCTGTCAAGATTCCATCCTTTTGCTGCAGATGAGCTGCAGCGCCCAAATTGCAGTTGGAGGAAGGGAGACCACTTCTAACAGATGTGTAAACCACACTGGCCTCAGCAATGGTAGGAACCTGTGTGTGGTTAATTCTACCCTTTCTACGATACCTGCCACCCTCCCCCTTTCAGTCCCATGTCCTCACGGCCTATAGAATGTTTCCACCATTGCTGCGCCCAGAATATTCCTGGAAGCTACAGTGCAGGCCTGGGGCTGCCTCTGCAACACAGCCGCACCATTTGTTATACTATGGGAAGCTGTGTGAATTAAAACCATCCCTGGAAGGTTGTGCATCGAACCAGGAAGGAATGAATAACTTCCATCAGACACCCCTATATTTTATGTCAAGGGTCTGCCACATCGTCTGAACAAAAATCCATTTAATGAACACTATGCTCAGACAGACGCTGGGTGAGGCCCCTCCATAGGCACTGTTTGATACTTGACATCACAGCTATGGCTGGGAACATGACCAGTGCTCAGAGCTCCAGGACAGGATGCCACACCTTGTGTGGTGGAGTCCATTACGAGATAATGGGGAAGCGGCTTCAGCCAGCAGCCTCACGTTGTAATTTCATTTGCTCCAGCTACAGTGGCTCTTGATTTCATCTCTGTTCCCTGTCTACGCCCAGGTCCATCTTCCCTGATTCCTGCAGATGTCCCTGCTTAGCACAGCCCAGGGAGGACAAGTCCCGGGGTGACCTGACACCCACACTTGCATTTGCAGGAGCCTCGGTCCTGTCTCCACTTTGCCTCCATTAGCTGAAAATTCCCCCTTGTCCTTTTTAATTTTTAATTACCATCGTCTGTTCACCTTTGTTTTACCCATGACATCTTCAATTTAAACTATCAGAGAGGTTGATGGGAACAGTTTTCTTTTCAGCTTAAGTGACTGCAGCTCGTTTAACTGTTAATTATGCAGGGAGGTTTGCATGGCTGAGGCCGGCGATTTGAATATGCTGTGGATGTCAGGCCTGCGTCTGGGCCGGCTGAGCTTGTAAAAGGATTATGATGATGTATATATGGTTTGTGGCTAAGTGGGCTAATGAAAGCACCTCATTTAATCAAACACAATTAATTAAATTAACTTATGATATTAACCCATCTTTCCATGCATGTATAATTTATATTAATTGATTGGCTGCATTCACGTTGACCAATCGGGTGGGCTGCTGACAGCCTAAGGACTGAGGTGGTGTCATTAGCATTACTTTGATGCAAACCATAATTGATGGTCAGTGTGTTTTAGAGATGTAGCAAAAGCCTTGCTAATTGTCATAAGAAGTTGAAATTGATTGTGTCTGCATTAGTACATAAATTTAAATTGATTAATGTTTTGTTCTAAAATTAATGTCCATTCTGGATGGGTGATACAATGCTTTATTTATTGGATTCATTAATGCAGTCTAAGGAAAAAATAGTGTTGAAGTTAGGTAACGGAGGAGAGATCGTTAAGGTTGAGTTCCACGGGCCCTTCCTGGGGACAGCAGCAGCACCAGGTCCTTTCCCTTCCCATTTCCTGTTCCCTGCAGCTTACTGTAAGCCCTGCTCTTTAGAAATGTTTGAGTAGGAAAGCTTCCGGCGAGACCATCCAGATCAAGCACTTAATTGAAGCTCCTTTATAGACAATTACCAGGGCAAGCTTCTGGCAGGTGGCAAGCCATGTAGGGTGCAGGGCCCAGGGGGAGAACATGAAATACTTTTCCCGGCTGGTGTGGGCATCTTCACAACGACAACACCATCTATACAAGAATAGACCCCAGCACTCAAACTTGATGGAATTATAATTTATACTTTAAAACCAATTGACAAGGGGTCATGAAAATGCAAAACTACAAGCACTTTATTAAAGCACAGAACTAAAGTCTGGGCTGGATTTTGTAGATGTTCCTAGGCACAGATTTTTGATGCTGAAATTCTCTAGTTGGTGTGATTTGGGACCCCTGTATGTTTGCATTAAAAACAAAACACAAGCCGGGTGGTGGTGGCGCACGCCTTTAATCCCAGCACTTGGGAGGTAGAGGCAGGCAGATTTCTGAGTTCGAGACTAGCCTGGTCTACAGAGTGAGTTCCAGGACAGCCAAGGCTATACAGAGAAACCCTGTCTTGAAAAACAAAACAAAACAAAACAAAACAAAACAAACAAACAAAAAAACCACATACAAACAAAAAACCCAAAACAAACAAACAAACAAACAAAAAACAAAAACAAAAAAAAACAGGCTTTGATCTGATGGGCTTTCCTCATTTTTCATGTGATGTCTCAGAGAAGAGCTGACAGAGGCACTGGTATTAATATTAGAATAGTGTGCATCCAGGTGATTATTGAGATTCCAGTGTAGAGAACAAGGGGACAGTAAGAGATTGACTGAAAAAAAAATCAGTTTAATTCATTTATAATTCCTCCTTTCCTATCAAGGGAAGCTTAACATCTGGTTCTTATAAACTGATTTAAATAGAAAATGTGTAATGAATCCTTTTACCAAATGGCTCCTTTTTATTGATGGAATAGATCGGTGGTGGCCTTGTGTTTACTATAGTGCATTTGTGCTCTGAGCAACGGGATGTCTCTGTTTTCATGAGGCAACATTTTGGACTTCCCACGCCGGGGAGAAGACCAGCTATCCCTCTTTGCTGCCTTCTGCAACTGTCCCTAGTGTTAACAGACTGCTCCCCGAGTAGGAAGCCTTTGAATTATATTCGAATATCACTCCATGCGGTGGCACTATGGAGTAACAGACAATAATTGCTTCTTCAGAACAACTTCTCCGGCTTCAACTTTTGCAGCTGTGTTAATGGGTGTGGTGCTTTGTCCCTTATTGCCAGAGCTTTAAGGACAGCAATTCAAAACTCAGTCATATTATTTCAGAGAGCCTGATGAGAGTCTTCATGGTTGCAATTGTATATGCCATGTGAGGAAAATGAAATCCTTATTACGTGTTTAAATTGTGTTTAGTGCTCTTGTTTTATATATCTTAGATTTATACACGCCTCGTGTATGCTGAACACATAAAACAGCACACATTTGAATATGTGTGAGCTTACACAAATAGCAGCAGATGAACTGGACACGGGCTTCTCTGTATTTTGATTTTTCTCTTCAAAATCAAAACAGAGGATGAGCCCACTGGTCCCATGATTACAGATATTACCTGTGGACTTTCTTTAAGACTCACAATTTACAGAGAGAATTCTTCTCCCTTAATGCTGGATTACTGTTCAGTAGTAGTTCATGGAATTGAAACTGCCTAGCTTCAGTGAAGATGTGGCTGCTGTCACAGAGAAAACAGAGTCACCATGGTGCTTTATAGCACCAAGTTTGCAGGGTCGTCCCTAAACTATTTTGGCAAAGTTCAAGATCCTGGGTCTTTTTTTTTTTTTTTTAATGTCACTGGAAGACATGCATCAGAGGAAACGTTGTCTGCAAACACATCCCCGCCCATTGGGATTCCCACAGGGAAACATTCCAGTGAGCATCTCTCAAATCGTGGTCTCAGATGTAAATATTTGCTGGCATTTCTTAAGGTTGGAAAGGTAACAGAGATCGTGATTTAAAATAATATCTCCACTGAGCTAGTGTGTGAATGGGCCACAGATGCTCCAAGAGAAAATTAGCATTCTTTTGTTAAAGGGAAAGGCTCAGCTCAGTGTAGAATGTCCTGGCAGTTGGAATAACTATTTTCTTAATCAGGTGGTGGTTTATACTTTGACATAGGCACGCGGTTACTGGAGGGTGGTCTGTGAAAACTGTAGAACAAGAATTTTTTAGCTGCTTCCTCAAGGGATAGATACTGCCTGTCCTGTAGCCAGGAGCCAAACCCAGAGACACTGGTGCACTGTGCTGGCTTCCTGTTCAGACCCAGTCCGGGAATGGGATCTGGTGCTCGGGGGTAATTGCATCTCAGAATCATGCTCAGTTCGTCTTCAGATTCCCTGTGAAGTTGCTCCAGCTGTGCCTCATATACAGGTAGAACAAGTTTGCCAGCAGTAGGTGTCACTGCAGTCAGTCAGAACTATTCTGGAACGCAGTTAAAGAGAGGGAAAGGATGGTTGTGGTCCAGAAGAAAGAATGATTGCAGAAAGCTCGCACAGGAGGATGGGAGCATCTTTATGGCACGTTGTCTGGAAGAGTTGAATTATTATAGTTTTCATGATTGAATAGAAACAAAATCAACCCTGGAATCCCTTCCGTGTTTCCTGGAGTATGCTGTGCCCACAGCATCCTGTCCAGGCCCAGGAAACCGAGACAGACAAGCTGCCTTGCAGGAGCAGCCATGGAGGGTGTCTCTTTTTTTTTTTTTTTTCTTTCTGAGATCATCCAGTGTGCTCTGTCAAACAAGTCCACTGATTATGACAAATGCCCTGGCATCTACAAGCCACAGAACTAACAGAGGCTTTTGCTTAGAATTTTTCAACACCACACCTAGAGGACTGATTTACTGTATTGGCATGAGAACTTCCTCCAAAGGGAGAAACAAGCTCTTTTAATTAATTCACCAACTCTTTTAAAGGCCATCTTAGGAATGTTTGCAAGAATCTTCTGAATTGTGCAAGTACAGACAATGCTACATAAGATCAAAGTAATTATACATGTCAATTTTATCGTGGGCATATGGGGTTTCTGCCGAATCCAAAAGAATGCATGTTTATCTTCCGTGTTAGGCACCCAGGTGTGGACAGCTGTCAGACATCCTAACCCAGGCAGGAAGACGCTTCATATGAGCACACGCATTGCCCAACCACTCTGTGGGTCATACTTCTCAGTGTTCGAAGGATAAAGACCCTGTAGTGTTACAATCTTTCCCTCTTGATTCACCCAGCTTAGTTTCCTCTTAAGGTTGCCAGCAAGGACAGGACTCTAAAGCAAGCTACGTGAACTGCGACTGCAGAGCTTAGCACGCCTTAGATATCTGTGCCGCTTACAGCGAAATATTAAGAGCACATCCATTGTGCCCTCAGGCAGGGAGGTGACACTTTGATCCTCGGCCCCTTCCTTCCAGTGTAGGAGAACTCTGAACTCTCCCATGTTTTCCCCTATCAAAAACAATGGGGAAATCCTGACCCCTGCCTGACCCTTGGAACAGCTAAAATGTGATTTTATGACATTCCATCGGGGAAAGACAATTCGCTGTCAGAAGAGGCTGGCGTGGTTGGACTCCAGGCAAACACTGAGCAGAGAGAAGGGCAGCTACTTCTTATATTTACAGTCAATTTGGGGCCAGAATTCCCTGTTAACTCTCCTTAACACATGAGGAATATTCCTCAAAGTACATGCTTGCAACTCAAGTATAGTGAATAAACAAATAAATAATGATTATCTAAAATTTAAAAAAAAGACACAAATAAGCATATCCTGTGAGGAAAAGCAATTGCTGCATTTTAATAAATCCTATATTTTGTGCTAAATTAATATTTAATTGCTCTTCAGATCTTGGCTTTTCGTGGACTTTTTAAAAACCAAGGTATTATTTTTAGAAATTGCTTTATTCTACAGACTGAGGATATAAAAATTCCATACTTAATTCACAATACTTCCTAGAGTGAATCAAAATTTGCATTGTGAATTTTGGATTCTGGCACAAGATCAGAGCTCTAGGCTGGGATTTTTTTCCTGTGTGTGTGTTTTATTGTAACTAAGACGTCACTAGGATGTGCTCCCTAAACATGAGGACCCTGGTACTAATCGCTGCCGAGTGGGAGATCTGGCTGTATTCCTCGGCTGTGAGGAGGGACACAGGAGGAGAGCTGAGTGCAGGGAACGGATTCCACCGTGCAGTGACGACACATGATCAGTCTGTGTGACTTAAACAAATCATTTAAAATTTTTCTTTTACTCTTTCCTTTTTATTGGTAGCTCTGGAATCACAATTTTAAGTTTCTTGGATTCCTGGAAATCAGTGTGATTTTTCTTGTGGCAAAGTAAACTAAACCTATGTATGAAACTGCAAGCACAGCGTCCATAAATCCTGTATGGTTTGTTAATGCCACAGTCTTTATGTTGAGACCACACAGTGGCCAGAGTTGATTCTTCTGTTTCCTTGTAATTTTATGCAGATGTGACCGGAGCTGAAGCCATTCTTACTGCACCCAAAAGATTTCTCTGAAGAAAAAAAAAAAACACAGAGCACTGAGTAAAGCTAGAACTTTAAAGAACTCACTCAAATAACAACCTACACAAACAAACCTTAGTTTAGAAATTATCTTTTTTTTCCTCATGCCTCCTGAAAGTACAAACTAAAGTTTATTGGCACAAAAGGTATACGACGCACAGTTTTCAAAGTTATAATCCAGAAGCTGGCTCTTTCTCTGCTACGTACATCCTTCATTTCGATTAGTGGTTTTCTGTTTGACACTGTAACGGTTGTAAATAATAGTTTATGATTGGATCCGAGCAGAAAGCCAAAACGTGAGAGGGGGTGCGGTGCTCTCAGCCTCAGATGTACGGTGAGGTAGGGCAGCAAGAACAGCATCCGACCTGCAATGCCTCTGCCTAGCTGTGAATTTTGGAGAGACACTCAGTTTATTATTTAGCTTTGTCTAAAAGAGTTACAAACAGCAGTCTCTTGCTCTTAGGTCTGGATTTTTGAAGAAATACTTTTGACAATAACAATAAAAATTTTAAATGATCTTTTGGCAGTATCGTAGTGAGTGTTTTATCTCTCACTGTTAAAATGGAGGCTGACACATTTCTAATACACATTATCAGTCTAGTTTGTACTGGTAACCTTTGGAGAGTTTTTAGTTTGGTCCAAGTGTAGGCAGGAGACAAGGTCCATCTGCCTCAGCACATGGGCAGGTTCACACCAGTACTTTGCTCAATGCCCCACCTCTTAGCTCATAAAATATTTGATATCCAGGAGTCAAAATAATTACAAAATCAAAAACTTTACTTTTCTAGTGCTAAAAAAAGATATGAGAACAGTTAAAAATCCAAATGGAGACACAGAAATTAGGATTCAGGATTCACAGGCAAAGATGATGCTTTTTATAAATAATGTATTTACATTTTTCATCCATTTTTGATGTACACATTAAAGTGGAATGGTTAATACTAAAAGTCGGATAATGGGAACCGCAGTAAGGTCTGTGTTTATTCCCAGGCATCAGGCATCGTGGCTGGGGAGCAAAACAGAGATGAATCCCTGTGGTAAAAATTGGTTATCTGTGTAAATTGGCCCCAAAGGGACACTTTGCAGATTGGGTCTCTTGTTCTTCCACAAGATCTAGTCAAAATCATATCTGTTCCTTTGTCTCGCGCTTTAGCGGGGTGAGGTGAGTGAAGGGAACAGGTGCCCGGACGTATTGATCAGCAGTCGTGGCAAAGCACCCTTATTAGTTGGGGAAGGGCACCAGGAAGGCGTGAGGGATGGAGGGGAGCCGGGGACGGGTTATTGATGATGGTAATAATGGAGCTCGGAGCTCTCTGGCCTCCGCACACCGAGGCCGTAAAGTTAGCTAGATGAGTCCATCAGTACGGATATGTTGAGGGGGCGAGACAACATGAAGAAGCATGGAACGCAGCTTCTTACCTGGCAGAGTTATTAAAGTCCATTGAAGGAAGATGAACCGTTTCAATATGTTAAACACTGGAGGCTGTTAGGGGAGAGCTCCTGTCACACAGGCTCCATTGTTTGGGGAGCTTTTGTGAGTTTTGTGCTTTATTTAGTTGGTGTTTTCTTTCTCTTCCCTTCTTCCGTCTTCTTTTCTTATTTCTGTCTCCTTTTGTAAATTTAAATTTTATTTCACTCTGATAAGGCTACGGCAACTCAGCTCTTCGTACAGTCTTTGGAAAGCGAAGGAACACGGCTCCCGTACGAACTCGGGAAGCCTTGAATTTCTGGGACTTGCTGACAAGCCCCTATTTCAGTGAGGAGCCCAGGGTGAGCTTGCTGCCTATATTTTAAATATTAACTTGCTATGACACCCTGCTCTGCCCGCTTCATTGAACACAAACCCCTGCTATATTATTGAATCGGGACATGCTGTGTCTTAAATGGTTCAGTGTGGAAAGAAAACACAGAAGCAGGCATTCCTAGCTTCCCCAAACACAATTTGGAGTCAGAGGATGCAGTTCTAAATTACCCCAATGTAATTAATTTGGGAGCCACAAAAATTGAGAGGAAAAAAAATAATTCTACATTTTGCTGGAGTAAGGAGCTCTAAACTAAGAGACATGCTAGCCTCAATATAAATATTGCTTCGGGTTAAACTTTACTCCTCTGTGGAAAGGTCACGGCAAGATTCGATGTTTTTAATCCTTCTACAATGTAATGACATTTTAGGGGCTGTTTGCAAGTACGCAGTAAGCTGTCCAGTTTGGAAGAGTATTTGATTTTAGTATCTAAATTAGCCCTCTGCTTTTGGCCTTTGTGGTAAATAACACATAGACAAGGAGGTGAGTGACAGAAGAACAGCCTGGAATGGGGACTTGGACAGAAGATGCTGTTTCTAGCCACACCCAGGAGTACTGCCTTGGCTTCTGGATACTAGCACCTACCACTGCACAGAGAATGGGTCTATGTACCTGTACACTTTGCTGACCACTTGACATCATGAGGCAATCTTTATTAAAAAAAAATATCATTGGCTCAGTTTTTTTCAGTCACCTAAACAAAATGTCTTTTTCAAAACTCCTTGTCCCATGGGCTAACCACCAAATCTGATGTTTTTTATATTAGTCCATCTTCCAAACTGGCTGTGGGGTTTCCGCCAAAGCCTCTTATTACTTATGTTGCTACAGGGTTGTCCGTCTTCCCCATGAGAGTTTGGACCAAAGATTGCTCTAAATCATTCTATCACCCAGGCTGCTTTTCTTGTGTCTTTCCCTCCTTCCTTGTCATTCCTTCTTTCCTTCCGTTCTTCCCCCACCCTCTCTCTTTTCTTATTTATTGTTTATTTAAAATGGGCCTAAAACTCACTATGTATCCCAGCCTAACAGTAATCCTACTGTCTCCCAAAGTGCTGGGATTATTGTATGCAATAATACCCATTC
>JANHMN010000013.1:7831649-7868093 GCA_030674055.1 Rhabdomys pumilio
AGAGAGAGAGAGAGAGAGAGAGAGAGAGAGAGAGAGAGAGGGAGAAGGAGAAGAGGAGGAGGAATAGGAGGAGAGGAAAAGGAAGGGGGTGAACTAACTGTCCACAATGATTTACCTGCTATGAAAATGGTAAGGACCGCACGCTGCACGGCTGCCGTTCTGGGCTTAGTGTACAGAGCATGCTAACCGTCACAGTTCACCCCTATAGGAGTGCTCACAGGGACACGTGCATCAGGGTGCCTCTTTCATTTCTTTTCTACCTTAAGAATTGAATGTGTGTTTCTGAGGACCACATCGTTTCCCGTGTGTAGCGGTAAATGTGTAGTTCTTCCTCAAACCGCTGAGCTTGGTTAAGTCTTCTCTCGGAATGCCCTGTGTGGACTCTGCACAGTAAACTCCATGAGTGTTCTGCAGGTCTGGCGAGCATCACCACTGAAGAGGGGACAGGAATTTGTTGAAGTCCATATTGGGCCAACAGGGAGTGTGACTGCTAGGTTTTGGATCTGGATCTCTTAAAATATCCAACCACAATCTTACTTTGGGTCCATTCATGCTGGGACAATTGACCTTCAGCGACAAGGTCGCCTTAGAACTTGCCTCCCTGCAAAACACTTCCCTCTAGATAACAGCATCCTGCTAGGTGGTAAGATCCCATCATTGTAGTTATTCCAGAAGTTGAGTCAGGATGATGGAACTTTAAGGCCTGCCTGCATTCCAGAACAGCCTGGACAGGTTAGAGAAAACCTTGTCTCAAACCTGGAGGCTCAAACTCTGACACTGAAGAGGGGGCAAGGGAAACACCAAGCAAATCTGCTACCATGTGTTAACAAGTGTGGCTTCTTACCTTTGCTCCATGTGTATAAGACAGCTTAGCCCTTTCTGCTGGAGCCAACACCTGCCATAATACAACATTGTATTAGATCCCTCTAACCAAGCAACAGAAAACCCAAAGTAAACCAGCTTCTGGTTACAGACTCACAACAGCAGCAGGAGTGGTCTCTTAAAGAAAGGAGATGGATACAAAGGATTTAAGGGGAAAAACAAAGCCAGAAACAGAATCTGAATGTTTACATGGGTTGAAATTGGACCACCCCTGAGTCAGAATCCCTCCTTGGGTATCTGGCATCTTAGAGGACTGGCTGCCCACAGGGTCCTCTCCTCCACTGGGTAGGGTCATCTCTCCATCATGTGTTACTCTCCCAGAGGCAGCAACCTGGGTGAGGGCCCCTTGCTGTCTCTGCAGATGCTTGCCCTGGGCCATGGGCTTTGGGTTTGGCTCACACTTGTATCTTGAGAGTATCGTCCAAGCTAGGAACTCTCTTGTTTATTTACAGAGAATTTTTGCTCAGACTACAGGGAAGACTGCCCGTGTGCTCAGTTAACATTTCCTTCTATGTGACATGGGAACCATGCTACCTGGCGGACAAGGTGAGGTCCTCTGGTCACATTCTAGTCTCCTACAGCTTACCAGACCAGATCTCTGCAGTCTTTCACTCTGCTGTTACTCCTGGTAAAAGCCTGAATGTCAAAGTGCATACGAAGCCAAGTGTCCAGGGAGAAGTCTGGGGTCCTCTGAGACTGAGCTTTCTGATATGACCACTATTCAGGACCCGAGAATAAGTGTCCACAATCTCCCAGATCCCCGCTTTGAGGAGTCAGCCCCAATCTATGTAACTGCCCTTGGGGCAACCCCACTCTGCCTTTCCTACTGGTCTTGTTCTGTCACCAGATTGACAATTGTTAGCTGGTAGTGAGACAAGCACCTTTTAGGAACAAACTCCTACATTAACATATTTGAACAATATGTTCAATATGTTCTTTGCTTTTCTTAGCTTACGCAAAATGCTGAAGGTTGAACATGCCCAGAGGCATTCATTCAAATTCTTTATGACACAAGCTGAGAGTGCCCAGTGGTATTGCTCTCCATCAGCTATCCTGCCAAACAAACTCTCCAAACCTGAGCAAGGCACACCCTAAAACCCCCCAAACATATCCATCATTCTTCCTTCCTGAGCAGTGACTGGATACTGAGCATGGCAGGGCAGTCCCTAAAAAGCTTCCCTGTATGAATATGTGTCGGTCCCCTGATACAGAATTCCTGTGGCGCCGACTCCAGTGTCTTTCTTGGCCATGCTGACTCAGCATTTGCACTTACTGTCTTGTTTGCTCCCGTCTGTCTTCATTTTGATTGTGTCTCTTTCTGGGGAAGATTAGGTTGAGCATGTGAAGGATCAGAGAGGTTATCCTCTTAAGGAATGGATATGAAAATGGCTGTCATCAAGTAACAAGGGTTGTGGGGAAGCTGTTGGGGGCGCAGGTTGCTTATTTTGGGGCGGGGGAGTTACATCCATATTAAAAATCTCTTCAGGAGAAATATTATTTTTAAAAAAAATCCCTTTAGACATTTTGAGATGTATTAAGAAATTAGAAATGATCAAGTTTGAAGTGTCACCAGTTTCCTGTGGCTGCCAACTGAGCCTTGACTCTAAGGCTATCAGATATAAGACTAGCAGGCACAGGGGATAGTCTAGTGGTCTGGAAACCCATTTCATCATGGGCCACTCAAACACATAACATTCTTCACCTGCACACACTGTGTGTGCACACGAACACCTCCTCCTTCCCCTGCACACACTATTCTCTAACTCTTCCTCCTCTCTCTTCTTCTTCAGCTATACATACTATTTCCTCTCTCTCCTCCTTCATCTGTACATACTACATACGTGTACATACATACTTATTCTTCTACACACACCATATTCACACATCCTTCTTCACCTATACACACAATGCACACACTCTTTTCCATCACCTGCACACACACACACACACACACACACACACTTCTCTTTCAGCTGTACATACTATGCACACACATAACCCTCTACAGAAAGTGCACTCTAAGAACCTTCTCAGCCTACAAGCACCAGGCTACCTACACCTCCAATCTCTGGAGAATGACCTCCCCCATCATAATGATCAGATTCCGACTGTTTCTATTCTAGTACATTCCCAGCGTATCTGGGTATGAAGAAGGGCCAATCGAGTCTGAACTAGTTTGTGGTACGTGTGCAATAAGGCAAAACTGAGTTCACTAGTAAACTT
This sequence comes from Rhabdomys pumilio, assembly GCA_030674055.1. Taxonomy (NCBI): domain Eukaryota; kingdom Metazoa; phylum Chordata; class Mammalia; order Rodentia; family Muridae; genus Rhabdomys; species Rhabdomys pumilio. The sequence goes on from JANHMN010000013.1 coordinate 7,834,755, forward strand.
CGAGGAAAAATGTCACATTTACCATCTTATACGTATGCATAAGAGGGTGTATATAGGATTAAAGTAAGATGCATTATGGGAAAGGGAATAGACACTAGAGAAAATGATTATATATAAGTTAAGATTATATATAAGTTAAATTATATATAATCACTTAAAATAGGGGGCTACCCCCAAATTCTGCCCTTTAGAAAATAGCCACTCTCCCTTACAGCCTGAGACCCCAGGCTAAAGTTCAAGGCTCTTGATTAACCTCACTCCTGCGGCCTACTCTCAGTCTTGACGCTGCGTCTCTCTTCAATCTGTATGGCTGCTTTGCTTCAAAACACATCTTGCTTCCTTTGAAAAGCAGTGTGAGCCCTAATTTTCAATTCTTGGTATGAGAGGCCCAAAACCTAGAAACATCTAATATGGCCCCAACTTCTGGTAACAGGTGTTCATGCAGAAGTCAATAATAAGAAAAAAGCATGACCATATGCCTGAGCAAGTCACAAATCACACTTGGGAAGGAAAGGTGGTTGTTGTTGCTGTTGTTTATTTGGTTTTGTTGTTTTGTTTTTGTGTTACCACACCCAGTTCTAAGGTTTCGTATTTAGAGTGTGACCTCTCTCTCCTTGTCTCTTTCTTCGCTGGTGAAGGGGCAGCTAAGGATTAAGCCTTCCTTTCCTGAAAGGCAGCCTTTTCAGGGATTTACTCCTCCATGGCTCTTCAGCTAGCAGACCTAGCTCTGCTTGCCCAGAGCAGAATGCACCCCCAGTATCTTCTTGGAAGAGCTCCAGCAGTTCTCTGTCTGATTGTGGCAGGAGGTTTGTGGACTTCTGGTCCCTTCATTTCTCGCTCTGTGGACTGCTGACCACTCACTCCCTTGATGGGTAATTATAAAGAATTGCACTCCATCGCTCCTCAGCCTTTGTAAGACAAATCACAGCCTGGATCTTTCTGTTGTATTATTCAGTGGTAGGTCGTACATTTGCCTGGCCACTTGTTCTGTTTTGCCTTTTGATAAATATTCACAACATATCTTTGGGCAAAGAGCTGCAAGGAGGAGGTAGGTCCATTTCCGCCTTCACGGGTTTGTGTTCCCTGGATTTAAATGAAGGAATGACCAGCTGGAGCTGGTAAACTAATTCATGGTAAGCTGTTAATTACTGACAAGTACTTAATGTGTCACCCACTTGGATTTCTGCACTTTAATAAGGGATAGTTTCTTAACTCAGAAGATGTAGTCTCTTTGGAGTGTTAAAAGCAAGGTGTGTGCATGTGTATGTGTAGTTGTGTGTGTGTATATGTGTGTCTCTGTGTGTGTTGTGTCTGTGTGTGTTTGTGTGTACATATGTGTGTATGTGCATGTATTTGTATGTGTATATGTGTGTATGTCTGTGTGTTTGTGTGTGTGTATGTGTGTATATGTGTGTGTGTCTGTGTGTGTTTGTGTGTATGTGTGTGTGTGTGTGTGTGTGTGTTTGGAGAGTTTGTATATGGTCCAAAAGACTGCCCTAATTGTGTGTGGAGGTCAGAGGTCAATGTCAGCTGTCCTCTCTATTGTCCCCATCTTGTTCTTTGAGACAGGGTTCCTCACTGAGCCTGTGGTTCACCAGTGAAATCCAGGGACCCACCTGTCTCATCTTCCCCAGAATCAGGGTTACATATGTGTCTTCTTGCACCAGGCTTTCACATGGGTGCTAGAGGTTTAAATTATTGCCCTAGGGTTGTACAGCATATGGAACAATTTTTCCAGCGTGCTCCTCTTGATTTCATAATCTCCTGCCTAGCACCAGTTAGAACGAGACCAAAGTTTGGTGACTGAAAAGTACAACCTGTCATTTGGAGGAAAGATATATATATATATATATATATATATATATATATATATATATATATGTATCTTATATATATTTAATTAGATAGATAGATAGATAGATAGATAGATAGATAGATAGATAGAGATAGAGATAATTAAAAGTTATCCCAGGGGCTGGAAGGATGGCTCAGTAAGTAAAGTGCTTGCTGACAAAACTTGAGGACCTAACTTTAAGGACCTAACACCCATCTTAAAAAAAAAACACAAAAGCCAGGAACAGCAGCTCTTTCCTGTAATACAAGTGCTGTGGAGCGGAGACAGGGGGATTGCTGGGACTCTCCCTCCTGTCCGGGTGAATCTGTGAGCTCCAGATTCAGGAAAGATCATCTCAATATAAGGTGGGTGGCAATTGAAGAAGACTTTAAATACTGACCTCTGTCCCAGGACACACACACACACACACACACACACACACACACACACACACAGGCACAAATTCAGGCACAAATAAACTCACTTTACATAGATATAAAGGATGAGAAACATTGCAACTTTTGTTGCAAAAAGTATATTCAAAAGAAGTGCCCTTTCAGGAGCAAGAGAATATTCTTCCAACTTACTTTGTTCCCTAAACAAGCATTTGCCTGAGTTATAGAGAATCCCTGTTCCACAGGGGCAATGCCAGCATGTAACATGGGGAGACTCTGTGGTTTGTCATCTTGTCATTGATTTGCTCTGACTTGCTTCTGAAGAACACGCTCTCTCTTGTCTGCATCATATGGTCCCGTTGCTCCAGATCTAAGTTTCCGTCTCTTACATGTGAAGGGTCATTATTTTTTATTTTTAGTAATGGTTTGGAAATAGGCACAGAGTGACTTCATGAAATGATTGTAAAACATGGCAGGGGATAGTGATGACATTGTGAAATCAAGAGTTCTAGCAACATATTTCTGAACTAATAGGTAGAGGAGAACCTTTGTATTTTGACAACTGAAGAGCTGGAGAGTGCATGGCAGAACTTAAATTTCAGCCACGGAGCAAGTCATGAGGTATTTTGGTCTGTGCCCCCATGAACATGGTCCAGGACATGTGGATATGACTTCAGGAGAATCAATAGCAGTGATGTGAGTGTGCAAATAAGGGGTACTAGGTGACCCCAGCAGGTTACAGGGAAGCTATGGTTTGGTCAGACCAAGAAGGATGAATTAAGCTTAACAATGCCTTGTTAAGCCAATGTCACCATGGGGCAGTAATTGCAGAGGGACGGAACACAGCAACTATGAGATTCAGGGAGAGGACAGGAAACAGTTCAGTTCACTCATACACACATGCACCTGTGAACATACAACAGATCCATGTCAACAAACATGTGCACATGCCCACAATCATGCAGACACACAAACACATGTGAACACAAGAAAGTGCTGGTTGGACAATACATCTCTAAAATCTTAGTCTTAAAGAGCAAAGGAGAATGTTATCTTGCCCTGGACCATACTACCCAGGAAGCTTTCAGAGTGACAGGAGGGTAAGATCGACTTGGAGTATTGGCGGGGTATGGGGGGTAGGGATTAGGACACCACTTCTGTGAGCCTGTCCTCACTCCATTGCTTTGTTTAGGCCTGGGTCCTGGCAGTGCCCTTCAAAATGAAGTTAAAGGACCTCGCCCACACCCACCTCTGAGCTGCGCCATCTGAGGAGTCAAGATCTCCTGGAAGTCAAGTCCAAGGTAATCAATACCCAGAGGCTTGTAGGCTTCGAGGCCAAGGCTTAAGGTGACCTCTGCCAGCGGCAGGCGGGTGGGAGACTGAAAGAGCCAAGTATAGAATTGAGAGCCTTCGGGCATGAGCTTCTCTTCTCGGCTCTGTTCATTAGACAGTTGCCGGCACTCCTGTTATCTATGCATATGTCTCTGGGAAGTTAATTGGACTATCAGCAGTAATTTAGAACTTTTATAAGTAAGATTGCTTTTAGTTTCTCAGGAAAACCCCCATGGAATGCCCTGTGATGCTCAAAGGCCTTCTCCGTGGGACAGTGTGACCCAGGCCAGCAGCTGGGTACTGCTCTCCCCTGGGTGGACGTGTATGAAGAGATGCATTGGGTACTAACTGGCAGCACAAGGGTGGGGCTCAAGGTCCCAGCATCTTTTGGAAGTGTGACATTCCAAGCAGGCCAAGTCAGGTAATACTAAGTACATACTAGTTAAGGATAAGAACCAAAGTCAGGGTCCCAGACTACTCTGCAGCCTCAGCTGCTCCTCTCAGGGTCCCAGGCTACTCTGTAGCCTCAGCTGCTCCTCTCTGATCTGTTTTGCATTCTTGATTTTTTTCTAACTTTGGCTCCAGTTAGGTCTTCTTAACACCACTGATAGTCTTAATGTCTTCACACTAGTAAGTAGAAACCAAAGTGCAGAAGGATTCAGTGGACATGAGGGTTCCACAAGTGGTAATCTTCAGAGCAGAGACCGCAGCTACAAGTGGGAGCCCCAATATTCTGTGAGCTAGTGTGCACCCCAGCTGAAGTGAGAGGATTCCATTTATTTCTTTTTCAGCTCCTTGCTGAAGACAGTCTCATAGTCTCACAAGTAAGTATACACACACATACACACATACACACACAGAGAGACACACACATACACAGGCACACACACCCCCAGGCACACACATATACACACACATGCTCACATGCTCACACACATACACACTTGAACACACAAACATACACAGGCACATACACACCTGGACATGTACATATGCACACATACATGTACACACACATACACAATAATAACTACAGAAAAATCTCTTAGACAATGAAATCAGTTAGCTACCTTCCATTCAAAGAAGAACCCCATAAATGACCATTAAAGAACTAAAGCAGGGAGCCTAAGGGTCTGGCTCTTTGTCAGGCATGTGTTTGTTAGCTGTACTTTGTTTTCTTAAAGATGGATAAAGAAGTTATATATAGTTGTACATGCTAGTTCTCCAGACACAGCAAGGTGGAGGACAGGAGGATTGTGAGTTTAAAGCAAGCCGTAATTATAGAATAAGACTCAAAGACACTAGTTTTTTTTAAAGAACATCCTGATTTTTTTTTCTTCATGAAATATTCTTGTAAAACTCTCTGTTGACAAAAAAAAAAATGCAAAATTGTCAGGAGTTGGGTAAAACCACCAGAATGGTGGGTCACAGTCATGAGGAAGGTTTATTTAAGACAAGATATTAAAATCCAGGGCGGAAGCTTTTCTTGAGGGACCTAATCAGAAGTAGAAAGAGCCACTTGTTTGTGCTCTGGAGACACTGCTCATTGCCTACACGACACCAGGCCAGTCCACCCATGGCCCCCACACATCAGGAGTTCACAGTCCCCACAGAAGGTGGCTCTAATAGTCACATTTTCTCCTTCAACTCAGCTCATTCACTGTTGATTTTTGGTTTAATTTAGGTCAGCTAGCCTCACTTACCTTATAATGAGGAAGGAAATGCCTTCAATAATAAGAGAGTTACCCAATTGAACTTGTGCCTACTCAAACTCCTTTACACTAATTATGCACCTGTAAAACTTGTGCCTGAAACAGAAGCTCACAGCCACTTGTGCTTTTTATACATCATGAAATTATGTATAAAAATTCTGGATACTCTGATATGAAATTTTTCTTCTTGAAGAATGTTAAATACACAACAGTAGCCAAGTGAGGTGCTGAGTACTGTATTTCTAGGACAATGGAGCCCACAGCATTCAGTGCTGACCTCTGGCAATGTTAGGTCTCCCAGTTGCCTTTGCGGCATAGTTGGGCTGGACTGGATGAGGGTGTCATCTTGTTGATCCTCCAGAAGAGAGGCTGGGCTACGCTAAGGCACACTCTGTTTCTTTTTCTCCTTGTGTGATTTTGCTTTCCATTTACTCCCTGACTCCTGTCGTTTGGCTCACTCTTTGCAACTTTGTGGTCATGGTCATTGTCTCCCTGAGACAGTAACGCTCAGTATAAGCTGTAGGATTGAGATTTCACACAGAGCTTCTAGGAAAATGGTCTTGACACGAAACGCCTGGACCTCAATGCCCAGGCTTTGGGTCTATGCAGCCACAGATACACACGTTTGTGCAGAAGATGAATGTTCTGAGTGGTGAGAACCTTGTTAGTTTCTCTCTTTGTCAGAGAGTCCTGATCAAAGTACAGCATGGGTATTTGGACAGTCCAGTTACTATTCATTAAAAATTCAACCTCAGATGAGAAGCCATGAGAAACGGTTCTGTCCATATGTTCCCTAGTGTAAGTCCCAGGGTTCCAGAGCCACCAGATGACCATGCTTGGTTCCTTCAAATCCCTGTGCTTTGCTGAATGTCCTTCTGATTCCATAAGCCCTTTGCAGTTCTAAATCCCAGGTCCCTGAAGCACAGACTTTCTTCCTCTCCATGTTTTCCTTGCCTGCAGGCTTGCCCGTGCCTACAGGCTTGCCTGTACCTGCAGGCTTGCCTATATCCCTTATTTACAAAAGAACTCCCTAGAACTGTCTTGCTGCCCTTCATCTTCTCTTCCCAAAATAAAGCAGGACTTAGCTTACTGTTGAACGGATGCTTTTGTTTTAAATCAGAAACAGTCTCCAAGGTCATCGAGGAAAGCCCCAGCATCAGAATTTGGTGATAGACCTTGTGGTGGGAAGCACTCTATCTGCTTCCGAACCCAGGCAGAACTCATGGTCCTACCTGCTGGGAATGGCAGACTTTGGGTGACTGGTGACTTTCCCTATTCATTGTTCATCGTGTTTCTAGATGGGCTTCAAACTTGCATTACAGACATACAAATGAAAAGGGATTTGAAGAAATATTCTGATGTATATGCTACCTTGACTCAGCAGAGCCTAAACGCAAGAGCAGGTTGTAGGACAGGTTGGTTGCTAATGGTCTTTATCCACACTTGGCTGCTGTCCAGAGCCTACTTCCTATTCTTTCTAGGGAAGCTCTGTTTTCCCTCACTCAGTAGATAATGTCTTCTGGTCCAAACCATGACTTTGGTAAAATCATTTGTGTCCTAAGACTGGCACTTGCCTGCCTGGGCCTGTATCCCCATTGCAGGAACTTCCCAAGATGCAGGAGCTATGTAGACACTCAGATCTGAGGAGGTCCGGGTTAGACTTGCTCAGGGCTGCGGCTCTTCCTCTCTGAACTCGTGATACCTGCAATGTGGCCTGGTTTACCTGTTGGGTTTTATTTTTTAACTTATTTGCCTATTAATTTATTTTTGTGCACGTGAGTGTGTGTGTGTGTGTGTGTGTGTGTGTGTGTGTGTGTGCACGCGCGCGCGTGTCTTTGTGTGTGTGATCATGTATGTGGTGTGTATGTGCCTGTATGTGTGTTCACATGGATTGGTCAACTTCAGGAGTTATTTATTCTTCAGGCACTGTCCAATTTTTTTCTCATGGGTGCTCTCACTGGCCTGGCATACACACAGTAGGCTAATCTGGCCAGGTAGTGAGGTCCAGGCATCCCCAGTTTCGAGAGGCAAGTGTGTGCCCCCCCAAGCGCCTTTCCACAGCGCTGTATACATTTTAGAACCCTTCTACAGTGATAGGTTTCTGTATGTTCTTAAAACCATTTCTCTTAGTTTTTGAGATTATAATTATATCCTCCCTTCCCTTTCCTCTCTCCAAACCTCCCCTATGTTTTTCAAAAGGCCTTTGGGTTGGGTGTGGTAGTGCTCACCTTCAGTTGCAGCAGTAAGGAGGCAAAGGTGAGAGGACCTCTGTGATTCTGAGGTTGGCTTGGTCTACACAGTAAGTTCTAGGACAGCCAGGACTATGTAGAGAGACCCTGTGTAAAATTAAACTAAAATAAATAAAGTCCTTTAGTGTTTTAGTGTTCACTGTCTCTGCCCAGTAATCATACCTCCTTTACCCAGCTCTCCCAACTTCTTCCCCTTAATCTTTCTAGTCCCTCCATTGTCTCTTTATAAAACCATTCTCTATTTGCCCTCTCTTGGAAGACGCCCACCTCTCTTCTGGTCCTTTACTGTCTTCCTGACTCCTGTGATTATTCTGATTTCTAAAGCTTAAGACCTAATGTCTACATGTAAGAGAAAAACATACCATGTCTGTCCTTTGGGTGAGGATTTCCTCACTCAGGATGATTCTGTCTCCATATTTACCTGCAAATTTCATGACTTCATTTCTCATAACAATGGAATAAGATTTCACGGTGTAAATGTTCCTTATTTTCATTATTCATCCATCAGTTGAGGGGCATTTGGGCCTTTTCTAGTTTCTGGCTATTATAATAGAGCAACAGTCAACAGTCAACTGAGATGAACCAGTATCTCTGTTGTAAGACGTAGAGTCCTTTGGGTCGACACCCAGAGTGGTGTAGCTGGATCTTGTGACGAACCTATTTTCAGCTTCCTGAGGAAGCTCCACCCTGATTTTCACAGTGGCTCAAGGAGTTTGCACTCCCACCCACAAAGGAGGAGTGTTTCCATTCCCCATGTATCTGCTCCAGCATGAGCTGTCGCTTGCCTTATTGATCTTGTCCATTATGACAGGGGCAAGATGAAATCTCTAGATAGTTTAATTGCATTTCCATGGTGGCTCAGGATGGGATGTTGGACATTCTTAAAAGTGTTTCTTTTGGCACTTGTGTTTCGTCATTTGAGAACTCTCTGTTTAGACCTCTACCCCATTTTTAATTGGGCTATTTGTTTTCTTGAAGCTCAGATTTTTTAGTTCTTCATATAGTCTAGATACCAACTATCTATCAGGTGTCTAATTGGTAAAGTATTTGTTTTCCTGCCCTGTGGGCTGCCATGCTGCTCAAACACACAGCTTTTAACATAGGGGTTGAGGATCAAACTCAGGAATTCATGCTTGCATGGCAAGCACATTACTGAACTATCTCCGAGCCTCAAACGTGTGTGTGTGTGTGTGTGTGTGTGTGTGTGTGTGTGTGTGTGTGTGTTTAAGGGGTGCTTACTCTGTAGTTCAGGCTGGCTTTGTTTTCATAGTGATCCTCCTGCTGTAGCCTCCCAAGTGCTGAGCCTGCCTTGTTCCCAGAATCTCTCATTCTACAGCCCCAGTTTGTTCTGGGCCTGTTACCTGCTGCCTGCCATCAATGAATCCATTTTGGCTCTCTGGTAATTTTTTGCTGGTTTCTGAAAAGTCCATGTCTCTTCTTCCTGTTAAAACATCTACAGGTCGTCCTTTTGGGCTGACGAGGACAGTATTTATTTATTTATTTATTTATTTATTTATTTATTTATTTATTTTGACGAGGACAGTCTTAAAGATACTGGGAATAGATCAAGTTGCCAGTGCTTAGCAAGCCTTCACTTTGGATTGAAAAGCATACTCATTAGATATAGAATTGATTAAATACGAGCAACAGCTCTTAAACCAGACTGAGTACTTTGAGAGAGACTGTCCCACAGAGAAGATAACCCAGCCCAGCATGTTTGCATCATGTGCTTCAAGAAAGTTCTCAAGGCTTCAGGCTTGCCACTCCAAAGCCGGACTATTTCTATTTCTGATTTACTTTTTCATTTGCCATTAACCTTCCATTAAATGGAATCTGTGTGCTTTGGGTACAGAGCTCTTGTCATCCCTTACCTCAGAGTGGCATCATTAACTTATAGCAAATGTCTAATGATTTTGTTCTTCTGAGGCATGTAACCGGTCCACGTAGAAACTGCTCCACAACTTCACAAAGGCATCAAATTAATCTATTAAAATATCATACTCAAATTACAGTGGCATTGTGTGTCTACTCTACCTCAGAACTCATAGCCCATTACTCCAATTAGAAAGGTTTAATTGCCGAACGCTGCAAACGAAGCAAGCATGAGTCACTGCCAACGGTTCTGCCTGAAAGCCATCAGCTAATGGTTTTGTAACCTGTGTACACTTGATATGGCCTTTCTTTATAGCGCCAGCTAGCCCACATCAGTCGGATAGTATTTCTGCTCATGTACACAGAGCTTTGTGTGGGGTTACACTCACCCTACAACAGTGAGGCCGCTTTAACCCACTCAGTGAGTGAGGTTTGGGGAGCAGATAGGATCGAGCGTGACTATCACCCACCAGAAGTGCACTTAAGCGGATCAATATGCAATGATTCATAACCTCTGAAGTTATGATAATCAGAGATTAAGGGGACAGCAGAGCCCAGCATCTGGGACAAAGCATTTCTCATTGCTCATGTATCTATCACATCTGTCTGGCTTTATCTCATGCTCTTCCATTTTACTGTAGCTCTTTCATTTATCTGTAGCTCTTCGTGTGCTACAATCTAGTATAAATGAATTATTCTGGGCTGGGGCAGGTTGAAGAAATTGCAAGGCCTCACTGAGCTCTGGATCTTATTGTCTTTCCATGCTCTTGTGCGCTTGCTATTCACTATAAGGGCCTCTGGACCACAGTGCCTGAGATGGAGGTGGGGAGAGCTCAGGGTGGACTTACACCGTGTCATGAGCATTTCTCCTCTCACCTGCTTGTGTCCCCCAGGGTGAACCATGGGCTTTCGTATTTCCTCGGTGTTTTGTTGACTTTTCCTGTTCACACTAGACGGTGCAACAATGGCAGACTAGGAAAATGATTCCACCTCAGTCTAACACCAGGGTCCAGAGACTTTAACTGAGCTACGGAATCATGGGTTAGGGGTTACTGAGAAAAGTAAGGGTAAACATATACTTTTTAGGAGCAAATTATTACATATAGCTGAACACACCACTGTCCGCACCTCAGCGTTGCTTAGCTGTTTATATATCCTAAGGAGGAGGGGGACCTTGCTGCCTCCCCAGTCCCTTACACTCTTTATGACAGATCACTAATGGCCTCAAACTTGAGGGTCTCCTGGGGGTGATCACATCTGCTTTGATTTCCAGATGGCAATATCTGGCCGTGTCACATCCAGAGGACCAAGTTCCACAACACTTGGTGAGCTCGCTTGGTTTGTGAGATGAGCACTGTTGATATGCACTTTACATGGAAGGCCCGTTCTCTCCATCAATATTAATTCTTGTGTTACCCATAGCAGCAAGAACAAGCACAGTGAGAGAAAAATGCGCATTAACAGGGAAGGCACAGACAAAGCACCCAAACTAAATACTTTGTTTACTTTGCAACATTTTATATAAAGGTATTTATGCATTTTTTTTCTTTCACACATACTATTTTATTAGAGATTGGATTTGCTTTCCAGTTGAAGAATCAAAGGCTATCTTAGCTTAAAATAGCTTCTCAGAATACAAACATTTTAATTCAGTGAAAAATTCTGCCTAGTTTAGCTAAAGAGGGCTACGTAACCAAATGTCCTTTGTGCTGCCAAGAGGTCGTAGGAGGGTTTTCTGTTGATCTCTTTGCAAAGCATAAACGTTCCTTTGTGCAAAAGGAGGTGGCCCAGAGTGTGAGTTGCTAGGAAGCAGGTTGATAACCACATTCCTGTGGAGCTGACTCTTAATGCTTCCTGTCTTCAGTGTGTGGGGTAGCAGGCCATGGGCAGGTAATAAGGACAAGAGAAGTCCCCTCAGCCCCATTCACTAGTAAAGATAAACATAAAGAAGAATGCTTGCAGAGCAAGACCTCACTGTGTGCCTTGATGAAGTGGCCCTGGCAAAACTGAAACCAGTACAGTTGTTGAGCCTATTAGAGAGACACAGGGGGAAAAGCTGGAACTCCAGATCAGAGCCACAAATGGCCCCTACATGAAGGCTAGGGGAAACCAGGTGTTACATGGTGGCGGTGGAGGAGGGATCTGTGTATTAGCACACTTCTCAGGAGGTCAACCAGACATCCACCTTCATTGAAGTCAATACATTTCCTCCAGCACAGGGAATGTCACAACTACAACACTATCTTATTGTGACTCCCAGGCAAAGGACAAAGTTAACATCAATCATTTCCCTCTTGTCTAACTAGCAGAAAACTAGCATCAGAAACTAGCAGGCAGGGTCTGCTTATAACTCCAAAATGCAATAGTATGCGTATGGCCCCTCTCTCTCTGTCAAGAATGGCTTCATTTTTAATTATGTGCACAAGTGTGTATTTCTGTGCAAGGATGTGCACATGACTGCATGTGCCCATAGAGGACAAAAGAGGAAGTCAGACCCTCCTGGACCTAGAGTTACAGGTGATTGTGATGGTACCAGAAAAGTACCTCTGATCTTCTAAGAGGTTAGCATGTGCTCTGTCCTATTTAACTTCCTATCACTATGATGAAACGATGAAACACTGTGACCCAAAGTAACTTGACAGTAAAGGGTTTATTTCTGTTATTCACCCCCATCATAGTCCACCATTGAGAAAAGTCAGGGTAGAACTGAGACACAGACGCCATGGAAGAGTGCTGCTCACTGCCTGGCTCCCTCGGACTTCCTCATTCTTTCTTATATCACTCAAGACCACCACTGCCCAGGGAAGGCACCACTCACAATTAGGTTGGACCCTCCCACATCAATCACCAATTAAGAAAATGACCCATAGACTTACTTTCAGGAAATATGCTGTAGACAATTCTTATCTGAGATCTCCTCTTTCACGTGTCAATTCTATCTAGTTTTGAGCTAAATAAATAAATAAATAAATAAATCTAACAAACATATATTCTTCACTCTTGAGCCATCTCTCTATTCCCCCCCACAAACACACTTTTCTTGTCTTAATTTATTTTTTTTAATTCTTTAAATGTGCTTCCATTTCTTGCTTTCTGGGTCCTAAACAAATATCAGAGACAACTCAAGTTTGGTGTCTTTGGCTTGACTCTGAATACTTTCTATGACTAAGATCAGCCCTGAAAGCCACTTAGCCACTTTACGGGACTACATCCAAAGTCCAAGGCACGCATTGGGGTTCTTGTTGTTACTTATCACTGACCAATGATGCCACGCCTTGCTGAGAAAATGCTCTGTTGTATGGTTTTTACAGTGTAGCTCATGAGGATTATGTGACTTCATTCTCATTGTGGAGTATCTATCTCGTTGAGTCTGCAATGTTCTCCACTGCTGTTGATGGTTCAAGCCCTCTCAGGCACATTCTTAGAGCAAGTCATCTCATCTGCTGTGAGTTGTGGTCCAAACTGTTCAAGCCATACAAATGCAAAGATCTGCTCTTTGAGATGATAAAAGGTGTTCTTTCCATCAGTATGGCAGAGTGGATAAGGCCCAGGACTGCAGTGCCATGGCTGGGTGGGATGTTTTCTGTCCACAGACTTCTCTTACTTCCTGGTCTATACAGTAAAGTAATGTGTGTAACAGAGACACGAGGCATAGAGTAGATGACTTACAATCGTTCTTCTATTTCTGATCACAGTCTAAGCTCCTGGGCTGCTTCCATCCACCCTTCAAGCCTTGGGTTCCATGGAAACCACTGCTTAAGGTGATAATATTCATTCTGTTTCTTGCAGATAAGCTCTGTGTCTCCCACAAACTCAGTAATTCTGTCTTATGACATATTGATGATGCCTTCAAAACACAAGGTTATCTTATTAGTTGCAGTAAAAAAGAAAGAAGGAAAGAAAAAAGGAAGGAAGGAAGGAAGGAAGGAAGGAAGGAAGGAAGGAAGGAAGGAAAGGAGGAAGGGAGGAAGAAGGGAAGAAGGGAAAGAGAAAGGGAGGGAAGGAAAGCAGTCAGTGCTCGTAAAGTTTTAATACCCAGGCTTCTTCTGTAAGTTACTGCCATATGTTGTAGAGCATGTATCAGACGTGGTATGTAAAAACCAACCACAGAGAGGGGTAAGCAAGCTTCATTTCAGGGTGAGAGTTAACAGTCTTTTTAAATTAGAGGCACAGTGTTTGCCTTTGACCTCTATACCCCTTCCCCAGTTGAGCAACGTTAAATTTAAGACAACAGACTGGTTTGTTATCATGAATAAATAAATAACATTCAAGAGTTTCCTAGAATATTTGAGCCCTCTTAGGTGTATTTGTGATCACTTTGTTGACATCAGTAAGAGGATCTCTGGCTTTAAACTTGGAGCGACATACCCTTCAAACCATCTCAATGTAGACTGATGTTAAATACTGCTTTATAAAATGACTGGACCAGCATGGGAAGTGGGCTTTTAAATGTTTCCAGTTCAAGTTGGGCTGTGTGTACTCATTCCTGTGTGCCTGCATTTGAGCATGAAGCTGTCTTTATAGAGAGGCCTGTCCTGCTTGGTGGGGCTGTCCTCCTGGGCAGTGCTCTCCTGGGTAGGCAGCTCCTTTTACTGCTGTTTCTGCTTCATCCTCTTCTTCCTAAATCCAGACTGACCCTCACTTGACAAGTCTTTAGGAAGAAGTATGCTGTTGAGAGGAATATAGGTTTGGAAGGCATGTGAGGGCTCAAGAACTGGCTTATGGATAATCAAGGCACCTCATAGATGTGGGTCTATGCCTGCGGACAGATCTCTGTGGTTTAGGCTACCTTGGTGGTTGTGGGTTCTAAAACAACAGGTGCTTTGTCTCCATTGAGGGAACTCTGTAGAGATCTGTTTGCTTTGAGCTCTGAATGCTCAGGGAACTGTTCTGATTGTAAAATTGAATTTGCCCACGTAGGTTGTGTTCTGAGGGAGACAGATCCTATTACTGAGCTCTTGATCTCATTTTCATGAGGAAGTGGAATTCTTCAAAAGTGGCCTCATCAGGTACTTAGAGTGTTTCTAATTAGAACGGAAGTTGCTTTTAATGTCAGTTCGAAAGAGCCTGTGGTAGAGAATCACTGCAGAAGTAAACACAAGGTTCATGCATGGACAGCTGAGCCACAAAGTGTGGAGCTTCTGATTTCCAGGTATTCCAGGACACATGGATGGAAGAGGTGGTAGCTTGTGTGGCATTTATGGGTTGGGTTGGTTCCTATGATTTAATAACCTGGTCAGGAATCAAGCTAACCAGGCTGGGTGGGATGATTCAGTGGCTAAGCACGAATTGCCCAAGCATGGGGACTATTTTGAATCTTCAATTCCCACTCAAAGCCAGACATCAGCACAGGTACTTGTAACACTAATGCTGGAGGATCAGTGGAGCTTGCTGCCAACCAAGCTAACAGGAACACTGGATCTAGATTCACTGAGTGACTCAAGGGAATGAGACAGAGAGTGATAGAGAACCCAACAAATCCCTCTGGCCTCTGTTCTTTACACACATGTGGTTGAACACACACACACACACACACACACACACACACACACACACTAACCCACATTCGCTTAGGAACATAAAATGTCCCCTTCTCTCAGCCTGCACTGTCTGTCCTCTTCTTCGCTCTGCATGCCAATAGCAACCTTCACCTCACTTTGCTCACCCTGTGACAGAATTGCTTGCTGAAAGATGGTTTCATTCAGGCATCTCCTTAACAGCCCCATTTATAGGTACCATCCTCATCATGGTTTCTATTGCTGTCATAAAACTCTGCGATCAAAGAAATTTGAGGAGGAAAGAGTTTATTTCATCTTACAGTTCTGTACCACAGTCCAGCATTGAAGGAAGTCAGGGCAGGAACTCAAGACAGGAACACAGGCAAGAGTTCTGACAGAAGCCATGGAGGGGTGCTGCTTACTGGCTTGCTCCTCATAGCTCACTCAGTCTTTTTTCTTATCATCTAGGACCACCTGCATGGGGTGGCACCACCCCCTGTGAGATGGGCCCACCCACATCAACAACTAATCAATATTTCCCACAGGCCAATCTGATAGCTCATTTTCTTAATGTCAGATCCCTCTTCTAAATGACTCTAGCTCACTGTGTCAAGTTGACATGAAAGTTAGCAAGCACCCATATCTTTAAGAAACAAATAGGGAGAGTATGGAATCTTTCTTATAAGAATGTTGCATTATGGGTCACTACTGTCCTTTCTGACCAAGCGGTGATAGTAAAATAAAACTGGTTAATATATGCCACAAAAGTCTGAAAAATGAGCAAAAAATGGCCAAATCTATAGCTTTGACTAGAACAACATCAAACTGTTAAACTAGTTCAACAAAGCCGTTAAGCCTCCAGCAGCTTAGGAGCATTTGGAGAAACCAACTAACCCAGGGACTGTTGACACTATAGTCAGGAGAGACATTAATGACAGGAAAAGTGGTTTGACTCTCAGTGTGTGTGTGCGTGTGCGTGTGTGTGTGTGTGTGTGTGTGTGTGTGTATGTTTGTATATCTGTCTGTCTATCAGTGTATTTGTATGGGTGTGTATGTGTATCTGTGTTAGTGTGCTTGTGTCTGTGTGTCTATGTATCTATTTATCTGTCTATGGGTCCATCTATCTATGGGCTTCTGTGAGATGCAGATGCAAAAGGAAAGAGGAAAATTTTAACATGATGGACCCATCAGGGATGTAGGTGATGGAAGAAAACTTCTGGCAAGGCAGGGAGATTTTCTTTACCCCAGTGTGCTCATTGTCCAGCCAGAATTAAAAAGTAAAGTTTTGTGTATATTGTGGATACTTACATGACTAGTCTAGGCAAATGCTTGGCATCAACCACTGTGAATTTTACAGTAAATATATTAACATATACCAGAGACCAGCCTATTTCAAAATATTGGTATGATTTTTAAAGGTTAATGACAGCATTATTCAGAGTATGAAAATGGATGTGTACAAATGCATCTAATTGTAAAATGTCATACATCTCATATTTAAAAATAAGCACAGTTAACTTTTGGCAAAACCACAAGAACTATAAATGAAAGAAACTCAGTGCTGTTCACAGAAGCCAAGCTGATAAGACCCAGAGTCACTGACAGCAAAGCAAAACGAGGAATAAGAAGAAGCTGTGGTCTGAATTGCGCTGCTTGGTATAGAGGCTTTGTGACATCTCCAGGGACTATGATTCTTCTCCTGGCTATGGTTGATGTCTCCACCATCATGCAACTCCCCTGGGGGCAAATGGAGGTGCAGAGTGAGATGGGATGAGTAGGAGATGGTGGTGATCCATTGTTTATTAGTGTGTGTGTGTCTGTGTGTGTCTGTACATGTCTGTCTATTAGTGTGTATGTGTGTCTGTGTGTCTATGCATCTGCTATCTGTCTGTGTGTCTGTATGTAATGAAGAAGAACACTGGAAGAATGAGAGGAGCAGAGAGAGAGAAAGAGAGAGAGAGAGAGAGAGAGAGAGAGAGGAAAAAGAGGAAAATGTGGACATTTTACAAAGTTGTGTAAGAGGCAGGCTGGGCATTCTAAGTAGAGCTGAAAGGCAGCAGATAAAAAGAAAAAGAATAAAGAAAACCAAGATTAGGCAGGATCCAGTATGAAGGTGTTTCCTGAAACAAAGTCACCTCAGGACTGAACACTACGTGTGCCTTTGGCTCCATAAGGGGAGCCTTTAGAACTGCGTAGAACTTTCTTCTAAGAAGACACGTGACCACAGGGAAAGGCTGGCATGGAGGGGTGTGGGAGAGGAAGCATCCTGTGCTGGTCACTGGCGAAGGCCTCAAACCCTGATGGAGCTTGTAAAACTGATGTTCTGTGTCCACCTCCCCCCAAATTACGACGGCTTCCTCCAAAACTTTCAGTTTCCCCATAGTTACATTTTAGCCTGGGAACAAGTTCAGGTTATCTTAGTAGTTTTATTTGAGTGTTACATAGAGTTTTAAAACACCAATAAATGAAATTTGAACAATTCTTCAAAATTCTACCAAACACCAGCCTCATTCACTCAAGCAGATGCTGATCCGTTACTTCTCAAAACACCAACTAATTTCATTTTGAATTAATTTTCTTAAATATGTTGAGCTAATTGGATAAGAGAAATATCACTGAAAAGGGCCCTTCCACACACTGAACCTTTATTTTTCAAATATAAAATTCATATGTTTTCTCAACAATTCATTAGCTGGAGACCCCCTCTAGGGATAGCAAGGGTATCAAGGAAATTAATTCCTAAATAAGAAGTTCCTGAAGAAATTTTCTCCACATGGCTCACAGAGTTATCTGGGAAAGGCTTTCTCCAATGTGTGATTTCTAACAAGGAAAACATGAATATTCATAAGGAAGGGTTCAAGAACTGCTTTCTAGCCAATCGGCATTAGATTCTTTGGTATTCATTATACTAAAATTAATCTTGATTAATTCATTCATTATTAATCTTGCATCCAAATGCAATTTCATAGAAATTGTATTGTGATTTAGCAATTAATTTACATGCCAAGATTGAGAAGCAATCCCCATTCCTCTGAGGGACAGCTCCTGCAGCAGCAGAGCCCACCGCAGGCCCAAAGGATAGATTTGTCTGAACTCTGCCAGGGAAATGAAAGCAAATATTGAGCCTGTGCATGCTGAAGCAGAAGACACCTTTCTGGTTGAGTGTTGCATAAACTTTAAGGAGCAGGAGTTTTTCAGAATCTAGAAAGGAAAAAGGCACAGACATCCTCCAAATGCCAGAAGCTTGTGTCTGTAAACAGTTGGCTAGAGCATTAAAATCTGATTCCTGCTTACCATTTAAGTAGGGGCTTGAGAGACATGTGTTCATAGCTGGGTTTCCTGGCCTGTTTCTCTGTTCCTGCAATAACACTGACAACAACTCACTTGGTTCAAAAAAGGCTTATTTGGATCACACACCCTCACCACAGTCCAGCACTGAGTGAAATCAGGACAAGAACTAAGGCTGAAGCCGAGGCTATGGGGAAGAGCTGTGCACGGCCTGGCTCTGTGTCTTGCTCAGCTTCCTTTGTTAGATGGTGAAGGACCACCAGCTCAGGAGTAATGCAAACCAACGTGGGTTGAGTCCTCCCAGATCAGTCATTAATCAAGGAAATGCCCCACAGATTCACCCACCGGCCAATCTGATAGAAGTGACACCTTAATCAAGTTTCCATTTTCCCAGTGACTCAAGATTGCGTTAAGTTGACAAAAACTAACCAGTACACTAAGGGTGGTGACACATGCCTAAATATTTTGGAGAATGAGGCAGGGGGTTGCCAATAGTCCGTGGTCAACTGGGTTATGTGGGAAACTCCAAAGAAACGAAAAGTAAGTTTATATGAAAGTTTGGTAGTTACCATTTGTGAACGCTCAACGGTTGTCGTTCATGCCCCACATGAATGTGTTCAATGCCGAACACACAGAGAATTGTGTATTGCATACTGAGTGGTCCTCAGAAAGTCTCTGCTCCCCCTTACATTAGGACCACATGCATCAAGAGCCTGGGGTATCCAGAAGATTACTATGTGAATCAGGAGAGCAACAGCCTCTCACAGAGTTAGCAGCCCCTTTTAGTTCCCCCCAAGAACAAATATTAACATCATTTAGCTTTCGTAAGCTGATATATTACACACACACACACACACACACACACACACACACACGAATGTTTATAGTTGTATTGAGAATTAATTCGTATTAAGTCTCAATAAATGGGGAAGCTGGATTGGCAGACTGGTGGTTGAGAATCTTGGACTGATGAGATGTGTATATCTGCAAAAATACCAAGGTTTTAATGACTTGCTTCCAAGTCCAAGAGAAGTTCCTTTTCTATGTTAGAAATGACTAGGCCAAGGGGGCTAGTATGATGTATTCACTCTGTCCAAAAGAAGAGACATCTTCAAACAAAACTTGGACTCAATTCCCATACAAAGAATGTTTGTACCATACATTTATGCCATTTCGATTACGTCAGAAACAAATGTTACTCTTTGGTCCAATTAGCTCAGCCCTGCACACTTAAGTCTACTTGAAAAGAGGAGAGAGATTTGAAAAGTTGAAGACTGGATTTTAGTTCCAGTGGGTGACAAGCCATAGCCTCAGCTTTCGGGTCAGTAGGTCACACAGTAGTCTGAATCGGAAGTTCTAGTACCTGCTGATGCTGCAGCCAGTCATCAGTTTGCACCAAGCTACTTGTAGCAGCTGTATGCTTGTGTTCAGAGGGACACCACCATCCCCAGATCTGAGAGTGGTTCAGTCCCTACAACTGTTAACTGGGAATAACATACCTTTTGATCTTCTCAAAAGCTAGTTGCAAAGAATCAGAAGTGAGCCACAGCTATTAACCTCCTGAAGGCCAAGGGGGTTGGGAGCATATTCACAAAGAGCAATTGAAAGGACCAGAATCACTCCAAATGCGTTACATAGAGTTCCCTAAAATAGCGCAGTGGTCACTAGCACAGGTCCTCAGACTTTGACCAAGGGACTAGGAGATTAACCACCACTTCCTGCTGACCCCAGGCATAGAGCCATGTGCATGAGGGCTCTCCATACCTGCAGACTCCAGTCACAATACAGGGTTTTATCTCCTGCCCTCAGTGTTGTATCCACGGCAGCATGGAGTAGCTCGTGAAATAGACTGATGAAGGCACAAGGAAGCTCTGCCTGCTCTTAAGAACAGGTCAGGGGGCAGCTGCCATTTAGGGAAAATGGATTCTTATGATGAAAAAGCCCAGACTTGACCCACCTCTTCAGACTAACTCTGGATATTGATTCCACAAAGGTACCACTTATGCAGCAAATAGCTCTGAGAATCTCTCCTCTCAGTGCTGCATCATACAGACCTCTCCAGAAAAGGCGCCTGCCGATAGCCCCGTGTTCCACGTGTGATAAAGAAAACACATCTGTTTGAAAACAAACATGGCGTGTGGACATGGATGACACCCCCCTTGGAGTCACCTGGTCCTGTAGCTCAGAGAAAGATAAAGAGAAAAAAAGAGAGAAAATAATTTATATTCTGCAATCTAAAGAAATCTTGTTTTATTTTATTAGAAATAACATAAGTAGTTCTAAATTTAGCTGTGTGCCCTTAACGTACAAACATAGGTTCCACTGACATACACAGGTGTGAGGGGAAGACCTTCAGAGACAGGAGAGAATGCAAACAGAAAGACACTCCCTTTCCAACTAACTCTTTTAAGTATCAAAATCTAAAACCCAGGTTGTAAGACAGTATTCTCTCAGTATGATTTTTACATTGCCATTGCTTTATTTATTGCCGTGTCTGTTCATTGACTCCAGGGACTCGGTGTGAATGGGGCAGTGAAGGAATTAAGAAAACAGATTCTGGGGACAATTTTTAAAGATAGTTTTAATGGCTGGTCAGAGAGATATGCCCCAACAAACCGTCCTCTGTGCTAAACAGCAGGAAGCACCTGTTCTCCATGGACAAGGCAAAAACAAAGTTGCTCTGCCCAGTGTAGAAAAATCTACACTGGTTTTAGTCAGACATGTCAAAGTTCGGGTTCCAAAGTGAAGTCGTGGTGGGCACTAAGGCCACTGTTTTAAAGAAATGGGCTAGCCTGTGCTCAATTAGAGCTGGAGATGCTCATAGTACAAAATTATTCCTCTTTCTTCTCCCTGGGCAAGTCCAGGATGAACCAACTGACAGCATTTTTTTTCCTTTCTTGATCCACACAGGTAATGCTATAGTCAATTGATGAGCAACAAGCCAGTTTTTACCCTACTTTCCTACACCAGATTGGGGTAATGAGCAGTAGAATCTTGCTTAGCAAGTGACCTCTGACTCTTACCCAGTGTGTTTACAAAGTCCCAAGCCTCAGTTCTGTTCTTCATTACGTGAGATGTATAGTGATACTGTCTCACATGTTAGATGACAGGAGCTGGACTGATTGACTCAGGCTTCAGCACCTGAATGCTTCCCTGGCTGAGGACACTCTCCTTCACCTGCAGATGTGTCCCTGTCCCGGGAGCACTCAGTTTAATTACCCAGAACCCAGAGCTCAGGCAGGATAGCCCCTCAGCCCTGGGCTTATGCTGCTGACCCAGCACCTTGGACAGCAACTTTGAGCCTTCCAGCCCACTTCCCAACACTTACCCAGAGCCTAGCATGCATGTCTGGGCTGTATTGGGCTACTAGAGCAATAGGCAGCTGCACTCTGAAGCATGTTGAGATGCAGGGAATGAGGCTGGAACACAGTCTGAGAGTCATGACGTTTCTTGGGACCTTCTTTCCTGTACTGAGTGTCCTCACTAGACCAGTGTGGGTTGATGGACAAGGTCACATTCTCAGTCGATGGTAGCAACCTGAATCTGCTTTCTGCATAAATTGATGGGTATTCTGTGTGTACTCTTGTTCTGTGGCTCCCTTCATGCATCTCTTCTCCCCCCAGGTTGAATGTGAGAGAAAAGAACTTTTCTTTGTTTTCCAGATCATCATAACATAAACTTTGGAAACTTTCCAAGTTACCTTTCTTTTCCTATTTCAGAGCACACCCCTAGAAATGTGTAAATACAGCAAGTCATTCTTTATGTTTTTGCCACACATATGATATTTGTCTGGGTCAGTCATTTTTTATCTTATTTCTAGCATCAAACAACCACACATCTATGTCTTGTCTTCCAAAGTGTGTAGTTTTCTATAAATGTGGCATCTAATACGTGCTTCTTTGTATCCAGTTTTTTTTCTCACAGAATAATATTTTCAAAGTGAATATTTGTTATTACACACTAGAACCTTCTATCACCGAGTAACGTCCTCTTGTGTGATTTCATTATTACCTGTATCCACGCATCCCTTGATTGACTTGCATTGTGTTTTACACACAAACCCACATGGGTGCACTTAACATGTTTAACATACATATGTATACATTGACATTGCATTTCATACTCACCTGCAAACACACATTCCAAGTAAAACCACATGGCCGAACCCACAACTGGGGATATTCCAAGGCAGGGACTGCAGGTAGACTGGCAATGTATGGGCTACAACTGATGTTCTAACCCAGAGAGCAGAGAACAACCATGAGAAAAGTTGAAACCTAACTCAGGTCCCCAAGAGGAGAGATATGGGACTAAGTCACTGGGACACTATGGCTCTGAATGACAAGATAGAGGTTTGGACCAGTGGAAGAGGAGTCAGTGTACAGAGCTGTGTATATGAAGATGCGTGAAAGATGTGGCTCCCAGATCAAGAGCACTGAGGAATCACTGAATACCAGACTCCTCTCTCAAAGGCTGCCTTTCCTTCAGTGTCATGGGCCCCAGATCATCTTTCAATAATAAAATCTGCTTAACTACAACTGAGTCTCATTACAGATGGTGTGTTTGATTATCAAGAATTTTCTTATCCCAACAGACCCAAGCATCCATGGTGAATTTTAGATATAGGGCAGCCAGAGAGCCCTGAGCCAAGGCATGACTGACCTACAGCCCCCCAAGTCCAAGCTGCCCCCCACCTTTGACCTGTCCCTGGCTGAACACACTGCTCTATACTCTCATGGAATGCATCCCATTCTCGTGGAATGCTTTCAGCTCGCACCTTACTTTAAGGTAAACAAAATACAGCCTCAATGTGCTGGAAGTTACCATAGTGTAAATTCTCAGGCCGTGGAAAAAACAAAATAAGACACAAGTAGCCTGATATTCAACCAGGGAAGTCTATTATTTGATTCATCTTCTCAGAGGATGGTGTTTCAGAAGGAAGCGAGCATTCTAGATGGAGATGCAACAAAGCCTGCGGAATAAAGGCAGAGTACAAGAAAACTTTATTGAATTTAAATAACAACAAAATCTTTCTCAAGGGCACCTAGCATCCTCCATCGGAGCCCCCTGGGAAAGCCATAGCTATTGACACCAGAGACGACAGAGGATCTATATGGGGGGTGGGGAGCCTCTAATTATTGGCTGCTTTTGTAATTAGAGGCAGAAAGTATCAAACCGTATGCTCGTCCTGATGGACAGGGAATGTATAATGCAGACACGGAAAGGTTGTTGTCATATTCTCCTAGTGTGCCAAAGAGGTGGCCGGCAGTTCCTGAGGAATGCAGTTACAGGCACACTGTGGCTGAATGAAACAAGAGAACGCACTGCCCTTGCTAGTGGAGAGCAGCAGGGCTCATCTCCCAGGCCTCTGCTGTGCCACACTTTGTTTATGTAACTTATGACTGCCTATAATTCACCAAAATGGTATCAGTATATAGATACAGTCAAAGTTATTTCAATAGCATATTTCAGTTCTCACCTTGAGAGAGGGACTGCCAGAAAAGTAATACTGCTGATTTCTGCCATCAGAGCTTCCCTCATGGAAATGAAAGACTCATTTAAGACATATCTGGTGATTCTCTACGTGTGGGAAGGGGTAGCTGCATTGTACCCATGTTGAAGGTTATGGTTCTTGACAGTCACCTGGGTGTTAGAAAAAAGATGAGCCTTCTTGACTGAGGCAAAGAGAAAGCCAGGAACTTCCAGTTCTACCTTTATCCCTCCATTACACAATCACAGGCCTTCCACTGACCAGTTAAACTGGACAGAAGGTTCACATGGCATCATTTGAGTACATGAGGATCTGTTCATCAGGGCAACAATATCTTGGGGAACCAGTATCTAGCATTAGAATACAAGCAGTGTCAGACTAACCTACTACGGTGTATTTTACTTAACAAACAGGTTGCAGGGGCTGGGGAGATGGCTCAGTCAGTAGAAACCTTGCTGCAGAGGCATGAAGATCCTTAAGATCTGGTCTTTATCTTCATGTAATATAAGAGGGAAAACCTCTATTTAAATACAGTTGAATAAGTGATATTTAATTTTATATGCATGCCAATGTTGCATAATTAAAAAAAAGAGAAAGAGTACCAACTCTGAAATATTTAATCTGTTCCATGTTATCCGTAGAGTCCCAGTAAAGCCAGATGTCATTATGTGTTGACTGGGACTGGCTCCAGCCTGGAGTTTCAGTTTGGAGACTCTCTCCTAAGGTCACTAGCTTGAAGAATCTCTCCTAAGATCACCTTATTCTGCTTCTTTATTCAGAAAACATTTGAAGGAGCAGAGTAAGCAGCCAAGGTTCACTCAAAATTTAGCTGAGGAGAAAGAGCTTGCTAAGATTTGTAAGATTTGGATACTGAAGGTCACGTTCAGCCAGAAAATAAAACCTAGTCAGATAGAACTAAATAGAAAATGGACACAACATATTAGTAGAAAGCATGGAACATTGGGAAAGCCTTGCCTCCTTCACCTACCTATCTCTGCCAGCATCATCTACTCAGCCCCATCTCCATCACCTACCCAGCCCTGCCTCTACCACCTACCCAGTCCTGCTTCCACAGACTACTCAGCCCTGCCTCCACCATCTACCCAGCCCTGCCTCCACCATCTACCCAGCCCTGCCTCCATCATCTACCCAGCCCTGCCTCCATCATCTACCCAGCCCTGCCTCCATAACCTACCCAGCCATGCCTGCACCATCTATTATTGTCTTGCCTCCATATTTGCCTCCTTTACCTGCCTAACCCTTCCTTCAGAACTGCCTCTAACTTCTCCAGTGATACCTCCTTCGTCTGCTCAGCCTTTCTTCCATCACATTCCCTGATACCTCTTTCACCTCACCACTGCTGTCTTCCTTATCTACTCAGCCCTGCCCCCAGCACCTCCTCAACCTTAACACATCTCTGCCCCTCTGAGCTTCCAGCCAAATGTGATAACCTGTCTTCTTCAAAACCAGGAAAGCACCAAATGCTGAGTCACCTATGCCCTGGGCCATCAGGAGGCTACACTCCCTCCCTAGGAAGCTTCCTCATCCCCTTTTGCTGAGTCTGTTTCTGTTCACTCTCCCTGGTGTCATGTTCTCCACTCAGCCTGAGGTGATTCTGGTGCCCTGGTCATGCTTCTGCCTTGCTGCTGTGCTCTTCTTCAGCCCTTGGATTTTGTCTTCTCAGAGGAAAAAGAGGTTCATCTGGATTCTGAGAGCCCAAATGGAAACTCCAGGGATTTCTGGGAGCGCAAAGAAGCTGCCTCATGTTTCTTGAAACGTCCTTGAGTAGCATGTGTAACAAATGACAGTTAGTGAGGAGGTTTGCTCTGGGGGAGCAGTGTGCTTTGGGGAGCTGCCTCAAATAAGCTCAGACTCAGACATTGCCACAGTCCAAGCACAGTGAGTAGACTCGCCCCAACGTTCTATGTTCTTCTCAGCAAGCATGTACAGAAAAGAGAGACTTTTCCACAACTGTGCATTCTAGAAGAGACCTAACTTGGAGCCAACATTCCAGAGAAGGGCATTATAAGCACTAGGGACTAGGAACTTGTCTGCAACTTCTGGAGAGTCTAGACCATGCTGTCACCTCAAAATTAACCTCAATCCATATAACTGCTATGAATGTTCCTCTGTAATAGAGGAATAAACTCTCCCTGCAAAAGAAAAAAATAATTATTACATTTCATCTAGTTATTTTGTGTGTGTGCTTTGTACCTGCATGACGGTGTGTATATGTGTGTGTATGTGTGTGTATGTATGTGAGTGTATGTATGTGTGTGTATGTATGTATGAGTGTGTGTATGTGTGTGTATGTGTGTGTGTATGTGTGTGTATGTGTGTGTATGTGTGTGTGTATGTGTGTGTATGTGTATGTATTTGTGTGTATGTGTGTGTATGTATGTGTGTATGTGTGTGTATGTATGTGTGTGTGTTTGTGTGTATGTGTGTGTGTGTGTGTGTGTGTGTGTGTGTGTGTGTGTGTATGTGTGTGTGTATGTATGTATGTAGTTCAGAAAGCAGCCTGTGGTAGTTGGTTCTCTTCTTCCACCATGTGTGTCCTGGGTGCAAGGTGGAAGATAAAACTCAGATCGTCATGCTTGGCAGCAAGGGCATATGCATGCTAGGAAACCTTTCCGGCCCCCTTCCCCTGTTTTGTACAAGTTAACAGCACAATGCAGGGCTCCACGCACTTCCTTCTCATTTCTCAAAACCAGGTATCCTTAACGGGTTGAGCTGCAGCACTCTAACAGGACAGAATCTCCTGCTTCTCCCTTTGTGTCTTGTCCACCCGTGGGAGCCACCATCATTCAGGTTTATTAACTTTTAAATGAAAGGAACAGCAACAATTATTCTTAGATGGGTGTTTGAGATTTGGAACTTTTCAGTTTGTGCCCCTAGCTCAGTAAAAGGAGAGTTAAGGTCTGCACTTAACTCTTGAGGGTTTGATTGATAGGCCAGTGCACAGAAGGCCTACACAGATGCAGTACTGTCATAAAATGTGAGGCATGAGCCATAAAGCATGCGTGACAGCCACAGGGGACATGACTCATGGTCAAGGAGAGGGCATTGTGTATTTTAGATGCTTAATTGCTTAGTGTCCCTCTATTTTCCTACTAAGGCATGAGAAAGGGCAGAGCCTTGAGCTCACAACGTCTCCCTGCCAATGCATACACAGAGCCCATCTATCTACTTTGTATGACTGTATACACCCGTGGTAGATAAACTAGTGTGTGTGTGTGTGTGTGTGTGTGTGTGGGGGAGTGAGTGTGATATCTACTATTCCCATCTATGACAAGGCAGTGGGCATCTTACATCCTGCAAAATCATGAAGTGGATTTCCATATCCTGGACAAACCCTGCTTCAGTTTCCTATCCAGCTAGCACCCTAGGGCAAGAATATACGTCAATTGCTATTTTGACGTGAATATACATATTAGTAAATAGAGCATTCTCTGGATAGTATGCAGTGACAGTGGGACCTCCCACACCTTCTCCACGAAACAGGCCTGATGGGGTTTGCTCGTTCAGTAGACTTTGGACAGCACGACCGAAGTACATTGCCACTCCAGTTAATGGATTTATCAAATACCTTATTTCATGCTTTCTGCTTTTGATTTATGAATTTTGATCCTGGAGACAAGGACCCTGTGAGTATCGATTGTGGGAAATGTCAGACTCACAGAAGTTAATTTCGTCCGTGCATGTGGAAGTCCCTGCTTCCCTGACAGCGCTGTCTACCGAGGATCAGCTGCCAGGAGCCCAAGTGACATGGTGCTGTCACCACTGGAAGCTGTCCCACGGGCAGCTGTTCTACTGGCAGAGCCAAACCCCACCACTCTATGGATTGATGTGACAGAAAATATGTATCTCGACAAGAGCACATGACGAGGCTTGGCGAAGGTAGGGAGGTGGCAGGACATAGCCAGAGGGGGGCCGTATGATCCAGCAACAAGGGAAGCATGTTCCACTGCTTGACGCCTCACTCTGACTGTAGTGTGGCTGACAGAGTAATGGACTATCATCCTGCCAGCTCGTGGGCTAGTTAGGGACAGTTTATTCAGTTATTGACTTTCTTTGTAAATTATCAATCTTTTCCTATATGGGCAGCATGCACTCATTGCTGATGCAATAATACACTAGTGTGGCTTGTGCACAGGCACATCTGGAACCATGGCTCGTGTACAGGCACATCTGGAACCGTGGTTGTGGGTCCCTGGCAAGTCACGTGACTGGAGCTGGAGGACAGTTCATAAAGTCATGGCTCAAGGTGAGGATGTCCTGGGATACAGCAGCACTGTCTGCGGTTTGATTAGCATCTAGAGATTGCTTCAAAAAGCTGTGCTCTTTTGTATTGTGTATCCAAGCATGTTCAGGTCACATTCACCAGTGACTATACATGTAGAACATATATAGGTGGAGGTCAGAGGTGGACTTTAGGTAAATTCATCTATCCTTCCTCACCTTGTTTTTTGAGACAGGGTCCCTCGGTGAACCCTGAGCTCACCGTTTCTGCTTGACTGAATGGATACTGAGTATTGGAAATCTACCAGTCTGTGTCCTCCAGCACTGAAGTTGGGGCTAAGGTTTTTTGTGCTCTTATATAATGAATACAGACATTATTCACTGTATAATGAATACATTATATAATTCATATATAATGAATTTTAAGTAGGCAAAAGGAAATGTGTGTACGCATATCTAACAGATGATGATGGTGTGACTAACAAAACCTTAACTAGGAAACCATGGCTTTTTAGTCAGGTGTGTGTGTGTGTCTGTGCGTGCGCGCGTGCACACACACAGACACACACACACACACACACACACATGTTGGGGTATTATATGTGATATCATGTAGATGTCACATGTCTACTTCGAGGGTCACTCCTCAGGAGCTATCTACCTTATTATTATTTGACAGTCTCATTCATTTGTATAACGGGGTTTGATAGTCTCTTTCCAGGACCCTCTCTTATCTCTCCTCACTCACACAGCAACCACTTCCTTCCCCAGAAACTCCTCTGATACTTTGAGGTGTTTGCATTTGAAGCACCATTAGGTTTGATTCTGTGCTTTCATGGGATGGTTGATGGAGGGAATCATGTGTACCTGTATCAGTAGAATACCACAGCAATAGAAAAGTAATGAACAAGGTGTTGGTGAGGCCCCTTCTAAGACTTGATCCTAAATTGAATCCAGAATATACAAAAGTTGTTCAACAACCAAACTGAAGAATCCTCAATTTAAAGAAATCCTAGCATTATATGTAAGAAAATACCCCATGACTTTGGTTTTATTAACTGGCTTTGTGTTAAGGAGCTTCAGGACCAAAGATGTAAACTTATTCTTAGGCAATGAACTTCGGTACCTTAAGTTGGGTATTGGGATAATTCCCGAACTCGGAGACTGTAATTGTAACCACTTTTCTTGATTGTTTTACTGTGTCTGAAAATGGAAGAAAATGAACTATTTATTTTTCTTTATGAAGATCTTGACCATCATTCCAGTTGGATTTGACTTTCTATATAGAATGCATCTTCTGGCAAAGCTATAATTAGCCAGATGGCCTTACCACCCCATTCCCTGGCAGTGGACTCACCAGCTGTGGCACCCCAGTAGATGCAGGCAGCATATCTTGTGGACCTTAGAGGATGTCCTGGGTGTTAAGAATGATATTTTGAATTTTGACGTGAGAATAATTTATTATAGACCTGAAAATCTATAAATGTCCTCCATTAGTTATGATGTTTAGATATGCATAACACTCATGCATGAGACAGTTTGTGTAGAGCTTTTCATCCATATGAATTTGGGTTTCTTTTGGAGCCACATACTGTGCTATAGAAATTGTTTCAGTCAACAGCTCGGATGTTGCACTATACAATTATCTAACTATGATGAAATGACATCGAATAATTATTAGCAAACGGCCACTTATAAGATCTTGAAAAGCTGCCTCTGTTTTTAGTTCTCAGATATCCATATGGTTACATCCTTTACTTACAATGGTGCACATGAATTTAGGGCACGTGGTGGGCTTTATACATGCACCCTTGAAGCCACTGCTCCAGTCAGCGTGGTGAGCTTCAGCCACCACATTCACTCATCCACCTGTCTCTATGACCACTTTATTTCTCCTCATCTTTTGCCATGAGTCCACATGCTCACATTTTGTAATAAGGACCATGCTGTCTGCACCCAGTTGTTTCCATACACAAATACAACTATTCTGAGATCTATCCACAGTGCTGTATGGCCACTCGATCTTTTCACCGAATAGTGCTCTACTCCTGTGACCATATATCTTCCCTTATTTTGGCAGACATCTCATGGTTCCCAACTTTTCATTCCCAACTTCTACTTATTTCAAACAAAGATTCTGTGAGTCCTTATATTCAAATTTTACATGCATTTTTTTCATCTTAGTTAAGTTTCTGGACATAGAAAGGGTGGGTTACTGGGGCATGTGTTTAACTTTTACTTTTATCCTGCTTCAGATTCATTTGCCAAAACAGCATTGAACTGCAGGCAACAGCTGGGAAAACATGCTAATTTATCTGTTTTTGACTGTCAAATACCTTTATGACAGGGCCTTCAAAAGGACCTAGGAACCTTTGGGAGTCAGAAATGGAGTCAGAGATATAGCCAGGACCTTGGTTTAAACTAAACTCTTGGCAACAAGTGTGGCTACAAGTGTGCTTGTCATGGTTGAGACAGAAAATGACAGTAAGTTCATTCAGCTTAAAATTAATACACTTTGAGATCCTGGACCTCCTTTGTCCTTATATAAGGCTGGACATCCTCTGGCCTTATTTAAGGATGGATATTCTTTGGCCTGATGAAACAGTGACCTTAGCACAGGTACTAACACCCTTAGAACTTGTAGCTGTACCTTTTTCTGGCCTTTCCTATTGTACTTTTCAATGAAAGCATGCTTCTTAGGAACTTGGGGTTTAACCCCCAAAAGACTCACATGGTCCTATTATGTCACTTTTCAGAACTGATTGTGAATGGTGTGGGTCTTAGATTTGCCCATGTCTGCACAGAAAACCATGATTCCCCGCTGTTTAAATTTAAATAAGCACCAACGTGTGTTCTAAACTGTCTGTACTATCTTGTACCATTGCTGGAAAACTCATGATTATTTCCCAAGCCTAATGTATTCAGATTTACCAGAATACCTCAAAACATTGAAATGTAAAAAAAAAAAAAATTAAGATGCAACTGTATGCAAAAAACAACTGTATGTAGATGCCTTAGGTTTCTATTGCTGTGATAAAACACCATGACCATAAACAACTTTAGGAGGAAAGGGTTTACTTTGGAGTAAAACTTTTGGGTCATTCTTCATTGCTAAGGAAGTTAAGGCAGAAACCTGGAGGCAGAAATGGATGTCGAGTGCATGGAGGAGCACTGACTGCTGGCTTGCTCTCACGGCTTGTTCAGCCTCCTTTCTTATAGGATCTAGAACCACCAATCCAAGGGGAGCACCACACAATTTAGGCTGAACATTACCACATGAGACACTAATTAAGAAATATTCCACAGGCTTGCCTACAAGCCAATCTGGTGGGGGCATTTTCTCAATTGAGGTTTCCTCTTCCCAAATGACTCTAGCTTGTGTCAAGTTGACATAAAACTGGCCATTGCAATAGGAAAACAACCATACACAGAAACACATGCATATTCTTTGAAACACCTGCACATAGAGACATCTCTATATCTAAATATAAATGTATATTTATAGGTGTTTGATCTTTGATACTGTCATAAAATGTTGAGAAAAAGCAACTTGGGAGAAGAATGGGCTTATTTTTCCTTCGGGACATACCTCCTGGTTATAACCCATCCATGGTGGAGGATGAAGCAGGAAGCCCAGACAAGAGAACTTGAGACAGGCCTGCTCTGTATTCCACGCAGAATCACACTTAATCAGGGACTTGCTCACAGCCAAGGATGTAGTAGAGCAGGAACCATGAAGGATGACTACTGATAACTTTCTCACAGGTTCAGTTAAGACTGACTTAAGCTAGACTTCCTATATAGCCAAGAACTAGCCCAAGGTGGGTAGGGCATCAATTAACATCAAGACAATCCCCCACAGGAAAATCAGTCCTGAAAAATCCCTTGATCAAGACTCTCTTCTCAAGTGACTCTAGGCTGTGTCAAACTGAGAGTTAAGGCTAAACAGGATATGGGAAACAACATATGGAAAAATAGCTGTATGTGGGAAATCACCATGGGGTATGTATACGAGAGATGATGTTGGCAGCAATGTCGGATGCAGGTCCAAAAGTTTTCCTTTCATGCTCACACTGGCTAGTTCTTCAGTGCAATATTGAATACAATACAAGAGAAGACATTCTCATTTTGATGCTGATCTCAGTGGGAAGCTTTGATCAAGTGTCCTCCTCATTGTTTGAGAGTATCAAGAATAGGTACTGGGTGTCAGCTCTCTGAACCTGTTGGGATAGTAATGTACTTTTCTCCTTCCTAAGGTTATGAATTGATTTTTCAAATGTTAAATCTAACATTGCAAAATCATACTTCCCTCTTGATCTTCATGTTGTTGCTTGTTGCTAGGCTGGGTTTTTCTAGGTTTTGGCTCACAGCTCTATGAAATATCCGTCTGTCATTTTGAAACCACAGTCAAATTTGCTTCAAAGAAATAATTGGGAATTTATTCCATCTTCTTCCTCTTGTTGGAATTGTATTCATAGAAGCATTTGATTTTTTTCTTCAAATTTTATTTAGAAATCACCAGTGAAGCCACATAGCATTGAGATTTCTACAGGAAAAGTTTAAGTGTAACTCCGCTTATGTTAACAACCTACTTGGTTTCTTGCTGATTGAGGTTAGGAGTGGATGCCTTTCCTGGAACTGTCCATCAGGTGATTGTGGAGGGTGTCAAATTTATTGGCACAAAGTTCACAATATTTTCTTCCTTCAATATCTGTAAAATCATTAGTGATGTCATCTCTCTCATTGCTGATATTGATAAATTGTCTTCTCTTTTTATTGATTATCCTGTCTAGAGATTTATCAATTTTATTGATCTTCTCAAAAAACCCGTTTTGGATTTCAATGATTTTTTTTCTATTGTATTTCTGTTTCCTGTCCCATTGATGTTTTCTCTAATCTTCATTATTTCATCTCTTCTGTTTATTTGGATTGAACTTTTTCCTCTTCCTCTTACTTTCTTCAGGTAAGAGGTCAACGGTTTGAAGACACTCTCTGAGTGTCTATATTTAGTTTTGCTACTGTGGCCTGGCCATAGCTTCAATAGGACAGAGTAATTTCTTATATATTGTATTTCCTTGTTCTGAATTTGCTCTGACTCTTTCATTCCTGTTTTGTTTTATTTTAGAAATGTGGTGCCCAGTTTCCAAATAACTCATGGTTCCTCAGAACCCTTCTTCTTACTGATGTTTAATTCAGGTCAAGTTGTTTTGTGTTTCATGGTATCACCATGAATGTTCTGTGTGTATTTGCATTCTTATGGCTGGGCTTGAGTTATGTTCCCAGAAAACATTATGGGCAGCTCACAACTGTCATTTCAGAGGCGTCATGCTTTCTTTTGACATTCTAGAGTACTCAAACATGTGAGCGGGTGCGCGCGCGCACACACACACACACACACACACACACACACACACACACACACACAC
>JANHMN010000013.1:7869631-7900203 GCA_030674055.1 Rhabdomys pumilio
AGAGTGAGCGTGTGAAAGAAGAAAGTGAGTGTGTGCAGAAAGAGAATAAGCTTGTGCAAGAAGAAAGTAAGCATGTTCAATAAAAGACTGAGAATGTACAAGAAGAGACTGAGCATGTGCAAGAGGAGACTGAGCATGTGCAAAAGGAGAGTGAGCATGTACAAGAAGAGAGTGAGTGTGAGCAAGAAGAAAATGAGTGTGTACAAAGAGAGTGAACATGTACAAGAAGAGACTGAGCATGTGCAAGAGGAGAGTGAGCATGTGCAAGAAAGCAGTGCGCATGTGCAAAGATTGCAGTACTGTTGGGGAAATGCTGGCCTTATGTATAGCCACTTGCCTGTAGCCTTCTCCACCACACAGCCATAAAGGTATAGAAAAGGAGAGTCTGTAAAGAAAATAAGGCAGCAGATGGGTAGAGACAGACACAGGCAGTGCCTGTGTGGAGACAAGTAGCACCACAGAAACCTGCAGACAGTTAGGGAATGTGAGCATGTGATTTAAGTCTCTGGATGAAAGAATATACAGAGGATGCCCAAGGCAGGGATCCCCAAACGTCTTGGGGCAAATGGCCTCAATGCCTTCTAATATTTTCCAGTGTAAAATATGTCAGGGCCCAGCTCTGATCTGTCATTCAGAGCCTTGAGGGTGGTCAGACTGCCAGAGGTCTGTTCTGTGTGGGCTTTCCTGGAACACCTGCTGCTGGGAGTCACAGTGAGAGCCAGCTCTGGGTGTGTCATGAGTATCTCTTGACTTCATGTTGCCCCTCCTGGCTTCTGTTTCACAGTCCCCAGCCCCTCATTTGTTTTGTTTTCTTTGTGTCTATTTATCCTACCAATGCTCTCAGTCAGAAAGGTCAATCTTCGATAACTAAAATTAAATGCACCCGCACACAGCACAGTTGAGATGAATGACTACTGCAGGAAAGCTCTGCAGGTGACTAACAGGTCCCCAGTGAAATCCCAGGGTCCTTTGCTCTAAAAGCAGTATCCATTCATAAATGCAAGGTTACAACCCACCAGACCTGCAGTCTTAGAGCAAGAAGGAGATAGGTTTCTTCTGAATATTCAAGTTGTCCTTCTGGCTGTTGCTCACACCCTCATCCCTGGGCCACAGTACACACTAGCTCTATCTAGTATGCTGGTGACAGCTTCTCCTAACAAGCCCTTGCCTGTGACTTCTACTCGGATCTGCTTGGTGTTAACATTTTGATTTAAAAAAAAAATACAGCAAACAGTGGTTATTCTCTTTACACAGATACTCCTACCACACACTAACTTAGACTAACACATGAACATCCCATAAAGATCCAGAACTGGTGGGAGTCAAAAGTCCTGTGCTATTACCGGAGAGAAAGCACTGACTAGGGGGTAAGACTGCAGGAAGGGGATTACAGTATCCATAACAGAGTGTTTTCCAGATAGAGATCAGACATTCTGAATGGCAAGCTCCTGCCTTTGACAATGAGCTGAGTGAGGCATAGGGTCTGCAATTCTGACCATGACTGGGTGGTGAGCAAGTGTGAGAGAGGGTATTGCGTGAGTGTGGATACATACATGCATATCCACACACACCTAAATGCAGTTGCGTGCACACACAGGTACGTCTGTACTGTCCAAGTCCCCGTTGGCCTGCCTCTGACCAGCGTATAGTAAAAGACCTCCACCACCTCGGATGGACATGCAACACTTCCCGGTTCTGCAGGGGATACAGAAGGGTGTGCCTGGCCATGCTCCTTCTTCTCAGCTTTCTGACAGCTTGTAGGGTGGGCATGGTTAACAAGCCCCACAGCTGGCGGATCTGTGCAGACATAATTGCGCTGGATGGCGGGGGAGCCCGGGAACCAAGGAAGAAATAAAATAGATAACAAGCAAGGAAGGGAAGCAGCACTGTAAACAGGCAGCATATTTTCCCCTCCGCAGAGCGAGCTCTGTGGCTGGAGGCGGTGTCTGTGTGCAGCCTGACTCCTAATCCATTTTGCAAACAGCTTCCAGATGCTTCCAGCCCCAACCTACTCGGGAATTCCTGCCCTTCACAGATGCCTCTCCATGAGGGGGTCTGTCTATAAGTAAAACGGGGTGGATTTTACTAATCATTCATTTCTAATCTTCCTGACGGGGACTTTTATTAATAAACTCGTTTCATCTGTCTCTTTGATTAGGAAGGGTTTAATCGCTTAATCATGCGAAGGAGCAGAGAGCAAGGCCAGACTGGGGTCCAGGGTACTCTGTGGTGTGTGTGTGTGTGTGTGTGTGTGTGTGTGTGTTGCATGCTGTAGTGAAAGGAAATTCTGTAAATATAGTTGAGAATGGGCAACAGAGGAGATGAAGTACCTGCCCAAAGCAAAGAAACCCAGGCTGATCTACGTAGACCCAGAAACATGTGGATCAGATAGTCTGGATTTGCAGGTTGGAGCCCACATTCATGGATCCTCTGGCTGCAGAGATGGCCTCTGCTACTTTGTGTCCCAGATGTTCAATACAAACTAGAGAAATCTTTCTACCATTGCTCTGGGATAGCAAGGAATGAAGGGACCTACCCTCTCTGCCTTTCATGATTCTCTTTCTCTTAATTTCACAATGGTCTTCTTATTTGTACAGATCAGAGGGCAGCTGGTGAAACTAGAGGAGAGATGGGAGACAGTGGTGTGGAGTCACCCCGCTGCAAACCTGGGAGCCTCACCAGCACTCTTCTGCCCTACCAGGTTGACCCTATTTTCCCTAGACACAGCTTTCCAGCTCTGCTCTGTGCCCGGACACAAACATCGCCGCCTCCCACGACACCACCCCCTGCCCCATCACTTTCAGTGACTAGCACAGCCTCCTGACTCCACAACTGAACACACGTGCCTCAGGTTACCCCCTTGCACCTGGGAAGTAGAGCTTTCTACTCTCAACCTTTATTCATCCCTGAAGAAGAGGCCTGAAAGCTCTGTCCTTTCCTTGTTCTCTCCCTCCAGGCTTCTCCTTCTCCTCCTGGGACCCCAGCTCAGTTCCTCCCAGCTTCCCTTCATGCCTGTACCCCCAGGAGTCTCCCTACCTCCCAACCTCTCAGCCCTATTCTCTCAACAGCTAGAGCAGAAGCGAGAGCATTTGGTTCCTTGCTCAAGTCTCTCTGTATCCCAAAAGGGACGGAGCCAACAGAGACCACAGTTCTCTTCTTCCTGTGGCCACTTGTCTCCTTCCATGCCGGAGGAGGCAGCTGTAACACAGGCCTTGGCTCTGCTCTTCTTGTGTCCAGTCATACCCATGACAGCCTGAGACGGTGACCTACAGTTGGCTGGGCCCCACCCTGTCACACACCCTACTGCCATTCCATGGCTGTCAGCAAGTCACCTGTCTTCACTCTTCCTCACCGTCAGCAGGGGACCTGTCACCTCTCCACCATCAGGTAAACCCTGCAGTTCCAGAAGCACTGAGACAGGCATATCATCTTACCATTGCTGCCCCTCTGACCTCGGAAGGCCTCCAGTAGGCAGAGAAAAAGGTGCATCTACATCCCCATCTTCTCCCAGGCTGTCCCCGTGTCTACTAAAGTGCTGTGCTTCTGATTTCCATTGATACAATGTTTCTTAGCCACAAAGCCTGTGTTCTGAGTTTGGTAAATTTTAAGTAAGTCCACAGGGAATTCACTTGACAACATTTGTCCCACAGAGGTTAAATGACTGCCAAAGACTCATATCCAGAAGAGATAAAGCCAAGAAGCCTTCAGAGCAAAAGCCTCAGTTGTGTGCTGTATTTCGGGCTCTGTGTTCTAGGCCTGGGATAGCTTGCTGGCTGTCTAGCTAACAGTGAACACTGCATGTACTGTAGAAGGTTCCTTGTCTCCCTCAACAGTGCTTGCCAGTTGTGCTACATGGGGATAATCCCTGCTATCTGCGTGTACGAGTTAATGAAAGTCATTGCTAATTCAAACCCAGAACCTTGGCAGACAACTACATAAGGAATAGCTACATGGCAGAATGGTGGAGCTGGTTGGGTGTGGATTCAATTACTGGTGTGCTTTCTTGAAGAGAGAGATGTGGACACAATACCAACTGCAAAGGGCATGCAGACACACACAGGAGGAAAAGCTGTACAGAGATGGAGGTAGGTAGCTGTCTGCAGTAAGCCAAAGGTCATAGGATCCTCCTGATACTAGCACCCTGCTGCCCTGGAGTTCTTAGTTGGAGCAGGGCCTGTGACTCCTTCATTTACAAATTCCAGCCCATGAAAGAATATGTTCCTACAATACTAAGCCATGTAGTTTGCAGTAATTTTCTGAAAAACTATAGAATCAATTTACCAATTAAATTATTCCAAATAGGATACTTCTGAAGCTATTTCCATCACTAAGCCACTAAGCAATGGCTCCTCACCTATAAACTAAATCACCCGGAGTGAAGTCCCAAATTCTATCAGAATTCTTGAAATCTGCACTGTTGGGAAAATAATAAAATAAAATAAAATAAAATAAAATAAAATACTTCTGTCTGAAGCTGGGAAGTCAACTCGGCTGGTCAAATGCTTCCCACAAAAGCATCAGAAGCCAAGCCTTGCCCCCACTACTCTTTTGAAAACTTAGGTATGGGGGCATTTGCCTGCAATCCCCCGATGCTGGAGCGGTGGTGATGGGTGATCTTAGGTTTCCAGGCTAGCAGGCCTAGCTAGATCAGTGAACTTCAGGTTTAGTCAAAGGCCATGCCTCAGAAATTAGGTGGGGTGTAACTGAGGAAAGCCTTTGGCATTAGCCTTTGGCCTCCACACAAGCATCAGTGTGTATCTTCATTAGCATGTATATATGCACATATACACACCACATTCATATGTACTTATGTCTGGTCAGTGGCTGAGACAAGTGAAGAAGTAAATGGAGCCTCCAGGTTCCCAGGGTGGGCAGGACAGCTCTCTTCAGTCTGAGGTGGAGATGGGAAGCCTAAATTGGACCCTCCTGTGGTGAGAAGTGACCCACGTTTCCATCTTCATATCCATAGGCATGAGCTAAACATCTTTGCCATTGGCTTCTGTCCTTACACAGGGGTGTTGGAGGAAAATGTGTCATTCCTTCTTTCTATTGAGTGACTCAGGGACACTCCTCGTTTACTTCCTTCCTTGGATCATAGGAAGCTCTGAACAAGGCTGACCCTTTGTCACAGTTGCCATGTGGTTGCTGAAGTGAGTCATTTTATGCCTGTGAAGGAGCAAAGGTTCTCTAGTGAGAGCAGCAGGCAGGGACTGGCAGGTGATGTGCAGAAAACTGTCAGACCTACTGTCTGCGGTGGGCTGCTTCATATCTAGTGAGTCATAACTTTCAGGGCAGCAGAGACTGAGCTGGATGCTGTGGGAGGGACTCTGGCTGGACTGCATCAGAGCCTGTGAGGGAATGGAACATGGAGGGCAAGTAGAATCTTCTAGCAAGAACTTCCCCCACAGCTGAAGATACTTTCTGCCTGTGGAGTTTAGTGTGCAGATAAGAAAGATGGTGGAGTTCATTTTACTGGAAGCTTCTGGCCTCCCCTGGGGGGCAGTCTTCCTGAGAGCAGAGGCCTCTGGTAAAACAAGGAGAGTTGTCCAGGCACCTTGGATGCCTGGGATCTGCCCTCAGAGTTTGTCACTTCTTATGCCCTGTAAAAAAGGTTACAGATAAAAAAGAAACAAACAACCATGATGAAATAAAACTTTTAAAATGAGTTCAATAAAAGCAGCAAAGATAAAATAGAAAAGAGAAAGAGCCGCCATGAAAGCAAGAAAGCCCATGTAAGCAGCATGCCCGGAAGGCCAGGCAGGGTCTTGGTCTCTATTAGAAGCAAATAAGGCAATAAAGCATGTCCTGGCTCTCCATATGCTGAGGCTCATCCCCAGAATAGGGCTGAAGGCCAGGTTAGAGGTGAAGATCTTGGGAGGCAGCTATCCCTGAGGGGGCCTTCTCTTCCATTCACAGTGGCCAGTTTCCCTGTGACCGCTGGTTAATGACAGAAGGATGTAAGGTCCCACCAGCAGCACCAAGCAGACCCCCTACACTCTTGGACCTTGGGCCCTCTAGAAATAAGGGTGGATGTGTGCTAAGCTCTGCTCTTTCTCTTTGAGCAATCAGAGTCCCCCACCAGTGGAGTCTAATAGACAGAGGTCCCGTGGATGCACAGCTCCAGTGCACCTTGTGCTAACTGATGGCTCCCACTCTTCTGCCTCTTACTGACTGACTTCTTCAACTCCAGCGGGTTCTTCTTACAGTTTCTTTACCTACTAATGTGGGTTAATTCAGGGCCAGGAGACAGCTCAGTGGATAAAAGTGCTGACTACAAACTAAAGGAGCATAGTCTCTCCCCTCCCCCCCTCCGAGCCCCAGAGCTCAAATAGAAAGGCAGTTGTAGTAGCATGTGTCTGTAGTACCAACACTCTTACTGTGAGATGGGAGGCATAGATAGGAGAGTGGCATGAAGCCCAAGGCTCAGTAACATGGAATACCACACCACAGCAGCAGAAACAAAAGACACCCTACTTCAGTGAGGTGGAAGGTAAGAGCAGACTCCTGAATAATGTCCTCTGATGTCCCCATGAACACTGTGGCAAGTGGCATCTGCATTCATGTGCACACATACACACACACACACACACACACACACACACACACACACCATGTACACACACGTAAATAAGTAGTTACATACAGAAATAACAAACAACAATGTACTAAAGAGAGTAGGTGAGTCCAGATACCTACACCTGAAGATTTCTCTGAGCTAAGGTGACTGTGTAGTCAACTCTCAGCTGAGGCCCCACACTAAGTCCAGCTGAGGGAAGCTATGCTGTCACTGGGTGGTGTAAAAGAAGAGGACAAGAAGGCTTTCAGAACAACAAAGATGGCTAAGGTTGCTTCAGTGTTTCAGAACTTCTAAACTTCTCTAAGCCCCAATTTCCACACAGTAAGGAAGCTACTGAGGTAACTCCTGGCATTCTAGCACACCCCAGTCCCGCAATACTGCCTGAGCTTCTGAGTGTTGCTGGAAAGCACTTTATGTAGAGATAGCCTGCCTCGTGGAAAAGCCTGGGATTTAACAGATGTTCATCATTTCCTTTGTTTTGGTTTTAATATTGAGCTCTCAAGAGGAAAATGTCTTCATGGATCTTTGAGTTACAGCTTTGATACTCAAAGTACAGAACCAAATGCCTGAAAACTATATGTATTTGCACTGAAGTGTGTGTGTGTGTCCATGTGTGTGATGACAGGAGAGAATGCAGTTTAACTGGTCTCACAGAATTCTGCTCTTTTTCTTTGGAGTGTATGTTCGTATGTGTCTGTGTGTATACATGGGTGTTTCTGCATGTGGGTGTGACTGTCTGCTGGTACTTGTAGAAGCCGGAGGATAGTTTCAAATGTCACTCTTCAGGAGCTGACTTAATTTTTTCTGAGATAGGGTCTCTCACTTGCCTGGCGCTCACCAAATAGGCTAGGCTAGCTGGCAGTGAGCCGCTCCCCACCCCTGTGTCTGTCTCTGCTTCCCCAGCACTGAGATCACACAGAGAGAGGGGGGGAGGAAGAGGGAGAGAGAGAGAAAGAGAGAGAGAGAGAGAGAGAGAGAGAGAGAGAGAGAGAGAGAGAGAGAGAGGAGAGAGGGAGCACATTTGTGCATGCACTTTCCAGTCTATGGTTCTAATTGTCTATGTATGGGTTATTCTTTAAAGATAACAATACATTTTAAGAGAGCCCAGCCCCCAGTTCCACTTACACCCACCCTTCTTGGCTACCCTTGAGGCCAGTGGCGGCAGACAAGTGGATCTTCGATGACTCTGTGCGCTCTTTATCTTTGATCTTCCTTTTTATTTTAATGAGAAGATATGTGTGACTATGATTTTTTTCTTCTGGATCCGTGTTTTACCCAGAACATTTTATGACGTTTTCAGTGTTGTCTTAGATTGTGTGCCTGGCATCTTTGTGTTAGGTTTTCATCACTACAACAAAACACTTGAGCTAAACAACTTGAGGAAGGAAAGTTTAAGCTGATATCTGCAGAGGTTTTAGTTAATAGCCATCAGGCCTCATTGCGTTCTGTCTGCAAAAGTTTCAATGCTGGAGCAGAGCTGCTTACCCAGTGGCAGCCAGGAATCACACACACACACACACACACACACACACACACACACACACACACACACAGAGAGAGAGAGAGAGAGAGAGAGAGAGAGAGAGAGAGAGAGAGAGAGAGAGAGAGATGGAGTTGTCTGATCATGACACACAATGCCAAGAATATTCCCTCACCCAGGGAGTCCCACTTCTGAATAAGCCCCCAGCATCTTTCCATAATGCCACCAGATTATGAATTCCTCATGATTTCCTTTTGTGCTCCAGGCCAGCAACTCATGGTCTAATCATTTCCCCAAAGTCTGTCAGCTGTCAAACAACTTTTATCTCTGGAGCCTGGAGGAGGAGCCCTTCAGGTGCAAGCCATATCAGTATCTAGAGCGTTGTGTCCAAAGCCTCCTCATCCGTTTCCTCCACTAACAAACCTTCTTATCTCTTTACTTTCTCATCTGGGATGCATTCAGAGCTGTCTACACAGCTTGGGAATACAGTGCCAGAGACTGAACTCGACACTGATTACAAGCCTTGGGACTTCCGATATCACCAGAGAAGACTGCAGAACAGTATCAACCAAGAGAAGAATGTTGGGTGGAAGTATCAATTCATGTATTTGCCAAGGAGTCAGGACATGCCATTCTGTTGGCATGGATATAAGAAGTATAGGCAGAGAGAGCTCTCAACAAGAACATATGACTTGGCCTCCAGCCTTTTTATAGCTTGCCCATGTGGTTTAGATCAATCCTCAGGCATTTTCCTGAAGCACACATTATTATCTGGCTAGCCTGGGGTACCCAGGTAACAAAGATCATCTCTCGGGCGATGAACTTGGAGATATCTCAGTACATACAAAGCAAAATTGTTTGTTACTTGACACACAATATCCCCTAACTACCTGTGATCTGCATCCTTGAATTCAGCAGTTATGGCACACGGAGAACAGTCCCATGGGCTTGTCCTGTACTGCCCCTCAGTAACTGAGATGGAGCAGCATCTTTGTCTCCATGAGTCTTGTTTTCTGACTGTTTGAAATCCTGAAAACCAGGATACTGAAAGGGTTAAAAAATCTACTGTCATTCTTTGAAAAATGATTGGTTTAAACTTCACAGAAGTTGTGGTTGCTTTAACAAGAGCAGTCCAGTGAACACTCATGCATGGAGTGGAAGACACATCACGAGCCCCTACCCGTGGCTCAAGCTGATATTGGAGCTGATTTGGTGCTGCTATGTATTCAAATGCTAAATTCTGTCCCCCAAGATGTTTGCCCCCAGGAGAGAGAATTCTCATGTGCACCAGCCTTGGTTGTGTAAATTTTGCCCCCCCCCAACTTAAAACTATTGGTTAAATAAATGGCTAACAGTTAATTGCTGGGGAGAAGAGAGGTAGGCAGGGTTTCCATTACCAGACAGGGGTCACAGGAGAAAGAGGAAAAGGAGGGAGAAGTTGGAGAGGACCAGAGTTAGGCATGGTGGAACATGTGACCAGGCTGATAGAGCAGCATTGATCTGGGTTAGATTCAAACAAGTATTCAGGGAGCACAGCTGGAGAATTAACAGTCTAGAGTATAGAAAAATAGATTAGGGGTCGTTCACTCAACAATTGTGCTAAAACTGATTTAAAAATCCTTAGGCCTCTGCCTTGGATATTGGGGACTTCCTGGGCCATATGAACAACTAATAGAGTTATTAAATAACATTTAAAAATACCATTTACAATGTTTCTAGGGGAGAGATGGTCAGTTTTCTTTAAGGATGTGGCTCTGGGTAGGTCAACCACACTCCAATGGATGACTGTTCTCATCCCTCCTGAAGAATATGGAGAGAACAAATTTGAGACAATGAGTTATTAATTTAAATTTAAAAAAAAGAGTACATGAATTTGAGGGTTTAGGGAAGGGGGTAATCGGAGAAAGTAGTGGGTGAATGTGATCAAGATATATTGTGTAAAGTTCTCCAAGAATCAGTAACAATACATTTAAAAGACTAGAGAGATGACTCAGCTATCAGTAGCACTTGCTGCTGTTGCAGAAACCCCAAGTTCTGTTCCCAGCACCCACTGGACTGTCTGTAACTCTAGTTCCAGAAGATCTGATTCCTCCTTAACCTCCTTGATCACCAGGCACACATGTGGTACACATGCATACATAAAGACAACACATTCAGGCACATAAAATAAAAAGTTTATGATATATTTATTTACATATTTCATATATTTATTTGTGTCTTAGAATATATGCAGGCATGTGCCTATGGATGTCTGTGCACATGCTCAGAGGCTAGAAGAGGGAGTTGAATGTCCCTCCCTCCTCTTTTCTGACTATACCTTTGAGGCAGTCTCTTCCACACCTTTACTCTCTGCCACCATTAAGAGTTTGGATTACAGGTGTGTGCAGGATGCCCAGCTTGTTACATGGATGTTCAGGTCCAAACTCCATTCCTTATGATGGTCTACCAAGTCGTCTTAATCATTAAGTTAGCCCCAGCATCTCCAGCAGCATTTTTACTGAAGAACACACATGCACTCACCATTATCTGCAGCAACCTGGACAGCATGAGTTGCTTCTTCCAGTGTTCAAATGCTCTCTCAGTTCTGAGTGGGCTCCAGTTGTAACTGACTGATCTGCAAATAAAAACTTTCCACATTCAAGGTGCTTGCAGTCTGGGGGAGTTTGTTAAGAGACATGGATGGTCCGTCATCAATACAGCAGGATATTTATACAGGGTAGCAAGCCTCTCAGTAAAGGCCTGGAAATTTCAAAGGGCAAGAAGCTCTTGAATTAGTCAGAAGAAAAGCCAATTTGCCTGGAGGAGAGAACATTCGGCATGTGATTAATCTTTTCTGTCAGCTTCTCTGGCAGGGACGGGACTGTGCAGCCACTAGGTAAACATGGTTTGGGTGTGTCTGAAAGAATGTTCCATACATAGCCCTTACATGAGGAGAGCAAGCAGAGCAGGACAGTCCACCATGAAGCATCATGGGCAAAGCTCACTGACTAGGGCAGCAGGAACCATAAGAGGCAGGATGTCATGTATAATCTTTGATTGAGCTGGACTTCTACCTTGTCCAGCTCCAAGACATCATAGCTCTTGGTCCTCAAACCCTTGAACTAGAACTAGGAGTTATGCCACCAGCTATCTGGAGCCTTTACCTTGAACTGTGAGAAATTAGTATCTGAGTGTATACACTGCTGTGTTTTGTTATGCAGCTTACACTGACTAAGGCACAGACCAGGAGACATGGTGCCCCACAGGAAAAAGAAAGTATTTGAATACCCCTTTGGTGCTGGGCAGCAGACTGGATCTTCATTGGGATTTTGAGTATAATAGTTCAGCATGATTACCCTGGGGTTGGTGCCCTCAAAGGAGCCCAGGCAGAATCTCAATGGGCTG
The DNA here is from genome assembly GCA_030674055.1 of Rhabdomys pumilio. Lineage (NCBI taxonomy): Eukaryota > Metazoa > Chordata > Mammalia > Rodentia > Muridae > Rhabdomys > Rhabdomys pumilio. Next base: position 7,881,073 of record JANHMN010000013.1, read on the forward strand.
GTTGTGGTCGATGAGAGACTGTGAGGGAGTTTTGGAAGGAGATCAAGATTGTGCAGATAAAAGAGACAGTGTCCTATGGCTGTCCCTGAGTGAGGACAGTAAGCATCAATGAAGACATCATGGAGTAATGTGCATACAAGTGAACCATGTGCCTCAAGCCCTAGAAAGCCTGGACCAGAGTCTGCCTGGGTACCTATAAGCTCCCTGTATCCATAGATCTCTCTGTAAAGGGAAAGAGCTAACTGTACCTCCCTCTGTTCCACTTTGAGAGTGAGATTAGCTCAATATAGAAATGGAAGCACTCCCTCAGGAAGTGCCCTAGATGAGCCTGGGATCCTCTCAGGTTTCTCCCCATCTTAGCCTACCCTGGACCACACCATTGGTTACTCCTCCTTCCAAATCCCTGCAGGTCTTAGCCGACAGGACTCTCCAGAACCTACATTATCAGTGGAGCCCATGCCAATAGCCTGTGCTGATTCACATCCCAGACAGTGGACTGCTCAGCTCCTGCCTGTCCACCTATACACTGAATCTCAGGTATCTTCACAACTCCAACATGCTTTATTTTGTTTTGTTTTTCTGGCTCCGTCATGTAGAATACTGGCCTGACACGCAGAGCCACAACCCGTGTTTGCTGAAGCCCTCCCAGTCCTTCAGAGACTGGAGACTTCTGCTTCCACCGGAGCTCTCTGCTGGCAAACAGGCTAACACGCAGGCGCAAACAAGATCCTGTGGCCAGGACAAAACCCTGCAGGGTGCTCTATTCATCACATGCATGTTGCCATCTTAAAATTATATACACTTATTCCTCTCAGGGGATAAAAGGCTGCTGCAATGAATTTTATTTTTTTTTAAATAATCTGCACAAATACTTTACCAACTTAGCCATGGCCTGCGACTCCTCCCCGGCATTCGAGGTAAACATCAACTTCTCCACACCCCTGGGCTCCCTGTGTGAATCACTTCAGCTCCTGGCTCACAATTACTCTCACGATTGTTGGGAAAGCATTCTGTTGCAGTTGCATGGAAGTCCGTGGTTAGAAGGAGGAACTTGGACATTTCCCTGTTTCAAAATGAAAGCCATCATTCAAGTCGCCTCTGAGTACAGCATTTACATAGGAGCCTTTTCCTCTTCAGTGGTCCAGAGACAGACTGGGTGATCTGAGCGTCTAGGAAAGCCACAAGTGAGAACTTGGGACATCCCAGCAGATGGCCCAAGCCCTCGGAGCTACCATGGAAGGATATTCTGAACAATTAACATTGACCCATGCTCAGCAGAAATAAACTATTGTCCATTTGAGCTGAAGTTAGTGCCTGTGGGTTTTTTTTCCCAGTCATCATCAAAGAAGCAGAGCTCTGTGAGTTAGGATGCGTCCTGGGGACACCTTAGAGACATTGAGCAGAATGTCTGTGTAGAGACACCTCTGCTTCTGTAAACCAAGTAGCTCAGCATCTGCTTAACTGACCTCTTCCATGGTGTGTTTTAACACTCTAGATGATTCTAAATAGACCTCTGAATGACTTTCCTTCTCACACTGGACCCAAATCAAACAAGCACACCAGCAGAGTCTGTACCTATGCTACAAATAACAACATTCTCACAAGGCATTTGGGAGATGAAGGTTCCACCCTGAAAAATACACACTGCCACCTGTTTCTCTACTCTGTTGTCCCTCCTTCCTGAGTTATAGGAACATGGTTCTGAGAAGCCTTGACCCTCCCTGCTGAATCACCAAACCCAGAGCCAACCTTTGCCTTTCTCTACCCCTCAGATGCACCACGGTAGGGGCTTTTAGCTCTTACTCTAAATCTGCCTTGCTGGTGACCTGCCAGGCCCTAAAGTCAGTCTGCTCTACTCATGTTCTGCCTATGAGCCTCAGGTTTGATGCTCTGAAAGCTCAGATGAGGGTGATCTGTGTAACATGGTAATTAAAGATTTGGATTTATACAGCTTCCTTCTTCAGCGTTCAAGGCTCAGCGGGAGCTGAGATGGTGGGCATCCAGCGTCTCCCATTTGGACGAGCGAGACACAGAGGAACGGAGTTGGTAGAAAGCAGAGCATTCACAGGGTGAGGGTTCCCTTATCCCTGTTTGCGGATGGAAAACACCCCAGTGGTACCTGGCACTTCTGAACTCCCGAGACACAATTAGTCCTGCTGCTCCTCTGATGGGCCTGCGTAAGGAGTCAATCTACTACACAAACCAAACTGCTGTTGGCTGTCTACGCCCACCCACAGAAGCCCACACCCCTGCATCCGTTTGTTCTCTGGGCCTGTTTTATAATCTGTATTTTCACCTCTGCTTAATGCATTCTTCCCCACAGCTGCCAGATATCCAGCGGAGACACAGTGACTGACAGGACGCTGGGACAAAACCAAGCATTAGATGGCAATTACCAACAGAGCACACTTTCCAAGCAAGGCTGCGGAGATCCTGTTTGCCTTGCTGTCCCTCTCCAAAGTGCTTCCCCTAGCCCATCCACCACCCTTCAAATGTTTCACCACTCCCGCCTGCCCTAGAATACATCCCCACACTTGGACAGAACCCAGGCAAGCTCTACTCTGGATTGATAGGCTCTCTATATGCTCCCTGGCACCTGGGGCTGCAGTGCTGGTCCACATGGTGGCCATGGACTTATCAGCCTTTTCCTGCTTGACCCTGTGAGTGTGACCACCTATTTATATCCCGAGAACTCATATTTATCAGGTTCTCGATGACTGTTGTGGGTTAAATGGGTCCTTGCCATGCTTCTGCCTCCTGCTGGCCTACAGGTGATCTATTTTATTTACGTACATTCTCATTTTCAGCATTTTAGATAACATGGCAACCTCCCACTTCCCTAGACTGAAAGAAACAAGTGAGGCTCTTTTTTTTTTCTTCCAAAAAACCACTTTGGGTTGTAAAAGATCAGCTACAGACAATTACTTGGCAAATAAATATTTGATAAATGTACTTGCAAATTATTTAAAAGGCTTCTTGATGATTTGATGGCGTTGGGAGGTGTTAAGTCACTCTTTTTGGTTCCTGCGCATTTGTGTATTCATTATCTGTTCCACTGAGTGGAAAACCTTGATTTAATTCCGTAGGAAGGAGACATGCCCCTACCCCTATCATTTTAATGAAAGCAGCCGGGATCTAACAGTTTCCACAACGATCATCATCACCATTACCTCTTGTAAAGAAATACATTGCAGCTCAGAATGATTTCTCTTTGAAAAAAAAATCAAGAAAAGGCTGTTCTAATTTTAGATTTGAGAGCAAGGTAGGCAGAGAGAGAGAGAACAACCTCGCTAGTCATTTTGGTCATTAAACAGTGCTTCTTGACCTCATCCTTGGAAAGAGTGCACATTCTGAAGAGGTTGATTTCTAATTAGGTGTGGGCGATACTATTTTCTATATTATGGTTAATTAAAGAATGAGCAGATAGTTGTGACAACCAGCAACATTTTCTTCATGCCATCCCAGGCTCAGCTACAACTACAAAGGGGCAAGCAATCAGCAGTTGTCTTTAAAAGGAGCAGTTAGTGTAAAGTGGCTAGTTCATCAATTTAGACCCATTTTCTTAAGCAAATAGAGCTCTGATATAGTGCCTACTGTTCAGACTGGGAGACTTTTATGTAACCACAAGGAAGACTTTCAGTGTGCCAGGTCCTGATGGGGCAAACGATTTCATTTCACATTATCAATATGGTTTGCATTTGCAACGAGATCTGGAAGTTTCTCATCTCTCGATAGGTAATAATTTGCCTCATTCCCATGTTACACTGCATAAGTGCCTTAAATAGTATGTAATTTAGTGAGGATATTGTTTTTAATACAGCAGTAGTTTATAGTCAAAAGAAAGTTACATTTCTAAAAGCCTGATCAGAAAGTTATAGGAATTGACTATGTGTATCTATGTAACTTAAAAAAAAATTAAATGTATAAAAGAGGAGAAAGGGGGAAGCCGTTATTATATCTCTATATGGTAATCAGGCACACAGGCACAAACACACCAGCACACATGTTTACAAACACACCTTCTCACAAACATTTAGTTTGCATATGTGGATGCGTGTAAATGAGTTTCTTTTTAAAGTAATTAAACCACAAGAGTCCAGTGTAAATAATTTTGAAACCACTATCTATTATTATAGGTTATGTGATTTCATAGAGATATGTTGTTTGTCATGTGTGTGTGTGTGTGTGCGTGTGCGTGTGCGTGTGCGTGTGCGTGTGCGTGTGTGTGTGTGTGTGTGTGTGTGTGTGTGCGTGTGTGCGTGTTCTAGAGGAAGAACAGAAGCCGCTATCAGGAAGTAGGGTCAATGAGCCTGCATACCCTTAGAAAACTCCATGCTACAAATACAAAGAGAAACTATTGTGCACTCAAATTCAAATAATAGGGAATCCAGGCCTGACAGCACAGGCTAGGAATACCAACCATACTAGAGGGAGTCTGGAGCAGGAAGAGCACAGACTCAAGGCTTCTGAAGCAAGACTACCCAATGAGATTAAGCCAGCCAGAGCAACTTAGTAAGACTAGATTTCAAAATTAAAAATATAAAGAAGCCTGGGGCTATAAGCTCAGTGGTATAGAAATTGCCTAGCATGTACAAGGTCATGGGGTTCAATCCCCAGCACTGGAAAAAAAGTTAAGTAAAATAGAGACAAGCGTTCTCCTAATTTGAAATAAAATAAAATGTAGCAATATGACATAAGAAATTTAATTGGCCTAACAGAATTAGGATCATGAGACAAATTGATAAAAACCACTGGATTTCGTACCAATTATTCATAAGTCAACTTAAGGCCAGATGGGGCTCCTGTGGTTAGTGTCTCTCAGAGGCAGTCCAAGTGTAATAGCAGGACTTTACCTTGGTGGCTACAAGGCTGAGCAGAACCTCTTGCAGAATCAGGGAAGCATCCTTTGCTTTAACCTACTAGTATGACCTAGTCCTTTGCTCTCTGGGGCTGGGTTTCGCTATGTGCTTTGTTTTATCATAGTAATATAGCAACAGTGAGTGGAGACACTGCTGTGCACTGCCGTCTTCCCATTGCCTCATATTCATTTTAAGTAATTTGAACTTCACAAGGCCCTTTATTCGCTCTCTTAAGCGCAAAGCTTCTGTCCTTATCACTGCATTTAGCATTATGATGGGAGACATCGATTAAGTTGTGCTTAATGGATTATCAGATATTATCTTCTGTGCAATTTGTAAAGAATTAAGTTAATAATTTTCCAATCTTCAGGTCCAGAAAGTTTGGTTTCTTTACTAGGGTGTGATTTATTGCCCCTACAATGATTAGCTGGACACAATGGTAATTAAATTTAGTAAGGCAGCACGATCACCTAAGAGAGCAAGCACTCAGAAGGAGCATGGCATGAGAAACACACATCCCTGTCAGTATTCTTCATGTATAATGTTACACTCAAGGCAAGATGGCGGTCAGCTGACCTCACAGGCAACGTTCCATATAAGAAAAACTGTAAAAATTTCTAAACTACTTATTGAGATTATAGAGAATGATAATTAAGCAGTATCAAAAATGACCCAGGTCTCTTTCTAGTAGAAAGGATTTCTCTGCTATGTCTAGGAGAAATTAAAAAAATTTAATGTTCCACTAAGGAAAAATTTAAAAAATCAAAACACCATGTCAAGTGGAAATTAACTTTAAATTTACTTTTATATATCGAGACTTTATCTTTTAATTATGTGTGGAGAAATTTAAAATTTCAAAAAGGAACAATAAGGAAATCTTTCAAGTGTGCAAATATTTTAATCTGCTTTTAATGTTATTTATTGCCCCCCAACCCCATGACTTTTTTTCCTCCTTAATCCTGTCTCATTTCTTCTAAAATTACTTTTGTGTTACTGCTTCCTTAAAAAATATAAAATGTATTGTTGTGTTCAGAGTTTTAGCCCACTGCTTCTTTCACTCAAATAAATTATTGTATCTACTTTCAAACCACTCAAACTGCAAGGATGGTCATTCACACTGAAGGTCTGTGAATGTAACATTTAAACTTGGTGGTATTGCATCAAACCTATCTCCTAGGGGTTAGTAATCAAGTTACACAGGCTTAAAACATCTGCATAAAACAGGAAATTCAGACGTTCCCAGGACAGGCTGGTGTCCCCAAATCCTAAGGCTAATTTTTCAGCCACTTGTCTGAGAAATCTCAAGGTCTGGCTTGTTGTCTGCGCTGTCCTTCCATGTTTTAAAACTATCTTCTATGAGTGTGGAGCCTGGCTTTGTTGACGGTCGGTCATGTTTTCATCCTTTGTGATTTGAGGTATTGTTTCATGCTTGTATCAGTGCTTTTATTTTAAAGGGAAAGAAGATGGAAAAAGAAAGCTTGCCTTGGAAAGGGTGATCACTCCAAATGATTGTGTTCTAAACATCTGAAACAGTATAAGCAATGACAGCTGCATTTGGGTAAATACATCAAATATACAGAAATATATAAAACTTAATCATGTCATTTATAGTGTGGCTGTTAAGCTGCAAATTGCATCGGAAAATGTTTTTTTTTTTTTTTTTAAAAAAAAGGAAGTCACCTTAGCAATCTGCTCACACAGCTCTTTTATATTAAACTGGAAATGAATTCTGCATAACTGTGAAATGGATTGGATCCGGTTCCTACCCGGCACTGGAATATTACTTAATTCTTACCATGGTTCACATGGCACCAGGGAAACATCCAGCTGGCTCTGTGGGGGTCTAGTGGAGGGAGGGGAATAAGGTCTAGGAGGCAGGGGTCACATGGTCAGGAGGCTTGGGCATGAGCTTGGCTCGGAGTGGGTTCCTGGTTTAGTAGGGCTGGGCAATATTACAGTGACTCCTTCTCTAGTCCAGAACACACAGTCACATGTTCATCTTGCCAGAATTTCTAGGCTCACCTGTAGGGGTAACAGACTAGCTCCCTGATGCCCTCATTGAATGGTTGGTTCGGTTGGGAGCAATAGTGGTATCTCAGAGTAAAGTCATGGGCAGCCGTGGACTTACTGTGATTTAAGTCCGTGAAGAGCAGTAGCATCCATACTTGGCTCTCCATGGTTGCCAGGGCCTCAGCTAAAGGACAGGAACTGCGAGTGTCTCTGTTAGGAACACCCAGGCACTGACAAAACAACTCAGAGCATGGGCACCACATGTCAGCCATGTTTGTCACAGAGGGGAGTCACTGTGAACAAACAGTGTGTGAAAGCTGTGACACCAACAACTCAGGATGCACTTAGGTTTGATCAACAGACAGCCCAGAATTTTACATCCATGAAGGTTTAGTTTTATATAAGCAATTTCAGAGTTACCTACTGCATGGCTGGTGTGAATACTCCCCTGGCTTCTTGGGCCTGTGATAGCACCACATGCTGTTTTACATGTTTTCAGGGACTTAAGTCCTTTGGATCCCAGGGCAGGACTATCAAGATGAACACTTTTTCTTTCTTCCCTTTCTTGTTCCACTTAACTGCTGAGGGAATAAGACCCAGAGAAATGAGAGAGGCTATCTCAAGGGTTTAGACAGTGATTAGTCCTGAGGCCTGTCCTTGAGAATCATGCCTACATACACCATACATGTCTGAACACTACTACCAGGCAAGTATGCAGAGGGGTAGTGTGTACCTTCTGAAAGTCTCTGCCACACAGAGGATGGGCAACCAGACAGTGTGGTCATGCTCACTGAAGTCTTGTGTAACTGCTATCTCTTTAGGATCATGCCCAACCCATTCATCTGAGACATCAGTGGGATGACCCCTGTGCTCTACCAAATGCTTCTCTTTCCCCGAATACCCATTCTCTGAGGACACTTAACCCCAGAAAACAAGCTCACAGGTAAGAGTGACAACTGACCAGCCATGAGGGAAATTATGGTTTCCTTTGTTTGACAACACATTAGGGAACTAGAGGGCTTTCTGTGGTTGGTTCTCACCTGCTAGGAATATACCATCACCAATGGGACAGAGAAATACCATGAAAGTCTGAGGGCGGACTGTAGGAAACATCAAAAAAAAAAAAAAATCCCCCCACCAGAGCCACAAACACAAACAGCTCCCATCATGCAGAAATTGCCTTGGCGCGCGGGTCACTGGTGATTTCATTTGTAAGTAATGTTTTGATTGTCACAGATTATACGTTGCTCTCCTCCCCTGACATTTGTTGTACAGCAGGATTGATTTTCGTGCTCTAGTATGAAAAGGTCACTTTGATCAATGCAGTGTAATTGGCACTAAATTAGGATCATATCAGGTTATTTTGCTATTTAATGATGAAATATTAAAGAAAAGCATGGGTGGATGGCAGGCCCTCATGCACACTTGAAAACCTGCTGTAAATGACTTTTATTTTCTAAGAAAAAGAAAAAAAAACAGAGAGACAAACAACCAAAGTGCTGAAAATGACTGTGATACAACGGGATAGTGGCCTGGAATTATATATTTTCATTCGCGATAGACTGAAAAGCCCAGACACAAAACACCAAACCCAGCAGTCAGTCCTGCTCGGCTGCACGGAGAGCCTTATAAGGAGGGCTATTGATGGCTGTGCTCATTATGTGCTAGTTAGAAGTGTTAAGCCTTTTCATTCTGCATATAGTAATTACGCTTAAAAACATTTGTGTGCGCTGCATCCGCTTATTAGACAAACCTCAGCCTTTGAAAACCTACAAGTTGGTTATGGCCCCCCTGTTTGAACACTCTCCTGTGTCCGGAGGGTGTTTTGGGCTCTGCCTGGCTTTCTGGGTCTGCACCTAAAGTAATTATAAGCATCGTAAGGAGTGTTAAATACCGAGTGTTATTTTCTCCATTGTAAATAGTCGAGTTTCCCCATTATTTTAAAAATGCTGTGGAGCAAGAGAAAGCCGCAGAAGACTAGACTTTCAAATGGGGCAGTCTCTGAAGGGTGTGAAGGTGCTTTGTGATTGTTCAGTGTCATTTGATGCTTGAGATAAACATGGAGGCTAAGCTTTCTAACATCTAGAAATATGGACACACAAATATTGATACAGTAATCCAGGCTGGAGCTTATCAGAACAGGGAGGAGGTGGCCATATCCCTAGGAACAGTGGCAAGATGAGACAGCATTTAGTACTCAGGGGCTCCCAGTCACCAGGTGCTGTAGGCACACAAGGACCTTCTAGTTATTTTGAACATCTGTTCGGAGCCCTGAGGGTAAGAAACCATCATAGAGGATTTCCCATGATACATGACAGTCAGGGTGTGCTAGCCACTTCTCTCCAGAAATGAACCAATGGCCATCATTTGAGGACAGAAAATCTTTGGTGTATTAGTGTTTGTTTTGAGCTGCATGCTGTCCCATGAGGTATGTCCAAGTATGACCCACTTAGAAAGAAGGTTTGCAGATATAAAATTAAGACAGGGTTCTAGACAAATGTCCCCTGAATGTGAATTAATTCTGCCCCAGAGTAGGAGGGCTCCATGTGTTCACCTTGCCTGCAAGTGGTGTTTGTTTTCTGCAGTACTGGGACCCAGTGAGAGATTCTTCCAGGATCTTTGGCTCCAAGCAGGCAAACCTCAGTGTAAGCGACAGCATCTGTGTGCCATGTTGTAGATGCCTCTTCCTACAGCTGGGACTCCCACCTGATGCCCCCGTTGCCAAGCTCGGAGGCGGAGCTTCTGAGAACAGAAAGCTGGGCCTGAGGGGAGGGTGCTTTGCTTCTCAGTTAGTCTGGCAAAGGTCTACTTGGAATATGCAGGTCAGCACTCCAAAGCCCTCTCTAGTCCAGTGTGCTTTCTATAGCTTTGGAAGCTGTGCACTGCCTTTCAGACTAAGGCGTTTGATATTGCCTAGTGGGTGCAGACAGCTCAGCCCAGGCTATGTATGGGTCATTGAAAGGAGACAACAGGGGCTGGGGAGATGGCTCAGTGGAGTGCATTTTACACAACTGTGAGGACCACAGTCCAGGTCCATAACACCTGTGTAAAAAACTGAACTCATGCCTTATCTACAATCCTAGTACACAGGAAGAGAGTGGCAGACAGAAGGATCCCAGGATCTTACTGACCACATGGTCTAGCCAATTCATGAGTTTAGAGTTCAGTGAAATGACCTGCCCCTAAAACATTAAGGTAGAAAATAATTGAAGATACTCAAAGCTGACCTCTGACCTCTGTGCGTGCATGCATGCGCGTGCGCACACACACACACACACACACACACACACACCATGAAAGAAAGAGAGAGAGAGAGAAAGAGAGAAAGAGAGAAAGAGAAAGAAGGAGGGGGAGGGGGAGAGAGGGAGGGGGAGAGGGAGAGGGAGAGGGGGAGAGAGAGAGAGAGAGAGAGAGACAGAGAGGGGAGGAAAGAGGGAGGGAGAGAGGGAGGGAAGAAGGGAAGAAAGGAGGGAGGAAAGAAGGGAGAAAGGAATGAAAGAAGGAAGACCTGCCAAGTGAGGTAGTGAGAATGATACTCTCATTATAGAAAGGCCTTGGGGTCTACCCTGTCACTCCCCAGCCTCACCAGGCCTCATCCAGCACCTTGACTGATGTACTTTCCCAACTCTCATTGTATTTACCAGTTCTTATGTGCAAGACGTAGTGTATAGGCCTTTTTATATGGTTGGCATTCTGTACCCGACTTATTTGCCCAGTGTAGCATGTCCTAAATAAGCTAGAGACTCCAGGACTACAGATCTTCCGAGCTCAGCTCTATGGCTGTCCTCCAAGTAGGGTTATTAGGTGAGCAACTGGGACTCGGATACCTTACCTGGTGCTTGAACTAGGCCCAAGCCACTGTATGAGTTCTGTAACTTCTTCCAGGTGTGAAAGGGAAACCGGAAGTGAGGTAGAAAAAAAGTCAAACCCAGACCCACAAATGCTCAACATTATCAAACCCAGCAGAGCTCCTGAGCAATGCAAGGAACTGACAGGGGCTAGTCATGTGTCACTGTGTGTTCTTGTATGTGTATCCATTTGTGCATGTCTCAACATGTATGAGAAGGTGCATGTATGTGAAGTCCACAGGTCAATGTTGTTGTCTTCCTCAGTCAGGCTTCCGGCTTATTTTACTTTAAGACAGAGCCTCTCCCTGAACCTGGAGCTTATCGATTTGGCGATTTGGCTTGACTGGCTGGTCAGCAAGGCCCTGGGATCCTGCTGTCTTTGCTTCCACAGTGTTGGAACTACAGGCTCATCCTGCAATACCAGCTGGCTTTTTTCATGGATTCTGAGGATGGAGCTGAGGTGTAGGAACTCAGGTTCCCTGCAATGTAGACAGCTCCTCTTCCTGTGCCTCCCATGGTGACAGCGACTTCACTGCCTTCTGACTTCACCACCTCCCAAGGATCTCTTCCTACCATTGTCTTGGGGTTACATTTTAACAGGTGAGTTTTGAGGGGGGATCTTCAGATCACAGGAGCTCCCAAGCCCTTCTTTAAAGTAAACACCACAAAAAAACAGGGTGCGTGTGGCCCAGCAGATGAAGCTTTCACACCATTGTTAAGTAGGTAAGAGCCACACCGGCTCAATCCCTACCTCCAAAGACTCCCAGGGTGTAGAGACCTTAGAGCTACCTGCAAGAGACAGGAAGACCAGGTGGATCCAGGCCCTGTACTTATCTCCAGCGGTCCTTGATCTCTGAAGCACAATGCTTTATTAAGATCCACAATGTCCAAAAATAGTGGACCCAATAGCATGGCCTGAATCACTGTAAGGGAGAGTCTAACCACCTGTGAATTAGCTAGCCAGCATGAGAGCCCCTGTGTGGCAGAAGAGTCCTGATCCCTGCGGAAAGATGTGCTGTACCTTTGGCACTGACACAAACATGCTGACCACCTGTGGGTCCATTCGATCTCTATTCCTGGAGGCTGGCCTCCAGTCAGATCAGCATAGCATGTGACAAGAAACCTGCCCTCCTGCTCTGGACGGGAATGAGCTAAGATATCCTAGTTCCTGCTAATCCCCTCAGACCCAGATGGATGAATCCCCACCCCACATTTTTCACTCATCCCACAGGCTTAGAAGGTCTCCCCAGAGGGAGGGGATGCAGATGCAAGTGCAGGAGCCATGAGTTATAGCTGTTCAGCCATAGCGCCCTTGCCGAAACCTTGCTTCCTTTGCAAATGTGAACAAGCAGGCCTTGCATCCATGCACGGCAGTCTTCATGAGTCAACTACTCCTGTGTCATCTGGATCAACATGTTTTCTTCCTTTTCTCTGATCACTGCTAGTGATTAGCTTGATTAGTAGGATTGTGGTCTGTCCCAGGTGCTGAGAGCATCCTCGGGGACCTGAAGAATGACTTTGCCACAGCTGGAAACAGCTTGAGCAATGCCAGCTACACACAGGCATGGACTCCAGTCTTGTACTGATGAATGGAGGTCACAGAGCCGCCATTCTACTCTGTATCCCTATGCCCAACTTGGTCAGCTTAGATGTCTAAATCCACCGATGACTGCCGAGAACTCTGGCGGTCACGACTGTGGTGAGGAAACTGAGGAATTATAAAAATAGAGGTCAGGCCGCCTTCCAAGCAGGTTATGTTTTTAAAGCACCATGGGAAGTCCCTTTCATAAGCATTAAAAAAATACAGAAACATCCAAGCAGGGTCCAATTTTCCAGGCCTGTAATCCCAGCTAATTAGGATAGCGAGGCAGGAACTTCTCAAGGTCAATCCCTGCCTGCCACACAGGTTTGAGGCTAGCTTGGGCAATATGGGAAGAACTTTCTTTTAAAAATACTTAATGAAAAAGGAAGTCTGGGGTTACAGCTTAGTAGAAGAGTGTTTACCTAGCATACACAAAGCTTTGTACTTAACCCCTGGCATTTCAGATAAAGAAGTGAGAGCTTGCGTGCTATAAGCTCAGCCACGCCAGTTCCTATTCGTGGATTTGAAGCAGGGCTATCGGGCTCCAGTCATCATTTCTGTTCTCACTGCTCAGTGGGATTCTAGTTTATTGGACATACTTGCTCTTTAATTTCCTTCATGATTTTCTCTTTCTGACATACATCCAGATGTCTGGTGTCCACACAAACACTGGTCTGGGAAACTCTGCTTCATCTCAGCTCATTCTCCTGGATCTAGTGTTATCTATGGCAGACTGCAGTACAGTGGTCTCAAGTTCTGGGATCAAATACCCTTTGTTGTAGAAAATATATTTCCTCTAACTGTAGGTCTATCTTGGTCATGCGCTTCTGCACACTTGTGTTTTGAGATGATGTCTTGATATGTATCCCAAGTTCACTTTGCATTCCTAATCCTCCTGCCTCAGTCTCCCCAGTGCTGAGATTACAGGTCTGTGTCACAACACCTTTTGTGAGTTTTCTAGACACCTTTGAAATTAAATCAGAGAGTGAGAAATAAATTATGTAAGTGACTTCATAGCTTCAGACACAGCATGCATGTTCTATGCTTTGATTATATTCATGTTCTGGTTGCACACATGACCTGAGCCTGTTTACTCAAGAGGTCAACCAAGAGTGAGTGGTAGTAGTGATGAGAGATAAAAGGGCTGTTTCCCAAATTCTGCTTACCTAGTTTATTTTGAGGCCATTTTCATTTTAAGTGTAAAAGTGTTTTGCCTGCACATACATCTATGCATCATATGTCTGCCTGGTATCCAAATAAACCAGAAGAGGGCATCAGATCCCTTTGAACTACAGTTGTGGAAAGATTTAGACCTTATGTGGGCGCTGAGAATTGAACCCAGGACCTTTGGGAAAGCAACAAGCAAGATATCTTCAGCTTAGATTTTACTTTTACATATACCTATGAACACGAAGAATTTTGTTAATGTTGCATACTTTTAGTTTTTAGGTTGTTGTAATTACATTGTTTCCCTTCTTCTTTCCCTCTAAACCATCGATGTTCAACCTGTGCATTGTGACTTTGGGGGGGGGGCGGCTGTATATCACATATCTTGCATGTCGGGGGGGGGCTGTATATCACATATCTTGCATATCAGATATTTACATAATGATTCAGAATGGTAGCAAAATTACAGCTATAAAGCAGCAATGAAATGAATTTTTGGTTAGTTGGGGGTCACCACAACATGAGGAACTGTATTAAAGGGTCACAGCATTAGGAAGGCTGGGAAGGGCTGTTGTAAACCCTCCCATATACTGCTTCTTGCAAATCCGTGGCCTATTCTTGTATTAATTGTTGTTATATGTGTATGTGTGTATATGTGTACATATGTATGTGTATATGTGTGTGTGTGCATATGTATATGTGTATATGTATATGTGTGTATATGTATATGTGTATATATGTATGTATGTATATATGTATGTGTATGCATATATATTTCTAAATATAACCTGCTAAAATCTATATAATGTAAATGAATGGCTGACCATTTAGTATTTTTTTAAAATTATACAGTGTCATTCTCCAGACTATAGAATTACAAACACCAGAGTCAATGGTGAGAATTTCATACTGAAAATCAATACTTGTAAAAAATGCATTCTTTAAATTGGATGAATTCATTTTTGCCAGAGTGTAATTGTAGCAAAGACTTACTCGTGGGGTCATAGATTTGACTCAGAGGGAAAACGTATGCAAGGCAGACATAAGGACCTGGGTTGGATACCTAAGGTCCACACAACAAAGTCCATGGCAGCATCTACCTATAACTCCTACACTGAGGAGGCAAAAACAGGAGGGTAACTACTGGAAAGTTAGTCTAGCTGAATTGGAAAGTTCCAGATCCAAGTAGAGACCCTGTCTCAGCACAGGTAAGTAAAGTGAAGAAGGGGGAAAGTGTAGAGCTCGCCTCTGGCCTCCCAGTGCCTCCCAGTGCCTCCCAGTGCACCCTGGCCCACATAGCCACACACAGGGACCCTACTCCACAGATTCCTTAGCATGCTGGTTTATCATTCCATACCTTGGTTACACTTACCCAGTAGAATGAATCTGGCTAAATCACTTAAAAGACATTTTAATTATAAACTAAAATACAAATAGACTCACTGATTATGCCCAGAATCGGCTTATCTATATGCAAATGACACCGGACTTTGCCCCATTTGGAAAGATTCTCCACAATTACCGGAAACCTCTTCAGAATGAAGGTATGAGTGATTCTCCCATTGTTATTTCTGACTTACAAGAGGATGACATGGTCTAAGTATGGAATCTCCCCTCTTACCCTGTAAGCTTCAATATGACATAAGCTTCATTTCGACAGAAGTAAAACATGCATGGACAATAATTAAAGTGCACCATACAAACTGTTTTAAAATCAAATTGTTTAAGACAGCAAAGGAAGTAAAATGAGCATATTCCGGCTCCCCCGTCCCCTGCCTAACTGCCATTCTCACGTCGGTTTATTAAATAAGTGTAATGTTTGTATCCTGCACCACATGCCATTCTTCTAATTATTAGAAGTGATTTTCTATTTGCTCATTAAGATGCACAAATTTGGAAAACAGTTCTGCAAGGATTATTAAGAAACCCACAGAGCCTGACCTTGTTCCTGCTGTGAGTTCTCCCCACAGGGGAAGCCTTCCAGCCTCCGCCACATCTACTTCATTATTTTTGTCTGTGCCTCCATGGGCGTTGTGATGCTGTCCATCCCGAGTCTTGTGTCTAGGCACTGCCAGCCATTGTCCTCCCAGAACATCCTCACAGTTCCGTGTTCATTCAGCTCTCCCAGTCACCAAGGGACCACTCTCTCCATCCCTCTGTGGATAGCTATGGTTGCATCTGAAATGAGTGAATTTCCAGGGTGTGAACTATTACCATAAGTTAGTGTGACATGGGGATTTGCTGGGAATCATGAGACATTACTCTGAGCCATATAATGTTATATTTCCTTTTGTACAAAGCCCTTTTACACCCAAGGTTACCCAAGAAAAGGAACATGCCAGAAAGGAATTCAGGTTTCTTTTTAAATTAACATTCATCTTAACTTTGGGGGCATGATAGTTCTAATTTGTACTACCGTACAAAAGGAGGCAACCAAGATGTAGTGTGCCCCACCATCCCAGAGTAATTCTCTATCCCTTTGCTCATATTGAATATGTTCTTGGTTCCCAGAACCCAGACTTTTCTAGAATATTGCAAACATATTTTCTTGCAGTAAAGTGGCTCCAGCTTCATTCATTCATTCATTCATAATTCATAATCCTATCTTCACTTGAAAATGTGTGTGCCCACATGCATGTACCCATGCATGTGTGCATGAGTGTGTGTGCACATGTGTGTGCACATGCATGCATGCATAGATGTATGGATGTGTGTGTGTGTGTGTGTGTGTGTGTGTGTAATGGCTATCAAATATTTCTAGAAGCTATAAGTTGCCAACTATAAAGCTTAGTGTTATATATGGGATACCTCACACTCAAGTTGTTGGTCAGAGGGGTCCTAGAGATCACAGGCTATCATAAGCTATTGCCATTGATCTTGGTTGTTGTCAGAACTTGAAAAGAAGTTCTTGCCGAAGATATCTCATACTTTAGTCATGGGGTGTAGAGGAATCAAGTTGGTATTCTCCATAAAGCTTCCCCATGCTGGCTAGCTTCTGTAGCATGGGAGGGTGCTGTGCAGGGTGAGAGGCATCCGCAGCGGTCTATCTAGATGCGAATGCTGTGGATTGCAATAATGACTGACCTGGCCAGCTGTGTCCATGGCACAATAATGGCACAGATGATATGGAGGTAGCCAACTACTTTCTGGTTGGGTTTAAAGCTCCATCCATAGAACCAAACACATACCTGGTTATACATCTTGCTAAGAACTTATGGTTGAGGGGCTCGTAGTCTCCAGGGGTAAGTCTACTACTATAATTTTGTGAAGCTGAAACAGTATCAAGGCTGCTTTCAATTCATATCCCTGTATACCATAAATTAAAGCTGCTCTCAGATCCCATTAGAGAAATCTCTTTCTGTTATGGTAATCAGAATGGTAATCTGTTATGGTAATGCAGAAACTCACAACTGGTCAAAGTGCAGAGAGAATACGTCTCTTCAGAGTGCTCAGCCACAAATAGGACATCTATACCACACCCCTCTCTCTCCACAAGCAAAGGCTCTAGGTCTTGGAGGATTGTGGCAAATGATATTTTCTGGGTAGGACAGGCTTCACTCACTTGTGTGAGATTGTTTGCTTTGCTTGTTCTATAGGCATTCGATAACTCCTCTCCAATGATACTGTCACGATCACAGCCTATACAATTCTGCCTCAGGTCCTCAGTTCTCGAGACACCAGTCAATATCATCAAATACCATGACCCCTACAGCAGCTCTGGAATCTGCTCAGGTGTTAATGGCTGCAGCAGGTCCAGTTTGCTATATCCATGTCCACTGGGGGCCAAGTGATACCTGGTCGCGATAGAAATTTGAAGGAGAACATAGGTCCAAGTATGTAAAGACACATCAGTAAAGAGAGCTAGTGACATTAGAAATTAACCTTTTGTTTAGTGAGTGGAGCTGCAAAGAGAGGTGGGCTGGGGTGGGTAGAGAGCTGCTGGAGTTGGGGGTGTGGGGGTGAAAATCAGGATGTGGAATGGGATCTTCATACTGAAATAAGTAGTGAGGACAAGAATGATGGAATTGTCCCTGAACTGGCACAGGCCAGAACTGTTCCCGATGGATGCTCAGAGATCCAATTTGGATGGAAACAGAGGAGACGGTGTGGAAGGTGGGTAACTTGGTGCATTTGCTGTTTTACCCATTGCTGGAATATTTAAAGAAAGTAACCTAAGAGAAAAAGAACAGCTTCACCTTGAGGTTTGAGAGGATACAGCCCAGCATGGCGGAGGGCAGAGAGGGGGAGAAACCTGGCAGTGGGAACTCAAGGCTGGGCCTCTCTACTTTCACATCTCCATGGAAGAGAAAACAGGCTGGAGGTAAGCTGAGCTCTCTCCTCCTAGTCCTCCTCCTATCTTCTTCCTAGGCCTCCTCCCCTCTTCCTCCTCCCACATCCTCCTTCCTCACCTTCCTTCTCTTTCTCCTCTGCCCTCTTCCCCCTCCTCCCCTTTGTCGTCTCCCCTCCTCATCCTCCTTCCCTCCTCCCCTCCTTTCTTTTCCTCCTCCCCCTCCTCCTCCTTCACTTTCCCTTTCTCTGCTTCCTTCTCTCCTTCTTGCTCTTCTTCCATTTGTTTTTTTTGTTTTTTTTTTTTTTAGATAGGGTCTCTATATGTATCCCTGACTGGCCTGGAACTTGCTACGTAGACCATGCTAGCCCTATGGAGATCTAATTGTTTCTGACTCTTAGGTGCTGGGACCAAATGTGTGTGGCACCTTGCCTGGCTATGTATCTCCTCGATGAATTGAAATTGTCACTGTTCAGTAAAGTTTAACTTTTCCTGTGACTGTCCTGAAGCCTATTTTTAAATTATCACATTTTTTCTCTTCTTGTGCTTACACTGTTGAGAGTAGCTATTGTTTTGAGGAGATTCAGATCAACGATGGTGCTGTGCAGCCTAGCCCTGTGTTAGACACACTCCCAGACTGCAGTGGCTGGGGGAGAACTCTTGCTTTATCATTCACATGGTTGCATTTACCATCCTAAAAAGAATCTGTGTCCTCCTGATTCTTTGCCTGAGAATTTTAAAAGTTTTTCTTTCCCCATACAATGCTTCTGCTGTGTTTTTCTTTTTATAAGATCCCACTGAATGTCTTTCACAGAGTGAAATGTCGGTGCTTATTCAGAGTCTGGAGTTGAAAATGCAGCTCGGTGGCAGTTACATGGCCCTGCTGCTGCGGAGCTCCTGATCAGCAAGGGACTATCCCATGGAGGACATCAGTCTTGGCACAGTGCTGCTCCTTTAAAAGCGGCAGATGAAAACCTGAGAAAAGGACCTTGACTTTTCTCTTAGCTCATCTTCACAAAATACATGGTGGTAAGCCTTGTTTAATACAAATTCTCCTGGGAGTAACAGGATACAGCCCTCCAACGTGCTCACCCTCAGTCTTCCAAGCATGTATTTCTGCTTTCCACACAAATTAGTGAGGAAGGAGTAAGGCGACAGAGCACAGCCCACCAACCCTTTTGTTTTATAACAACCTTTTATTGTGTTGCTGGAGCTTCGTTTACCTTTCTTGGTCTAACCACACACTGTAGACACATTATCTCTTAAAACCCCACTGCAGACTTACAGGGGAGTTATCATAACGAAGACTCTATCACAACAGGAAGTGGATCCCCGGTGATAAAGGCTTTCCTCTGACAGCAGGCAGGGAGTGCAAAC
>JANHMN010000013.1:7904483-7927162 GCA_030674055.1 Rhabdomys pumilio
TCTCTCTCTCTCTCTCTCTCTCTCTCTCTCTCTCTCTCTCTCTCTCTTCCTGCTGCCTGTCAATCCAGAGGTAGACTCTCAGCTACCTGTCCAGCATTATGTCTGCCTGCATGTCACCACGCTTCCTGCCATGACAATAATGGATTAAACCTCTGAATGTAAGCCAGCCCCAAGAAATTGCTTTCTTGTATAAGTTGCCATGGTTGTCGAAGTTTTTCACAGCAATAGAACACTGACTAAGACATCCACTGAACCCTCTCTCCAGCCCAAGGATTATGGCTTGTCTGCACCCTACCATCTCTCCAATGTCCATGAGATGACAGGCTAGCACTATGCTGTGAGGTCCAGGGATTACGCAGATGGAAATCTTGTCATCTCAAGGTTCCCCTAGTCAGGCAACAGAGCATGCGACATTGTACAGACAGAGAGTCCTCCACGGAGAAAAAACAATGAGGAAGGTAAGTCTGGGACTTAGGGACTGAATGTTCATTTCAGGACACGAACTAATCTACTACTGCAGGAGAGCTGCCCAACCCGAGTCTACTGAGATTTTTAAAAACTGGATTGTTGAGTAAGATAAGTATGCAGATTCTCAGGAGATTCCCCCTCCCCTGAGAAAATAAGAGAGAAATGGTAAAAAATGAGCTTGCCCTAGTTTTGTACTGAGTCGCCTGTTTGCAACGGATGATACACTGGCATCTTATAATGCCACCAACTCTCAACTTCAGGAAGTATGGACCACACAAGCCTTCTAGATTTTTCTGACAACATAAATTAGGGTCTTTAGGAATACAAACAGTATGCTATTGGTCTGGCTTAGTTCTGTTCTGACCACGAAACACTGAAATTTGATGATATTCCAGCCAATGCATCAATTGTTAAAAAAAAATAACAAAGCAAGTTTCTTTTAAACAAAATATAATCCACTTACAATGTGTCCATAATGTTGAACTGTGACCTCTCTGGCCTCTTCTCCATGACAGAATCCAACTCTGTGAGCATCACACGGGCCTAGATGGTGAGTGGAGGGCTCCTGTGTTGTAAGGCAGTTCTGGGTCTATTTGCTCCTTCCCAGCACAGTGACGACTTGGGATACAGAACATTCCTTGAGTCATTGTGACATGACAAGCTCCGTCGGCACAAACTATTGGTGAAACAGCCTGTGCTTCTGACATCCCTAATTACACAATTGCAAGACAGTCCAGAACAGCCCTTTTATGGACTATGGAGTAAATAATATGAATCTCTAAAAGTCCATAATTATGTAATTATGTGATAGTCTGTAATTAAGGACTATTGGGTGATATATAATTGAGGCGTTTTTAAAAATCTATCATAAAGTACTTTTAAATTGTTACTGCAATAAAAATAGTAGGGAACAAAACACCACAATGGGATGCTTCTGATTTAAATTTTAGAGGTTTTCCCTGTGCATGAGTGCAAAACACTGGAAGGATGCCCCCCCCCCCCCCCCCCCCATTTGCACTGTCTCTGTTGTCCAGTGGTTCCTGGGCTTCTAACACTCCAGAACCATAGATGTGTTCCATGGGGTATGGAAAGGAAATCTGGCCACCAAGAGCATGCAGCAAGTTTTAGGGAGCAAGAGGGACCTGCTGTCCTCCCCAGGAGCTTCCTAAGAGCACCTAGAAGCTTTTTCAACTGTCCTTTTGAATGTTGAAGTGAGTGGTGTCCTCCCTGGGGAATAGATGAGACTCTGCCACACTCTGTAAGAATCACGAACTGAGGTCTGTGGAGAGCAGTTCCGGGCTGTGAGGATGTCTTCAGCACATGTGCACATTGGTTCTGACTCTGAGGAGAGAGGAAACCCTAATAAGCTGCATTCTGTGGGATGAAGTACTGAGGTCAGGCAAGGATGGGCTGAGGTGATGTCAGCTGGTTTCTGGGGTTTCCCTTTCCACTCTCTCAGTCTCAGCCTGGATCCCTTCTCCCAGAGAGATCTTTCTTCCAGAGAGAGCCTTCTCCCAAAGAGATCCTTCCCCCAGAGAGATTCTTCTCCCAGAGAGTTCTTTCCCCCAGAGAGATCTTTCCCCCAGAGAGATCTTTCCCCAAGAGAGATCCTTCTCCCAGAGAGAACTTTCTCCCAGAGAGAACCTTCTCCCAGAGAGATCCTTCTCTCAGAGAGATACTTTTCTCAGAGAGAGCCTCTGAGCAGTGTTCTCTTCATGCTCTGTCAGCATCAACAGGAGATATGACAGTGGCAAGGACAGCAGCTGAGTTTGCCACCATGCAGAGAGGGAGATGCAAAGGACAGACCCACTATGGTTAGGATAGAGTTAATACCTGTTCCTGCTTCACAGAAGAATTCCAAAGGCGGAGCTGGAAGTGTAACTCAGCTGGTCAAGTCCTTTGCTTATTGTGTTTGAGACCCTGAGGTCAGTTCCCAGCATTGCAAAAGCCCGGTATGGTGTTGGATGTCTGCAACCACAGCAGTCAAAAGACAGAAGCAGGAGGAACCAAGCATCCAAAGTCATCCTTTGATACGTAGTGAGTTCAAGGCCAGCCTGTGCTACAGGAAGCCCTGTCTCAAAACTAATTTAATTAACAAAACCATAATAAACAAAAAAATGAATTCTAAAGAGCTCAGTGAAGACTTCACCTAGTTTTTTCATTGTGTTTATTTTAAATTCATGTCTGAAAATCTCACACATTGGGCTCCTGCTGTCAGCCCTGAAGTGCCAGGATGGTGACCCACTTCCTTAATTACACCAATGGGCCTCACTTGGCAAAAAAAAGCGATACCTCAGTTCTAATTTTAGATGCTCTGACTGGCTCTGCCCTACATGACATCTCATCCAGCAGGGGACAAAATTAGAATTTTGCCATGGCCCCAAATCCACCTCAGTTGGAGAAGACAACTATCAGATGAGGTGGCTTGTAGCCTTAGGCTCATCTCAGGAGGGTGCAGTGCAAGTCACCTGGGCGAGGTGGCTAGTGCTTAACCGGAGATGATCTGGCAAGTAGAAAGTGCAAGGAAAGTGCAAGCAAGTGTTTCTGAATGTGAGTGAACAGAGAGAGAGAGAGAGAGAGAGAGAGAGAGAGAGAGAGAGAGAGAGAGAGTTAAAAGCAACAACAGTACTGTGGTCTGATTAAGACATGTGTTAACCCCCCCCTTCAGCCTGCATGGAGACTTTGCTGCTCATCCTGGGGCTGGGTTTAGTAGTTTTGAGAAACTGGAAAGTTCTATTTTCATCATTACCCAATTTACCCCACTGCAGAAAAATTCTGAGCCCAGAAGTTGGACAAATTTGGATTTCCTGAAGACTGAAGGCAAAGCACAGACAAAGGACGTGGCAGGCTGATTGAGGAGTTCATTGATCCAAAGAACTCTCTGTCTGAGGGGAGGCAAAGAGAGGACCTTAAGAATGCCAAGTCTGCTGAACCAAAGCCATATGCCTTTGTGTGTGAGAACAGGAAACGGCTGCCATCTTGGCTGTACAGGCTAGATATAGGGTATTGTAAGTGTCCTGGGGTTCTGGTTAACAGTTAAGAGAATTCTGGGTAACAAAAGCCGTTTCTTCAGGAGGGAGCAAGAGTTGCAGAGTGTAGCTTAAAGCCATGTAGGAGAGGCTGTGCCTATAGAAGCCCAACACCTTTGACTTAAGACACAGTAACCACGTCAGATCCAGGAGCAGGGAGGAGAGGAGGAAAAAGAAAAAAGTAAGGAGGAGAAAGGGGTGTCGCAGTAGATGATGACACAGTAGTCTCTGCTGAGCTGGTCATGGCTTCCAACTACCAGAAGTACTCACCTGTCAGTTCAATCAAGAAAAGATGTAAATTGTCACCAATGAAAGGATGGGTATAAGCCCTTCACTCTGAGGATAAGATGCTCTTGACTTTGTCACAGAATCTTCTAGAGCACCTGTAACTAACTTCTAGTCTGTGTTATAATGCTGCCCACAGAGATGAATCTAGATGGAAACAGTCTGTGTCACCAGTCACTGTTATTCACTCTCAGTGGACATCGTAGGCTGGGATACTCTTTGTCCGCTTAATTAATTCAACCAAAGACAGTTTTCTATTTGTAAAGTATGACAGGTACTGGGAATAGGGTAATACCCCCGATCAAATAAATGTTATACATATCTTAAAATTCATCTTGATATTAATTTCTGTCATTTTCCAAGTCTCTCAGTTTACAATTTACTTACTTTCTTAAGAAGCAAGTAAGAACACTAAATCTTCTTCATATGGAGAAAATGGACAGGGCTTTAGCAATTAGGAACAGTTATAATCTATTTTTTCCTTTTATTTATTTTTCAGAGATAAAATCTTAAGAAACTATTGTATGAAGCTATTCCAGAGGAATGAGGCAGAAGGCGGTTGTTCTCGAGTTGCTTCTGCAGGAGTGGAACACACACCTCTAACGTGAAGCAACTATTCCATCACCTGTCTTTGTCCCCATCAGGTCACTGAGCCCTGACCACCAACGAGCCATTCTTATCGTAGCATAGTCTATGATCTTGAGAGACAGGCTTTTCTCTAGTAGCATTGGTCATGAGATCCAGGAAATTTGTCCTATGTATCTATGGTTCCTTCTTTTTGATTGCTGTGTTGTGGGTTGGGGAGACAAGGATGCTACTGTTGGTGCTCCAATGTAGGGTCTGTCCTTCCTTCTTTCCTTGCCCCTCACCCCATCAATATGTCTTCTATCTCTCTCATCTATATTTATAGCTATATCCTCTATATTTGTCTATGTCTGTGCCTATATCTTTATCTATATATCATATAGATACATATATATATATATATATATATATATATATATATATACCTATATATTGTACATACACAGACACACACAGACACAGACACACACAGACACACACACACACACACACATATATATATATGTATATATATACATATATATATATGTATATATATAGTATCTCTTCTTTAGAATAGGTTTCATGTACCCCAAGCTGGTACTGGGCTTGGTATATAGCCAGGGATGACCTTGAACTTCTGATCTGTCTACCCCTACCTCCCTAGTGGTGGGCTTATAAGTGTTTCCTACTGTACTCTCTGATATCTGATATTTTCTTCTCCCTTCTATGTAGGATTGAAACATCCTCACTCAGGCCTTTCTGTTTGTTTTATTTCTTACTGTCTGTGAGTTGTATCGTAGGTATTCTGTACCTTTTGGATAATAAACACTTAACGGTGAGTACATACCATGCATATCCTTTGGGGTCTGAGTTACCTCACTCAGGATGATATTTTCTAGCTCCATCTATTTGCCTGCAAAATTCATGATGTCCCTATTTTTAATAGCTGAATAGTACTCCATTGTGCAAATGAACCACATTTTCTGTATCTATTCTTCAGTTGAGGAATATGTGGGTTGTTTCTAACTTTTGATTATTACAAATAAGGCTGCTATGAGCACAGTGGAGCACGTGTCCTTGTGGCATGGTGGGGTAGTATGATTTGAGGAAAAATATATTGGTGTAAAAAATTAATTACATTTTACATTCAGATTGGCAGAAAGGTTTTGATACATGTCTAAATAGTTTGACTATAAACCAAAACAGAGGCTGCAATTCTGTCAAGCTTGGGTCCTGGCAATATTGTTTTCAATATTCTTATAGAAACGTTATCAGACCCACTCACCATGCTGTATGACAGATTAACTCCACGGCAACAGCAGCAGGCACCCCAGTTTTCTCTTCGATGTGGGGCTGCAACTTCTGCAGATACAGCAGTTGCTTGCTGTTACGAGTCCTGAAGCTCCCCCAAGGCTGGTAACCCAGTGGACAGGTTCCCCGTGAGACTTAGTCTTCACAAGACTTAACCAATCATCTGCAATCTGGCTGGATGATGGTGTGTCTGTGTCATCACTACAATCACAATCCTGTCAACAACTCCAGGGTCTTCTCTCTTACTTATGACTTAGTACCGTTAGCTATTCATACACTCTTACTCTGCTGGTAAATTTCCTCTATATATTAATTTAAGGTCACATTGGTTGGATTATGTATGATAAGAAGTTCCATGTCTGAGACTTCCACAAGAGACAGTATGTCATTTGAGCCATGTTAATTTACTTAAAAAGAAAAATACCCAATAGAGGTATGTAAGAGATTTTTAAAATGCATACAAAGATGATGTAACAAAAGAAAAAAACCTAAAATCTACTTCAATACACTCCCCCTTGAAATTCTCAGTGCTTTGGACTGGTGATACACTCCTCTTGGGACCTTGTGGTGTGGGGTTGTTGGTGCCCCTACCCTCCAATGTCAGCTGTACAGTTACACCAACCCTTTTGCTAGCATGACTTTTGCTACCTCTGACTGATTACATGATTAGGTCAACCTTTGGTAAAGCAGACTCAATCCTTAGTTCTGTGATTTCATTGATCACTGTGGGGTTTCTGAGGGCAGTGGAGATCACTGCTGGGGACTTCACTCCTTCTGTGCAGAGAAGAGGGCTGTAGAAGTTCACTGCTATACTCCACCAAAAAGCCCCCAGGAGAGTGAATAACTTGGATGAAGACATGTTAAGTGTACTCCGTGGAGAACTTTTTCTAGAGTTCAGGCCCAGATATTGTAGTTTGCATGAGAGTATCCACAGGCTAATGTATTTGAATCTTTAATTCAAAGTTAGTGGAGTGGTTTAGGAAGGATGAGGACCGTGACTTTGTTGGAGGAAGCGTGTCACTAGGTATGGGCTTTGAGGTTTAATAATTCAAGGTTATTCTTAATTAGCTTGAGCTCTCTTTCTCCTTTCTTTTTTTCTCTGCCTCATAGTTGTCTCAACATACATGCCCTCAAGTACTACCCGGGCATTGTACCTCCCTGCAACTGCCATGTTATGTGCCATGACAGCCCCACCCTCTGAAGCTGTAAGCAAGCCTTTGACTAAATATTTTTCTTATATGTTTGTGTCATGGTCTCTCTTCCCAGTAATAAAAAAAGACATCTTCTCTGTACTGCCTTTGTGTTGCTGTGTTGAAGAATTGGGACTTCTTACTTAGGATGTCAGTTTATGTCCCAGTGTCGCACTCCAAACTAAAGTTTTCAAGGTAGCAAATGTCTCTCCCAAAATGTCCCAATGGAGACTCATTTACAGAGGACAATGTTGATCGCTTATGTCTACTTTTGTTTCTGTTCTGATCTCTCATCATTGGCTAAAACGTTTTAGGCAACACACATAAATATGAAAAAAACGAGGGTATAAAAGGGAGTAAGAGTAAGGTGTGAGAAAAACAGAAAGGAGAGAGAGAAGGAAAGAAAGAACAAGAGAGAGAGAGAAAGAAGGAAAGAGAGAGAGAAAGAAAGAAAGGGAGAGAGAGAAAGAAAGAAAGAAAGAAAGAGAGAGAGAGAGAAGGAAAGAAAAGAAGGGAGAGAGAATGGAAGAGAGAGAGAGAGAGAGAGAGAAGGAAGGAGAGAACAAGAGAGAGATAGAGAGACAGAGACTCAGAGAGACAGAGAGGTGAAATGAACAGAGAGGAAGTTGGGTACTCAGAAAGTACCCAACCTCTGAGCACAGCTCAGGGCTGCGTCATGAACTTGACTTTGAATATCCTAGCACTTGAAATCAGGAGAGAAAAAAAAGACACAGGAAGGAGATTCCCATGATCCAAAGACACTTTGGTTCCTACAAGGTAAGCAAGTAGTTGTGGTGCCAGGACAAGGAGAGTGCTCTCAATGGTTGAGAGCATAGCCCTGTGACAGGAGACACATAACTGCCCAAAGTCCCCAGTGATCAGCACAAGAGCTGTTCATTTTCTCTATGTAGTATTGCTGAGTGTGCACATGATTGTATATGGAGGTGTACACTCAGTGCAGCATAAGAGCAGGTCAGAGGACCATATCCTTCCACCTTTATGTGGATCCAGAAATTGAGTTTAAGTTGCCAAGCTGGTATAGTCAAAGCCTGCACCTGCTGAGCCATCTTTTAAGACCAAATATGGCTTTTTAAATCATATTTTAATACAGAAAACTGGGCTGCAACAGTAGTAAATTAAGAGGAGTTTACTATTGAAGAGTATTTTATAAACTGACAAATTCATGCAGCCAGAGGCATGCGGCTCTGAGGAAGTATATTTATAACAATGTATGTTTATAAACTGATAAGCAGGATTAACCTTTCAATAATTTCATGGGTGGTAAGGGTTCTTCAGAAAATGATCTTGCAACTTCTCAGCAAACTCAAATAAATAATAAACGAGAGGCATGTATTTCTTAACAGGAAAGTTGCAATCCTTTTTATTTCAGGAAAATGTTAAGACATTTCAGAATGTTTCCTTGACTTGGCTGTGCACATATTGGATATTTTGAACAGTCTGTAAACAGGAGGGATCTCAGTGTCAGAAGAAACTTGGCTGCTTGCAGGCAGAGAAATAAGCCAGTGTGCAGCCGTTTATGGTTTTCATTGCTGTCTAGCCCGCGGTGGACGCTGTCTGAGTTCGGAGTCTCACCCCATTTGCGTCATTTGCATCGAGAACACTACGTGGGATTGAATTCTAAATCAGGTTTGAATCCTTAATTGTTGCTTAAAATGACTTCAAAAGTATTTCACCATGATGTGGCTCTTCAATAAAAAAGCAGTAGACGTGAAGCCTATTGTTACTGGGGGAATGAGTGGAGAGAGAATTCTCTCAGGCACCTTGTGTTTGGCTTCATCTCTAGAAATGTAATATTGAATTGTGGAATAGTCAAAACTAGGATATTTTCTGTTATGAAAGCTGTAAGTGTTTCTGTATCTCTCAGCATTGTACCCTCTGGTCTTTAAAAAAATAGAAAACCTGTCAGAATCACAGGAGATGTGCAGGGGTGTGTGGAAAGGGCTCATTTTGTTGTTGCCTATAGTCATTTGGTCTCACACATGTACTATTTGAGCTTCAAGTTATTTTATTATGACTCATTCCTCCCTCCTTGGATTTTTTTTTTCAGAAATAGAAAGTGTGGCTTTAGTTAAAATTTAGGTCAATAGCTCAAGCTCACACAGAGAGGACTAACAGCTGGTATTGGCTTTAGCGCTCACTGACCATGGTGGTGGACACCTGCCCTCCAGAGTTTGACATATAAGGCACATCTCCTGCCGTGGTGCCAATCTAGATCATAAGATACCACAGCTCCGAGATCAGTGCAGCTCAGTGTGTGTACTACACAAAGGCCTTTGTCCTCTTGGCACCAAGTGTTGATCTAAACTCTTATAGTCCTTCCATGAAACCCCTCACAGGTACGACAACCTGTTTTGTGCTCACACTCAGCACTTAGTCGTCAACAGAATTCCTGTATCCTCCCTCTCCGAGCTCAGTCCGTGTGCACACAGGAACCACTTGATGCTTCATAGTGTTACCCCGCAGAAACTAAGGACTGCAGAGGGGTCTCTGTGGGTCAAAGGGCTTTTTACACAAGCACAAGGACTGGAGTTTGACCCTTAGCACTCATGTAAACGAGAGCTGAATATGGCTGCACACACCCATGAACCCAGTACATAACTGTCAAAGACAGCAGATCCCCAGGCCAAGCTAGCTAGCTCCAGAAACTGAATAGGTGAGCTCTAAGTTCAAGTGAGATACTTTACCTCAAAATATCTGCAAATGTAAAAAGTGCATAGAAAGTGACAGCACCGACCTCACCATCCTTACAGCGTGTTGCAACCCCTCCAGTCCTCATGTCTACACAGTCAGGAGAGTGTGTGGCTGTGTAGACTTTGAATATGAACAGACAGCTAAGTAATAAGACTGCCTTCTGTTATCGTCCCCGTGAGACCGAGGTTTGGGGAATTAGACTCACTCTAATGTTTTAATGTTTTCTTGTATTAAACTAATAATTTGAGAAGCCAAGCAAAATGAAAAAATACTATAGATTGCAATGAAAATAATAGTTCCTTTCTTTTCAAACTAAATTAAACAGCTTGCAATGAAAAAAAAAAAGGAAATCCTTCACTCACCAGCGAATATAACATTATAATCCCAATTTCATAATTTGAAAGCCTGGTTTAAACAGCTGAGTGATTTGAAAGCTTTTGAGGTGTTAAGTTTATGGTCAAAATTACCAGGTTCCACCGGCCAGCATTCCCAGGGAGGTTGGGCTAGCGTGGTGCTGACTCGCCTATTGTGATCCTTAGCTACAAATTGCTCCTCGCCAGGAAAAGCCTAAATCAAACGTACACATCTTTCTGATTTGGTAATGCACTTTCATGAGTCACTTGTGATAAATTACAAAGCAAGGGCTCTCAAAACGTGAGCTGAGGCTTGGCAGGCTGTGCTTAGAGATGTATCATTTGCTTTTAACATCATGAATACCAACAAGATATTTCCCGCAGCCTCCCTGAGTCTGCACGCTCCCTGCCTGACATGAAAATGTCCCTGTTTCTGTCTTTTGTGTGGGGGGAGTTAGCTATCTTAAGATTCTGAATCATAAGTCCAGAGGTCAGAAAAAAGACAATCTTTTACTTTCATTTTCAGTATTCATCTACTAATTATAATGTCTGGAATGTGTATCGCACTTTACATTTAATTTCATATCTCTTCTTACTATATATTTTAATTTTAAGTGATACGTAACAAAATAATAAATCTTCTATTAGATGCTGTGTAATGGCTTGATACACACACACACACACACACACACGCTAGTATAATCTGGCTTTTCAAAAACGTATTTCTTTGCAATAAAAACAAAACAAAGAATTAAAACACACAACAACAAAACATTCTTCATCTTTATGAAATGTGGAGAAGATATTGTCACCTAAAGTCACCCACACTCTCTCTCTGACATAACCATGAATTTGTTTGTAACTCCCAACTTCTCTAACACACAGAACCTTTTCAGTCAAAGATCAAGACAAGCACAACCTCTCTCTCACCTCCAGACAGGAATGCTGGCGTCCTGAGGCTTCAGTGACCTCCTCATAGGTCTTTACCCTCAAACCTCCCCATTCAACGTGCATGTCCTGCCTGCAAGCCTTGCCCATAGCACCTCCTGTCAACAAGGTCCCTTGTCCCTCTGCTTTCAGAGCACAACTTCCTCCAGCCTTCTCTCTCTTACATCATCTGTTTGGGAGTGTCTAAACCTTCCTTACTTTCAAGTAGGCTATTCAATCATATAATTGTTTAGCTCCTGTGTCCAACTCCAGAGATGATGCTAGACATCTGCCCCATACTGACCTGCATATATATATATATGTGTGTGTGTGTGTGTGTGTGTGTGTGTGTATCCATATATACATACATATCCATCCATCCATACATATATATGTATATCCATACACACACACATATATACATATTTGGAGAGATAGATATAGATATAGATGATATAGATATAGATGATATAGCTATAGATACAGATACAGATACAGTTACAGATACAGATACAGATACAGATACAGATACAGATATAGATAAATATCCAAAGCCAGGAAGATGTCATGCCCTTCAGGAGCTACCTTCAGGAGGTACCTGGGTACCTCCCAGGCCACTGGTTAATTCTGTGGCTCAAAGGATCATGGGTAGTCTCATGAGGGACTGTACCAGATATTTCCTCATTTTACAGCTTGTCAGATGAAGTGAAGCAAGGTGACCTTGACAAACATGGACCATGCTCACATATGGCATTGTATGGGTAGGAATTGTCATCCTGTGTGTCAATTCCACAGTAGTGGCATTGAGTTCTGGTAAGCAACACACATCTTGTCATTACAGCAGAGCCTCCGCCACCCATTAAGTTCATGAAACATTCTCCCCTAGAGACCTCTGTGGCTCGAACTCACTAGGCAGTGTGAGGACAGGTCCCTCATCTGAGCATTCCACCCAACATGAGAAAACACAAAATCAAAAGCATGTAGAGCAATCAGATATTTCTCTGAGGTGTAAACCTAGGAGAAAGCCACACAGCTGTAGTGGTCACACCGTGGTCTTTTAAACTTTTAAATGGCAGGGGCTATGGGCAGGACAGGGCAGCTTTCTCTCAGGGTCACTGGGGGGGGGGTGGTTACAGCACAGCCCAGGCTCTCAGAAGAGAACCTGCTGGCTAGTGTGTACAGACTGTGTAAAAGGATAGGTCTCGATATGTGCTCCTGATAATGATGACCAAAATGGGCAGAAAGAGGGGCTCATGGCTGAAGGAAATGGAAACCCTACTTTTCCACCAAAAACAAAACTAGAGAAGAATGCTGGAGGAATGGGCGCTTAGACTGTGGCTATGCTGGTTTAGACGTTGGGGGAGGGGGAAGTATGATTAAAATAGCCACTGAGCATTCTCAGTATCTCTCAATCCATGATGTATTCCACAGGAGGATAGTTCTGTGCTATGCTCTCAAGTAATTCTCACTGGATGTCCATCCCCTAAAGATCAGTGTTTTCCCAATGGTATCCACAGATTCCCTCTGTTTCGATAGCCTGAGTGAAATCTATTACTTTTCTTCAAGATGCTAAACATTGCAGAAAACAGATGATGCCATGGAACCATTTTTCTTAGTTAAAGACCTAGATACCTTGTGTTGTTTGCTATGTCCTGGCCACATTCAAATACAAAGCAGGTCACTCCAGGAGACACAGAGAAGAGCTAAAGTCTTTATAAGAAACTTACCACCCTCCTCCCTGCTACTGATGAATGAATGCCTTTTACTGCAACCTACCCTAATGTGAGTGATGCAACCACACCATCATCTTGTTTAGAGAAGCATCCCAGAAGCAATACAAGCCCACGGAATTAGCCAATGTTTCTGCTGTTGAAGAGCAGGTAGTATTTACAGGGTCATTATCAATGTGGTCTTAAGCAGGCTGCACAATGAAAGACTATGGAAAACACTTGTCTTGGCCTCATTGGTACCCAGTGTGGGTGCCCTGTAACTGCAGGTTTGTGCACCCAGCAAGTTTCCCTCTCTGAGCAGCTTGAATAGGATCAGAGAGAAGGAAGCCAAACTCTCTCAGCACCACAGCAAATACTGTTTTGTCTTTAGAATCTGAGTGAGAGGTCTTTGGCAGCTTTCAACTTGAGGCTCAGTCTCAGCTATATCCCTATTCCCTTCACAACAGTGAATTCTAGAACTGTCTGTATTTCTGCACCTTATATGCTGGTTTCAAGTGAGCTCAGTGATGGCTGGAGTTAGTTGTGGGTGTCATGGCATGCAGTTCTGTAGGTGGTAAGATGACAGATGCTCTGAATGATAAGAACACAAAGCTGGTAAACAAAAACACATCTAGCCTTCTTCTGCCTGTAACTGAGAGATGGGGAGTATATATTCCATCCTTATTTATAAATATGTTATTTCTTTTTTATTTGGGAAGGGGGAATGAGACAGGACCTAGAATAGTTGAAGTTGGCCTTGAACTCACTATGTACAAAGGACATCTTTAAACTTTTAATCTCCCTGGTAACATCTTCCAAGTATCGGACTCCAGATGAAAACTTCCACTCCTAATTTTTGTGTTATGCTGGGGATGGAACACAGGGTGTCAAACGCACTATGCAGCCACTCTACCTATTGACCTAGACTCTCAGCCTTTTATTTTTTAACTATCTTACAAAGTATCATTTTTCCTTATGACATTTTCATATATACCTAGATTTAGTTGACCTCCTTTATAATCAAAGCAAATGCATTACAGCCTCTCCGTAGAAATTTACAACAAACTTAAAATTATCACTATTTTCCCCAACACTAAAAATATAGCATAGGTTTTTCTGTAATCATTCAAGCAACACTATTAATCTATTAAGATTTCCAAACTGGACCATTGCTTCTCTAGAAGCTGTGCTGGAATTGTAGTGCAGAATTTCTCTGGCAGTGACCTGAACTGTTGTCCAGTTCCAATATGTGCAGAGACTTGGGGTTGTTTTCACTGCTCTTTCTGGCTCTGTCCCTTGTCCTCCTTCAAGGAATGAAGGAACAGAGCCTTGATACTCTTCTCAGCAATCAGCAAGGTGTGTGGAATTCCATGTGTTTTCTCAGATGATGAATTGGAATTCCATAAGATTCAGACCTCCCTTGAGAGCTGACCAGTCATCCATGGTGTGTGGTTCTTCCTGCACAGCATCTTATCAGTTCAGCATCCAATGGGTAATGACAGCACACTCAATGGACATTGCCACCAGCCAGCTTTTAAATATATGGAAGGTAGTGCAGCTCAATGCCTGTATCCCATAAATATACAAATAAATTTACATAACAAAACTGGGACCCCAATTAAAATGACCTAGTTCATCATGATAACATAATATTCAAGATGGTGAGAATCTGCAATGATTGTCACCCCAGCGTGTGTTTATGGCAAAGTTGACCTTTGACCAGACAGTTTTGAAATAATATTTTAAACATAGCTTTCAAACTATCGTTGTTTTCCTGTAGGTTTGCAAAAAAGTCACCCCTTTCCCTCTCACATCTCCCACTGGGGACAAGCAGTTGTGTCCAAGAGGCTGGAGAAGAAAAGAGGCAATTTTCTTTGAGGTAAGCAGCCCAGCCTTTTATTTAATAAATTTATATGAGATTTTCCTAGCAAAGAACTAAAAAGGGGAGAAGCAGCAGTAATCAAGATGTCTTAATTCCTTGACATAAACATACACACAGATTAATGAAGCTTGCAGAGATTCTTTATAAAGGAGAGATTGCTTATCGATCCATATCAAAATTTTCATGCTAATCCCAGTGAAGAGATAGAGTATCTGGTATCAGAGTTAATAATCTGAGTGCGGAGCTGTCCCAGACAATTCCGCCCAGCGTGAACTCTAATCAGTCCACGTCGGCTCATTTCAGCGTGCCTGGCGTCTCCGGCCCCATGTCCCCGCACCGTGCCACAGCCTCGACATTGATGGAAGATATGATGTAAACATGTTGACAAATTAAATTTTTACATTTCAGAGGCGATTTGCTGAGGACGCTGGTGTCTAGAATATGGGTCTGATTATAGCATTCCATAGGTGCCCCAGGATCAATTTCTTTGTTAGGTTTTGTCTTTTCTTTGACCTCGGGCTTTGAGCTGCTGCTAAGGGCAATTCCCTGTCTGGAACTTCGGAGAGTGAAGGAGACGGGAGGAAAGAAAGCGTTTGTGTGTTGAAGAATACAGAACCACACTTCTTTTTGTGTTTACCAACAACCTCGCCAAGCACAAAGCTCTAGGATTAAACTGATCAAATTTGTGTACCTCAGATAGATAGCACTCATCCACCATCCTCTAAAATGAGTACTTACAAAAGTTAAAAAGATAAAACAAAAACAAACAAAACAAAACAACATAACAAAACTCTTCTGTTTCATTTCAAAACACGTTATGTCCTCCTAGAGATCAAAGAGCTAGATATTAGAATGAGCCTAGTTTTTGCTCCAATATTTTGAGGCACTCCAAAGTTTAACTTGTTTCTTTTACTCTAGTGGCCTGTGAATGGAAAACTAATTCTGAATTTGTTTTGGTCATTACAATAATTAAGTTGCATTAGTTCAAAACAGCCGGCATTTCCAGCTAGGTTTGTGTCTCTCAGCCCCAGCTTGATTGTCTTTTGTGAGCTGTTATCAAAATGTATCTTCCTAGGTGAAGAACAAAAACACCTGTATGTGGAAAGCCAACAAGAGCTTGTGTTAATGGATCCACAGGTCCATGGGAGGCGTCAGCAAAGATCTACTGCCACTAAGGAAAAGATCCATCTGGGTTGGACCTCAGTGCCAGGTTATGAAGGTCAAGTTAAGCACTGAATCCAGTTTCAAATTTCCCTCTTTGTATCTTTGTTCTTTCTACAATTGTTGATTACCTGGACAAACTCCAGAAACAAAAGATTGTGTTTGGATAAGATAATAATAAAATACTCCCATGTTTAAAGTTTGATTGCATTTTGAGATCCAGATTTTCTCTGCGATATTTTAAGGAAACTTCAAAAATCTTTTCTCTAAACAGTGAGGGAAAAGTAAGTCACTGATAGGTTATGAAATAAGAAAAGAAGAAATATAGAAGCACCTGGTGATTTACTAGGCTCTGGCAACTTAAGAAACTGTTTCACACAGAGATTATAAACTCTGCTGTGACACTTTGACTTTATTTTTGAATAAAAGAGGATTGAAGTATTGTGTTACAATGTAGCACGTATGTGAGAAAGGGAAGAAAAAGATAACAGAAAGGTAACAGTGGCCATACCCTTGCCTGGCCTTCTCAGCATCATAGGACCTTATCCAAAGAGTCTCCTTTATTTAATCTGGTGGTTTTAAATCTTCATGCTGCTATAATATATGACTGCAACACAAGCTTCTTATGATACAGTTCCAGAGGGGCAAGGTGTGAGGACAGCACCTGCTCTGAAGCCACCAGGAAGGTCTTCCATGTCATGATGGGCCTCTGGAGCTGCCTGCTGTGTGTGGTTTTGTTGCTTGTGGATACTTCACTGAAGACTCTGCCTCCCTTGAGGTCTATCCTCACTCAATGTGGCCTCTTCTTAATCTCAGAGATGAGCAAGTCCTCTTTCCAAGATAATCTATAGATTCTGGGGTAATCTATCACAATACACAGATGCATATTTGAAGGGATGTAGGTCAGTACACAGCCATGATGCTAAGATATTTTGCTCGTATGTTTGTTGTTTTAAGAGTTGACTTCTCCATCTCTGGTACATTACATGGAATAATATCCTCTTAGGTTCCTTCTTTATTTTATGCACATATTTGAATGTCAGCCTGTGTATTTAGGGTTTTGTTTTATTTGACTGTCTGTGTGTGTGTGTGTGTGTGTGTGTGTATCCGCATACATTATGGTGTACACATGGAGATTAGATGACAACCTGAAAAGTTTGGTTCTCTCCTCCATGTGGTTCCCGGGAATCTAACTCAATTGTCAAGCTTGGTATCAAGTTTCTTTAGCCACTGATCCATCTCCCTGGCTCACCACATCAGTATGTTTCAAGGATCACAGCAACCTCTAGAGAGCTGCTGTCTTTGGGAAGAAAATTTGACAGAATTCTTTGTCGAAGTCATAAGAGCAATCATCTTAATACCTCTTAATACCTTCTATGGCCAACATCCATTCACTAGCAGCTAAAACATCACTTCTGCTACCCCCCACTTCCAGAGGAAAGGATCTCAGTACCTCTCTGCTTCTTAACAGGTGTAAGGCAACACTGACCTCCTTGGCACTACCAAAGCCTGTAGACTCACCTGTAAGTCCTTAAGCCCATAAAAACATCTGTCTGTATCCCCGTGCAGCATCCTTTATTCGGTCACTCTTACTCCTTTGGCAGGTATCATCAACAGGATAGATACAGCTCTGAGTTTCATCTGCTTTCTCTACCTTAGCTCTCTATCCTAGAAAAAAAAAAAAAGGTAGTCCCCAGAGGGTGTGGAGTAAGCCTCGTGGTCCTTTCGGTGGTGGGGCTGTGAGGGTGCATGAGGTCTGAAGGCTGTGGAAGGAGTTCTCCCAGGTAAGTGGTTTGCAGTTGTTCATGGGTCTTCTCCTTGGCTTCCTGGAATCTACCCAGTGTGTGGTTTACCTGGATGAGTATAGAATGGTGCAGCCTGTAGAGGCCATGGTACAGAGGCAGCCTCTGTGTGCAGATAGAATCCTGGTGGCACTGGCCAGTTTCTGTGATGTAGATATTCCAGCCATGGCTGGAGTGAGTCATAGAACAAATAGGAACCAGACCTTTCTCACCATCCAGTGTGTGCGTAAGTAACCTCAGAGGCATGGATGGGAAGAAAAACAAAATTGTCAATGATGTGTGTGGGTATGTGTATGTGGGGTACATATTTGTTTTTCATGGAAGGTATTTATAATTTCACGCAGTTTAATGTTTAGCAGAGGCAGGAAGCACTTAACAATTTTGAAGCGTTGCTTAGTAACACTCCACACTGCACTGGATGGGCAGCAGCTCCTGCCACTTCTTGATTCAGTTTGTTCCCAGGCATTCTTACACACCCACTGGATTACAAAAGGAAGCCCCAACACTGTTAGTCACTGAGTTTAAGTCTCTACCCAAATACCGTGTGGCCCACGGCCTTGCCATGTGTTTGAGATATCAAACAGTAACTGTCTACCCACTGCACCCTTCTCATGTCATTGTGTGTCTTTCTCTGGCAAGAGTACCTGAGACTGAGAGAGAAATGAAAAACCAAGCTGTGACTCCATCAAAATCCAGCTTGGTGATAATGGGAATTTACTGTGGTCACTTAGAGCAGCAGGGGAGACTCTGACAGATGCTCCACCACCCCAGCACAGGTGACTCACAAAACTCACATTAGGGGAGCTCATTGCATAACCTGCAGGCAGCTATACTACCAAAGAGTCTCCTTTCCCAGCAGCTGCTTACGAACCTCAGGAAGGGGACGCCCCAGGCCTTCTGCGTTCCATTTCATGATCTATTCTTGCTTCCGAGGAAGGAGTACTTCAATTCACAAGACATGGCACCTCAGCCATACAGTCTGTTTGTTCCCTCACTTGGGTCATGATGGATGCCGATCTTGACATCACCGTGGAGTCCTCAGCTCACACTCATGTTTTGTACCTAGGATCATCATCTCCCTTCTGTCTGTGTATTTTTAAGGCATAGTAACATCCACTTGCCCAGCCCATGTCTTTCTGCTGTAGCTGAACACCACAGACTGGGTAGTACATAAACTGTGACTAGCTTTGGAAGGTCCAAGGTTAAGGACTGCATCCATGGCTTTCTGGCTGGTAGGGACTCTGCAGAGCATTGAGACTGAGGTGGCAGGGTGTCACACAGCAAGAAAGTACATCTAAGAGAGGAAGCTAAGCAAGCTTTGTTATCAGACCTGCTCTCAAAATAGCCCATCAGTGCCCGAATGCATGAACAAATCCACCACAGCTATGAATGTTATTAAGGCTCCTGACGTACTCCAGCTCCAGACCTATGAGTCTAACCCTGTTAGCCCTCATTCTCCAAATCTACACCCAAGCCCCAACTCAAACTGTTTTTTCCTTCCATGAGACTCTTTTCACAGGTGAAGACCTGTCACGCCCCTTCCACTGTGCTTTTCAGCTCCAGTTGGCCCTCTCTTATGCATGGCAGCTCCAAGCTGCTTCTCATTTCCCCTATGACCTCCCCCCCCAACACACACACACACACACACACACACACACACACACACACACACCCTTCCCCAGGTCATCAGCCTGTTCCCTTCTTCCTCTTTAAGGCCTTCACATATCCTTATTTTCCTCTCCACCCTGGAGGATGCTTGACTTGACTCTATGTCTACCCGATGAGCTCCTACTCAGTCCAGGCTGGAACCCAGGTATCCTAGAAACATCTCTGTGCTGCAGCTGCCCATGTGAAGTCTGGGCATGGAGCTTTTGTCTGAATGCATCATCCATGGCCAGAATGCTGTGCTCCTTGCTGCTATCCAGTGTGGCCTGCAAATCTTTCCTTCTAAGTGATGCCTGAGGAGCCTGTGATTAACACCCTTTAAAGCAATGTGACATCTCTTGATTTAAGCTGATTTTCTTCTGAAGGGCTCTCCGGGCTCTTTAATATGCTAATAGGCATTGTGAAACATGCTGCAGTGTGTGACCACGGTTCTCTGTTCTGCTACTGAACATCTATCAACAGTCCTTGGTCATCCGTGTTTGCGATGTTGTTTGGACGTACTGACAGCCCTTGATGAGAGTCCTGACATCATAAGGACTACTAACTCTGCCTTGCTCAGGGCTTAGGGAATGCCAGCATATTGGGTATAAATATTCAATTAGGTATGTTTCATAATGACTATATGATCATCAGACGTTGATGATTTGTGAATATATGGCCGGAATCGATTGTTGAGATACCTGTGTCGATTTGTAAATGAGAAAAATATGCGTAATACCACAGGTGAAAATTGAGACTGCAAAATGGAGCTGGGATAAAGGAATGTTGCTGGCAGAAATTCTTGAGACTTGTAGATGAATGTCAGAGACAGCTTTGACGAAACAGCCTAAACCCAACAGTGAAACACACAACTTGAGGGCATTTCCTGTGTCACAAAAAATAAGAGTCCAAAATAGATGGGTTCTATATTCATGCCATACATGAAGGTTATGCATGTGAGAGGCATGTGAACCTGTGTGTGTGTGTATGGTGTCTGTGTATGGTGTGTGTATGTGTATTCATGTATAGTGTGTGTATGGTGTAGAGTATTTGTGTGTGTATGTGTGTGGTATTTGTGTATGGTATGTGTGGTGTGTATGTAGTGTACATGTGTATATGCATGTATGGTATGTATATAATATGGTGTGTGTGTGTGGTATAAATGCATGTTGTGTCCATATGGTATGGTGTGTGTGTGGTATATGTGGTGTGTATGATATGTGGTGTGTGTATGTTATTATTTGTGTGTATGTGATATATATGTATATGCATCTGTGTTGTGTGTATGTCGTGATATGTGTATGTGATGTATATGTACATGCATGTGTGGTATATGTAGGTTATGGTGTGTGTGTGTGTGATGTATGTGAATGTGCTTGCACATAGTTTGGGAAAGGAATACTGGCTTATCGCTGCTCTTCATTCCTTTTCAGCTTTCTGAGACAGGATCTTGCTGGAATCTACAGCATAGCTCAAACTGAACTTAATTCACAGCAATCCTCCTGCTCAGCCTGCTGAGAGAGGGTTCTCAAATAGGAGTTGCTGTGCTCTGTTTACTACTGCTTTGAAAGAGATCCTAACCCACAAGTGTCTCATTTAAAGATACGGACTCTGACAAGTATATGCCATTCCTTGGTGTCTCAGACAAACCAATGAGTATCCAGGAGAAGAGAGAAGCAGGGTCTACCAACTGCCTTGCCTGGTCTCTCACCTCAGTTGTGTCTTGAGGTGTAGGACATCCCTAGGAACTTCCAGGATGTCCATTACATTCTGGAAAGATTTAAACAAGGATATGATATTTCACCATGGATATGTCCATCACCTTAATGTGTGTATTCTACCCGAGTAAGCGTGCACTCTAAAGTTAATGTGCAAGAAAGAGACACAATTGAAAAGAACTGCATGGATTTCGCTGAATGGAAGGTTTGCCTAACAAGTGTGAGAAACAGAGCTGAGATTTCAGGAGTGTATCTAAATGGCAAGGGGACACAGAGGCTTTCCAGTGACACTCATTCTCAAGAGGCAAAGGAGGGATCACTGGGAACTGGGTAGCTACACTAGCCATGCTGGGCAGCTGCAGTTCACTGTCAAGAGCTTGCTACAATGAATCTAAGCTGGAGGATAATGGAGGAAGTCTCCTGATGTTAGCCTAGGGCCTCCATATGGAGCCCTGCACACATGTGAGACCACACAAGTGAATTCATACAAGAAGACACACACACACACACACACACACACACACACACACACACACGTGCATGCATGCATGCAAAAAATTACATTTAAAGAAAAAAATTTAAACTTGAACAAAGCTTGGCTAATTCATTTTCGTCTGTCATCATTGTTTTGAACAGCCATGCAAACAAAAATGAGCTGAAATTTGAATGAAAGATAATTTGGAAAGAAGTCAAACGTTACAATAAATAAGAAACATACAAAAAAAGAACACCAAGATTTTTTTTTTCAGAAAGCTCAGGCCAGGTGGAATTTACACACACACACTTTTTTTTTTAATTTCTTAATACCTTCGTTTGTATATTTGACTCTGCACCAGTATCTTATTCTTTGTGAATGATTGATATAGAGTAATTTTTTGGTAAATGAAGCAAGAGTTTCCTAAACATTTCCTCCTTTCTCTTTGTTCCCTCCCTCATGAGTTTCATAGTACATCTGGTTCTCCTCTCTTTCTACCATCAAGTTATTCATAATGATAACATAGAAGATGCATAACAAACCCCACATCCTCCAGCTTACCAGGCTGGGGGTAGACGGGGCATGGGCATCCTTTCTGCAGGCTCTGGAAGGCTAGCACAGAGAATGCAGACCATTCATGCCAGCTCTGTGCCCTGTGTGGCATTTCCCCAGAGGAAGGATTTCTTGGCCCTACTGGCTTCTGTCAGATATTAGAAATTGATTTCCCTATTGCAGGGCAGTGTGTGTGTGTGTGTGTGTGTGTGTGTGTGTGTGTGTGTGTGTGCTGACCCAGCCAAATATGTGATTACCCTATAAGTGCCCCACCCTTCCCCACTTGGTGCACAGACAATCACATGAATCACAAAAGCCACTGAAGTCAGATCTGTTATCTTGAGCCAAAATAATCACCACATTACATATATGCCTCAGAATCCACAATTGTCATCTAGGGATTGCTGTGTGGTCCAGGTACTCAGAGTAGACCAGTAGGATCTCTCAACAGGAAGAGCCCCAAATCAACCAATGTGGCTTCACTGGGTGTCCTAGGAACATCTGAACTAAAACTCATATTAGTTCTAGTGATAATATTGTCATTTTTTAAATGTGGAGACTTGGAGTGTAAACGTAGTCCTTATGCATGTCACTTGTGTATGGGCCAGTCCCAGCTAGTTTCCATAGAAACAGTGATTGCTGGCCTCCTCTTCCCAAACTACTATCTTGAACCCCAGAGACAGTCTCTTGGACTGAAGGAACTCTTTAAGTGGCAGGAAGAGTTTTAGGTCTGTGGAGGGGCCTACCTGATTAGATTATGTGTGCCAATTCATAGGGAAGCATCAAGTCTAGGTGACCAAAAAAAAAACCACACTTTGCCACAGAGATATCTTCCTCCCTCACTTCTACACACACACACACACACACACACACACACACACACACACACACACA
>JANHMN010000013.1:7927172-7967630 GCA_030674055.1 Rhabdomys pumilio
ACACACACACACACACACACACACACACACACACACACACACACACAGGCTCTGCCACAGGCAGGGAAAGGGAATCTAGCCACAGTGCTAAGTGACTAACACCAGAGGTGAAATGATTCCATTTTTTTCTCTCTGTAAAGCCATTTCAGGGTCCATGTCTGTTGTGTATTTTCTAATCCCTTTGTCGCATCAGAAAGTAGATGACACTCTCCTTCCCACCCTTCCATCCATCTCTTTTCCAAAATTACCCAGGCAGACAGAATTCTAAGATAGTGACAGGAGCTAGAAGAGTCTGTTAATTGTCTTTAAAAACCATCATTTACTCATCCTAAGAAAAGAAGGGTTCTGACACAGATTGCAAGAGGCTGGACCAGGAGGACAGCATAGTCAGAGTGATGAACCAGTCATTAAGA
Organism: Rhabdomys pumilio; assembly: GCA_030674055.1. Taxonomy (NCBI): domain Eukaryota; kingdom Metazoa; phylum Chordata; class Mammalia; order Rodentia; family Muridae; genus Rhabdomys; species Rhabdomys pumilio. The sequence continues at coordinate 7,927,586 of JANHMN010000013.1, forward strand.
CATGAAGTGCTCTCAGGAGTGCCTAGAGGGGCCAGGCCTACAGGCAGTAATTAAATAGTGGTTGTTAGGGGCCAGAGGGGAGAACAAATGGAGACTTTGGGTTGGGGAGATGGTTCAGTCAGTGACCTGCTTACTTTGTGAGCACTCGAACCTGAGTTTGAATCCCAGAACCCAAATAAAAGAAAAATAATAAGCCAAGCATAGTGACTCATAATCTCAGTGGTGGGGGAAGTGCTGGGCAGATCTCTGGTAGTAGCTGACCATTTGGTGAGCTGCAGGCATGAAAGACTATGTCTCAAAGGAGATGGATTGCATTCCTGAAGATGGAACCTAAATTTGCCTCTGACCTCCACATGCATGTACATGTGCATGCATATTCCCATAAAGACTTACATATGCATGAGCATACAGCATACACACACACACACATGCACCCACAAATAGAAGGGGGTGGGGACTTCAGGAAACTTAAGTCACAATGTTGAATACTGATTCCACACAGGCATAAACCTATTTCTGATAAGCCAGGAACATAGAAGGGCAAGGAGCTAGCTGAGTTGGCTTTCAAACAGCATGGAGACCAAAGTGAGGCTGTCTCCTTGCCGGGACTTCACTCAGAAAGAGTCACTCACCATGTCACACATTATTCAGTTGTTAAGCAAATACCAAGAACTCTAAAACTCTCTTGGATAGGCCTCAAGCACTCAGTCACGCCGTGGAAGTGTTACCTCACTGTGAGCCAATTGAAACACTGGGCTCCAGAGCCATTGAGTTCATGGGTCAGCAGCACAAGGCCCAATGTCCCCACCCTACTGACACTATAGAATTTAAACAATAAGACTATACTCTAGAGGCAAGAGCTGACATGCGCTCTGGGATAGGGAGTGTTATGCAGGATATGGTGAATCCCTTAGATAGATGCTGTCTACTTTCTACTCTTTTTCAGGAAATGGCTGTTGAGGTAGTCTGCCTAGGTAGTATTAGGACACTCATTCTGCTTCTTATACACCAAGACACCACCACCACCATTTTTGACACTGAATTTCACCTGTTCTCCTGATCCCTTTCTCAGAGTCCTCTGCCTAAAGAAGAACTCGATGCTGTTTGTATTCAAGGAAGTTTGGATGAGAACCAGCTGCAGCTTGGGTCATGATAAACTCAGAGTGCGCACGGGGTTCTCCATCTTGGGACAATAAACTGTAACATAAATAAAGAAGAGAAAGCTCAACCAAGACCGAGTTTTATTGTGTTGTTTCATTTTTAATGGTGGACATGGAAAAGACCTCAAGGAGGATTGATAAACTTCTCACAGTGACTCCTCACAGAGTTCCTTCTCGGAGATGAAATGGTAAAGAAGCCTGTCTCTCAAGCTCCCAAAACTTGCAGACAGAAGATATCCTGAAAAGGAAACCGGTCAGAGATGTCCTTCTGAAACCATGACTGCTAAGTTTTAAGCTTTTACCATTTGTAGATATAGGTCTGATCACTAAAAATCAAATATTTTCTCTCTCTCTGTGTGTGTGTGTGTGTGGTGTGTGTGTGTGCATGTGTGTGTGTGTGTGTGTGTGTGTGTGTGTGTGCACACGCGTGAACACTTGTGCCTGGTGTGTGCGCATGCCTGCACACAATTTCTCAGGTGTAACTAATTTCATGAGAAATGAATCAGTACATCCACTATCCGTGTATCCGTGCTTCCAAGGAAAGGCCTCGTTAGGAGAGCAGCGCCCTTTGTTCTTGGGCTGCCCCTCCCTGGAAGAGGTTAGCTCCTGATCCCAAAGCTTTCTCCAGATGAGGAAAAACCGTGATGAAAGTAGGAGAAGGATGTGAAGGCAGAGGCCACTGGCAAGCATCCGTCTTTGTTGTGTAAATAAACAATCTCCTCCATTTGGACTGTTTGCTATTAAGAGGGAGGTCCTTAATTTAAAACCAGTCTTTTTTTTTCTTTTTTAATTTTATCCCAGACTCTTGTTTTCTGTGTTTGTCTCCGAAGCTCTTTACTTTATTTTTCAGCACAAAGTGCTAAATCAAAGAAATTAAAACACAGTGTAAACACCGATAAATGTTTAAAGATTTAGACAAGGATACAAACACAACGCTGCTCTCATCTCTGTCCTTCAGGATTCTTGTCTTCCACGGTGGTGGTGTCAGCTAGAGACATATGTGTGTCAAGGAGTAAATGGTCAAGTGAGTTCACCTTGCACGGCAGCTATGTGGCTGCAACAATACCACCCAGCTGTTGAGCAAGGTGACCATGTTCGAGCTGCCCACACTAACCAAACCCTTTGAAGTCATTAGAAACAGACCTTCCACCAGTGAGCAGCCGATTAGCAGGCATGTTCCTGACCTATCGTGCAGCAACCTCTGAGGTAGGCCTACTGCAGCTGGAAAATCTGAAGCAGCTTAGAATCAAAGATGTGTCTTTCCGATGAGTGCAGATTGGAAACAGCCCTCCTACGACTCCACGCCTCCGCATCTGTTTCCAGAGTGTTCCCTGGCTTGGTCTTCTGCTGAGATCTATTCACTTCCTTGTAGCCATGGTAACCGTAAGGAAGTGGACTTGACTGAGTAGACCTGCAGTGACTCAGAGGGGGTGGTGGAGCTTTTCTCTGCTCTATTCCATTTATTCCTGGTTGTCTGATTGAGATGGTGACAATCATGGAATGGGTGATGTCCTGAGAGAATGGAGCCTCTGTCATCTTTCTTGGAGAGGTGCTGTGAATTTTCACATGGTGGTACCAAGGAGACAGTCCAGTGTGCCATTTGGGATGCCTAGGCTGGAGAACCACCAGCCATCAGGGTGCTAAAACTCATCAGCCTCGGTTTGAACCTCAAGTGAATGTATGTCAGTGGATGAAGGTACCAGACACACATGAGGACCTGACTGAAAGAGAATCCTTCTGGGGATGGGAGCTGTGTGTCTCTGTGGTGGTGGGGCTGAATGGAGGAAGAGGATGGCACAGGAGTCCTACAGATGCCTGCTTACTTCAGAGTTCTCAGGTGAAGGGAAGTGATGTCAGACAGAGTGGACACTGCCCAGCTCTGGAGCTTAATAACTTGGGATCTATGAAGGCGTGGATGTCCGTGAACAACTTTGAGGGAACAGAGTTCAGAGAACCCTGTAACCGCCAGGTTCTTTCCTTCTTCCCCTTCCTTTCCTTCTCAACGTCTTCATTTCTCTGATTCTTACTAGAGAATCATTTCATCACCCTAAGCATGCACTCGGCACACGACGTCTGTTCCTTTTATGTCCTTATGGAGAAAACATAAAAACACGAGTTTTATGAATTTTGAGAGAAGGGACCTCTTTCATCAACACTTCCTTCTCCACCTTCTCTTCTTCATTTTCAGTTGAAAATACAGATAGAAATCATGGGGGGAAGAACAAACAATGGTGCTCCCTGGAGAACGGGCTGCTCCCAGATATAAATAAACACCCTGATGTTCATTAATTACCAACCATTAATTTGTGGAATAAACTAAATACTTAGATGTTTAAGTATGAAGGAAATAAATCAAATACTTCCCACAATACCCCAGCTCTATGTTGACTGAGATGATATATAAAATTGCTCATGTTGAATTTTCAGCAAGACTATGAGATTTTCTAAAAACCCTGTATCACTATATATTTTGTAGCATGAACAAATATGACCCTCAGGATCAATGGTAATTTGCAGTAAAACAGGGCTCCTGTGATAGGATCTGCTTTACTTCCTCTTTCCTTCGGTTTTGTTCAAATGGTGACTTTGTTCTGAAGGCTGTCCATGGTGTGGGAAGTACCTAGTTATTTCTGGGTTCCAAAAACTACCTACAAGTCTCTTGACTAAGGTCTCCTAGCAGCCCCACACCCTAGACCTCAAGGGTCAAGATTATGCTAAGTTCCTAGGTCTGGAAAGGACACAGTCTGACCTTCTGGGACCTGTCTGGTGGAAGATAAAACCAACTATTGTATCTGGATTTAATGTCAGGTTGACACTTGCCACAAATTAGAATCACCTAGATGAATCTCATGTGAAGAACTGTCCTATGGCCTTGATCTGTGTGGGAAGACCCACCCAAGTTGTATGTGGCACATTCTGGAAGCATTCCTGATAAGAAGTTATGTCAGAAGAAATATCATTTGCTCCTTGGTCTTCCCTCTACCTATCCCACTGTGGCTGCTTCCTTCCCTGAGATCAAAACCAGTGCTTCTAAGTAATAATCATAGACTACCAACCAATGCTTCTTCAAGATCCTTCCAGGCTTCCAACTCTGAATGAGATGGTTAAATCATCCCACCTTGTGGACTGGATAACTACCAGTTGTCATACACTCTACCTGCCATGACAGATGGCCAGTGTGGAACTACTCTGACCACTGAGACATCTAGCCTCAAGCACTGAGTAACTCAGGTTCTTAGCTAAGTGTGAAGCTAATATTGTTACCATTTAAAAGCTGACACACATATATACATGTACATCACATACACATATACAAACATGTACACACACACACACACACACACACACACACACACACACACATAAGGTATTGGTTCTGTTTCTCTAGAGACCCCTGACTTATACAGTGTCTAAAATTCCTGGATGTAACATGGTGATGCAGCCATACAAGAGCAGAGCCCTTCTAAGGAAGAAGAAGAACGCTATTTGAGTGGAAGAAGTCCCCCATAGGCCCATGTGTTCACACACCAGACTAGATCTTTTCTTAAACCATAAGCCAGAACAAACCCTTCCTCATTTAAGTTGCAGCTTGTGAAGTATTTCCTCACTGTGACCAGGAAAGCAACAAGCACAGGAACAATAAGTTTGACTAGACAAATACCAGCTTACGACTTTTTCTGCATAAAGATGAGACTCACGACTAACGCTAGTTGTAGAGTTCAGGTGTCTGTCAGAGTCTGGGTCATCTGGGGTCATCTATCCAGTCCAAAGTCCAAGAGCAAATGCTGACTCTTTCCCACTACCTTCAGGAGAGATGAGAGCAAAGCACAGAGCCACAGGCTATGTGATGTGACTGTGGTTGTCACTCTTGCAGCAGCTTGCCTGGGCTTCCATTCTGATTTTCCAGCACAAACATTGGAAGGGGCTTTGACACACATCATCCTTGCAGCTGAGGAAGGATGGAAAGCCCAGTGAGGTCCATTCATCTGCTAAAAGATCATGTAGACTGTAAGAGTGAAAAGAAAGCCCAACTCAGGTGACACCACGTGGTCTGATGAACTAAGGTGATATCAAGGATGGTGGAGTCACACCTAAGAACTCCTGGTCAAAGCTGGTGGTACCAACACTCTATGGTGCTTTTTAGTTCAGCTCAAGAAAGAGTGTGCAGGAACAGAACCATCTGTGTTTATACAGCCTGGTGCTACTTTTTTTTAATCACTTCTTTGCTTGTTTGGGAGAATGTTGTTTGGTTTGTTATTTTCTTCCTTCCTTCCTTTCCTTCCTTCCTTCCTTCCTTCCTTCCTTCCTTCCTTCCTTCCTTCCTTCCTTCTTTCTCTCCTTCTACCTGTGAATGTTTGCATTCAGACTAGCAGGCAGTCAGGACACCCTGTCCCCTCTTAGACAAATGAGCCACACATAGGCAATTGTAGGTTGTCAATCACTCAGATCTGCTGTCGCACTGATGGGAATAACTCAGGTATGGGACAGCAGTTAGGCCAAACTCCATGCTCATCTGGAGGCTCAATAGGGATCATCTGTAATTATCTAGAAGTGCTCAAAGACTGGTAGAGCTAGCAGTTGGACATGGAGCAGGTGGGGTTACAGAGAAGAGGGAAGAAAGAGGCAGAAAAAGGAACAAATGTGGACAAGCATACAAGTTAGGAATCAGTGCCCCGGAGCAGCTGCAATGTCCACACTGCCTCTATTGCTCTTGCTGAAGACACTGGCTGCTCCATCTTGTATCTGAAATGGGCACAGAAGCATCTTTTATATTTCTTGCTGACAAAACAGTCATCTAAACTACATGTTTAAGTAAAACTAAAATTGAAAAACCCATTAAACATAGTTATAAACATCCTGGTAAATCACAGATATAAAAAAAATATTGATGAAAAAAATGATACAGTTAGAGGTGTGGAACACATGCACAAGCAGGGCCACTTGCTTGAGCACGTCTCTCAGAAGGTCTCCAGGTTTGAAACTGCGATGGCGGCACCTGTAGAGCTCTTGGTGAGATAAATCAGGGTAGAGGATCACCAGCTGGGAAACATAAGGCCTTCGTAGAATTCTGTCTGACCCTTTATAATGTCTTTAACACCCCCATCACCTGACTGGAACATTCTCTGCAGTAAGCTCTGGTGAGGGAAAGGCACTATGGAAGCACCCAGGGTGGATTATCTTGAGTGTTGATCATCAGCAATTATGTGAATATTCTGAGCAGGACATATCCTTTCCATCAGTGGGAGGGGATACTTATGCAAGTTACAGAGTAGCTACGTTTCAGGACTATTCTCATAACCATCCCCTAATAGTGACGTAACTGCTACTCCATACAGCCCAGGATGAGGTCTGAGGGCTCCATGACTACAGAGGCCTCTGGATAGATGTCCACCCATCAAAGGGCTTTGGTCTTTGCAGCCACAGCACATGTAACAGGGTGGGTCCCCGGGGTTCTGAGGATCACACAGCCATCTGCTGAGCACATGTCTTCTCCCTGCAGTTGGCAGAGACCATGAACCCTTCTCTGAGCTTTAATGTCGAGGAAGGGAGAGAAAGCAGCAAATTTCTGTACACGTTTGATGTTATTGGGCTTGTCATCTGCATGGGTTCTTTAAAAGCATATAACATAATAACTGGATAAATACCAGTATGTTGAAAGATAAACTAATAACCAAACATATCCGCTAATTTTTTAAAGTATTTGCAGCGAAAACATAATTGTAATTGAAAACACCCTCAATGAAGAGGGAAAAATGATTTTTATGCCCTAAGCCAAACGCACGCATACACACAGAAATAATAAGCTCAACGTTTCCTTGTCTCTGAACATCTGGCTTATAGTACACAAAAAGCAAATTTGGATTAACCTAAAAATTAAGTGTGTGTCATATACAAACCATTGATTAAACTGTATTAAAATCTATAGACCTTGCGGAAAAATGTAACATTCTTCATCATGCCCAGATTTTTATTATACTATAAGGAATGTGAACAACTATTTATCTGAATCCCGTATCAAGAAACTGAAGCAAGTCTGCAATTTGGACTTTAGTGCTTGCTTGCTCCTTCCACCTTGTAAGGAGGCATGCCATGGAAGTTTGATATGGGAGAAGGATGCATATCCTTACACTTGAAGAAAATCACTACCTAGATTTACACTCTAATTTTTATCCTTTAGAGAAGACCTCAGCTCTGTATTCACTCTGGAAATGCTATGTGATATTATCAAAACCCTGAAAACGAGTCCTGACCACAAGCCCAGGAGAGAATCAATTCCAGGCTTCAGTGCTCCACCTCCCGCCCAGAGTATCCCTGCACTCAGGACCACAGCCAGCCCCAAATTCCCTAAACCCAGGACCATAGCCAGCCCAGAGACTCCATGGTCCACAGCCAACAAGAATCCAGAAGCCTGCATCCCTTCACTTTTCCAGAGCCCACAGGAGAAGGGCACACCTGCCTTGCCCACACATGCAGGCTCTCACATCACTCTGAAGGGTCTTACAGCACAGAATAAGGGCTGCAATCAATATTCAGGAGATGCCTCCTTTCAGCTGGTTTGTAGGCACTCAAAGTGACTATAAGCTGGTGAAACTGGGTTCTGGAAAGTGAGCTGTAGAGCTTGGGAAACCAGCTGCCCTCAGGTAAAGCTGAGGGAGAGGCCATTGAAATTCTAATTCTATCCCTTTTGCAGAGAACGTGGCCTTGCCCTTCCCATCAAAATAAGAGTAACATCTTCCATGTTGTCTCCCACCTGCTCCAGTTTGAAGTTAGTTTAAAACTTTGAGGTTTGTGTTTTGTTTGTATTTTGAGTCTATTGGTTGCTGTTTTCTTCCAAGGTGGGGATGAATAGAGTGGATGGATATGCTGTTTTCTGCCAAGGTGGGGATGGGTAGAGTGGATGGACAAAGGGCTTTTCTCCAAAGCTCTAATACTGAAATGTGTACTCTGTCCTTCATTGTGTAGTCCAGGCTGGCTTTGAACTTGTCACCCTCTTACCTGTGCCTCCCTAGTTCTGGGATAAAAGCATGTTAGGCCATGCCAGCCACGTCTTATAATAATCACAGCTCTCAAAATTACAAAGAATAAAGAGCTGGCATAAGCCATTCATCTCCTATGAACTATGCACTCCTGGGCACTATGCAGTAAAGCCCAACTACCTGGGCCTGGGGATGACATAAGCTTTGGTTCAGAACACTTTGGTTGCTTTGTGGCAGAAGCTTCACCCTTACTGTGTTGTTCTCTGACAAGGGCAGAGTGATGAAAATAGAAGAGGCATAATTATTTTTTTAATTCCAAAAAATTTGCTCGATGTCCATAAATAATCAATTTGATCACTTTAGCGAAAGACAAGTGTTAAAATGATGGAGAATAGCATTCACCCAGACTTGTCTGCAGTCTTTGCATCATTCTCCCCTCCATCCCTCTTGCTGACATGCAGAGATGATTTTAATTAAGGGCCCTTGACAAGGCACCATAGTCATTTAAAATTACTAGCTCAGGAAAATCTTTATAAAGATGGCTTTAAAGAGTTCAGAAGTCCCCCTAGTTCCCTGTATCAAGAGGGTGCACTATAAAATTGTAAATGAGAGCTCGCAGCCGCGAGGTGATAAAGTGCTGTTGTTTTTCTGGTTTGACGTTTCATGGATTCCAAGTGGGCCTCGCTTACTGGCATAGCATAAATCACGATGCAGACCTGGATATTGTAAAACTCAAATACAGGCACTTTTTTTTTTTTTTTGAGACTGTGAAGTTAACAGTCACCAGTAAGTATTCTAATAGTATGAGTTATTGCAAAACATCATAATTAGGGTACAAAATAGTAATGTTTACAGTAGAGGAGTACCAAAATCTAATTGTCAGCATCATTATAATAGCTATGAATTAATATATCAACGGGAATCTCGATGACTATTTTAATGGGGAAACAAAGCATCTTTTGTGCTCAAACAATGGGTCTAAAAACACAATCAACGCCCTTTCATCACAAAGAAATTCCTTTTGCTGTGAGCTGGTGAGAGCTTTACAGCACTATTTTAGTCCCCCTTAGGGATCACCTTTGCTTTCTTCTGCCCGCCCCCCCCCCCCCGCTACAGTGCCTTAAGCACCCCACAGCCTTAATGTGTCTGTCAATGTGTCTGTCTGTTGCACACACATTCCTCACAAGAGAAAGTAAGCACCCTGAAGACAGGAGCTTTTACTAAAAGCTAAAGTCCAAGTTTTCTCAAGTGTATGAGGATCAGCAAACACAGTGTCACTGGTTAAACTAAAGGATTTGAACTAGCGTACAGGGCTGGGGGTGTGGCTTAGTGGGTAGAATGCTTGATTAGCAAGCACAAGACCCTGGGTTCTACATACACTGGGTGTGGGCCTGCCTGTAATCTTAGCACTCCGGAGAGAGAGAGACAAGGAAGGCTGAAGTTCAAGATTATCCTCAGTTAGTTACATAGTGTGTTCTAGGTCAGTCTGGGATCCATGAGATGCTATCTCAAAGACATCACCATAGACAAGGATAGTGATGCAGTGAGGAAAGGCAAGGCAGGACCAGTTCCCAGGCTGAACGAGCTTGAATAAAGCATTGCCACCAAAAGGATGAAGCTGGCCTATGACATAGAAGTGCACTTGCTGCTGCCTAGTTGATCATGGCTCGATCTCCTTAGGAAAAAGATATTAAAATCGAATTTATAACGTAAGACAGATTTGGACATCATCACATCATCTGGTTCGAACGCACAATTTTCTGTAAGAAAGTGGTCATTCCCCAGGGCTGTGCACGGACCTTCTTTATCAATAAACCGTTTGAAGTGCTGGGAGTATCGAAAACAAACAAACAGTCAGACAAACTGACAAACAAACATGAAACTTCTAGAAAACATAACTTATCTTCACTCTTCCAAATAAAGCAACAGATCATAACTTTTATTGTATTTAATTATACACGATTGTTTAAATTTTTACTTTCTTTCACAGGAGGTTAGATAAGGACTCATTCTATTACCCAAGCTGAACTTAAGCTTACGGGGAATCTTCCTGTCTCCCAGTGCTGGGATTCACAAACATTAGTCATCACAACAAGTTTAATTTACTATTTCTTAGGAAAACATTCAAATGGTTACTAAATCAATCATAAACCTGAAAACTGTCTTTGTGGGGAAAAAGGAAACCATGTTAATTTTAACATAAGTGGCCTTTTGGAGAGGCCTGGAGAGGAGCTGGTGAGGGTTTCTGCAGCCTGGATCCTCTGACTCAGCAAAACACCAGGGAAAGAACAGAGCAGGTCTGGGGGGGTCACTGCATGGATGAAGGATCCCTCCCTTGAAGGACTAGCTGGCTGCCTAGGGAGATGGCTCAGCAGTAAAGTGCTTACAGAACAAGTATGAGAATCTAAAATGGACGCTTAGAACTAACAGAAAACAAAACAGGTATGGAGACCTGTCCCTGTAATATCAGCACAGGGATGGGAAATACACCTGGGGTTGCTAACCAGCCAACCTGACTTACTTGACTTGTTCCTGGTCAGCGAATAGACCCTGCCTCAAAATACAAGGTGACTTGTACCTGGAGAATAACATCAAAGATTATCTTCTGATATCCACAGCATATGGACACACATGATTATTCACACACAAACACACACACACAAGCACACACACATACAGGGGCATGGACACATACATAAAAGATACAAATGGGGAAAGCCCATACCCAAGGGGATCAAGAGAACCAGGGAGACCACAGCAGGGTTCAGTCCTCGGTTCCACTCTGCACATCATCTGCAGAGCCCCTGCGAGGCTGCACATGGTTGTGTGCTATGTTACTTCAAACAATTAGGTCATAGTGAAGACCAGCCTGGCCAAGTTCCTCCTTCAGATCAAAGCTGTTTACACCACAAAAGCATAAACAAGCAGAAGGCCAAGAGCCCCTCTGATGTGGTAAACCACCCGCCCCCCCTCACCCATCCCCCTCCTTCATTCTCACTAGTATTGTTAAGGAATCTACTCAGAAATCCAGACTGAGAGCACATGATAAACCAGCATGGTTAATAGGGAAAAGAGTTAAAAGGAGGATGTGTTAGGGCAGCCTCCTGACCTCTTTGTGGCTGCTACCCCACAAAATTTTCATTCTGTTTTCAATAGTGCAACTATAGACTTGCCTGCAGATTTTTGGGCTCCTTCATGGGTGTTCTACCAGTAGATTCTTTGCAAATCTCCATGTTCTCTTGCTTAGCTCTTCTGACTCTTATATTCACACTACTCAGACTACGTGGATGCGTTCTTAAGAACATGCACTGCGTGGCATACTTTATTCCAAACCTTGGGGCCCCGACTCTGTCTTTTTTGTGCTGTTTCCAGTCCCTTTTATTGCTCAAAGAATCATAAAGTTTTAGAGCTCAGGGGAAACCTGTGACATTGCACTCCAATTCCTCATTTCACAGATACCTCTCAAGCCCTTGCCTGCCCAGAGCCCCACAACCCGATAGCTGCTGAGGGGTGGTGGGGTGTCTGAGTTAGGACATTCTCCTCTGACCGCCCCAGCCCTGCACAGTGGGCAGATTGCCTGAGAGTATCCGTCAGTACACAGACTCAGCCCACCACTAGCCACTGTGTGAGTACACGTGAGCCATCTTTTCCTCCTCCCTATTAAAAGGTAGGAGGAAATAAAAGGTCTCCAGGACTCAGAAGTGCCATTAATGACACCAATAGAAGCAAACGCAAAGCTATTTGATGCCTACTGGAGGCTGCACGGCTCTGATGTGATTCCTCTGCTTGCCTTTGGGCAAACACACTGCTAATGTCCTCCTAATCTCTGGCAGGCATCCTGCATAGTCCTATGGGGAGCAATATGCTGAATTTTAGCTTTGCAGTGAATTCCTCCAAATATGGTTTAGTGGCAAAGGAAATTCTTACTGTTTTGAAAATGAGACAGAAGTATAATGAAAAAAAAAAGCATCTCTGAAACAAAAGATTCTCTCCTTGTGGCCCTATGTTTGTCTATACTATGGAGTCTTTGTTACATTGCTTTTTCCTTAGTGTTTAATTAATTTCAAAAAAAAAAAACATGAAGGATGACATAGGACATACCAAGGGACAATGTGTGTCTGCGGTCCACAGAGACCAAGGGACAGTGGACCATACTCATACCTTGTCTCTGTTTGTTCATTGGAAGGAGTCATAGGACAGCCATCTAAGTGTGTTCACCACAGAACCTTTCAGAGTTACCAGAGGTTACCCACACATACAAGTGTCAATATGTCTTGATGGATCCATTGGCTGTATTCCTTCCATGGTTTGGTGTACTGTTATTTGGGTGGCTAGACCTTCAGTCTACTGGACAGAAAAGTGTCAGTGAGAAAATTATACAACACAGCACAAGGGCGGCCTGCATTCCAAGAGGAAGCTGTGAGCTTTAGAGAGTGAAGGTATGAGCATATATTCAAACTTCAGACTCTGTCATTTTCAAGGTCATTACTTTAAACATAAAACCCCAACAGAGTATTCCTGTCTGCTTCCAGAAAGCACATACATAAGTAGGTGCTATCAACAATGGAAACCCAGTTAAATAATTTCATACTAACACAGAACACAACACAACTTAATGATGATCTCTACGACCTTATTAAAAATGACCAACATAGCCAAGTATGGTAGGGTTCACCTTTAATTCTAGCACTTGGGACACAGAGGTTGGTAAATGTCTGTGAGTCTGAGACCATCCTGATCTACATAGTGAGTTCCAGGGCAGCCAGGACTAACTACATAAACAGACTCTGTCTCAAAAGAACAAACCAAATCAAGACAAAACAACATGATCAATAGTTAATATTTGAAAGAACAATAGAATTGTCTGTGGCACTAATGGAAACTGGAGAGAACATACTTCATGGTACCTTCTATAAGGCTAGAAGATGCTGGATGACAAGAGACCGGGGTTCAGGAGATGGACTTGGGTTCTGCAATGAATCTCTGTGCATAAACTCAAAATCCCGCTCTCTTGCCTGAATGGGCTACGTCAGGCCTGGCCACCCTGATCATCTGTCTCATGTCCTGGTTGGAATAAGAGGTGGATTGCTCTTGGCACCTGTGCAGCACTTCAGATCTGGACTCCCATTTATTCATGGGAAGCTTGTCCCTGTTCTCAGGCAATCCTCACCCCTCTCTATGGGGTAATTGAGAGAGAGAGAGAGAGAGAGAGAGAGAGACAGAGACAGAGACAGAGAGAGAGACAGAGAGAGTCAGAGAGAGAGAGAGACAGAGAGACAGAGAGAGACAGAGAGACAGAGACAGAGACAGAGAGACACACACAGAGAGAGAACAGGTTGCAAAAGGGCCCTGGCACCACTAGAGAAAGAATGCCAAAAGCAAGACATGACAGGGGTCTGGGTGCTTAGTGGCAATGTTGTAAGTGTCAAAAGTCAAGTGTGTCCAGGAGACAAATTTGGTGTGAGCCCACACCAACTGCCCTGATAACAGCATGAGGGAAAGGAGGTTTGCCTCCCAGTGTTGTTTTTAGTGATGCTGTTAAACAAGACAGGATGATGGAGTGAACATTTGAAAACTGTGACCCACACCCCAAAGCCTTCTGAACATCATCCTGACTTGACCTCCTCTATCAGATAGTCTGCTGTTAATCCAGCCAGATGTGCTGGGTGCTGCTGATGCCATCATGACACTACCTCTTCCAGATGTTTAGGCCCACTTCTCAGCATCATTTGCTGGGTAGCTGGCTGGTGTGTCTCCTCCATGCTGTGATGACTTTCTACTACCCTGAGATGTTTATGGGCTCCATAAAGGGCAGGTTCTAAAAAGATTATAGGCACTGAAAAAGGAAATACAACCTTTTCTTCTGGAGAGTGAGCAAAACAAACTAAACATTTTTGGAATTTCTTGCCTGCCATGAGAAGGTGATGCTGCCCCCACCCCTGCCTTGCCACCTTGGTTGTTTTATGTCCTCAACAAAAGTCTTCAAGGGGTGGAATAAAAATCCCAGATATGAGACGAATGATCTCTTTCCATCTCCAGGGATGGATGTGTCTCATCAGGGAAGCCCCATGAAGAAGATGCTTGTTCCCAGAAGCACAGTTTGAGTTCACACATTCTGTTATCCCTAGAACATCACTTTTTGAAAGTACCACTGTCTTTTTTTTAATTATCTAAGATTCTGAAAACTTTTATAGGTTCATATAAAAGACCTTCATACATTTTACTGTGTCTGGATCATTCACATTGAAGAGTTGCAAAGATTTGAGGGTGTCTGCCACATGGTTTCCTATCTCAGCATGTCAGAGCAAGAATGGCTCTCCAGGGACTTGAGAGAGTCCCCATGTAGTCACCCCTGCCCAGCAGGTTGGAGCAGGAGTAACCCCATTTGAAAGTGGCTTGGGACCCATTCTTGGAGCACCTCTCCCAAACTTCCAGCAGGAAGTCACCCATGCCCTAGTCTGGAATAGTGGCTTCACGTCTATCCCAGGCCAGTGGATGGAGAAGTGAGCCCAAGGAGGCCTGGGAGGCAAAAGGATCCTTCATCATCTTCTTCACTCAGCACTCCTTTTCTTCCTGCATCCCAGAGGTGATGAAATGTATAAGGATGACAAAACCCCATGCTTTCATTTCTGGACAAGTCTAAACTCAGCTTGCAGAAAGTCACAGGGCTCATAAGTCTGAATCCTCAAGACAGTCCTCGAGGTTCTCCCCCTATCAGAGGCTGGGAATCCTTGGCATTCTCTGGTGTCATGTGACTATGTCCTTCCCAGCTCTACTTCAGTCTTCAACCAATCTGCTCTGGTGCATACCAGAACTCCTCTGGCTTCCTTACAGGAATGCCATTTTGTATTAGGGCTTACCCTTCTCCAAATAAATAAACAAACAAACAAATAAATAAATAAATAAATGCATTGTATCTAATCAAAGCCCTAATTTTATACAAGATGCATTCTCTGTCACCAGGTAGACATACACTTGTGCATGCTGTTTAGCCCATGACTTTGATCTAATATAACTCACCAATGGTTATGACTTTTTCTGAGCCGGTGAGAGCCAGCTTGGGGTCCAAGTCTTCTGTGGTGAGTCTCAGGGGCTAGGTGTATCCAGGGATGGCCAGATATAAGCATCTACTTTGTTCTGGATGATACCAGTCCTTATCAAAAGTGCTTAAACACCTTGGAGAGTGAGATGCTACAGTCAGGATAAGTGCCGAAGGCCTGTCTTCTACTTCCTTATCTGGCCCCTCCCTCATATGGAGCCCTTGTGTTGGCTTTAGGCTCTCACTCACTCCATACCTCCCTCTCTGTGCTATCCTTTCCCCTTGAAGATCCCTCTGTTCTTTTGGACCCTTCTCTTCTACCTCCTCATGCTGGTTCTGGATATTGGGGATCCTGGCTCTGCTCAGCACACCAAGATTCCCCCAAGCCAATCTGATACATAAGATATGACCCTTGGGCTAGGGAAGCCCAAGTTAGTTCAGTCCATGTGGATATTGCCTTGCATGGAACATTGCTCCACCCCACCCCTAGGACACTGGTAACTAAAATACTCTGCCACAAGAACAGACAGAGTCTCTCCTTAACTATTCTGCAGTCACCTGGGTAAAGTTATCCTTGTCCATCACTCCACCCTAAAAGCCCCACTTGGCAGCCATGATATCAGATGACAACATGACAAGAAGCCAAAGCAGAGAGACAAAAACAAACTAACTTGAGAACACTAGCAACTAGAGCGCTCAGGGCTCAGGATCACTCTGTTGATCAGATGCTGTCTAGGAGTGAGAAAGGAACAGGGCAGGTTCCACAGACTCTCCTAGTGCAGGAAGTCCATGGAAAGCAGGAAATACGATTCAACCCCCAGCTGCGGCACCCATGAGTCTCACTGACCACAGGAAGTGTGATGTCTGCTACAGAGTTGGTACTTCCTGTGTCACATTACTTCTCATCATGGAGGCCAAATAAAGGTGTCATCAGTGCCTCAGGGGTGCAGGTAGCATGCCTCAACATAACGTGGGAGAGGCCCTCGAGTTGGCACCCATTTTGATTACAGTACAAGAAAGGGTGTGTGTGTGTGTGTGTGTGTGTGTGTGTGTGTGTAATAACTGAAATAGTTCTATATTTTCCATGTGTCTGAAAAAGGCCACAGCACTTGCGAGTATGCACTCATGTAGATGTGTGATTATTTACTCATGTGGTCACATGGGAGTGTGCTCATCTCGCTCCTTCAGCTAATGGAGTACCTCCCCTCCTGTACCTCTCACCCATTCTAAATGACCATGTTTTTCTAGCCTCTTTCCTTAGTCTTATGAGGACTGCCTGAGGGGTCCCCTGTATTCTCACGCACTCAGAAAGTAAGCTAAGAGTCCCTAAGGAACTTGGCTTCATTGTGCAGGTGAGTTCCTTCCCTGGAATGAGCTAAGATGCACAGACTAGCACTCATCCTCACCTTACCCAGATCCAGCCAGTACCTGCAGCTCCCTCTCCTGGGAAGGGCTGTTGTATACCTGTCCTGTAAACACAAGTCCCAGGAACCACCTGTGGATGATCCCTGCCAGCCAAATCTGCCTTCATGGAGCATAATCTCTGAGAATGCCCTAATTTCCCCCATTCCCTAAGCCTGTCATAAGGGCTGAGACGGGCTTATCCCTCTGAACAGATGAGATTAGTCGATCATGTCAGAGTCAAGAGGGGGATTATGATGCTTGTAATACACTGAGTCAAATTAAATGCTTTTGTTTGTACATCAGAAGATCCCGGTGCTGAGCTCCTCTGTCTTCCGCCGGGTATAATAAATTGCCAATAAAACACAAGAGTGCAGAGGAAAACCCTCCAGCAGAGAGCAAGAACAAAGTCAGGAAGGCTTAATTTTTTTCTTTTCTGTCCAACCCGGTGAACGAGATTCTTAGTTCCACTGCCTGCCTTGCAGTTTTTTACTATCAAGTGGGGACTGAACACCAGAGAGCTCTGTTCTAAATGGTTGATCCTGGCTCCTGTCTAGTGGGATCCTGCACTCAGCATCTGCTCTCATTATGGTTTGAACAGGGTTTTGAGAGTCACACACCTTCACAACATTGTGTACATGGTCTCATATGTGCATACGTATGCACACACACATATAGATTGAAGATGGGGAAACAATACTGTAGTTCCTCTTCTGCTCTCGGTTGCCCATCCCCCTATCCCCACTGCCTGCTTCCCCTAGGGCTGCCTTCGAGTGATTTAAATTAGAGAACCTACCCTTCTTTCAAATTTCATTAAGAATTACCCCAGCAAACAGTAAAGCCAAGAGAGACACTCATGCAAAGTCTTGACTGTCACTCTAGACTCCTATTGGTGTCAGTAAGGATAAAGTCTCTCCTAGAGGATTTTATAGTAGATTCCACACCTATGACCCTTCACAGGCAATAGATGTACTTCTATATAGACATAGGGGCTCTACTCCAGTGCCTCTTAGCACCATATATTTTCCTGTAACCTATGAGGCCTGCTACCCCTGCTCTGCCTCTGGTCAGGCTTGAGCAAGCTTTACTATCAGAGAACGCATGTGTCTTTCCCTTCCAGAGGTGAAATCATATGCTGTCTCCCAGGTGGTTCACTGATGTGCAAACTCCAAGTCCCCTGCTCCAGAGAAGGTGGCAGGCAGCTCCAGAGGAAGATGAGCTTGCACCGGCACTTTCATGTTACTATAACAAAATATCACAAAGGAAACTTAAGGAAAGGAGAGTTTGTTTTGGCTCCCAGATCAAAGGTACAGTCAATCATGGCCGGGAAAGGGCAGCAAGAACAAGAAGCATCTGGTCCACAGTCAGATGCAGAGAGAGGTAAATGCTGGTGCTTTACCTGGTTTTACCTTTTTATTCAATCCAGGATATTGCCCTGGGAATGTGACCACTCATATTCAGGGTAGGTTTTCTGTACTCAGTACCTTTCTGAACACACTCATACCATACACATATGCATGTGCACGCACGTACACACACACACACACACACACACACACACACACACACACACTTCCATGGTAATTCTAAATTTAGTCAAATCAACTGTGAAGATTAAGTGGTATAAGTGTGCACTTGGAGTAAGTACAAAGATAACTTATGAGAAGGAACAGCCCAAGAGCTATGAGAGGGAACAGATATGGAGGTGGGAAAGCCTGTATCCCACCTGTGATGGAGCAATATGCTGATTAACTGCAAGTTGTAACACTGGAGAAGATGAAAAATGTCACAAAACAACAAGCTAACAGAATGACAGATTTTATCCAACCACATGGATAATTAAATTAATGTAGCCTGTGATTAATGCACAAAGCTTATCATACAGGATTAAAGGCAAGAGCCAAATCTAAGTTACTTTAAATAAAAGACAGGCATAAGCTGGACCTCATGGTGGCCATGGTTGTGACCATTCCACTGGATGTATACTGTATGTATATAGCCTGATGTATACTGTATGTATATAGCCTTATGCATACTGTATGTATATAACCTGATGTATACTATATGTCAATAACATGATGTATACTGTATGTATATAGCCTTGTCTGGACTTCTCCCTTTGCCCTTTTTATTTCATCCAGGACCTTGTTCCATGGGCTAGTGCTACTCACATACAGGGAGAGTTTTAGCCTCTCAGTCAAACCTGTCTGGAAATAGCATCACAGACACACCCAAAGGAGTACCTCCTTAACACTCTTCTTGTTTATTAATCCAGTTACACTGACAATCAAAATTAGCTATCACAGCAAGACATAGCAACACACCAGTTTTGTTGATAAAATTAGTTACCACATCAGTACACTACAACCAGAATACCAGGTCTTAGTTGTCATTGTTCTTTTTAAATTGTATCTATCAAAACTACTTGTATACCAAAACTATGCTTTAAAAAAGAAAATCTGTCTTCAGAGTAGCAGGGCAAACATAAGCATTATAATATCACCGCCAAGTTGAATAACGTGATTTTCATGTGCTAGGGGTTCGTAAAGAGCAGAGAGATCCATTGGCTAAGCAGCAGTTGTAAGACATCTTCAAGTGATGGGAAGAGGGATGCTTTATATGAGACCAACAATTACAGTCATGTTTCTCATTCTTACACAAAATTCAAAGGTATCTAATAGGTTTCACAGGGTCATCAGTATAACTCCCAGCAAGTGAGACTGGCCTCTACTCTTGAAATCATGTGATAGTTCAGGCACACACCTGGCTGTGTCACGCAGAATTCTCTTTAGGGAAAAATCAAATCCATAAGTCTTAATAGTTAAAAGTTAAATGAATTAGAAATAACAATTCACTCACTATTTGATTCAGACATGGAAACAATCCCGTACATGGGCGGGCAGCACTAAGGCTTCATACACACCGTAGGCTTTCATGACAGCTCAGTCACTGGCAATCTGCCTTATTGGCAAACTTCGGAGAAAGTAGTCAGGGGAAGGCTGTTTTCAGCACAAATCAACCAGAAGTTTTTCACTCGACTCTCAGGAGCTGCTCGGTTTCTTGGGTGTCAGGAACAAGTAGACATGTAGAGTAGACCCAAGTGCTCCTTCTCCTGGAAATGGAGAAACATTTTTGACAATGTTTGATGGAGTGATAGATGATACACTTTTCAATTCAGGTCATGTTGATCCATTTAACTGATGTGGGGAAAGAAGAATTGTCTTCAGTGGACATGAACAATTTGGGGCACACAGCTTTCTAAACTGTGGGTCACATAACTCAATGTGAGGGTCAGGGAAAGAGGCATCAGTAAAAGGTTTCTGACCATGAAGAGGCAAAAATTCATCTAAAATCAAATACCTAATGGATCTGAGCTTCTTTGGGGGTTGGTGGTTTGTGTTTCATCCCAGAGCTTCCTTGAAGCCTTGGTGCTGAATTCCAAGTGTACACACTGCATTGTATCACACCACGAAACACCAACAAACACTGTCTGAAACACTCTTGCTCAGATACAAGGACCACTGCAAGTTTTGAACCATAGTGTTTTTACTATACATACACAACTTTTCTGCTCTTACAGAAACATGATGCTTTGATTATAGTTAACGAAGAAATTTAATATTTCATACTTAATGGTCAACTTCAATTGTCAACTTGACATGATATGGAGTAGCTTGGGAAGCGTGTATCAATGAGGAATTCTCTAGATTAGGTTGGTCTGTGGGCATTACAATGAAGGATATTTTTCTTAATTAGCCCACAAGAGGTCTACTCACTTCAATAAACTAATTTGTGGGCTGGGTCCTAGAAGGAAGAAAAAGGAGAGAGTAAGTCATGTACCAGCATGCATGCATTAATTCACCACAGCCATCCCTTGACTATGGATGTGATGTCCTAGCTGGCTTCAAGTTCCTACTATCTTGAGTTCCCACTAGTGATAACTATAACCTGGAACTCTGAGCTAAAGAAATTTCTTCTTCCTAAGTTGTCATTGTCAGGGTATTTGATCACAGTAACTGGAAATGAAACTAGCATATCTGTCATGGCCCTTCTTAATAAAACAAGTTATTATAGCTCTGATTACACTGTTAGAATATCTGATTTTTTTTAAAATTTGATACCTTGGTTATTGACTCAAGTTTCACCTTTAAAAATGTTAAATGTATCTTGTCTTGGGATTCAGGTAGAATTTCTAAGGGTTTCTGAAATGGCCCTAAACATACCTTAGCTATTTTGTGCTGGTATTCTCACAAGGTAGTGCTCTCAGTGCATATCTCTATAGTCGTTTTATGTGCTTGTGTACCCTGGGTTTCACAAAAAGACTTTGGGGGTAGGGGCAAGATGGGTGTGTGAGTAGAAGGTTAAGAAACCCTGTTCCAGAAAATATCAGTTCCAGGGCATGGCAAGAGTCCATTTGCAGTGCAATGGGTTTGTTAATTTGCCTACTAAAAATCATAGCTTCCCTTTACTTTTCACAACTTTTCATCAGATGCTTCAGACTGAAGCTACTTCAGGTACTATCTTTCCTACCCTCCGTACTAACCAGAAGGTGGATATTCTTTCTTATACTTCCTGGACAGGAAGAACTTCATTGTAACTACATTGGTCTCCAGGGATGACAACAGTGGAAAAACATCTTAGAAAGTAAAAACCCCTCAGGGATGATTTGGCTTCAGGTTTGGGTCAGATTGCTATGGTGTTGGTGTTGAGAGCTAACCAGTTAGCTACATAAGCTGTCTCAATCTACACTCGGGCTTGAAATGGGGGTAGGGGCTCAAGACTGATTCTCACAGCGGTGATCTTTCATAAGAACCCATGAATTGCTAGCTTCATTCAATGCGGTGTCACTAAAGACCATGAGGGACAAGCAACCTGTCCTTGGCCAATGGGTCACAATCCAAGGCATGCAACCACTGGAACTGGAGCTGGTGTCCCGTGATATGTCTCTGGTTGCTCAATCTGCTGTTTCTCCAATTGCAGACTTAATTTGCAAAGGTGGGTCTTGTGACTCATGATGTTTCTGGAGTGGAGACCCTGGACCAAGTGTCTACTTTCTATGGATTTCAGATTTCTTGCTAACTTTACATAAAGCAGGGAAGTTAGTTAAATTAAAAAAAAAAAAAAAAAAGGATAGCCAAAAACCTTGCATTTTTGTAGCAGGGAAAATTAAGATAAGGGAAGAGAAGACTATCTGATGGAATTCAAGGGTTGATGCTTCTTGTAGCATTCAAACTAATGAACTAATATATTAAAAAATTCTCTTGGAAATAGTATTTGTGTTGGTTCAAATTATTTTAATAGCCAAGATCCTTGGAGTACAAGTGAGCATGAGCTAGACCCTTCTCTACAGTATGCATGGTGTGTAGTGACTCTGGCTAACACCTCCCTTCACGGTATTAATTATCCAGATAAGTTAGGTGGCACTACCTACAAAGCATGCATCAACTGACTGTTGTGTGGGACCCCCACACAAACCAGTCCCTTCTGGTTGAAAAACACTTTATATCTCAGAGACATTAAATTCTTCAAGAAGTTCAAAAATCCGCTGTCATAGCACACGGGGGCACTGAGACCTACTCTTGATATAATGCCAGTATCAGCCACGAGCAAGCGCTCAACAAGTTCTACTTGCGAAGGATGTGCTACTGAGGAACCCCAGCCACACGCCAGGGTTGTACCGCAACCGCCTAGCTCGCTTCAGAAAGGAGTCTAATTTGGAAAAACATCTGGTAGATAAAAACAGCCACTCAATAAGCCACCCTTGCTGTACACACTGTCCCTTTCCCTTGGAGAACTGTATGAAAATGCTCTGGGGGGACATGCCTGGTGTGAGGTTAGCCTACACACAGGCTCACATGCCAGCAACCATCCGGAGCACACAGCGGCTGATGGCAACCCTCCTTCTCCCTGGGGCCGTCGTCTGAAGCTTAGGGTACTGAGCCAGAACACTCTTCACATCAGCTGCTGGATTAAGAATTGATGATGAGTGAAGGAATCAGAATGAAATAATACAAATCTGGAATACAAAAGGTTTCTCTAAGCTTCAAAGTCAGGCCAGCAACAGAAAGCAGGCTGTGTGTATGAATGTGTGTGTATGTGTATGTATGTATGTATGTATGTATGTATGTATGTATGTATATATGTATGTATGTATGTGTATATGTACACACACACACACACACACACACACACACACACACACACACACTGCCTTTCTTCTTTGGGAAATAACCAAGAAATTCAGGGCAGATTGGTGGACGGCCTCATTTCTGGAATAGAATCTAATTATTTAGTTGCATATTCAAAATCTTTAAAAAAATATATATCTATTAATGTACATTAAGATTTCTAATATGAAACTAAATCATTAGATATATAAATAAAAAATATACATTTTAAAATATAATTTTATATATTTAATATATAAAATAAAATTTATTAAAATATATATTTACTATATATTTTTTAAAAAAATAGATATATAGTTAAAATATATTTTAAAAAATATATATAATTTCTAATATGCAACTAAATAATTAGATTTTATTCCAGAAATCTGGCCGTCCACCAGTCTACCCCCAATTCCTTTTGTATTTCCACAAAGAAGAAAGACAGAGAGTAGCTTCCACCACACCGGGTCACAGTGTCCAGCAGTCAGCAGAAGTCTAAGGAGCAGACATCTGGAGCTATTATCTAGCTGAGTGTATCTGGAACATAACGGTTCTAATAGTCTACTGGCCTCAAAGGGACTGAGAGCTGGCAAGAGATGGGGACCGGGAGTTGTTCTTTCATGCCTCTCCTGGTACCTTCCTGCAGCAGATCTGAAGCAGCACTGGAGTGGACAAGGTGGTCTGAACAAGAACATGGCCACCAACCTTGCCAACAATTTTCTGCTCCATACCTAGACCCAAATAATAAGCCCATGGCTGATTCAGAAGGTGACAATCAGCTGGAGTGTCAAGACATGAAAGCCCACGAGTTCCTTGGAACAGGGAGCCTATCTCCAGTTCCTAACTCCAACTTAGTCCTGTGTATGATTTTGAGAAGCTTCTTGCATGCCTTTATCTGGCAGTTCTGGGTATTAGATAAAGCTTCTGCCCCCAACCTCGGGGTGTGAGCTCTAGGAAGGGTTAGGTGATTTCCTTGAGAAACACTGCAAACAGCCAACCTAGAGCTAATCATTTATTTTTCCTTCAGTGGCCATGTGAATAAGCATTGCTCCAATCCCACACCATTAATCAAAAGTTTAAAATTACCTATGCCTTTGGTAAGGTTATGTTCTGACATATCTCCTGTACATTCCACACTCTGTTGTACATTCCGTGTCTTGAGATGGAAAACACATTTTGTTATGGATCAAAGGCAGAAAGAGCAGGTCAGTGTGAAGTCCTGTGTCAGCATCTCTGGGTCTCTAGAGTGGGGTGCGGCTCTGCAGTTTGATGTTCATCGGAGAGGGGACACTGTGCAGCCTTTCACAACAGATAGCCCCTTCTTAGCATTTCTTTTTCCTTTCACAGACTTGGAGACCTGTAATAAAAGCATGGAGGCCAAAGGTGCTTTTGTCTTTTATTTATTAAAATGTCACAAGGGTAAGCAAAGCCATTCGTGACATGCATCGGTCCCAATGTATGTAGAGAGTGGACAGGAACCTGCCGCTGTCACTGCTGGCGTCATGGCTCCTCTAGGGTCAGCTTACCTTCAAAGCTTTACCTTACAGAAGACACCCTCTCTTGCCCCTGTTTCTGTTACAATGGATCTTTTGAATATGTACAGACAGCAGCTAGGCTTCTATGCTGACCACACAGGCATCTGATGGCTATGCAGAGGCTGATGAAGTGACACCCGCAACTCCCCCTCGTCTTCCTGCCTCTTTATTCCTACCTCATGAAGAATTATGCCATTAATAAAAAGATCCTACATTTCCCTTCTTTAAGCATCCAGTAATGTGTGTGCAAAAACTCCCTATTTTCTGCATTTCCATTTACCATTTGTGCCAGGGCACAGTGTTCTAATAATCGGTGGCTGGCCGACAAGTCTCCTTTCTATCAGTCGGAAGAGCAGACTTCCAGGGACTTCTGAGAGCAAACCCTGCAGAGCAGCGGTTATAGTGTTGCCACCACCACCTTATTGACGAATGAACCTGGGAATCCTGTGAGCCTGCAACCCTCCTGGACTGTGCCACCACTGAAGGCATCCAATAAGGATTTATTTCAATTCAAATCCTCAAAGTTTGTAATGCATTTTCTTTATCCCCACAAAACTTAACTAAATAAAATGTATTTGTGAAAAATAATAGAGTGCCAAAATCTGGTAATATGAAAATAATTAAATTGTGGAGAAATACAGGATTGTAATCTGGTCTGCTCAGTCTGTCTGTCTGTCTGTCTGTCTTTTTCAGTGAGCTATTTGATTGTGCTGTTCTGCTCTACAGTCTGTTTTTTTTTTTTAATCTAGTTAAGTTTCTTAATGTTTAATTAGGCTTGATCTGATTTTTTTATTCCCACTTCCTTTCCTAAGTAATCCTCTGTGCTTCCTTCATGAGACAGAAAGGCAAGAGGACCTGATTCTGTTCAATGGTTGAAAACCAGGACTTGCTCTTTGGTTTCCAGTCTGAACTGGCCTCACTCCGTTTGTCTTTGCCTCCCCCCACAGCCCCCCCCCGTATCCCCCACATTTGTAGTGATTAACTTGGAATTCCTGCTGCTCAGAGTCACAGAGATGGTATGAGCGTGGACCATTTGGAGATAGAAATGTCGGAAAGCGCCTTTCCGAATGAGCCAGGGCTGAAGTCCTGGGCAGAGGAGCTGAAGAAACTTCACAGACAGGTGATTTACAGGAAGCTGAGTGTGTGGACACAGCTGGTATTTAAAAACGTGACATTATTTTCATTTTAAATTGATTTTGGAAGGCCAAAGAATATGTTCTTTTCCTCTCTCATGGCAAGAACTAGGTCAGCCCTGATAAAATAAAGGCAGGCAGAAGGGCGTAGCTGCCTTTGTAAAGGGGAAGAAAGTTCACCCTATTCCCAGAGGAAACAGGGCTGTTTCTGCAAGAAACCAGGAGACAGAAGTGCAGAGCTGCCTGGAGTATATATGTTCCAGCCTGCTGGCGTCTGCTCCAGAACCTGGTGCTCACCTGTACCAGTACCTGCCAGCCCGGCAGGACCGGGCTCTCCGGGGCTACAAAAACACCTTAGATCTCCACACCACACTGTATGTAAACTGAGGTGCATTTTCCCTGCTTGTCAAAACAATCCTGAAATCCCATTTCCCTTTAATAAAGTATAGTTTTGTCCTCCAGATGTATGCTTGAATAAGATGTCATACTCTCTTTTTGTTCCCAATTGCACCCCGCTGATGTTCTTAGGCAGCGAGAAAATTACCTTATTGAAACATATTGCTGGTAGTGACTACGGTGCCAAATTTCGCATTGGTATTACGCACATGACATATCCAGAGACCTTTGAGTAACACTATGAATATCAAGTGATTGAAAAGATTATACAGGCTCGGGTCCCTTTCTTGGGGTATAAAAGGTTGTGGTTCTGGATGAGTGTCTTTCAGATCAATATAATTATGTCATAAAAACATGTCACAAAATAGTTTAGTTGAAGCCTGTACTTTCACCCGCCTCTGCCTTGCTCAGTCTCCTGTGTGGAATTGCTCCTAGTGGCTTCGACAGTCCTGTGGGCTCGTACATTTGTATTTTCTGATTTTCCATCACATGCTTGGGCATGCTCCATGCCGGGTACATCTAGGGGTATACAAAACGCACATATGGGATCATGGGAATTAGGGAGTTGTGATTTCCAGAGCCTGATGTTCAGCCAAGGTGAAACCTGTCACCCCTCTTCAGCCCATAGGCACACAGAGCATATGTTCGTGTGTGGCGTATCTGAGTGAGGGAAATTCTAGAGCTGAGGGCAATGTGGCAATTAAGGGACTGCTGTCTGAGTTAGAATCGCTGCCCTGCATTGAGCGAAGCCAGGAGGGGTCCAAACATCACGCAGTCCCTCTTCTTGCCCTCTCCAGCTGCAGTGCGGGCACAGTGGCTTCCAGATAGAATAAAGGCAAGCTCAGGGGATATGTGGAAACAGAGAGTAGAGGATTCACACTGGTTTTTGGATGGTCACAGGTTGAAATACTGTTTCAAATGGTCCATATCAGACTACAACTGTCAGTGTCCTGTGTCACTCAGCCCAGCATGTCAGTTCTTCGTGGGAAAAAAAAAACCTCAGTTAAAAACTTTTGTCTCTGGGTAAATACCTATAGAGGTCCTAGAGAAATTGGAGGAGTATTTTTTTTTTTAATTAAAGGAAAACAAACTCAAGTTCTTCAACTACTGCCCAGTTTTCCCCACAGTTCTCGCATGGTCCACCCACGCAGTATTCATCCTGCTAACCGCTTAGATGAGGAGAATGAAAACATTCAGAACACGGGCCCTGTCTGTGCCTATGAGACCCTCAGCCGACTCCTCACTGGCAACTCTCACACTACGTTTTTCTTACTCCCTATTCTCTGAAAGCAGAAAAAGGGAGAACCTTCTGTAACTGGAGGTGTCCTCCCACTGCTCCTCTTTAAAGGAGTTTATCCCCAGCTCTTTCCTGGGCCTGTCTGTCTTCCTACCCAACTTGGACTTATTTCCATTCTTATCGTTTTGCAGTCACAGAAACCTGCGCCTCTGCAGCTCTCCCAGAACCCCGTGCGGACAGCAGAAGGAGGAGCCTGGTTCTCAAGACCAGGAACAGGTGACTGGAACCTGAGCCCAGCATCTCAGGGTATTCCACACACAGATGGTCTCAGGGAAAAGCAGAACAAGCAGAGAATGGTTCCCGGAGCCAAAGAATCTGAGAACAGGTTGCATTTCGATGTGGTACTTCGGACAACGCCGAAGCGTCTTAAGAACAGAGTAACCAGACCCTTAGGATTCTCTGGATGTTACTCCTGCTGCCTTCACCACATCTTCAGTTACTGAGCCCATCTGTACAGGGTCGAGTGAGCAGAAGCAACCTTGAACACCAGGCAGTTTTTCTCTTTCTCCAGCTGTGCACACACCTTGAGAGGCCTGACACCAGACAGGGGCCTCCTGTGTACAGCAAGTGGCAACCTCAGCCTGATCTTGGAAAACATCTCTTTGTCAATACAAGATTTGGTGTTTTGTGGGAGAAACTACACGGGAGAACTGCAGAGCACCACAGCCCAGCTCCCCAATGGAGGGGTTCATACTTCCTAGTATAGAAAGCCATCCCTTGGAAACACAGGTCTTCTTAGTGTTTGCTTCATAGGACAAGGTACTGTCTCCTTCCTACCTATTTGCTGGTTTGCTCTGTTCAATTTATGGGAGGGGAAATCCTCTCCTCTGCTTCCTCTGCTCATGAAAAATGAATGCATTAGGTGAAGATTTTATGACATTAATGTCTGCAAACATAAATCACCCTAGGGTGGTCCCTCCCCCAGAGGATGTGTCTAGCAACCGCACACTATATGAGGCCCAGCCAGCGATGGTATCTTATTGCCAACTTCCACCTCAGAAGATGTTGGACAGGGTCCAGTCCCCATACACAGGGTGACAGTGTCTGTTCCCAACGGACATGAAGTTGGCCCAGGACACAGCGTCTCTCTTGACTTTCTAGGTACTCAGTGTTCTTGTCTTCTTTACTTTCCCCCTGGTTTTAGCCCAAATCCTGTGTTTATCACCCTGTCATTAAACATGCCAGCTCCGTGTTTATCCAGCCATCTCCAATATCTGATTCACGACCGCTCCTCCCAGGGCTCAGCCATCTTCTCAAATGCCCACCTGTGCCTCTGCTTTTAAGTGGTGCCCACATTCATCTGGCCTCTCTACCTCACTACAAGATCATAAATTACAGCTTTCGATGAGCCCCTCCTCTTGACCCCTAATTCATCTCGCAATGTGATTATGAGAACCCCCAAGGCAGGCACCACCCCAACCTGAACGTCTCCAGCAACGCAGCAGCATGAGAAACTCAACAGGGCACACAGCAGGCTCTTCTCTCTGAACTGTACTCAGCCCTGAGCTACGTGAGCGGTTCAGGCTGAGCTGATACCTGGGTGCCATCCAGGGGCGCTGAGGGTCAGCCTTGCTGAGATGGGACTCCTGTCTCCTCAGAACTGCCGAGAAGGAACAGGGACCCAGGAGGGTGAGGATAGAAAGCCCCCTAGAGAAAAACTCTGCTAGCATTCAAGGTTGGCGACACAGAAATCCAGCCACCTTCGGGGGTAAATGTAATGTAAAGACGAGAAAGAAGCAGGCGCAGTGCGCCGAAGGGTGCAGCAATTCTCTCCGTGGTGAAAGCAGTCCTGGGAAGCTAGCAGCAGTCCTCCTGCAAGCAGCTCTCTCCCAGAAAGAGAACAGCAAGTTCAAGCGCCAGGGCCCGCACAGTGGGAGCCCGTCACATGGGCGCATCATGAAATTTTACTGCAAAATATCCTTTTTTTTCTTATTTGAAAAGACAAATTATTAGCATTTTTAAACAATTTCAATATGTTTAATGGCTGAAAGTTAAGCTCAGAGTGTTCCGCTCACTGAGTAAAGTACCAGGTCTGTAAACAGGAATCTTAAGTTACCCCAAGAGTACACTCATTTTAAATTTTACTTGAAAGCGGGATGTACGTTTATTACAATTTCAAACAAAATGCTAATGCCATTAAACAAATGAGGTTTAGGCAAATTAACTGCATTTTAATATTCTGAAAGCCTATGATATAGGACATTGTGTTACGAAACATTGGCTAGAAGCATCGGCTGCAAGTGGGATTTTCATTGCACTGAATCTCAGGAGAATATTTGTAATTAGTATCATTTGCCTAATACTTCAGGTTAATTAGAATATTTAATTGAATAGCTGTAATCTTCAGAGATGACTATATTATGATCAAATTAGCGCCATCCCGACACAGCCTGATCGCAGGGCGGCAGCCTGCTCTGCTTCCGCTAGCTATTCAGCCCTCTGGAGCGTTCAGCAACATAAGAAAAAATCTGTTTCTTACACTTTTGAATTTTAATGATCCATTTGAACTCTGCCATCAACATTTAATTATTCTAGGAAAAAAAAAAAGTCCCAGCCATGACTCCCATATGGCACGTTGGCAAATGTGCTTGCCCACGGTGGCGCCTGCACCTCCCCAGCAGCTCAGAGGAGGATTTAGCGCAGCCTTGCCTCTGAATGCGAGGCCTATCTCTCACAGTGTTTGCAAATACAGACCAGACGAAGCTTCGTAGAAAGGGTTACTAGGATACTATTGAATCGCCATTAGGAACAGATGAATTGAGTTTCAGAATGCTACAATGCACTTAATCCTGTAATGTCGACACTGGCCACTGTATTGTGTTTGCAGGCTCTGTGGAATCAGGTGGCCATGTGGTTAAGCCTCATGAGATAGAAACACATTTTTTTAGGACATGGGGGCAGGGGTGAGGGCAGTGTCTATACAAAAAATCATCCTGGAACCGAGGGAGGGTCCTGACACTTAAGCAATGGGATTCAGTTGGCAGATACCAGTAAAGGAATGTAAAAGAAGCTTACGCATGGAGCCTGGTCCCACAATTATGAGAGTTAAATGCTCATTTACAGAATAACACAGAGCTGTGGAAAGACATTTAAGAATAGTATGTCTCTAGACTGAAAGGTACCTTCCTAGTGTGGGAATGTCCTGGAGTTCATGATGGAAGAACAGGCAGACACTGCCGTGCAAACCCAGGCAGCTTTTCCCCTAGGCCAGAGCACAGAGGATCATTCCATGCAGAAAGCAAAACAGGTTCAGAATGAAAGTGCCTCCTACGTTGCCAAGGCTCCAGACAGCAATCGTCCTTAGATTCCTTGCCTTGCTTATAGTATAAGCATTAACTCTATTTACCCAGGGAGGTCTGGAACAATATTGTGAGAGGAAATAGGAAAAAAAAAGGACTAGAATAAATTGTCACTTAACAAAAAAAATTATCTTTTCCTAGACAATTATTTTTATCTTTGCAAGGACTGTGTATCTTGAAAACAATAAAAGAATGAGCACCCACACATGTACACACCTAAAATGTGTTCAAGTGAGTTTTTAAATTCAGAAACTATATTTTGCTTTGAAGTCCACTGACGAGCCAATATAGATAACTGACGTTAGTGTCAGTAAATAATGGGAGGTGAGCTCACCATGGGTAAATGCCACATTGAGACCTGGGTTTTGAGTTTCTCACAAGAGTTAAAACGGCATGCCGATAATTCGGAACACTGGCAGAAACAAGCGGGGCTGGCACATGAGGGCTGGCACCAGGCTGGATCTGAGCAGCCTTGTTCACAAACACTGAATGACGTGTTTAGCCAAATCATTCAGGATGTATTTCATGGATAATTGATATTATGAAAAGCGGTAACGGGTTGTAAAACCTGGAGTGTCTTCAACCAAACAGGAAGAAGAGAGGGCATATGGCGGCGGAAATCACCCCAGAATTAAATACTCTTAGTCTGCACTAAGGTGACATGCCCCCTCAAGTGAGATGAGAAAGAAAGAGCCGCCTGGGAAGCAGACCTGGTTCTGGGGTCACGGGCTGCGTGGGTGCCCGCTGATACAGCCTGCTCGCAGTGCAGAATTAAAAGGATGCACTTCACCCACTATGTTCTATTATCGCCAATTTTATTTTCAAAGCTCTTCCAAATAATGATTTAAAATCCACTCTCCAGCAGCAGTTAAAAGCACCTTGAGAATTCGTTTTACTGGGGAGCACGCTGCATAATTGAAGCTTTCTCCCACGATGTCTTGAAAAATTGCTGAGCACAGAAATCGTATATGTTGTGAGCTGGAATCTTGTCTTATCTATAAATCTGAGCCTAAAATTGTTTTGTGCAAAATCAGTTCTGCTTTCTGGGAGCTTAGTGTTCTATCTGTGACGATATATCAACTATCCATAGGTAGCTCTTTTCGGAAACATGCCTCCGCTCCCGGATCCACGAGCATCTGCCGGGAAGCATTACGGGCCCCCTCCTCCCGGGTAGCAGGGCTATGATGTACTGTCTTCTCCGTGGAGGTGATCCCCACACATGAAAACCCATCCAGAATTAAAAATCTGCGCCACTAATTGTGGAACAAATTTTCAGCAGCCCTCTTTGAGAATCCAGCCCTAAGTATTCTCCCATCTATTAAACAGATGGCAGATAAGATTGTAAACATATTTGCTTCATATTGAATAGATAGTTTCTGGCATAATACTAATTAACAAATTAAATGACTGACTTTCTGCATCACATTAGAGTTAAAACCACTTTGTAAGTTTGTCTTGGGTAGTTATTTACTTTGACAATAGCACGCAGTGAAAAACTGTTAAATGTTTCCCCAGCAACATTATGCGTGGAGTAGTTTTCTTTTTTAAAACTCCATATTTTATTATAATTCATTTGGCTTTCATTACAGTCACTCACTACAAAATGTATGTGCATTTAATCCATTTCCAAAGGCTGTGCATTTCCACAGCCCCGTTCGCTATCATTGTCTCTTCTATGAGAGCATGCACGGAGCTAAATGCGCCTCTTCTCCTCTGGTTTCCAATATTTTAGGTGAGACCATTCAGAAAAGAGGAGTTGTGATGAACATTTCTGCTGAGATTATTTAGCAGAGAGGGTGCTATTCACTGCCTGTTCCTGGGTCCTGACAAGTGCACTCAACACCCTTAGCCACGGAGTCCTGTGTCATCTGTTTGGAACCTGGGAGGTTTAGTTAGCCATTATTCATCCTAGGCTCCCTGATCTCACCTATGAAACAGGAGCAAAACTCTCCCACCTTCTCAAGGAACACATCTTGAATGCCCAACACATGGGAGGAGCCCCGAGTAGTTCTCCTAAGGGGACAGCAACTTTATATTTCAGTGTCTTCAAGCCCTGCTTTTCCACACAAAGGAACATTTGTTTAAGAGAAGACATCGCAAATCTGCATATCCGCACAGAGTACTCTGTGTATTTCTATAGCAATGTATTTTGTGGGAAATGGATTTAGCCTGAATTTCACAAGCCTCCAGCCTCTCTTCTGAAAACATAAGAGTCCTTGTCTTTTCTCACTCTCTCTCCTCCTCCCTCCCCTCTCCATACAGTCTTTTGCAGAAAATGACTTGAGTGACAGATGCTATGATACTAGCCAAACAGAGGGACAATATGGGCTGGTGATATCCAGATAGGATTTATGTGAGTCGGTCACACCTTTACCAAAATCTTGTGATTTACGTTGGGCTTAGTAAAGAAACACTGAGCCGGTTCAGTCTCTGTGTGGTTGCTTGGCAGGTGAACTCTCTCCAGCAATGGAGTACCTGTGTCACCAATCAGAAGTCATTTCTCCCGTGATGAACAAAGGTGTTCTTGGGACACATTCAGAAGCAGAGTACAGATGGCCTGCCAAGGTCAGCAGCGGTGTGGTCGCAAAGGCTATCGGTGTGAGTACAGATTCTGAAGAGTTAAAGGGCTGAAGTGGAAAAAGCAGGCTCCAAATTAGCTCAGTGCTCACGTAATTACCCAGTATCTACGTGAGGCACTTAAGATTGCCTCACAAACATGCTGAGTGGATGCATAGGTGTACATGCATGTATGTATGCCATTTATATGTTCCTAATAGTTCATATTTATGGACACTGGGTGCACTTAATAGTAATCTTTGTAACTTTTCAGGGGTTTGTTTGTTCTCATTTTCCAGTTATGCTTAAAGCTGAAGCAGTTATTCAAAACATTATATATTCGTACATTACAGCCACTTAAAATCTGAATGGTGGCAAAACTGTGACGGACGGAAACAGAAACCATTCTCATTTTTTATAACTCTCTCTGAGGTGGGACATGCTACATTGATCAGACAATGAAGGAAAGAAGGGTCAAATTAAGAAAGCTGAACCAGTATACATAGTGAGAATAGTCTCTGAAAGCAGGCCATGGTGTTCTGAAAGTCAGTCACTCTGTGACCTAGGAAGTCTCTGTCTCCTCAGCCCCACTAAAGCTCTTGAGGTAATAGTTCTGTGTGGTGGGAAGGGGGTTCACTTTGGGATACCCACTTTGCTCTACCAGCCAGGTTTTTATGATCTTGAACATGATGAAGAAGATTAAAGCTGCCCTGTGGGGTCAGCTATAGTCTTGAGTGAGGTAATGCTTTTGAAAGTTACCTGGTTCTGTCTGTGTATGTCAAGTCACTGAAGTCTGCTAGTAAGATATGGACACAATGTTACTTTTCAAATTTTCTGCCTGATACAGAAATACTGCCTGTTGAAGTCATATCAGTCATATCACTCCCAAGGATTTTCCCCATCCCACAATGCTGATTATAGTAAGTCTGTATTGTAACCTTTGCTGCATACATACATAACAGAATTTTATGTTAGGGAGTGTGCTTAGGGGACTAAATTAATCCAGTGTTAAATCTGGCTTTCAATAACAGTGACCAGGTGATCTGTGAAGAGATGTTGTTATTTTTCCCCCAGAGGCTGAAGAGTGAGGACAGACAGGCATTCTGAAGATGTGCTCCAGCCTGGGCTCTGCCCCAGGGGTAGAAGGATCTCCAGGGTCTTGGGCTTTCTTGTCAGGTCCATTCAATCCATTAATGAAGGGCCCAGTCACAGAGTTTCTGAGGCCCATTGAGAAGGCATCTTTTTTACTTAACCAACTGGAAAGAGCAGTTTCCACACAGAGGGAATGAAAGAGTTGAAAGACAGACACCAATGTTGGCTGACATGGTGGAGTTCTTTGACTTCCCCTGAGCATGACAGAAACAACTGTTTTATCAAGCATTTAATCTGCCTTAGGGTTAGAATCCACTTTCCATAATATAGGAGAAAAGACGATTTCCACTAGTGAGCAGAGTCACTCTATGTTTATCTGTCATTCCTGCCTTGAAAGTATCTGCTGAAAAGACCTCCATCCCCCTTTAATATAATCAGGTAAAAATGCCACAATGTTACATATTCAGACCCAAGAGCAAATGTACACTGAAAATTATTTTAATAAACAAAGAATCTTTAACATATAAACCATTCTTGATTAACTAGATCAATCACACATACATATATATGCACACACATACATAACCTATTTATTTATTATCTGAGTATCATCTAGCTATAGCTATCAATATCTATCTACCTATATATTATATATTTATATGTATCTATCTATCTATCTATCTATCATCTGACTATCAATCAATCATCTATCTACCTACACTGGTTAGCTTTTTGTCAATTTGACACAAACCAGGATTACCTGGGAGAAGAGCTCTTATGTGTGAAAATGCTTGTATCAGATTGTTCAGAAGGCGAGTCTATGGTAGCACTGTCTTGACTCATGATCTGAGTGAGTTGGCCCAGCCCTCTAGGCAGTTAGTCCTGTGTTGTATAAAAAAGTCAGGCTGAGATAGCCATGAGGATTAAGCCAGTAAGTAGCATTCCTTCATGGTCTCTGCTTCAGTTTTTGCCTCTCTGGGTTCTTGCCCTGAGTTCCTGATCTGACTTTCATATATGATAAACTACAATTGTAAGTAGAAATAAATTCTTTCCTTCATAATTTGCTTTCTGCCATGATGCTTTGTCACAGCAATAGAAGCCAAGTAAGGCATTATTTATTTTCTAAGAGAGACTCTGGACTTTCCAAAATATGAAAATATAGCTATGTATAGGTGTGCATAGCAATAGATACATGAGTCCATTTAGGTTCATGAAAAAAAAATCCAAGACACAAGATAGATCTTAATAACAGGAAACCTGACACAAGCAATATTTTCAGATGATTCTGTGATTATCTGTGAAGAAAGCAACAAGAGCCAGGGTGTTAAATGAAATAAGAATTTCAACCCACCCTTAAATAAGGTCCCCGCTTTTATAAATGTGGATTCTGGTTCCTTTGCTCTTCCCAGCGTATGGCAGGTGTTTATAAGCTTATTAGATTTTCAAAAAATGATAACGAGGCAGATGACATACTACCTTTGGGGAAATAATTGACAGGTAATCAAAACTCCAAGGGAAAAAGCCAAGCAGGAAGCGTCTGTCAAGTTAATAAGTTGCTGTCTATTCTGAACGCACCGCGCTTCCTTCCTGGTGTCAGGATGAGAGCACCCGCGTCCAGGTGGAGATGACAATTGAGGATGACACCCAGGGTCGGAGGCACAGGCACGTGGCTCTTCATGCTCTAGGACACACGGATTTCTCTCCACAGTCAGATCTCAAACCCACGTCAAAGAAAAATGAGGATGAATATTTATAGGAAGGCATGGAAGTTTGTGGTAGTTCCCCAACATTCCCCATTTCAGAGGAAATGCCTGATTCTCATGGAAGGCAGCCAAAACCAAACCAAATATGGTATTCAATACACCGGAAACTTTAAACAAGTCAAACACAAGTAAATTAAAAATTAAAAACATAATTTAGTGAAAGTTTAACAATATGAATATCTACAGAAACGAGATGTTTGTCTGTTTGGTGGGCTGTTATTAGCCTAAACTACTATTTTTCTGAGTAGATTTATCCAGTGAACCAGATTCATTTTGCTTCACTCCTAACTGGCTTTTAGGCCCAAGTGTAGACTCAGAATGCTTCATCCTTTATTATTCTCTGAAACTTACTGAGTTCATAACATTTGCACTTTGAAACAAACTCTGAGTCTTAAAGAATGGAAATGCATCTGTGTTTGCAGAGAGCAATGCCGGGTCCTTCCAGTCAGCCTTAGATCAGCGATGAAGTCACTACTCCTGCAGGAGCCAGGCTGGGGACAAGATTCCCAGGTGACCCTGGGGCTGCTGAGGACACAGTCTAACAACACACAATAATTTGAAGGGTGACATTAAATATGATGGCTTGGAAGTGTGGGCTCGGGAGTGAGTACCTGTGCCTGCAGACAGCAGAGAGCAGCCTGGTGAGACCTGCGGAATCCCTAGGTCTCCTTCCTCTCCCAATCTTAGACTTCCATCTGAGAGTCACTGTCTACCCTAAACAAGTTTTTCCATTCCGTCCTGTTGCGGTTTCTAAATACCTCTCTTATATCCTGTCAGCTCCAGGTTATCATCTCCATTGCCGGCAAAGTGTCAGAGAAAGCTCTGGGCTTGAAATTGAGGGACTTCAGGGCCACATTCAGGCTATCTCTAGCCCTTGACATCTTTATGTGCCATATGGGCCAGAACCAGGTGACTGCTTAGGTTCCTTTTCCTGGCAGAGGTGCTTTACATCTTCCATCTCAATACTCCATGTGTAAATCATGACTGTAATTACAACAACATGCCCACCACCATCCATTTTCTTGAACTTATCTGTAGAAATATGAGATCATTTTCAAAGTATGGGGGCCTCTTAGCATGTGAGGCAGTTGGAATTCAAACCCAGACCAGTCTGACAGCATGACAGCAGCCACCACACACCATCCTTGTAAGAGTATTTCAGTATGCAAGTGGAGATGGTTTGAAGTTCACTGAGGTATTAAAAGGCACCACTTTTATTTGGGATGCTGTACTGGCTGGTTTTGTGTCAACTTGACACAAGTTAGAGTTACCAAAGAGAAAGAAGCCACCTTTGAGGAAATGCCTCCATGAGATCCAGCTGTAAGGCATTCTCTCAATTAGTGATCAAGGGGGGAGAGCCCCTTGTAGGTGGTACCATCCCTGGGCTGGTAGTCCTGGGTTCTATAAGAAAGCAAGCTGAGCAAGCCAGGGGAAGCAAGCCAGTAAGTAACATCCCTCCATGGCCTCTGCATCAGCTCCTGCTTCCTGACCTGTTTGAGTTTCAGTTCTGACTTCCTTTGGTAATGAACAGTAATGCAGAAGTATAAGCTGAATAAACCCTTTCCTCCCCAGCTTGCTTCTTGATCATGATGTTTTGTGCAGGAATAGAAACCCTGACTAAGACAGATGGCCACAGTAATATGCTACTTGCCCTTCAGTAATTCAGTAATGTAACCAATGACCATCAAAGCAAGGCAGGGGAGGGACCAGAACAGTAGTTCAGGGACAGTGTAGAGGAAAATCCTAAAAATATTCTCAGGACAAAGTTCTGGGATCTCCCTTTCCTTTATGACATCTTCCAGCTAAGAATTAGCTTCAGGTTCTAATTCTCTTTATAATGTACCCTAAAGTGAAATCCTGGCTGAAAGAGACATGTTCTTTTCTACCCTAAAATCTGACCATATCTTCATGGAAAGCTAACTTGTTCTCTTCCCAGATGAAGACGTCAAAGAAAAGAAAAATAATACATTGTTTCCAATGATCAAAAATTGTTTCATGAGCACTGGTGGACACTGGACACATTGAGGGCTTGAAGGGAAAGTGACCAAATCCCACAACAAAATGACCAAAGATACCAGTGGAAGTGATGTCTCCTTGTGTGGGCCTGGGCTCTTCTGTGTACAAGATAATCAAAGGCATCTTGGGTGGGGTTGGGGGCAGAGGAAGTGAAAGTTGAATCTGAAACTTGTGACTATGTGTGACTAGAAGTTTTTATACTGACGACATCGCATCACTGCTGGATTCATCTTGATCTAGACCAGCTGCAAGGACTCATCGTCACGTTAAATGCTTAGGAACATCGAGTCAGCCGTCCATTGCTCAACCAGGTAGCTGTTATGTCCATGCTGAAGCAACGGTGTTGCCTCTAGTATAAACATTTAGTTTGTAAAACTTTGAAGAATAGATTTTTTTCTACATGAAAGCAGGGCACAAGGAAGTTATTTCTTTAATGACTGTATACATGTCTCAGTCCACTGCTGTGCCTTTTGATTATTTCAAATGTATCGAATTAGACCAAATCATGTGATTATCTGCTCTTCTGTCTATGGATTCTTGATTGATCTTTCTATCATCTCATCTAGCTGGATAGATGTAAACTCACCTTTAGTTTCAAGACTGTGTTGTAATATTTCTTTAAACTAGGTTACAGAGACTGAAGTTAACATGAGTGTGTACCAATGCCATCACATGGTGAGTTTGGTGCGTAGCCCCTAGGTTCCACTAAATTTTGCCTGTGGCTTTTTTTATTTTAAGGTTTATCTTATGTTTATGTATGGATGTGTGCATATGTGGGGGTCACATCATGTACATATGTGCTCGTATTCAAGAAGGCTAAGAGGGGCATCAGATTCCCTGGAACTTGAGTTATAGGTGCTCATGAGATACCCAACGTGGGTTCTGGGAACTGAACACTGGTTCCCTGCCTGAGCAGCAAGTGTTAACTGCTCAGCCATCCAGACCATGCCTATGTATTATTTGGAATTCCATAAGCATAAAACATTCAGAATTCTTCTTCAACAAAAAGATGTTTGTAAATGGGAAAGTTATTTAATAAAAAGGCAAGTCTCTTCCCCCAAACCTTTCCTTAGAAGGAAATCATGAATTTTATAATAATAAAATGTGAACATTGATGACAAAGTTATTTACCTAATTTTGACAATGAAAATAAAAATCTCATGATAAAGATAATAACATTTCTAAATTAGGAAAATTCCAAGCAATGGCATACCCATGACGTGTTGCAGCCATGGAACCCTTGTCTGCCTCTAGGCAAGCTATGGCACTCTGCTGGAGGACTTCAAAACACTGAGGAGTGGCAGTGTATTTTATGGGCAGAATAAGATTATATTTGGCTGCAAATATAAAATGTCCAAAGACATTTTAGTTTAAGGCTTGAACTCCTGTGTGGTAGCTCACGGTCAGTCATACAGAGTCATTTGATCATTGAAGGTTTGCTAGCAAATCAATTAAGTGTTCACTGGGAAAATCTAACATTTTACAAACAACTATTCTCAACCACTCGGGCTCTACCTCAACCCTGTGCGGGCAGAGGGTACCTGCAAAGAACTCAGAAAGATACCCCTACAAAGCAAGACAAAACCCACTTAAATTTTGAAGCCTCAAATAATATGCAAGTTTTAGTTCTGAAACTAAAT
This sequence comes from Rhabdomys pumilio, assembly GCA_030674055.1. Classification (NCBI taxonomy): domain Eukaryota; kingdom Metazoa; phylum Chordata; class Mammalia; order Rodentia; family Muridae; genus Rhabdomys; species Rhabdomys pumilio. The sequence goes on from JANHMN010000013.1 coordinate 7,967,060, forward strand.
AATTAACCTTTGGAACATCTTGACTTATGAATTCACTTTATAAGCCTTCTATTATGATGATTTTTATAGTCTAAATTCTGAATTTTTTTTTTTTTGTGCTAAGGATCAAACCCAGGTCTTGCGCACACAACACAAGTACTCTACCAATGAGCTATATCCTTGATTCCAAATTTGTTTTTATTTTGAATAGATAAAAAATATGAACTTGAGAAAATATAATTCCATATCAACTAGTTTTGGTAAAAATTTCAAGGAAATTAAACATAGATAAATTTAATTTCATAATTTACTCTTTTTATTCTCCTATGTTTTTATTTCATCTTTGAATTGAAGGAAACACATAGAATTGAGGAAAAGTAAAGATTCAGAAAAATGTACCCTTAAGCATAAAATAGACTTCAGGTCATTTACTATACAGAAGAATTTTTTAAATTCAATTTTACTGCTTAGAGATATCCTTTACGTACATGAGGAAAACACAGTTCTAGAAACAACTACTTCAAATGACAATCGTGTCCAGTTTGGTATTCTATGTTAAAAGTTCAAGTAATAAAAAGCTTCACAAACAGCT
>JANHMN010000013.1:7967640-7987372 GCA_030674055.1 Rhabdomys pumilio
ATATGCTTCAAAAATGTTTCAGCTCTAAAGTAGCTTTTGAATGAATTACATTATAGGTTATCATAGGTATTTCTATAAATTAAGCCTAATTATAATTCCATAATTAATTATATAATTGCTCTCATTGTTTCATTTCACTCTGTTCTCAGTGATGTCACAGCTCAAATCCACCACTGAGGTCTTTACAGAGTTAACATATACTCACATCTTTATGGCTTCTGCTTCTAGGAGCCATCAGTCCTTTCAGAACCCTTTAGAAATAGAGACCAGATGGCGTAAGTAGAGATAGTAATGTATTCTTTCTAAGACAACCATGGATTTCAGGTTATTTCTTGTGTGGCAATAGGTAAACACACACACACACACACACACACACACACACACACACACTTTAGCGGAACACCATCTCTCCTGTGTCTGCTTCAGTGAAACGTTTCTTCACATGTTTGCACCAGCAAAACAGCATCCAACTGACTTTCCAAAGAACCCTTAAGTTTCCATTTCACACGTGGCCATTCAAACCGTGCTAATTCCTCCTACAGCTCTATAGGTTATCAGCCTAGCTAGCCTATCAAGCCTAGCTCAGCCCCCATTACTGTTCATCCAGTCCTATTTATACCCTCCAAAAATCACGTGTCTTACCTCAGCTCGAGCATCTGTCTCAGCTGACATCACTCTGCCAATCAGCCAGAGTCCAAGGAAGAGGCAAGAAACTGTAGCACACCACCACAAGTTGTTCGGTGCATTTGTCTCTATGGAGTCCCGACAAATGCAGCTCAACTACACAATGTAATGCAGACCAATACATGTGTGTCATTAGCAAAGAATCCGTCATTAAAAATAAGGTTTTAAAATGTTATGGTTATACACATACAACTGACATGAACATTGAAAATCCTGAGTAATCCCAATTGCACATTGCTACGACTAATGTTTTTGTAATATTGTAAATTTATTTTTGTGAACCTCATACTTGTATAAAACATGTTTTGATCGTATCTTGCTCCCTACTCAGTCTCCAACCCCTCCCACCCTCCCTTCTACATGTTTCCCAGAACTTCGTGCACTCTCTCTTCCTTCCCCCAAACCATCTCTGTTTCACTATGTAACTATGCACTGGCTACGTAGACCAGACTGTCTTATAACTCATAAAGATCCACTTACCTCTGCCTCTCGAGTGCTGCGATTTTAGGCGTGTGCCTGCATGTCCAGCATCCACACCCAGTGAGTCTGTATGCACATGGGTGCCTATAGGACCATCCACTGGAGCATAGGCAACCTTCTAGGGGCCACTTTCCTGAAGAAAGCCACGTCTAGCACATCCAGCAGCCCTTGACTGCTGAGAAGCTCCTCAGATAGAGATGATTAAGCTTAACTGCCAACTTTACTGAACTTGGCACCACCTCCCCTCATCTGTGTAAGGTATGTATGTGGAACCACATGGCTGCGTGCGTATAAAGCTGTTTTCAAGGAGGTGTAACAGGAAGAAATGCCCACCGTGTGCATGAGCTGTACCATCCTTCTTTGGTTCCTAACTAAAGGAAGAAAAAGGAAGAAGCCAGGGTGGCCTCAGGAGCCCTTTCTCTTTCCCGATCTTCCCAGATATGAGCGAGCGCCTCTCCAGCATCCGCGTGCATCCAAGAGCTGCTTCAGCTGTAATACCTTTCCAGACATAACGCATTCCAACCACGAGCCAAACAAGCCCTTCTTCCCTTAATTTGTTTTTCTCTTAATTTGGTCACAGCAACGAGAAAAGTAAGTAATGTTTCTGCTTTTTAAAAACCAGGGGTAATAACTGCAAGTGAGAACGTTTGGAGCCGGTGGGAGGGGCGGAATTGAATCCCAGTGAAGGGGCAGTCCTGCCCTCAGTTGTGTTGCAGGAAGATCACTTTTGACCCAGATAGCCCGCACCTGAGCAGCAGAGAGCAACACTGCCTTCAGCTCTGCAGTGTTCAGGTTAGGACCAACAGAAAATCAATCCCTGAGTCTTCCTCTGAAGTTTCTGAAGCTAGTGTTGACCCAAATCCAGCCGAAGCAGCAAGGAAGGCAAGACCCTTGTTCCAAAGGAAGGCAGAGCGCTGTTTTCGCCAGTCTGCCACGTTCTGAGAAAGTGCTGTTTCTTAACTTCTGCACGTTGAGAACAGGGTAAGAAGTGAAAAGGCACATGCAATGAGAAGAAAACATCATGCAAAGAAACAGAGAAATTACTAAACAGAAAGCAAAGATACCTGCAATACGCAGAGCCAGCTCTGTATGCTCAAGGCTTTACACAGTGGGAAAGTTGGTGAACATATCTGAAAGATAGGAAAATTCAGTCATTAATATTCTCACAGCAAACATTAAAAAGAACGTGTAAGAGTTGGCTTGAAGAAAGAGCGACACACGCTGTCCAGGTGAGTACAGAGAAGAATGGGCGTGACCGAAATTGCCTTTAAGATTGACAGCTGGGGGTCAGATGACGTCACCCTAGGAGGAGAAAGCAAGGATGGCAGAAGAGATGTTAGAAACTATTTTGCTTAATTTTTTTTCACTGTCAGCCCCTGATTTAGACAGCCTGTGAAACACATCCAGCAAACATCAAAGTTGGGGCAGCCTACATCTGGGCAGCCCATATTGAAACTGCTAAAAAGTAGAAATAATTCTTATAACTTTAAGAATATATTTTAGCTGCTTCTTGGACTTTCGGCTGAGATAAGCAAAGGTACTTTCTTGTGCTTTATTTATTTAATTAGTAAGGAGCTGGACGAAGGTGTGCATCAGTAAGACTGGCCTGCGGAGATCAGAAGATAACTCGTGGGAGTCAGTTCTCCCCTTCCACCAAATGGCTTCCAGAGATTGTACTCAGGTCATCAGATTTGGGGGGGGAAGAGAAACTACATCTACCCACTGATGCCCTAAATGTAAACTCTCAAAAGCAAAATACACAAGCCTGAAAAAGGAAACTTTCATTCTGAGGAAAAAAAAGCATAGAGAAGAGATCTTAGCTACCTTGATGAAAGACTGGAAACAAATAGAAATTCTCAAGAAGAGTTCTGAGAATAGCAAAATACATTTCAAAAGTTCACCTTCTCTGGAAAAACAACGAAATGGGAGCATGGCCCACAGGGCCTGTGTTAGGCAAATTAGTAACACCAAGTCCGCAGGCCAAAGGGGAATTTATAGGACCTGTAGGAAGCCACAAAGAGCATGAGGATTCAGCATGTGAACTTAACTTTTAGATTTTTATCTTCCTAAAAGTCACATCACAAACTTACAATTCTAACTATGATCGAGGTATGTGTTAATCTGAGGGTGAAAGGCACTATGGAGTTTTATGAATCACAGCACAATTGTGCCTTATAATGTCTAGAAAAAAATTGACATAAAGATGTTCAGCTAAAATTTCAAAGTAAGAATTAAAATCAGCTATAAATTGTACATAAGGAAACAGGAACAAGACAAACGCAGGGATAGATAGCACCAGGAGATGGCCTAGTGGGTAGTGCACTCCTAATCTTAGCACTCTTGAGCTGGAGACAGAATCATGGGCTTGGCACCCAACTAAACCAGCTACAATCTATAGGCTCTTGGTTCAGGTGACAGGCTCTGCCTCTGTATATAAGGTGAAAACAGATTAAAGAAGACACCTGGTATCAACTTCTGCGCTGGCTAATTTTAAACCGTGATGACACAAGCTAAAGTCACTGGAGATGGGAGAACCTCAACTAAGAAGAGCCTGGAATCAGGCTATAGGCAAGCCTGAGGTATTTTCTTAATTAGCAATTGATGGTAAAAGGCCCAGTCCACGGTGGGTGGTGCCACCCTGGGCTGCTGGTCCTGGGTTCTATAAGAAAGCAGGCTGAGCAAGCCATGATGAACAAGCCAGTAAGCAGCACTCCTCCATGGCCTCTGCATCAGCTCCTGTCTCCAGGTTCCTGCCCTGCTTGAGTTCCTGTCCTGACTTCCTTTGATGATGAAAAGTGATGTGGAAGTGTAAGCCGAATAAACCCTTTCCTTTCCTACTTGCTTGGTCATGGTGTCTCCTAGCAACAGTATTAACCCTAACATAGACCACCTCTGTCCTACATATACATGTGACTACATCCACACACATATGTGTAAATACCAATATGTACAAATATGCATTTATATCATGCAAACACACATTTACATCACATACATATGTACATAATAAAATGTTTTTATTGTTTTTTTTTTGTTTTGGTTTTATGTATGGTTTTTGTTTTGTTTGTTTTTTTAGAAAGTAGATGACATTAGTCAGAAACAAATATTAGTATGGCAAACCTAAACCAAATTGTAATATATTAAATGGACAAAAATCAATCAATCAATCAATCAAACAAACAAACAAAAAAAACATAATTAAAAGACAGAGAGCACAGCACTACTTGCCGATTGTGAATCTATCTTGAATAGGGAAATGAATTTGATTCTGGGAACCATAGAAGATGCTGCCTATCTGGCAGCCTTCCTGACTGACTCGTGTATTGAGAGCAGTGACACTGAAGTCAGGAACTGGGTTATGATCATTCAGTGACTCAGATATATGCTATTAAGTCTCCGAGGTTAGCTCCAATGATTGTTTAGAATTTGGAGCTCTGTATTTATTTGCCTAGGAGGAGCTCATGGAAACCTATAGAGCTGTAGTGAATAGAATACACTGGTTTAGTTGGTTCTAGATTCTCTGTCCTTGAGGCACCATGTAGTTCTTATGGCCTGCAGCTACATGGATGGCTCTCTGGGCCTTGCATATGTGAGCAGGTTAGGGGTTAGGGCACAGTTGTATGGGTGTCCTATTGATGAGCTGTATGCACGAGTTCCTGTCAGATCTCATTTTGATATTTATGAAAGGGGTTTCTTAATCCCAAGGTTTGAAGGGTGCCATTTCTCAAGTCCGTCACAGCCCCTGTCAGTCATTGCTCCTCACACACATGCCAGCCATTGGTTCTGTGTATGATACAATGAATGCTGGGACTCAATTTCCTACTGTTGCCAGGGATTCAACAGAATTTATTGGAATGAATACCTACCAGGGTAAGTGCGAGAACTCCGTGCACCTTCTTTTTCCTCCTCTCTATCGCTTTCTATGTCTTTATACCACAGCCCTTCACATTTAGTTCATACACCTCTCTCCAATGACTGTATTTTCAGCTGCAGCTCTGAAGATGGCACTGAGAGGCGGAGGCATGCGTTTCCATGCCCAGTCTCTGAAAGTTTATCAGGAGCAGCCCTTTGAGTTTTATCAAAAGACCTGAGCGTCTGTTGAGACGGCCATCACATTCTCTTCTTCCTTTTCTAATGTAGTGATTTACATCAACTCACTTGAAAGGTCAGCTAAAGATAAAGACAGTAAGAAGACTTACTTCCACAGTATCTTTAATAGAGGCTATACTAATCAACATAGTATGCTTTTTGGTAAGACCATAGGTTAGAGATCTCGGAATAAGACAGGTACCTATGGAACGGAGCCAGGCAAGTGCAGGCAGATGCTGCTCACTCCTGAGCTGACGCCAATGTTGAATGTCCTGGAGCTGTAGCAGACACATGTCAGAGAAAATTTAACCACCACATCATTTCACACACAAACTTTGACTTGTGGATATCCCAAACACAAAGTCTGTCAACACAGGTCTTCTTAAGCATCTCTTTTAAGGGCAAACACAAGCAACCATTTTAACAGTAAAGGTTGACTTAGTGGAAATACACCTTTAAATAAAATAAGAAACCTTTGAAGATTGGGAAAAAATTCTCAGAACAAGGATTTTCTTCATTATGTTTTATTAAGATTCTACAAAAACTCCATCTATCTATCTATCTATCTATCTATCTATCTATCTATCTATCTATCTTACAAGAAGATGTGTGCATAAAAGAAGGATGTGCTCTGAGCTTTGGGACAAAGGGAGGTATGAAGATGTCCACTGAGCTGTGGACTAGACCCAACATCAGCAGCCATTGTGAATGAGATTCCCATGTCCCAGTCAGCAAATAACAATGAAAACAAACAAAAGATACATCGGCTGCAGGTGAGGTGCTTGCTGTGGGCAGGATTATGTCCTAACAAAATCACACATTGAGGCTTTAGCTCCCAATATCCAAGAATATGACCATGCTTGGAGTCTTTAAGACAATGGTTAGGGCTAAAGTAGGCTTTAAAGTTGACCCCAAGCCAACCTGACCAATGTATTTATAATGAGAGAGAGAGAGAATCCAGGTGAAGTGGCCTGCTCAGTAAAACACTTGCCTTGGAAGCATGACAAGGCCCTGTTCTCCAGAGCTCACATTTCTCAAAACCTTGACCAGTGAAGCAAGCTGCTGTCGGGGGTGAGGCAGGCGGAATCTGCAGGGCCACTGACCAGATAGCCCTGCCTACCTGGGAAGACCGAGACCCTGTTTAAAAGGAGGTGGTCAGTACCTCTAGCTTCCACATGCGTGTACATAATGTGTGTATTTTCATGATTACACTTCATTCACTCTCTCTCTCTCTCTCTCTCTCTCTCTCTCTCTCTCTGTCTCACACACACACACACACACACATGTGCATATACATATGGACTTTTAGATACATACTCACACACATGCATACACACTCATACACACATGCACACACACAAACTCTCATATACACACTCACACACAGATGCACAGACACTCACACACACATGCATACACACATACATACACACATACACTCACATATACATACACATATACACTCACACACACTCACATATACACATATACACACACATACATATACACACACTCACACACATACATACCTACTCATGCACGCACACACACACACATGCATGTGCACACACATGCACATGCATACACACTCACACACACACTCACACACATACATACCTATTCATGCACGCACACACACACACACACGCATGTGCACACACATGTACATGCATACACGCTCACACACACATACTCACACACACTTATACACACATGCACACACACATTCACACACTCACATGCTAGAGGGGAAGAGAAAGTGACAGATACTAGAGTTGCATGGGTGTGAGGGAAGGCGGTGTGGGGAGGGACATTTGAGGAGAGTACGTGCCAGAGGGCAGACTTATGCACGGGACCCTGCAGGCCCTTCAGCCTGGCCTCCTGTATTAGAGGAAGCCTTTCTGTGTGCTTCGTTCAGACTGATGCAATGAGGAGCAACTGCTGAGCATAGCTGGAGGGAAAGTCAGTGACAGAACACGGAGAGCAAATTGGCAGCTGGCTTTATTGTCCAGCATCCAGCCGGTGCCAGCCATTCTGGTCCACAGAAAAACACCTATCCAAGAGAAGGCCGTGCATATGTTCAGATACTGACACACACACAGTGATGCACACAGATTATTGGTTCATGGAACAAAGCAGGGAAGGGGTGCTTTAATTTCACAGGCTGGGGGAAGGATCAACGAGAAACGTGGAAGATGGAAGACTAGGAGTCCCACGCTAGTTGAAAATGACTTATAGTGTTCAGAAATATGCCCCCTCTGTCATTATCTTCATATGCATCAGTAATGCAAAGATGTCTAGAAACACCTGGGCTTTGACAGTGGTTGTGGTCAGTAGACATACAGAAGTGGGTGTGAAGTCAGCCTTGGTTCTTGTTGATCCGAGCAACCTGAGTATAGAAGCGCTCAGCAAATCTGGCTCAGACCTGTGCTGGTTTTCTCACTGGTGATGAAAAAGTTGATACATACGGGAAGACACAGGACAAGAATGGCTCCCTAGCAGCAGACAAGGAAAGGAGTCCCACTCTTAACTCTGCTCCACCACTGAGGGTGAACCACTGTAGGACAATCACAGTCTCTCTACTCATACCTCAGAGTCTTTGGGTGGAAACCTGCCTTTTGATATGGTTGAAACTATTTGGACCAGGGGAGTGTGCCCACTGGGACAGACAGGATTGCTGGTCCCCTAATGATCATTCCTGAAACTGATCAGAAATTCGCTTCAGATTTGCTGGAACACTCAAGGCCTTGCAGAGAGCTACTGGGTTTTCAGATAGGACGTCACAGAGGCAGGGGATTCAGAGGTCATACCATCCTCACTAAGGCTTCTAAGTCTGGCGTTTTTGGTTTTTAGAGGCAAAATGGCAAATGTAACAGATGCCACCAGGAGCCTCTTGTCCCGCCTCAGAGCAGCTGGCTGCTTACACAGTGCTGGAGTCTGGTCCCAAGACCTCAGAGGACCCATCTTACACAGGTCTCTCTCTGCAGCTGTATTGTTCTCTCCTGGACTGAGAGGAAGAGCCCCTCCCCCAAGACTCTGATGCCATATTGATCTTCTTCCTGTTTCCCTGGACACCAGGTGGCCCTGGCTGTTCCCTGGGAAGGGACAGCGGAGCAGCAGGAGCCCAGCTGCCTCAGTGAGAGCATGTGCAGTCTGGGTCTCTCTGGCCCCAGACTGTGCAAGGATCAATGCAGCAGCAGGACTTTCTCTATGTCGCTTTTGAACATTATTAACAGTGGGGAGGGAGAAAAGCAAATGGTTGGATGCACAGGAGAGAAAGCTGGGCCTACACCATGGCTGCTGTCTGCAAACTGAAGTTTTCTTGTCGTGTGTGTGTGTGTGTGTGTGTGTGTGTGTGTGTGTGTGGTGTGCACACACACTCAGGTGTACAAGTACACACACATGTGTATGTGTCTGTGTGTATGTGTGTGCATGCTGAGGTGTGCAGGTGCAAATATGTGTGTCTCTGTGTGTGCACACACGAGAGTATGCATGTGTGCTTGTGTGTGTATATGCTCAGGTGTGTAGGTGCACTTGTGTGTGTGCAGTATACGTGCATGCACATGTGTCACAGGATAACCTTCCTGTTGTCCTACAGATACTACCTACTTTGTGGGTATATTTATGTTTGTTTGTTTTTGATTTGGTATGAGATAATGTCTCTCACTGGACTAGAACTCGCTGAGTGAGCTGTTTGGCTGGACAGCAAGTCCCAGAGATACCTGTCTCTGCCTCCCAGTGCTGGGCTTATATATCCATATCACTACACCCAGGGTTTGTTATTTCCATGTGTTCTGGAGTGTCAATTCTGATTCCCACACTGGCAAGGCACACATTTTATTGACTGAGGAATCTCCCTAGCCCTCTTGGCTTCCTTCACCCTGATCATCCTGGCACTAAGTGGCACAGGGTGAAAGCCAGGCCATGGTTTTTTATATCAGAAGTGTAGCCAGCAAGAGGTGCAGGACCGTTTGCGGTGCCCTCGGTGAATCATCTGATGTTGGTCGGTGTGTTAGGGTTCTTCCGGATGCTCCAGCTCAGGCAGCACAGTGTGATCTGAACTCAGCCTGGCGCCTCAGTGTAGACAGCGGGCTGCACGCGGAGGGTGTGTGCCGTTTAATCAGCTCCGGCACATCTGTCTTCACACAGTTGGACTCCTTCACGAGTCACCCTAACTACCTTAACATATGTAGAGCCAAATTAAAATTACTTTATCAATCCTGCATTTTCAGCGTCCCCATCTTTGGGTTATTTCCTACCCATGTGTTCATGATTTCAGCAAAGTCGTCTCAGTCAGGAGATGCTCCTTGCAGGGAGGGGTGGCAGGGCAGAGCAGAGGAAAGGGGATGTGTGATTTAGCAGGGTTTTAGCTGTCTGTACTCCCAACCTGATGCTTTACAGTAGTGAAATAGTCAACCATTTTTTCTCTCTGTCTTATGGAATAATATGTCTTTACCTGGATTATTTTTAAAGTAAGTTACCTTTTGAGTTGAAGTGGGATTAGGGGATATAGGAAAAAAGAATAATCTTTGAAACATCACCTTTGGAAGGCAGCAATATCTCCCCCCAAATATTCTGTTAACAATTCTATGAAATGCTTCTCATTACCTCCTTGAAACTGTCAAGTGGAGCTGAGACGTATTCTTAAGGACCCACAGGTAATGGAAGTGAGGAGAGAAGACTGAAGAATCAATTATGGAAGCAGGTTGAGTCCTGAAAAACATCTAAGGACAGTACAGAGCCTGAAAAAGAGACGAGCCATCACACACACACACACACACACACACACACACACACACACACACACACCAGGTACAACTTGTCTCCTAGTCTCCATTACTTGCTTAAGCATGAATCTTAGGCAGGCCATCCTCAGGGAAGCAGAAGCCCACCCTTACCCTTGTTTCAAATCTGCCATGCAAACCCAAGGTGCCTCTTATGCCCCCGCCCCCCTCATTGTTCAAGACACTTCTTAGATGACAACGAAAGCATAAATAAGTCAGATACAAAGCCCATCAATATATCGACATGTTCAGCCCTGACACCCAGAACACACGGATTTGATTCCTTTGACATTGGAGTGTTGCGACCTCGCATAGCATCTGTTAAGATACTTAGAAGGTGTGCTCGCTGGTTGGGAAGAATTAACCCTTCCAGGGACAAACACTGAGTTTCAAATTTTCCAGGTGAAAACAGTCTAAATGAAACAGGAAGGAAGCTGAAATATTACTGACTGTAATGCATTTTGAATTGCCACAAGTGACCACTCAAATGTATTTTGCACAGTGGCCTCATTTCAATTTGTCTTCAAAGGTCCAGCCCCAGATTCGAGCAGCTGTTCCTGCTCCTCTGCCTGTTTTTCTCCATGGCATTGTGCTCTGTCTGTATCCGGTCTCCCCCTTGAGAACTCCAGGCCTTCGTTCTGTTGCTATGTTACCTCCCCAGAATGACTTCTAGTGAACCTGCATGAGTGTTTCTCCAGAATGCGTGGCCACAGCAAGCGTTCCCAGGCCATCAGACAAAAACATTTCCAAAGTCAAGGCAGTGCCACCTTCTGCAGCCAAGCCAGGGTCTTCCCAGGGATCTGTTCTCACCAACAAGTAGGATTGTCAGACTTCGGAACTTTTGCCAATCTGGTGGGTGCAAATGGCATCTCATTATTGTTTTAATTTGCATTTCTCAGATTACTAATGAGAATAAGCAGCTGTTTCTGTGTTTGCCTGCCATATTTCCCCTCTGCAGTGAACCTATTAGGTTGCTTGCCTTTTATTACTGATTTGAGAAGTTTTTTTCTGAAATATATATTTCCCGATTAATTCTTTGTTAGATAAATGTATTGTAAATCTGTCCCCCCCCCCAGTGATGATTTGTTCTTTTTGTTTTCTTTGTGTGTTTTGGGACAGGGAAGCGCTTCATTTAATATCATAAGAGGTCTCCATCCGTGTCCTGCTTGTTTTTTTTTTCAAGGCCTTCTACATCTGGTGCCCACTTTAGCAAAATGTCCCCTGGCTTAAGACTGTGCAGTTATTAAGTGGAATTTTGTAGTCATCATTCTTAATTTTCTGCTATTAATTAAATGTTCTTAATATAAGTGAGTTGATCGATGTACGTGGAGAGTGGAAACAAGGGTGGGGTTTTACCCCAGTCATAACAGAGTCTCCCTCACCCTTCCTTAAAGACCTCATTCACCTCTGATCCTGTATCATCTTCCTTCTGTTCAACAAGGAAACGAACAAACACTTTCCAAAAAGGCAGAGGTACTTGTAATACAATTTTATAATCAACACTTGTCAAAGATACAATGTATCCTTAACTAAATGAAGAATCTTCAGAGACTCGGAGGCCAGATTCTGTTTACCGGAACGTAGGAGAACAGACTTAAAGCCTTCGAGAGTGAGATCTAGTAGGCACAGAGCTGGCTGACACCTTTCAGACCTTTTTCACATGAGTAAATGTTCAGGATCCAGGGTATCTACTGATATTAAACCGATATTCAAATCAAACAACTACCGAAAACAAATTACAAAGAAATTTGTGTTAAAGCAATTCTTTGTTATACATATAATTTTGCCATTTACTTGACAAAGGCAAATTTGCATACCAAGATGGATGTATTTGTTTTACATGAAGAATGAAACTGCGGCTGAATATTTGATACTGCAGAACACAGCACACCCTCGCTGTTTAGAGTTGATTGACATTTTGATGATTAAATCATCCACGCTGAGAATACCATTTCACATAAGTGCACAATACCAAGCGGTAAAGTGTACTTAGGGTTTTTTTTTTTTTCAGAAATTTCTAGAAATTCTCTCCTAATCCCAAGTCAAAGTTTAATTAATAATTTTTAAATGAAAAAAAAATTTATGCCAGCAACTCAATAGCAATTTATAAAACCAAACATTTCTACCAAATTTTATATTTTTGAGGAATAGCAGTATAGAAATGTTAGAAATCTTTGTTTTCTGTAATTAAAGAATCATGTTTCTATGGGAACAGACCATTTTATATATCTAGTAAAAACTCTGCAATTCATAATATAAAATCGTCTTGAATCTGTTTCAGATGGTGTGAATTGCGGCCCAGTGCTTGTGTATTTTGCTTTCATTACCAAGGGAATACCTCAGATTCACGATGCATTTGATTTTGAATTGTTTGATTGGTGGTATATTCAGAAACCTTTGACTATTGCCAGATATTTCATTAAACCTACATCCAATCAAAGAACCCCGAATGCAATCCAAAATTTAAGGAACCACCTAACACACAGCAAGGAGATGTGAGGCTTTGGGTGGTCTTCCCCATCGGATATAGGTTGTTTCTATTTTTGAGTTTCAGAACCATGTGTGCTTTCAAGACCCACTTGGAGGAGTTGGGACCTTGAGAAGAGACGTTAGTTAAAAAGGGATTGTATCTTAAAAGCCTTCACAGGTGATCCAGTTGTTCCAATATTTTCTAGACCAAAAGTTCTTAAAGCAGGCGCAGAATTGCTCAGTAGTAGACCGGAAGTTCTTAAAGGAGCAGGCACCAGAATGCCTCAATGGGATGCTAACCTCAGGTGTGAACCTACCTCATGTTGTGGTTCAGATTTGAGCCTGCGACTGAATTTTTAGCAAGTCTCCAGGTGCTGTTGCTCTGGAGTTCATCTTGCTATTACTAATACAGGTGACTGAAAAGACGGTTTATTATTTGTTTATATCTGGCCTTGAGATGAGTCTTCCTAAGAGTCACAGCATGATCCCAAATATTTGTAAAGTCTGTCTTCTAGTCCATTAATCTATTTCTACAAGGTATCTTGAAGTTTTATATCAATTATGGGATGTCCTTTAAGGTCTTTTCCTCTTTGTTGTAAGAGTGGCTTAATTGTCCTTAGAATTTTTGTTACAAATTGATTTGATGTGATTTGAGATTGCGTTGTAAAAGAATTCCTCAAAAAATGTAAATAAATCTGGCATGAATTAATATCTATTTTTCTTATGAATACCCTTGAAGGATGCTGTTCATTCATTCAGCTCCTGGTTAATATTTTTCAATAAAATGTTATTTTCTACATGTGTTTTGTGCTTAACTAGATTCACTTCTGTGCATTTTCTAGAGTTATTTTTAAGAATGTCTTTCTTGTTAAAAGATTCGTTTCAGAGGAATGCTTATTCCATTTGGTTGAGTGAGAGAACTAGAATGCTTTGATTTATATTTAATGTTTGATTTTGTTTATTTGTTTGCTAGGTTGATTGGTTGGTTGGTTGGTTGGTTGGTTGGTTGGTTGGTTGGCTTGAGACAGGATTTCTCTGTGTAACATAGCCCTGGCTGTCCTGGAACTCACTTTGTAGACCAACTGACCTCGAAGATCTGCCTGCCTCTGCCTCCTGAATGCTGTTATTAAAGGTGTGTGCTACCACATTCTGCCTGACATTTTTTTTAAATACTTTTTAATTATTTTTTATATAATTTTCATTGGTTGGGTTTTTGGTACATTTATTTTTAGCAATTTAGAAGTCACATTTTAAATTTTCTTTTAAGAGTAGTTCTAAATTATTGTCATGAATGTTCAGTATTACCATGCCGGCAGGTGCTTTCCTTTAAATTGCTTTCAAATACACAAGAATCTGAGAATGCATTTGTTACTATTGTGAGACTTTGCTTCTGTCAGTTTTGAAAACCATCATGATTATGCATTTACTATTCTATATCAACAACTCGTGTTGACTGTATCACACCTCGGCATCTTGTTCATGCCTCTTGTTTTTAATACGCTTTTGTTATAAATACCATCTCTAGAAGCTTCCTCTGTGAACTTTACTCCATAGTAAACCCTTAAGTTTGTATTTGGTTGGGGCTATCTCAGTTTTATTCTTCTTATAAAATATCACTTTTACTGGTTAGAAAATTCTAGGCTGCTCTTTCTTTTCCCCTCATTAGTGCTTTAAAGATAACAAATTCTTTCTTGCCTTCCAAACAGTGTTCCTCCAATGTTAGCATGTCTGCTGTGGATGTTTCTCTTATCCTTCCAGGGGTGCATTAAGCCTAGATATGATTACTTCATGGAATGCTTTAGTCCCTATAAGAGCAACGATTTCACTCTACTGACTTTGTCCTATGCACCACATCTCACTATTTTATAGTTTTTCTATAGACAAGGTGATTTCTCCAACTCTGCCTTAGAACTCCTTAATTCTCTTTCCAATAGAGTCTAATGTACCGTGTAAGACATCAACAAAATCTCCATTTCAGAATGTTTTCTCTGTCATAAAACATGCATTTCCATCTTCCATGTGTGTTTGAGACTCAGTGTATCATTCTTATCTTTGCATATAACTCCTCTGTGGTCTGAACGAACCATAGTTTATCTCCCCAGCCACTGACAGAACATGGGCTTCTTGCTCACAAGTTTGAGCCATTGTGAACAATGCTGTCATCCAGGCAGGTGTGGTGTAGACCTAGCTTTTCAAGTTGGAGGGGAAATGACAAGAGGTTATTGTTCTATATGACAAGGATGGCTTTGGTGTTATAAGAACCTGTAAAACTCTTTTTCATTTTGGCTATGCAATTTGCAAACAATGAGTCTCTGTTGACTTACGTCTTTGTCAACACTTGTTATTATAGTTAGATTTTAGCCATTTCCACGGGTGCGGGGTGGTGTCTAATTTGCATTTATGAGTTATGGGAGCTCTTTTCTCTCCTGTAGGTCTTCTTGGTAAGGCAACTACTCAGGTCTATTAATCATCTTGTAACTGAGTTGCTTGTTTTGTGAACAATGAGTTTTAAGTGTTCTTTATAAGTTGTGAATTCTATTCCTCTTTTGTGATATCTTTTGCAGAGATCCTGTAGGATGTGGCTTGTATTTTCATTCTCAGTAAAGACACGCGTTCATTTTGAGGAACTCAGCCCATGTGGATGCTTACTCATGGACCAGGCTCTTTGTCTTGCATCTAAAACCTCATCAAACCTAAGGCTATCCAGTTTTTTACCTAGTACCTGGGTTTGTGGTTTCGAATTTTATATTTAGATCAACATAGCAACAGTTCATGACACACTCACCCTTAGGACTGATTCTTGTGAAAGGTTTAAGATCCATATTTAGATTCTTCTCTAATACTGATGTTGAATGCCAACATGTTGAGAAGATGACCTCTGCCACACTCGGTAGCTTCTGCTTCTTCTTCATTGTCAATGATCAATAGACTGTGTTTACCCAGGTCATTTCTAGGGGCCCTATTCTATTCAGCTCTTTCATTTGCTATACTGCAGTGCCGTGGTTTCTAAAGTTTATGTTAACTGTTAAAGTCAGGTACAATCACTCCTCCAACTTTTTTTCTTTTCTATTAGTTTCATAAAACTTAATAATTATATACACATCTTAAAATCTCACACATAAGGATTTAAAATCTACAGGCATTATAGTCTGATTCTGCGTTTGTTGCTTTGTGGGTTGCTTTTTTTTTTTCTCAATGTGTATTTAAAATAGTGTGTGCATGCTTCTAAGGTGGTTTGTGAAGAAATTCTTGGAGGTTAGCATAAAGGTGTTCTTCCTCATTAAAGATGTGTGCTTCTTGTCATACTGCACTGTGAGGCTGTGGGCTGTGGGAAGCAGCTGGGCGCTTGGTTGAGCACAGGCTTCGAACCCCGGACCCTAATGGGACAGAAGGTGTTCAGCTTTGTTCCTGTGTCCTGGTTCCTCCACAGCCCTCCCAAAGAGAGGTTTGCTTCCTCCAGCACAGATAGAGGGCATGACTACAAGCCTCAGGGCCTCAAGATATCTACATACTAATGAGATACCTGAAGGCCAGAAGGCATAGCCAATTAACCAATCCTTCTTAGAACCTCCTCTCTCCTCCCTCCCTATTTAACTCAAGTCTGCCCTGAGTTTGTTGGGGGCAACGGGGGTGAGGGGGGGGTAGGGTGGGTGTGCAGCCCTTCCTGCCATGACAATGAACCTTGTAAAACCATGGACTTTCTTGTGTCTTTGGGGCTTGCTTTGGAGAACCGTGGAGGGGACCTCCGAGTACTGAGCAGTCGCCTAATCTCCCACCTAATCTCCAATGGAGAGCTTCTCTGCAGTCTAGTCTGGAGGCCCTGCTAACTCAAGCAAGCTAGCTGAGCCATCGAGTCAGCTAAGCAAGTGAAAGTAAGAAAGAGTCTCTTTCCCACAGAGCACTGTCAAGGGCTTCCCTCCCTCTTTTGGCTGCAGGCCAGCCCTGTACTCCCCTAGTCTCTGTTCTTCTGAGGCTCTCAGTAGCATCTGGGAGCCTAAGAACAGACCACCGGCCTCCCGGGTCAGCCGCCTCGGCCCGGAGGCACCCACTCAAAGGCCCTGCCCCTGCGGGACCTCAGAGTGAGATCTCCCAGTGCCCATGCGTAATCCTGTACCATCTGCCCAGTGCCACGAGTGAACTCAGTCAAAATCCTGTGCTTCTGCTGCCC
The DNA here is from genome assembly GCA_030674055.1 of Rhabdomys pumilio. Taxonomy (NCBI): domain Eukaryota; kingdom Metazoa; phylum Chordata; class Mammalia; order Rodentia; family Muridae; genus Rhabdomys; species Rhabdomys pumilio. The sequence goes on from JANHMN010000013.1 coordinate 7,984,315, forward strand.
AGAGCTGCGGTTCTAGCAGACTGGGAGGCAGATCCGCAGGAACCACAACAGCCCAACAGAATCCACCACCCATGCCCACAAGCGAGCTAATCACCTCCACACTGCACCATTCATGAGGGAATGGTTGCTGAGATCACTACTCCCTGAGGACAGAGAGTTGAGAGATGTAAAACTTCAGAAGATTTCTGGGAAAACTCTTCACATAAAATAAAGACATACACTTTATCATATTCCACGAGTTAGGAATGAATTGCTTAATAAAATCAAGATGTCTATTTATTTATTTATTTATTTATTTATTTATTTATTTCATTCAGGTTCTGTTTTGAGGCAAGGTCTTATGTAGGCCTAGTTTTCCCTAAACCTCCTTATGATACGGAAGACAACCTTGGGTTCCTGGTTTTCCTGTCATTAATCACCCTCAAGTGTTGGCATTATAGATGTGTACAATCACGCCCAGCCTAGGATGTCCAAAAAACCTGAACTTTGAGTAAGCAGTAAATGAAACATTAGTATAGGTATTTCTTATCCATATATTAAAGAAATAATTTTATACGTTTGAAATTCGATCTTACCAGTAACCCAGGAGCCTTAGCTAAGGCACTTTTAAAAACAATTCATCCTCTTCTTTAAGATGAACTTGGAGTATTTCTGTCCCAAACTGCTAGGCTATGGAAGTGGTATCTGTCTTGTCAGAAAGACTCTAGCACTAGTGACAGCAGGAATCAGCAACCTCTGTACTTGAGAGTCTACAAAGACACCCCTAGTTCAGAATGGCACCAGGATTTTGAAAATCTGTTCAGTATACAGAAGTATTTGGTCTCCCAAAAGATTCTCCTGACATTTAAAGCAAAAACACCAACTGGAGTGAGTGTGTGTGTGTGTGTGTGTGTGTGTGTGTATGTGTGTGCGTGTGTCTGCCTCTGTGTGTGTCTGCCTCTGTATGTGTGTATCAATGTGTGTGTGTCTTTGTCTGTGTGTGTCTCTATGTGCTTGCTTGCTTGAGCATGTGTATGCACTGTCAGATCACTGGAAGACAGGATTCTGAGTCCATAAAACTCCACAGGATCCTTTGCATAAAGCCCATCCTGATGCTACCAGTGACTTTCGTAGTAGGCTGTGGCATCATCAGAGTCAGTCAGCATCCTCACGATGCCTCAGTGCATATGGAAGATCCTGGAGGAACATTTGAAGGCCCCATGTCCAGTCTCCAAGCAGCACAGTCAAAATGGGTATCTGAAAAACCAGAGGAAGAGGAACTGGTATTTGTATGTTGAGCTATGTGTAGCTCTGCTGCTGGGACAATGAGAGGGACTGAGGCATGGTCCACTGAATATCACTGGGACAATAAGAGAGTCAAGGCATATCTCATGACTTACTGTAACTGGAGATTCTGATTTTAAAAGATATTTAAGTAATCCTTTTGCCCTCCTCCAACCCCAAATTCTTGCAGATCATTAATGTTTGACTGTTTGACCAATGCTCTCCTGTCCCCCGCTTTGGTTCTCTGTGTATGCATTCTTTTCAGAACTGTGAAACAAACAAATCACTTGGTGTCAGACACCAAACCAGAGGAATGGCATATCCACTTGAAGAATGCTAGAAAAAAGAAAAAGAAAACAATTACAATATATACTAGAAAATGGAGTTGATCAAGATGAAAACTGTCATCAGTCAAAACAAAAGATAAAAATTTAAAATACACAGAAAACAGGTGCATTAAAATGAGGTTCCGTATATGACAAGCACCCACTCCATAACAGCGGTAGAACAATTAGAATGCACGTGAACCCGATTCGGGAACAAAGCAACAATCCTCACGGAGAGGGGGCGCAGACAAACACGCAAAGGAGTTAAGATAATTGGAATCAAATGGCAAGCGAACCCCTGGAGACATAACTGAAATAGGAAAGGTAAAACTCACAAAGAATGATCCAGGGAGACCTGAATATGCTAACCACTGAAATATTAAAGATTATCACAGTCACACCTTCAGAAAAAGACACAGGTGCTCTATTTAAAAATCGGACAGAGCGCCATTGAGATAGCACAACAGGTAAATGTGATTGCCACCAGACCTGATGACCCAAGTTCAATTCCCACAGAGTGAAAGAGCATAACAGACTCCCACCAGCCATCCTCTAACACCCACGTGCATGTCAAGGCATGTGTGCAAATACACAGACACATAAATAACTATAAAAACTAGAAATAAATGTCTTATGAAAATAACTAATGTGGACATTTATTTACACTGTTCATTTTTTAATGAATGTTGCCCATTTTAAATCTTGACTCTGGCTACAGATTTGGAACCTTACTTGAGATATTTAAAACAAACAGCAAGAAACCTGAGGTGGATGTGAACACTTTTCATTGGAGAAAATGTTAAATAAACATAGGAGAGTCATCCTATGGGATATTATGCAGATGTTAGGAAAGGCAATGCTGAGTTCCACCAGCTGCTGGGAGAACAGTAGTACAGGTTAAAAACACGTAGATGTGTGCACCGTGCGTGTCTTAGCTTTACGAAGGAAGTTGGATCCCTCAGTGTGTTCTCGCTGAAACATGCAGAATGGCCAGAGACTAGGAATGTACAATGGTTCAATCTAGCATGCGGGAAGAGGATGACAGGGAACAAGGGAGCAGACAATTGGTAAAAAGCAAATGCAGATCACAAAAGGCATCACTGGTTATACAGGCTGGGTTTTTACAAAGACTGAAAGGCATGGTGGTGATTGCTGCGTGACAAATGTGGGAATGTACACAGTTCAAATCCATCTCCTGAAATCTTCACAGTCCGTTGCAAAAGTACAGATCTGAAAAATGTGCTTCTATTTACAAAAGTTCTAGAGTTATGCCCATAATATCCTGTAGATGAGCAACGGGCCCATGCCAGCTTCCTTAATGGCCAACAATATTATATGAGCACAATAAATCTGCCATTAGTAATAAAGTAACACCTGTGCATGGCCACTAAGGACTCCTAACTTTATTTGGATTTCCTCAGCATTCAGAGCTCTTTTCTCCAGACTCCTCTGCAGGGTGCCATGGATGC
>JANHMN010000013.1:7987382-8009784 GCA_030674055.1 Rhabdomys pumilio
CCATGAATGCCATCTCTCCAGAGTCCTCTGCAGGGTGCTATGGATGCCATCTCTCCAGAGTCCTCTGCAGGGTGCCATGAATGCCATCTCTACAGAGTCCTCTGCAGGATGCCATGGATGCTATCTCTCCAGACTCCTCTGCAGAGTGCCATGAATGCCATCTCTCCAGAGTCCTCTGCAGGGTGCTATGGATGTTATCTCTCTAGAGGCCTCTTCAGGGTGCCATAGATGCTATCTCATTGTGATGTCACTTTTATTTTCCTCTGCTGTTGTACTGTTTTGATAAAAGTGTCAGTTTCACTAATTCTGGGTCAGGATATTTTGTAGAACGACCCCAGTTGCAGTTTCTATAATTTTTCTCAGGAATAAACAGGGTTAAAGTCTTAGGATGAAGGATATGGAGATAAAGTCCTCTCCCCCATCACAATATTTCAAGGTCTAAATGACCAACATTGCTTATATTGTCCTTATTCACCTGACCTGAGGTCTTATACCAGTGTCTCCATCCAAAGCTGCTCCTTTTATTTCTCCACTTAACACTGTATTCTTAGAAATTTGCTGTTCATAGCTTAATTTCAAAAAGAAGGTTATGCTTCTCTCTTTGAGGATAAAGAACATGGCTAATTTTCTTCATCATGGGGGTTTATATATATACAGATTTATTCTGTAAGTTCTGTTAGTCTAAAGAACCCTGACTACGCAGGTGAATTCATTCTGAGCTTGCTTAGTCCAGACACTTTATCTGTGTGCTCTAGAGCTGTGTCTGTTTACAAATGCAGGTGTCAGGTTTTCACTGATGTAGGGTCTTTAAGCGATGGTCTCATTGCCCTGAAACTGACCCTGGGTTTGACTCATTACCTTCTGCTCTGGTCCATCTTTTCCATAACATCATATAACTTTCACTCAACATTATTTTTGTATGAGCTGAAAACACGGATTCTGGGGGGTTCCAAACTCAGGTCTTCATGTTTGTGTGGCCAGCTCATTAGCCATTGAGCCACCTTCTGAGCCCCATATCTCCGTGGTTTTATGTTGGTTTATTGAACTTCCTGGTAGACATTCACACTGTGTGTTCAGTCACAACTTGATTACTGACTTTTCTGTAATGTTGGGTACTTAGCACTGCAGACATGTCACTGTTCTGTTCGGTTTCTTATTCATTTATCTACTTTTATTCATTCACATTATCCAAAAGGACATTTTGGTAGATAGTGGTCCAGGGGGACTATGAATGAACCCTCTTTGTTTGTTACAGCCTTCATTCAAAAGTATGAAATCTTGGAAGCTGGGTAATCTTCCTGTGTCCTTTGCTGTGAAGATATTTAGCTTTGCAAAGAGTCATGTGGCTGAGCCACTTTAATATCTCATGACAATGAGTGATGCTTCCAGATATACACGGTGAGCCTACCGGCAATTGGTGATGTCCTGGTTTTTGCATACTTTAAGCTTTTCTCTGTGTGATGTTATTGTCATATTGTCATTTGCTACCATCAAATGGTCCCCTTATCCTAGGCATATTTAGTATCTGTACATTTCTTCAGTTTTTTGTCTGGTCAGATCTTTCATTACTGTTTGAATGGTGTTCAGAATTCTGGTTCAGTTTTAAGGTGTTTTTGTGTGTGTGTGTGTGTGTGTGTGTGTGTGTGTGTGTGTGTATTTGGGGTGAAAAAATCTTTTCTAAGCTGTATTTTTATAAAGTATTTCCCCCCATCTTTAGCTTATATTTTGTGTCTATTAACATTGCAATGTTTGAATATAAATTTTATAAATGCTAATAGATTTAATGAATCAACTTTTGCGAAACATTTTTTTCTTTCTGTAAATGTGGGAGAAAGCAGGAGGAGGAGAAAGAGGCACAGAAGAGTTGCCTAAGAAGTCCCAGTGCCCACTTCTTACAGACTACCTTAACTCCATCCTGGCTCAAAAGCCAGCCTTTGTGTGGTGTGGCCCTGCTTCTGGGATCTTGGTTCTGTATCATTAACATATAGTCTTTTTCTACCCACACCAGGATAGCATCATTATTGAACTTGGTATCAAGTCTTGTAACCAGGAAGGTTTTCCAATCTGACTGTTTTTGGCATCAGTGTCTGGTTAGACGCACACTTAGCCATCAATTGTATGGTCGAGGTGATTGTGGCTTCTTTTATTTGTGGCATTTGCTATTTTCCTCTTTTTCCCTTATTTATTCTTTCTGTTAATTGAGTAATTTATGTGATTTCATCTTATTTCCTTTTTTGACATGTCATTTTATTTTTAAATACGTTGCTGTTACTAGCTCTAGATTCCCCAATCTATATTTTCTCCCTTGTTTCTGCTTTTGTTTCTTTTCAGACAAGATCTTGCTGGGTAGCCCATATTAGACTCCAAGTTACAATCCTCCTGCCTCAGCACCCAGATCCTGGGATTGCAGGTGTGGACCACAAAAGACAAGCATTCACTTTAAATGTGTATAAGATGGATAATGTAGCACCGCTTATATGCCACGTACAAATCTTGTGAACATGCCCAGGTCCCCTCTGTCCCCTGTGTCACCACTGCACTCCTGTCCTGTACTAACTCAGAATGCAACCACCACAAAGACATAAGAACAGAGAAGGAGAAGGGTCACAGTGACTATGACATTTGAGGAAAAGCTCCAAACCAAGTGTCCCCGTGGATGGGTAGAGTAGAAGTCAGAATGAAACAGTATCTCTGAAACTCTCTGTGAGAGGGAACACTGGGTCCTTTACTACTTTAGTGGAGGGACCCTCAGGAGCCTTACTCTGACAGAGTATGCCTTTGTTGTGAGACTGTGAGCTGTTTTCCTGGCTCACCTGTCGGACCCTGACAGTTCCTGCTACAGAAATAAAGAACATTCCTCCTGGTGCAGCTGCGTGCTGAAGACTTCACCTTTCCTAAAAATGAATTTGGACAAGTTCCCAGATTATACATCTGGACCTCTAATTTACAGCTCCAAAGATCAGAACGGTGGGTAAACTTCTGTGCCATTCTGCCTGCCTAGAAACATCAGTGGGTGAATCTGGCCCAAGCCACCTGCTAGCTGATGATCACCCAGGTTGCACCCTGGGCTCACACCACGGATCTGGCTTTTATTCCTGGTCCATACAACAGTCTCGGGTTTATTCTCTTGATAGGACCCACTAGGTATTAGGGCTTCATTCAGAAGGTCCCTACACATTGCAGCTCAGCATCTGTAATGGCTGGAAATAAAAGCTCAATCACATGTACAGTAATAGTGCTTTTGTGGCTGCAGCTTTTTATGTAGGGTGTGTGTGTGTGTGTGTGTGTGTGTGTGTGTGTGTGTGTGATATAGTGTACATGTATATGTGTGGTATATGCACACATATTCACATGTATTCATCCCCATGCAGACACCTAGAAACTAGGGTAAGACATTAGTTATTCTGTTCTATCATTCTCTGCCTTGTTCCCCTGAGTCAGGTTCTCTCATTGAACATGCAGCTAAGCTAGCAGCCCAGAAGCCCCAGCGACTTCCACAGAGGTGGGGTTACAGGTAAACAGAGGCTCACACTCAGCTTGCTACGTGAGTGCTGGCGATCTGAACTCAGGTTCACATGCTTGCACAGTTTTATTCACTAAACGGCAGCCTGATTGCCACTTCCTAAGAAAGCTTGGTTCAAATGTTTGCAAGCCAGTCGCAACACGGGGTATTCTTGGAGTGCTTCTCTGAGCCAAAAGATCTGCAAAAGCCTGTGGGTTAACAGCCACAGTCTCGATTGTCAAAATATTTGATCTTTGAGAAGTTTATATGGTTTTACTGCTGATAGCACATGAGGATCACCTTTGGAGCTGTAAAAACAGAGGCTCCTGGGCCTGGACACAGAGCAATTGAATTCTGGTCCCTGGGGGATGCCAGGGCTCCCGCACTCTATTAAGGCGTCCCCAGGATTGAAGTGTGCAGTTAGGGGTTGAAGGCTTCGGCAGAGAACACAGCAACAGTTAGCACAACAGACTTCATGCCAAGGTGGATCAGAGCCCAAAAGCCCATGGGCTAATTTGGGATTGTGGATCACTTGGAAAATGGGGTCTTTGTGCAGCTGGGACGGAGAATGTTCGATTAGGGCAATTTCAGAGCAAAGATCTCACCTGGCTGACAGTGCTGCCTGTCTGTAATGGGTTACTGATTACAGTTCCGTGAGAACAGCTCACACACTGATTAAAGTTCTCCCTGGTCCCAACTGCAGGGCTCCCAATAGGGTGAGCTGCCATCATTTGGGGTTATCACTGGAGCTTAAAATGTGAAAATGATACGATTTAAAAAATATTTACCTTGTGCTAATGACAGTCAAGAAAACAACGCTGTACACTTCTCACTGTGAGCCTGATGAGTCCCTTATTGGTCTAACCCAAAAGCTCCTCCCCTCCCCTCCCATAGCTGCTTTGCATTTTTAATACATGTCCTGACTGCTGCATCCCTCATCGATATTTTGCAAGGCCCACTGCATTTTAAAGTCACCCATGGTGACTGCCCTAGGGAGGCACACTGTTAGGCTAGGTAGAATAACTTCGTTTTGGACTCTGAGAAGGCTCACAGAGCCAGTGGAGTCTCCATTACTAGGGCACTGGGCTCATTATATCCAGACTTTAAGTGTCCCTGAATAACCCAGTCCCCATCTCTTCAGGCCTCCCAGATAATAATCCGGATAACAGAGATAGTAATTTCTTCCCAGTATCTGACTGTCTGCCTTCATCTACCTTTCCCTCTGTTTTGAAGAGGTTAACTAGCTGTGGTTTGAATGAGAAGTATCCCTTGTAGGCTTCTGTATTTGAAAACTTGGTTTCCACCTGATAGCACTGTTAGAGAAGACTGTGGGACACTTAGGAGGTGGAGACTTGCTAGCTGAGGTAGGTTGCTGGCAGGAGGTGGGCCTGTGGAATGGGGAGACTTGACTTTACAGGCTGAACTCAATTTGTCTTGGCTCTCAGTTTGAAGACCAGGAAGGCAGAGCCTTCAGCTCCTGCCAGCAGGCTTTCCCTACAGTTTGTATATTCTGAAACAATGTAAGCCCCACCAAACCTGCCTTTGTTACATTGCTTCTTGTGAAGTGAATGGCCACAGCAATGGGAAAAGGCAACTCATACACTGTGGCAAAACATAGTATAAGTTACTTTTATTAACCATTTTGCCTTCAGAGTACTGTGGTATTAAACACGTAATGCAGAGTTGTGCAAGCTCCAGCCTTGTCTCCGAGAACGTACATCTCATCCCTATACTCCTCGTCCATCCATCTCACCTTCCACTCCTGATGAGCACATGCCACTTTCCGTTCCTGTGACTGACCGTTCTATGTGCTATGTGACTGCTCTTCCAGGATGGTGTGTAGCAGTGACCTGTGCTGTGAAGATAATAGCAGCATACAGCTGCGTGGAGAGATTGTATCCTGCTTGTCCACTTTTGGCTTCTGTATGTGACTCGTTGTAAAAGTCGAGTGGTCACAGTGCTCTCAGTTGGAGCATGTGGAGCCTGAGGCAGCAGCGGAATTTTCTGCTCACACAGTTGAAATCAGCTCACACGGGGCTCCTCTCTGCCTCACTGTGCAGATCAGGATACCATATTAAGCACAAAGTCCTATCATCTCTGTATCCTCTTTAACACTTGCTAGATTCTTTTTCACTTTTGAAATAATAGTTACCCTAATAAGCATGACAATGAATCTCATAGGTTTTTTATTTTCCAGTTGTCTCGTTACTAGTGGTGGTGGGTATCCTTCCACATACCTATTGGCTGTCGAGGTATCTCCATTGAAGAAATGTCTCTGCACACCCTTCATTCCTTTTATGAAATGATTTCTTGCTCTTAGTCATTGAGTCAAATGAGTTAATTATGTATTCTGCATATCAATACATTACCTATTGATAGTCTCTCTCATTCTATGGGTCACCTTTGACCCCTCTTCATAGTGTTCTTTGGTCCACATAACTTTTACATTTTGGTGAGTTTTAATGTATTCTTTCCTTTTATTGTCCATGGTTTTGGTGTCATATCCAGAAAATTATTACCAAAGACAGTGCTAAGAAGCTTCCCAATTTTGTTTTCTACTAAGAATTTTATAATTTGTGTTTTTCTATTGGTGACTGAGCTGGGCTTTTCCTGTTACAAGAATGCATTCACTTGCCTGTTTCTTCTGAGAGATATTTTATTTTATACAACTTACTTCCATGCTAGATAAAACGATGATCGAATAGGGTTGGTCGAGTTTCCGGTTATCCAAATAGCTGGCCTAACAAAAACTGCACAAACCCCCTCAGAAGAAATCACACCTCCCTCTTGCTTTTATTCAGAACAAGGAAAACAATACTTGCCAGTTTACTTTCTTTTTCCCCCAAATATTTTTGAAATGCAAAATTACTTTTCTGAACCTCTTGGAACAGGTAATAAAATCAGTTCACAGAGGTACATGGTAAAATTTTCAAACAAGGTATAACATGATGGTAGCCACTGTACTCTGGTTCCAGTGATCTCACATACTAGATACTTGAACGCTCTTTTCTGTACACTAGAGGAAGAGTTACACGTACAGTGGGGCTACTTTCTAGTGCCTGGGAATGCTGCCATACGCTTGCCTTGCTGGTGCTGTTTGTCTTAAATGTCCTTGTTCCAACCCCACACACAGAAAGCCAGAGCTGGCTATTTTTTTGAGGGGAAAAACAGTATTGTAATACTGCTTAATTTGGGAAGAACTGCATTTTGAACCACGCATTTAGCAGTATGTGGGCCAGTCTTTTTGTTTTGAACTGCAAGCTTTCCTTCCCAACCTAGAGCAATACTCAGATACTATCACAGGCTTGCCAACCTGACAACACTGAAATTTCACAGGATTGGGGCAGAAGCTGGTTTTATTTATTTATGATTTATTCATTTATGTACTTATTTTTGTGTAGCCCCATTAGATTCTCCTTAATTGACTAGTAGTTCCTTACAGTGTGGTCACCTCTTCACTTAATCCCTTGAATCAAGGCTCTATCAGGTAAGCTTTGCTTGGGGGAAACAGCAGGAAGGATATACGTTAGCTCTGTGGTAGAACAGGCTCAGTACATGAGAAGCTGTATGTCAGGCTAAATGCGATGCCATGCAGTGCACTGAAGGAGCCAATTGAGGAGTTCTGACTCCTTTCTGAAAACATGCACATAGCTAAAGAAACAGGGAATTGAGGTGAGAGGCAGCCCTACATTTTAGAATTTTCCTTTTGAGATTGGGTTCCTCTTTTTCTGGCACTGACCCAACCTACATCGCTGAGTCTTCCAAGCAGTAGGCTCTCAGGCTGGACCCACAGAGCTACAATGGTGTCTCCAAATGGTCCCCGTGCCCGATATAGTCAGAGAATCCCTGTGCTAAATCACTACAAAATCTGAGTTATTTGTCTAGCAAATTGATATTGTTTATCACTTCCTCCATGGAATCAAAAGCTTGGACATCTGCTTCCTCTGGTTGCTCAGAAATATCGTCAGCCTGTGTAGGCTGCGGGTCTGGGGTGGGGGTAAGGGGGCTTACAGTAGGAACGGAATGCAGGGAGTAAGAAAGGCACTTGACCTTACTTTCAGTTTAGAATCCTGGCAGGCGGGCAGAATGCTTCTCTCTGTCCACATCAGGCGGGTGACTGCAGATGCAGGACTCAAAACACCAACCAACCTTTGGATGGCTCTGCCACTTTGCTGCCGCCGGGGCTTGGAGCACTTTGCTCTCTGCAACTTTCCCTGATTAGCATGCATTAGACAAGTTTAGGGACCTGCTAGGAACCTGGCTCTCCACTGCGGCTGTCAACTTCCTGGCCTTCAATAAATGATCCGGAGCTACTGCTGCTGCTCTGCGTGGGGAAGGAAATGTGTTTCGGCACTAAAACCACTGTTTGCATGACATCATTCCATATCAGATTACACTGTAGTGTCAGGAATGTAATCATTAGCATTTAAACATGCATAAAATTTAATTAACCTACTTACCAGTTTGCTTAGAACTTTTGAAGGGCTACCTAGAGTCCTCTCTAAACGTTTTATTACAGAGTTTTGGAAAGCTCACAAAAGAGAGAAGTTCGCTGGGATTTTTCTCCCTAAAGCTGATGGGCCGTGACAGATGAGCAGATGACCCGAGTTAATTATTATTGAATTCGTTATTACTGCTTTGTTGTCACCCGGCTCAGCCAGGGTAAAATGATGACAGTAGGTATCTCATTAAAACAGCTGTTTCAATTATGTAGCGGCAAATATTTAAAAAGCGAGCCTTCCAAGTTTAAAGCTGTTAACAAAGTTTGTTTGTGCTTCTCGTGCCAAGATGATCTGGCCGGAAACGGAGTGTGGGGGCTGGGAGACAAAAGTCTGATGACTTCCCCTCCCAAGGAGGCACAGAAGCCAAGCCAAGCCTTCTTGGTTTGGCTCCAGGAGGATGAAGAAGGTAAATGATCAAGAGACAAGGCAAGAAAAGACAGAGCATGAGTCTCCATCCCTACCACATCTCATCAGTTCTTATATAACCCCGTCTTCTTTGCATGGTACCTGAGGAGTCCTTGATAGATTCCCTTCTAGAGACGAATGGAGTCTCATACAGGAGGTGGTCCATGACTCAGAGTGTATCCAGCTGAGACCCTGGATTTGGGATTCGTGGAAATCAGTGGAAATCAGATAATGCTTCCCAGTGATTTCTCCATTCTAGGGTGACTTTGAGTTGATGTCATCTTTCTTTCTAACAGGCATTGGGACACTGGTTTGTCCACAAAGTACCATCATGCGTCAGCTCACCTAATGTTTCTCATCAGTATGTTGTTGGCTTAGAATGAATGAAATTTAACTAAAATAATCAGAAGTTGAAGTTTTCTGTCCCCTGTTAGAACTGCCTACTGGGGTTAACTATAAATTGCATGGTCTTTCAAAGCTGTTTGGTGTTGATGCTGTTCCTTCCTCTCCTGGCTACAAAGAGCCCCTATGATTTTCAACCCACTCCTTGATGGCCACACAACTCTGAGGCTGCCCCTGTTAAATGGCTTTTAATACAGCAACAGAATAATTTCTAGAGCCACAGACCCCTGTGCTGGCTGGGTGGTTTGGGGCTTCAGGCTTTCAGGTTTACAAATCATAAAGAAGCAGCATCTTTTTACCACACACCAGTTCCTCAGAAGAGGTGATGAGAGAGGTGTATGGTGATGAGAGACAGCGCCCTGGCCTCAAGTCTTGCTTTCCCTGTGATACTCCAAGGACCACAGGGTATCACACAGTCCCCTCCCCACTGTCCCTTACTGCGCAGAAAAGGCCTCTCATAGATCAGGGATCTGGGTCAGTGACACTGGCAGCCAAGGACAAATGGAGAACCATTAAGAAAATAGCTTCAGGGTGATTACAATGCTGTTTGCATTTGGAGTCTGAAAGTTGACTGTCCAGGTGACATCCAACCAGGAGAACTCAGATGCAAACTTTCCTGCAGATTTCTTCCCTAATCCTCCTGATCTGCCAGCTTTCACTCGGTGTTCAAAAACACTGCCTTTGCTGTGATATTATTGGCAGATCCAAATATGAAAATTAAATAACATTTAGGCAACACCAGTCAATCAACATGGTCAATTTAAAGCTAAAATCTGAGACCATCCTGAAGAATGTCTCTCTGCTGGGGAATAGAAAGACTTGCATTTTGTGTTCACATAAAAAAAAAGAAAAGAAAAAGAAAATTATTGATGTTCAATCCTCAAATTACAAAGGAGAAAAATCTCATTTGTGCAGTTCCTAAAATTAAAATTCCAACAGTGAACTTTCAATTAGAGAGGACACACTGAAATTCACAGCTGTGCTGGAGTCATGTTGTGGAAATGCAAAGTTCACAGCAATGCTGGAAATATTTTAGAACAGTGATCCTCAACCTTCCTGATGTTGCAAACCTTCAATACAGTTCCTCACGTTGTACTGACCCCCTAACCACAAAATTATTTTTGCCACTACTTTATAACTATGATTCTGCTACTGCTATGAATCGTAATGTAAACATCTGTGCTTTCATATGGTGGAAACCCCGACAAAAGACTGAGAGCAGCTGTTTGAAAGAGGTCCCACCTCCTTGTCACACCGGTTACATACAAAGTGTTTCACATCTTATTGTAGTCTGTGGGAACATCTTCATGAAAAGAGAAGAGACAGGTTCAGGGACCCGGGAAGAACATGGCAAACTGTGCCAGTGTGATAACGCTGCACTGAGCAACTGTACCCATATTGGGTATAATTGTGACCAATAATAAATAATAATTAAATGAAGCTATGCATTGATAGTGCAGTGGTTAACTGTAGCCATGTAATAATGATAAACTCTGCTCATGTAATATACCATTGAACTCATCTATACCTATGAGATAAAGATTACTCATATGTATGTAATACACCCCAGAGATCATCTATACCCATGTAATAATCTATAATTCACTTAATTATACTGCAGGCATCAACATACAGAAGGCAAAAGGCAGTTTGCTGAAATGTCATTATCCATGACCTTCATGCCCACAGTCTCCTAAAAGAACCGTGGGCATGAATCTTTGTGGGCTTCTGCCTCCCTCTGCCAGCAATTCACACGCTATGCAAAGACTCAGGGGCATGCAGTGTATGTGTCCATGGCATGGAAATAGGGAGTTTCCAGACTGCCTCTTTAATGAATCTGAATGTCTGGGTCTGTTTTATTGTTGGTCATATTCCTCTCACATTCACCAGTAAGAAGAAAATGCAGACAGGAGAAAGCTACAAGGTTTCCAGCAAGATGAATGTGAGTTGCAGAGTGATAGAAATCTAGATACACGGTATCAAATCTCTAAGTCTATCTGACTTTGGAACTGTTGGCTTCTTAGCTGTAGTTCACCTTGTAAAACTCCAACGGGTCAATGCCAGCCACTGTCACGTGGCAGAAACTTGTCATGTGCCTTGTTCATCCTCATTTTATACAACGGCTTCAGAAAAGAGGAGAAGGAGCCAGGGGGCCCAAAGTTCTGGCTTTTGGTCTGCAAAGTCCACATGACATCAAGAACCCAAATCTGGTACAACCTGAACTCCAGCAGGGAGACAGGCAATCACTCCAAGAAACACAGTAGAGGGATAATTGCCATAGCTTGTCTTAGACCATGTGTCTTGTGCCTACTGAAGCCACCCAGATGAGGGGGTCACCTAGTTCACTGGTTCTCAACCTTCCTGATGCTGAAACCCTTTAATATAGTTCATGTGGTGGTGACTTCCAACCATAAAATCATTTCATTGCTACTTTATAATGGTAATTTTGCTACTGTTATGAATCATAATGTGAATCTCTGATGTGCAGGATATCTGATATATGACCCACACAAGGGGTTGTGACTCACAATTTTTGATCTACTGTCCCAGAGTCTGTTACCTCCCATCTGCGTTGAGTGTATGTGTTGTAGGAACGCTGACAGTCAGCTCCTGGACCTGCACAGCCCCCTGCTCCACTCATGCCCCTCCTTGTCCATCCTAGGCCGTTTCTCTTCCCTCCCATCCTGACCACCCAGAGCAGTGACTGCTCGCCTTTCCCCAGCCTTTCCTAGCATGAGGCTTAAGACTACCTATGGGATGTCTCTCTTTACAACAAGAACACAACATGAAGAAGACATTGTTTCTGTTTCCTCTGAGCTCCTTTCTTCACTTTCCCAGCAGCCTCTATCAGATGTGATGTTTGACAAAGTGACCACTGATGAGTAACTTAGGTCAAAATAGTCCAAATTCTTGAAACTTGGAGTAAACCTGGGGAAGAAGGATGGAGACAAGATAGGAATAGAAATGGGAGGTGTGGCCAGCACAGCATGACTGCTCTAATTTCTGGTGTTGAGCCTTGCAGGAGGCTTCTCCCCATTTGCCTCAAGGGCTTCCCAGGTGGCAGCAAGTTCTGCACATATGTCCTGAGGACATTACCATGTAAAAACTGGAGCATCTAGCAAGAGAATCCTGTATGGTGGAGCTGAGCCGCAGGCAGGGAAGTAGCAGTCTCCCTTTGCAATGTCCCTCATTAACTGCAGAGCTGCAGGGGGCTAGACCCTGAACCATCGCTGACAGGCCATTCTCCAGCTTGCTTATTTGTCAGGAGACATGGCCCAAAGGCTGCACAGTGTGCGGAGAACTTGCCTGAAGACAGGTGCTGAGGCAGGATGCTCAGGGTCCCAGTGCATGATGGCACAGCTAATAGCATCAGAACTTGTGTGTGGCTCTCAATTCACATCTCCCACCCTTCTGAGATAACCATTAGATTGTTCATGATCAATAGTAGAAAAACACTCAGAAGTTTTATATCCATTTTTTAAAAGATTCAATTCTAAAGCATAGAATCTTACCCCAAACCCTTCTTTCTCTCAGCAAGTGCTTGACCTGTCCTGAGGAGAGCTGCCTCAGGACAGCAGGACTGCTTCCTGTGTGAGACTGAAAATGCTGAAACAAGCCAGACACTTGTGTGTGTGTGTGTGTGTGTGTGTGTGTGTGTGTGTGTGTGTGTAGCAGGGGAGAGGGTCATTCTCCCAGGCATTAGCAGTGACCTAGAAACCCGAAGTCTCACTTACAGACCTAACACATCAAGATGGCTGTTGCAAGGCTCCAAGCTTCTTTAAATGGGAGGAGAGAGAGTGTTCCGCCATGCCTCATCCTCCTGGTTTCCGCAAAATGTGGGGATTCTTTTAAAAGTGTCCTAGTTATGGGGAATGTTCATATAATTTTTAATCTGCTTTTGTATGTGCAACGAACATAAGTCACTTCAGAAACCTGAAACCTGAAGTCCCAAGGGGGTGGTAACGTGCCAGGAGAGTGGGCTGCATTCAGTGCACTGTCTGTGTGTGTCTGTGATCACACTGGTAAGTCAGCCTGGCTGTAGTATGACCATGAGCTAAGAGCAAGTCTAACATTATTCATAGACTTCCCAACTTGACAAGATATTCTCATAGGGTCAGTAATTTAGTCATGTTTTAAAGCAGAATATTTTTACACATGCACACATGTGCACACACGCATACATGTACATACACACACATGTATACACATACCACCACCACATACTTCAGTGCCTTTGACTTTCAAGCTTTTACAAGGAGAATGAAAGTAAACCCAACACTTAATTCGTTGTTCTCAAATAGTATGGGTGTGAAAATACTGAGTTTGAATGCATGTTCTCTATAAGGACACAGTTGTCCAAAGGAATGTTATTGCAGGCATCCTAAATGGAAGCTTTGGGGTGGCATATCAGTATTCCAACTTCATAGCACACAGTATCACTTGCAATGGTATAATATCTAGGATGTTATGTTAATTATTATGTGCGCATGTGAAAATTGCCTTTCTAATAGTTGTTAGGCGGTTGTGAATTCTCAATAAATGGTTTTGACAACTAATGAGTGGGTCATCGTTTATGACGTATGTACCTTTCACAGGACCATTTTTTCAAGCTCTCACTGAAAGAGTTAAAAGACTTGGGGAATAAAGGGCCAGATTCTGTTGCAGTGCACAGCATAGAACTTCTCAGAGCACAGTATAGAACTTCCCAGCAAAGCCGTGAGGGTTCCCTTGTCCTATGGGAGTAGCTTACAAGATGGCTGCTCTCTAGAGCCAGTTTCATAGCCCTGCTGCCCAACAGCATTTTTTGAGGGGATAGCCAGGCAGCAGGAAAGAGGTCCCACAGCACCTTCCCTGCAGATCCCCTTCCTCCTGGAGCCCTGTATTCCGACTTGACACTTCTCATGTTCCCAAACACTGCCAGGCATGCTCTAAAGCAAACAAACACTCAACTTTTTTAATTTCAACAACAAAATGAAGTAAACAAACAGAGGAATTCATTGTCTCAAACCATATTTCTGACAGCATTACACAGTATTCATAATGCTGAAGTGTCTACAGGGCTGAGGAAGTTTATCCAATTACGTAATGCTTCTGAACAAGAGTAAACAGTGGGCAAGGGGGTCTTCAAGGGTGCTACTTATATTTTGCTCTGTCTGTCATGTGTTTCTTAAATGTTTAGAATCTATACCCATCATGCTTTGACTGTCTTCAGTGGCTTTCTCTATGTGTTCGATCCATATGCACTTGTATGTAGGCCATATATAAAACTTGGCTGTGATTCCCCAGACTTAGGGAACCTGTTTTTTCTTATCTTGTTTATTTTTTGGGGGGGGATTGAATTTTTTGAAGCAGGGTCTCTCACTGAACCAGGAATTCCTTGATTTAGCTAGTCTGGCTAGTCTGGGAGCCCTAGGGATCCATCCTCCTATCTCTACCTCCTCAGAACTAGGATTACAAATACCTACACATGACCATGCCTGGCTTCCTCTGGGTTCTGAGAACTGGACTCCAGTCCCCAAGCTTCTGTGACAAGTACTTTCCTGATCGAACTCTCACCTGTTGTGAGAGTTTGTTTTTGTTTTCTTAAGGGAAAATGGGAAAGGTTGTGTATTTTCTATCTTGTAATCCAGGGAACCACACACTCTCCTCTCCACATCCCAGTTGCTCCCTGTTCCAGTAGCTCTGCAACCAACATGCCTCTCTCCCATCAGGATCCCCCCTACCTGAGAAGAGAGTTTCTGCATGCACAAGTTCATAATGTTTTTGTCAGGGTTTTATTTACATGGGGCTGGGGAAACAAGCAGATGTCCTCCCAGAACTGAGTTTGCTCCTGCATTTGGTGGTGGTGGTAATGCTGGTTGTTAGGTTGTTTAGTTGTTGGGTTGTTTGGTTGTTTGGTTGTTTAGTTGTTTGGGTGTTTCTATAACCAAGCATTACTCGATAAGTAACATTCATTTACAATGATGGCTTTTTGCTTGTTTTATGCCAGAAATAAGAGGGAAAATGATATTGGGAAAAATATGATTAATTAAGTTGTTAGTTACATAAGCCAGGAGCCCATGAGAACTCAAAGACTTCTGGAGCACTGAGCTCCATGGTACAGAAACTGCCAGTGGCCCTGGAGCTCCTGCAGGCTTTTATTTCACTCCCCCCCCTTTTTTTTTCTTTTTTTCTCTTTATCCTGAAAAGCCAAGGCAAGAGTGGGAAACCCTCTTCTAGCGGCTGGAGGCCCAGCCTGTGCTGCTTGCCTCCTGCTCAGGCAAGTCTTTAATTATTATGCTAATGTGTTCCAGTTTTCAAGGGACACTGCAGTCCACATTGCAAACTCTCCCCAGCAGTCCCCCAGGAACAGTGGAGAGCAGCACACCTGACCTTTGAAGGCTGAAGTCAGGGTGAGGTTTTCTTTTCTTTTTTATTCTTTTTTAAAATCAAATATGAACTTGATTACTGAAGCCCTCTTCTGGGTGTAGACCTTCTGGTGATGCAAACATAGACTATGCAGCCACCATCTTCTCTCCATCACACAGTGGTTGCTATACTGCTTGTCATTCAAGACATTTAGAGAGTGTTGTGCTTTGGTTTCCTATTTCCTAAGTAAAAGGATGGCTAGGAATTTACAGGAAATCAAATGAAAACCCACCATTATAAAGATGGTGCTTGGCTCTGCAGGATCTCAAGTTCCTGGAGTAGCCACAGATACACGTGTGAGGAGCTGCTACAATTTGTGACACCTTGAACCTACAGAGAAACCAATTCGGCATCATGGTTAATGTGGCCAGTTGATGGCAAAAGTGTGTCCACTCAGCCTGCCTGCATACCTTGCAGGGTATCAGATGACCCTGGTATCCAAGCCAGGTTCGACTCTTTCTCATGTTTTCTGCACATGAGAAATACAGGGAATCCCATGGGATGGCGTAGCTCAGCAGCAGCTGGAACCTCCACGGAGGTGTCTGCATAGAATGTTGTAACTCTAATTCTCAAGATACATTGTAACTGTTCATCTGACAAGAGCATGGTTTGCCCTCTTCTCTATGAACTGCTGATTGTATGACTTCTTTTTCATACCAACTTTGCACAGTTACCCTCTTGCCTTCAACTTGCGCAATGCATGTGCAGACTTAGCATTAAAATACACGTGCAGACCATAATTCCAAATTGTATGCTGAGCACCTTCAGTATACCTCTCTTTGCTCCAAAGAATGAGAAAGCTTAAAGGTAGGGGAACTGACAGGAACCTAACAGTGCTGAGACCCGGATGGAGACAAACGGCCAGGGCTCTACAGGTCAGTCAGGAGGGAGCTGGTTATTCTCACACACCTTTATTAGAGATGTGAAATGGCCAAACATCAGGATGGAACCTACAACGAAACTCAGGGATAGACAAAGGACAATTCTCTTTTCCCAAGAACTCCAGTTTCCAGGGGGGAAAAAAGGAAGGTTTCTGTTTCTAAACTCAGGAATCAAAAAATATGAATTAAATGATTGAAATCTTGTTTCCCAGGGCAGTGTTGAGACCAGAGTGAATGCATAGTCACTGTCCAGGCTCTGAAGATATCCACCACATGCTCCAAGTGATACCTAGCTTCCAAGTAACACTCCCGTGTCTAACATACCCTCTGCCACAGCCCTAGCCACTGCTCTTCTGTCTACCAATAAACCAGGCTGCCTCTTAAACACCCTTGGACAGATGAAGCCTCTCAACCTATCCACAAGGCTGTTGTGTGATTAGCAAGACAGCCTATGAAACTAACTGGCCTATACAAGGTTCAAACCCCACAGCTACTTTATCACCACTGCTCCAGCCAAGCTAACAAGCCATTGAAAAGACTGCTTCATTTCAGCCAGTTCTGAAATTGGGGACCGCTTCCTTCTCTGGCTTCTCTTCTGTGTCTCTATTGGAGAGTCTTCCTCTATAGTGGTCTAGGTCTGACTCTTGGGAGATAGTATTTTCCTTATGCCCTCACCTCCGTGATTGTAAAGTTCATGTTTATACAGATATGTATGGAATATGCTAGACGCATATGCATGCATGCATGAATATCACAGCCCCAATGGAGAAGATATGCCAAAGGTGATTTGGGAGGTACACCATAACACCACAAGCCTGGCATGGAAGAACACTGCACTTGCAGCATCACCCTGTGAATTTTCTATCTCATGTAAGACTCATCAGCATAAGGGAGACAGGGTTGGGATGCTTTGGCCCCTGAAGGTTTAGAGCTATGGTACCCTGCCTTTCAGCATCCTATTAATAATTAAATTATCTGTCAGTTACCAACAACATACATTCTGAATTAAATTTAAGCAAAGGAGGGAAAGAGATCATTTGGGACTGAATTAGAGGGCTTCAGAGAGAGATAAATAATAATCAAACATCTGTGTTCTAAATAGTACGTGCTTTATCAGACAAACAACTGTTACCGTCTCGTTGTATAAAATTGCTTGGGGAAAACACAGTACCTAGAAACTAACGTCTGGGTCAGGAGGGGGAGGTGAAGAAAAGTTCAGTACTGAGTCAGAAAGCCCCTGAAAGTTGGCATGTTGTCCTGTGAGTTCTCACTCAAGTTGGTACCTATGCAGGCATCATTGAAGGTGTGCTTCCCTGAGAGTGTAGTCTGCAAACAGTCCAGGAATCCTAGAAAAGGAAACCACCCAGTCTTCAGAGAGGCGAAGTGTAACAGCATCCTGCCCACACCTTCATAATTTCTGAGTTGCCTGGAAGTCTTTTGGTTGTGAAGGTTAGAGAAGAGATTTTTATCTGTTTTATTTTGGAGGAGAAGGGAAGAGAAGAGACCCTGGTATTAATAGAGAAATGCACAATGAGGGAGGACCCTATACTAGCTTCCTCTGTCAGAAGTGCAGTGGATGGCGTGTCATATAACACATAGTGCTACCTTTGCTTGTCAGCCTGGAATAAAACTTGATGAAAAGGTGTTTGTGGTTATTGTTGTTCTTCCTTTATCTGTGTTATTTGGTGACATTTAATCCTAGGTGGCTCCTACATTTTATCAGGCTGTTGCTGGGACTGTCAGAACAAGTAAAATTATTAGCCCCCATGATCACAGATCTCTGTCTGGCTACCACCTCTCCCCATGAAGGACCCTTGTAGATTTTTAGTTCAGGTTGGAGGCTTCATGGGAAGAACACAAACATGGATTCTAGGGAAGCAGGAGACCCCTGGAATCCCCTTGCGGTACACTGCCAGCCTGTCCTCCGTCGTCCTTCACCTGACTTCCTGGTGCTGAGACAGGCTGCGGCACAGCGCAGGTGCCCCGTGAACTGGTAACTGTCGGTTGGTCTTCTCTCTAGGTAACTGTGTTAAAATCTACTCCAGCTGCAACACTTGTTTTACAAGAGCCCCGGTTTTGTCTGACACAATATGGAACAGCATTTGTCATCCGTTATCAGGGGTGATATATCTGTTAGCCCGCAGAGAAACATCTGCTGTGCGTTAATCTCCAGTGTGGAGGCCAATATTCATAGGATACGGCTGCATACAATCACAGCACTAGACGGCTGTCCAGTCTGACATGAAGGCTCGCTGGCAGGCAGGCAGAAACCGATTTTATTATCTTTCCCTTACATATTTATTCGTGTCAAATATTTCTGAGAATCCATATGTTACCTCTCCTTTTATGCATTGTTGTTCAGAGTTGACAAGCCATCGACATTCAAATGAGAAATTTATGTTACATATTAAATATGGACATCTGAATGATTATCAAATCTATAGAAGCCAAGCCTGGCCAATCACCCCTAAATAATGGATGAGAAGTAGATGGGACTCAATTTGTTCAGTGCAGAACCTTGGCGACCCCGCCTTGTGCTTCATCACCGCAGCCCTGTCATTATTTGCTCCTATTCATCTCCCTTGGCATCACTCAATAAAATCCGCACATGATAAAGAGAATAACCTTGGTTCATGGTGAGAATAAAGGAAATGATCATTTCCTCCCTGGGCAGGTAGGGACCCAGTGGTCCCTCTGTGCATCGGGATATACATCAGTACATCAGGGGAATGGGAGACCGTGTGTGTGTGTGTGTGTGTGTGTGTGTGTGTGTGTGTGTGTGTGTATAGTACAGAATCCCAGAGCTGAGGTTGTTGGCAGGCTTTCCTTAGAGCTTTCAGGGTGAGTGTATGACAGAGGAGCCTCAGGCCTGGCTGTGTGTGAGGCGGGGCCAGCAACTCAGTGGTGGCGTGGGGTTGAGGGCGAAGCACAGTTAATGCAGAGTAAATGTGATAGGAACAATGTGGTTGTCCAAGAGAGCGGCTTTCACCTCACACAGGAGTCTAAGGAAATGACAGCCCCTTGAGTGAAGCTATTGCTATATCTGAAAATATTAGTCCAGCTGTGGGTGTGATAGATTCAGGAGACGTGAGGTTAGACATATCTGGGAGGTAAAAGGATTTTCAGTAACTCTGGAATTGCTGAAGGCAAAAGAAGGCAGGATAGCTTAGCTGTACCAGTGACAGCAACAAAAACACATACAGAAGCCATATTGATGGTTTACAGTCCCAAGCGCATATCACGTGGTAGAGCAGGTCTGGGGCAAGAAACCAATGTAGGGTTGATGGGCGAAGTCATCACGTCTATAGGACAGGTCCTTTAGGTAGGTCAAAAGAATCTGTTCCTCTCCCACTGCTTCAGCTGGGAATTTTCTCCACATGTAAATGTGGGGGCAGCTGAGTCTTTCGTATCAAGGGAAGACCCTCATCCTTAAGTTGGGCCACTCCGATGACCTACTGGTCAGCAGCTTGAAGGTACCTGCAGCCTTCACCTCATTCATGTTTAATGTGCTTCTGTGGCAAAGGCTTGAGGCACCTCTGGAGAACCTTATCTTCCACAGTCGAAAGAACAGCAAAGGAAAAATCCAAACAGAACACACAGAGAAAAGAATAATTTCCCTAAAAGAGATAATTTCATAAATCAATGAGATACACAAAACTTCTGTGGCAGGCTAAATGACAAAGACCGAACAGGACAAGGGATCGGCAGTGAGACATGTATCTCACAGGAGCCGTCCTGCTACACAGCACTAGCCACTCACTATGGTTAGCTGCTATGCGAGCTCAGCATGCTTGTGGAATTTAATATTGTTCCTACACTTTTATACGACTGATTTAAAACAAATCATGGAGACCCAAGATACAGTGTTCTGTACTTGAAAATAAATAAGATGTGTTCCACAAAACGAAAAAAAAAAACTACACATCTATTGACTTTCAACTTCCTTGAGTGTATCAAGAGCACCTGCAGTGTGTCTCTGTCCTTAGTCTCTTTGGGTGACAACCCTGGAGCACTGTTCACTGTCTTATGGTGCTTGGAAATACTTTTCAAGGATCAGACCTTTAAAAAAGACTTTTTATTAAATTAGAGCTCTTTTTCAATACAGTGTCCCCTACTCTATGCACCCTCTATGCACCTCAACCAGAGACTCTGAACTCCAGACCCTCTTCCTTCCTGCTTCTGGAAGTCTCTCAGACCATCTTATATGAAGCGAAATGAGAGTTTTGCAAGAAGCTGACTGGCTTTGTTTTGGGATTCCATCCCCCATCCCCACTGTTTTCTTTAAGGGACACACAGGCCTACACACTGTAAGGAGACTCACCCAGCCTTTGAGCAGGTCACATGTCCCAGAGAATATCACAATTTCCATATCTGAGATGGGAAGGAGGGGTTGACTTTGCCCTGTTACTCTGATAATCTATATCACGTGAGAGAAACACTACTTTTGTAAATGTCAGAGTGGTCTAGGAACCACTTACTAGGAAAAGTCTGTTAGGCCTCCATTTCTTCTTGAACATGGACTAGCTAGTAGATTGGGAAGCTATGGAATTGTGGACGCTCCTGGTTGAATGCACTGAAGTGTCCATTAAGGGAAGAGTTGGTAGATAGAGCCTACTGATCTGCTCATGGGACATATCCAAGCTTCTCAAGTGGCTGAGGAGTGCATGGCCCTGGCACTGTCTCTGCCGTGTAGACATTAGAAACCATGCTAATGCCTTCGATAAAGACCTGGGCTGTAGAAGAAGAAATTCAGGGAAGAAGAAGATAGGACAAGAAGTTGGCAGAGTTGACAGAGAGGTTGGGGTAGAAATCAGCTCGGGGTGATGTGACAGACCCCCTAGGATCGAGGCTACATGTCTTGGCTTGGACATATGCTCATGCTTTGTGTATGTGTTTGTGTGTGTTTACATTATAGTAGGAGATGCATGCCTATGTGTATGCATGCATGCATGTGTGTGTGTGTGTGTGTGTGTTGTGTTCCTTCCTTCCTTCCTTCCCTCCTTCCTTCCTTCCTTTCTTCCTTCTTTTCTTCCCTCCTTCCCTCCTTCCTTTCTTCCTTCCTTTCTTCCCCCTTCTCTCCTTCCCTCCTTCCCTCCTTCCTTTCTTCCTTCTTTTCTTCCTTCCTTGCTTGCTTTTCTTCTCTGGGGGGAGTGTGCCTATGTGTGTAGGAAGGGGGATTTATAGGTCAGGAGCTGAGGGTAAGATGTCCTACTAAATTGCTTCTTCACTATCCTATCTATCTATCTATCTATCTATCTATCTATCTATCTATCTATCTATCTATTTAAAGACAGGCTCTCTTCTTGAACCTGGAGCTCACTGCTTAGCATAGGTTGGCTGGCCAGCAAGCTCTCAATCCCCATCCACCTTTCTTTAGCCCTACCCCAGCCCTTGGGTTACAGGTATGCTCTGCTGCCTACAGATTTGACATGTGTGCTGGAAACTGAACTTGGATTATCATATTTGCACGAACACTTTACTGAGACATCTCTTCCTCCCAGAGTGAGATTTATGAGTTAGAATCTTCCTGTCTGTGAAAGAGAGAATGGTCCATGAATTGAGGCCTTTGTCGTTGCCTTTCACACAGGTACAGGCTGGTACTGTGAGAAATTTCTAGTTAATGCAGACATAAGGGTCTTTGCTTTTTCTTTGTTTCTTGATCACAGTCGTCTTAGAATCCCAAGTGTGAGAGTGGTGGGCATAGAAGAGATGTCAGCTCTTAGGGACCATAGAGGGTCTGTTTGTAAGTCTGTGCCCTGGATTGGTGTATTTCTGACGTAAGGAGGAACCATCATTCCTAGGACTTAGTACATGAGAGGGAGACGTGGCACTGGAGACAGGGAAGTGAACCGCCTACCCGGGAGCAGCTTTTTGGGTTAAATCACTGAACACAGACACCAGTGAAGATTGTGCTGTATGCTTGGAGAAATTTGATTAATTCACAAAGGAAGGGCGATGGGAAACTTACAAGGGTGGGGTTCCAGAGCCCTCCTTGAAACCTGCAGTCAACATGGATCCTTTACTGGGCAAAGTGGCCAAACAGAGAGGAAGTAACCCTTCCTCAGGCAGTGCTGCTCAATGCTGACATCTTCCCGGTTATAGACCTCTGCTTTTATGGCTTAGGGACAGTCGGGGAGGGGAGGGGAACTTTCTAGCATTCTGCTCTAACAAGAGCTGCATTTGTCTGGGCACTCAAACCAACTTTGTGGTTCCTTCACTGACTACCCCAATGTGAACACATGTGAGTGTATCTATCACACACACACACACACACACACACACACACACACACACACACACAC
>JANHMN010000013.1:8009794-8096403 GCA_030674055.1 Rhabdomys pumilio
CACACACACACACACACACACACACACACACACACACACACACACACATTCTTTTCCTATTCCAACAGAGCAGACGGCAGAAGCTCTGTGGGCTTCACTTACACAATGTGCTTAGGTTTGTCCTCCGTGATGTCCTATCAACCCAATGCGGGATCATAGCCCCCGGGGACAGCTGCGTGAGCTGCATCTGGGGAACACCGTGGTCTGTGCTGGGAGGCTAATGCTGACAATAAGCACCCAGGACTATCTGCTAATCAGGAAAGATGGCAGCTGCTCACATCAGGAGGATTGCAGGACAGGAAGAGGAGGCTCTCCGCAGGGGAGAACTGGGGAGAGAAAGCTCCATTTTGCTACGGGTTAAAATCAATTTTGATGATTCAAACCTTTCTAATGAACAATTTAATACGGCCCCATAGTGACTGCAAAATTCAAAGCTTCAGTCACAAGGTATTGATACCATCAGATAGCCAATGTCCCACATCCAGTGACCATCTTTGAAAATCTCTCCCTTGGGGGAATTCTTCAGCCAGCGTGGGAAGAAGGGGCTTGCCTCCCCCTCACTACCCTTCCAGGTTACAGATCTTCTCTTTGGATGCAAGAATATGGCTGGGTTTTTCACGGCACTATTTACAGACCTAAAAGATTCAGTGGATGGGTTTTCTCTTGTACACTATCTCACAGTGCTGAGCACGCGCCATAGCGTGCAGCTCTCGGGGGATGCTCGCTTGCGGCAACGCAGGGCAAATCAGACGCCGTGGACCATGGACCTTTTCAGTTCAGGTTATTATTTTGCAGGAAATAATGCGTGTTAAAAGAACTTGTTGGATATTTTCTGCTAATATAAGTTTGTCTGATAAGAGCTTCCCGGGGAAGCTGCTTCCTGCTGAGCTGGCTGCTTGAACACAACACTTAGAGCCCTTGGTGTCAGGCTGTTAAGGATTCAATTTTTTTAATGAACATTTAATTAATATTAATGTTATGCTAACAAAATACATTGATTAAATAACTCCTGTAATTCATTACATATCTTGCTAGAAACTGGCAAAATACATGCACTGTGAAAATTCCTTTGATGTTAAAAAGCATTCGAGGATTAAAAATTCAGGAAACACACCATTTAAAATACCACCGTGCTGGTAGTTGGTTGGTTGGTTGGTTTGTTCTTAAATCAGATATATTCCAGTCTCAGAAAGAACAATTTCAATGTCAGTCCACATTTTAGTTCTGAGTCATTTTATTTCTTAGTAGTTTTAATAACTATGTAGCATGTATTATGGTAACTAACATGTTCAGGCAGTAAAGTTGACTAGCCCATCCTTTGATAACCCCATGCACAGTGATATATAAAAGACTGGTGTTGGATGCTTGAGCTGATGTCCCCCATGAATCGTTTGTGTGTGTGTGTGTGTCAAGATGTCCTCCAGTCTTTGGAGAAAAGACATGGAGACTTGGTTGAATCTCTACGGGCAATTACTTACAAATGACAGGAGGTATTTTAAGGTTAGTGTCTGCTCCATGAGGTTCTTCAGGAGACACCTTCTCTGGTGATAGATAGAGGGACCCTACCTCCGGCCCACAAAGGCACCATAGCCTTGTGTTCACAGTTGACACTGTAGAAGTCTGACATGTCTGCCATTCAACTACCAGTTCCTCACAGGATCTTTGGCAAATTATTTGCCTTTGTTGCATTCATTTTTGTTTATAAAATACTAATTACCTCTTTTATTGTTTGAAGAGATTAAAAGTTAATAGGAGAAACTAAATAAACAGAATGCCATTCTGCACAAACTATATAAGCTGGTAATTAATTTCTGGCCTCCTCTGAGCTAATTAAGTCATATAAAGAAATGAAGTTAATGAACCACAGTCCCAGTCATACGAGTGTAGAGACAAGCAGTTTGACTTAATGAATTAATACGATATTTCCTTTCTTAGAGGATTTCCAATTGTTCTCCTAATCTGAAGGCCCCTTTAATGTCCCTTTCTGGTTAAAATGTTTAATAAATGGTAGGGCAATCTAGTAGTTGTATGAACCTGGGGCTATCATGGAGGACAGGAATATGGTGTGGCACCTCCTGAGAACCCTCTGACATGATAGACATTGTCCCAGTTCACTATGTAGAGCTGTGGGCCACACCTAGTAATCCAGTCAGAGTGAGCTTACCCATTCTGGGAAGACTGCCATTGCCCCTGATGTTTGTAGCACTGAGCATTCGGAGAAGGGCTTCCTGTTCCTATCTCATCCTGGAAGCCTTTTGCCACAGAGCCTTTCTCACGCATATACGTCTTTGACAAGTTTTGACAGAAGTGGTACTAAGAAGAGTCATTGATACTATTCTCTAACCGGGAACCCCACACAGTGGAATAAAACTTCTTGTTCATTAAAATTATAAATCTTATAACAGAATTATTTACCATAAACTCTGTATCTTTGCTAGGAGTCTCTCTAGAATTGATCTATTTCTAGGACTCACAGTTTAGTCCTGTATTGTCACATACTGTAGCATCTTGCATAACTAATGAGGCTTATGCTTCTGCAACAGCTTTGTATATCCTGATGTCAAAGGTCAGCAAAGATGGACTCCAGCGTGACAGCAACATCTATTGGACTGTTATCTAGTATTCTAGGGAAGGGTTAATCTTGGCTGTTGGTTTGAAACTGTAATCCGTCGGTGCAGGGAAGACATGGTAACAGAAGTCTGAGAAGGCTGGTTCCCTCAAATCAGCAACTGGGACATAGAGAAAAGAGTATTGGTGCTCTGTTTGCTTTATCTGTTTTGTAAAATGAGTGTGATACACATGCATATCTGAATGTATATTCCCTGTGTGGAGATCCAAGGTTGATGTCAGGGGTCTTTCTCCATGGCTCTCCCCTCTATCCATTAAAGCAGGATATCTCAACTGAACTGGAGCCCATCAATGACCAGTTTCTATCCAGTTATCCTCAGGGATGCTTTGTTTCTGCCTTCCAAGTGCTGTAAGCAGACCACCATGGCCACCTGCCATTTACACTGGTACTAGGCATCAGAACTCCTTGTGTTTATGTGTCGAGTTTAACCATTGAACTGACACTGCTTCCTCCTCTTTGTTCATTAGGATTCTTTACTCACAAGGGTGAGTCTTCCCTCCATTAAATCTCCCTGGAAACATATCCACAGACATCGCCAGAGGTATGTTTCCAAGGTGATTATAAATCCAGTGGTGCTGACAATGAAAACTGTCAATCACCGCATTGCCTCATTGGGATGATGGGGAATGAATCCTCCTTGATTCCACTAAGAGCTTGCATCCTCCATAGAAAACAATAGGAAGTGGGAAAACAGAAGAGAAGAATGAAGAGGAGTGAAGGAGGTCGTGCCCACAACAGTGTGTGTCTAGGTGTCCGTGCAGGCCTGATGAGGATGGTGGCTCTCCTGAAACTGGAAGACTGGTAGTTGTGAGCCTCCTGATATGAAAGCAGAGCATGGATTCTCTGCAAAAGCAATAAGTAGCCTTAACCACTGAGTCATTGCTCCAGCCCCAGAAGCCTGAGAGTGTGAGAGTGTAATAGTTTTTTAAGGTCAAATTTGCTGCAGTGTGTGAAGGAGAATTTCAACGTGGGTAATTTTTGCACTGACATTCATGTTTCTTTTTTTTCCTGCAGTTTAACCATGATCTTCCCTGTTTCCTTCTGTCCCAGAGGTGCCTCGGCTGGCCCAAGAAGCAGGGATTTTATAAACATCTGCCTTCTTCACCTGTTCTGAACCAGCAGCCTGAATGGTGTCCTGCATAAAACAAGTCTTTTCAGCAGGAGTTGATGCAGATTCTCATCTCCATTCATTCCCCCCATACACCAGTGTGGAGAATAATGTACAGGTAAAAACAATGGCACTGCTCTTTCTTCAGTCTCTCAGAAGAACACAACAAGATGTGGGTACAGAATTCAAACTATACTCAACTTTGCTGGGTATAAGACTACAGACAGACAAGGGACTTAATGTTCCTGAGTCTCCAGGTGCTTCTCTAATGATCAGGGACATGCTATAAGACAAAGGAAGATAAGGTATGTGGCATGAACCCTACAGAAGGCCAAAAACTCCAATGACCAGTAATTCCAGAGTCCAGTCTCTTAATGCTCTGCTGGCTCCGGTCTCTAGGTCCTACCATAGCTGTAATTGGGTCTTGTGAGCTTAGTATCCTCAGTCATAGACCTCCCTTCCCAAGATAGACCGAGATGGTACATCTCAGAGAAAGATGGCCTTTCTCAGCCTGGTAAGAATTGAGAGCTCTTTGCCTAAAACAATTCTTTATGCACTGAGCCATTGTCTCCTAATGGTTCACTGATGGTATCATGGATCTGTCTGAGCATCTAAAGGCCACTACCACTGACTATTAATCTCAGAAACACATAAATTCTAGGTAGCACTTCCTGGTAGCTTCCTGGAGAACAAGAATCCCTCTGATCTCTTCCTGTTTCTGACTCAAATATGAAATCTAGTTGAGAAAAAACGTGAACAGCTTTGGCCAAATGCACTGCATACTTACGAAGGGATAAATTGAGGCCAACAACCATGGTTCAAATACCTCTTTCCTACAAGTAAAATAGTCGTTCTTTTCAGTGTGGATAAATGGCAGGTCCTGGAGGGAAATTTGAGGAAAGTACACTGTGTCAGAATGCCCAGTGAGCATTTAGCCATCAAAAGATCAAAGGTATTCATATCTTATCCTTTGTCATTGGCAAGAGACAGAGTAGATGGGTAGTCTGTTACGTATCATATTCCTGGATCGTGAGCCAGAAATGAGAGCCAGCTGACGGGCCCTTCTCAGTCACTGGTCATTTTTCACCATTTTATGACATATACTAAACACCAAGTTTGGCACTGTATAGGGTGATCTATTAATGATCTTTGTGCTTGTCCCTTCTCGTTAGATACGACCTCCATAAATGTAGGATAATCTATTATGCATCCTTTTTCTTTGTGACTACCAGGACCATTGGTCACCATAAAGCAGAGTTTGCTGTCATGGTAACAAAATAAGCAAAGCAATGTTATGATAGCCATGTTTACAGCAATGGTGACAAGACGTTAATGTTCCTAGTAGAATTCGGTGGGGAGGAGGGTCATAGACCTTCACCTGGAATTACAGTCATTATTCCCTGCTCACCTACATATGTTCTTGGAAGGTGCTACAGCGGTATCTGACCTTTTGACAGTGACATGATTGGCATCTGTAAATGTGTTAGGGTGCATGTATAGCTATGCTTGGTCATATGCAGCCAATGTGTTTTAGAATACACTTGCATTTCCCTGCCAGAGTCCCTCATGATAGTCAGTGTTGGTGGAGGCTTTCTTGATTCTCCCTCCTGTGACTTGCTAGAAAGGTTTCTTTAATGTGAATGAAAGCCACAAGGAGCCAATCCATGCCCAGAACAGAGACTGGGCTCAAACAGTATGGGGGGACCTCCTGGTGTAAACCATGGTGTGTATGGAATCAAGTAAATCCACATACCACAGATAGATCTATTTTATTAAGTTAGTGATAAAGTATCTGAACCTGCCAGTTTTAGAACAGTGGTCTTGAAGCATAGCACTGTCCTTTCCCCCATGCCTAGGAGCCAAAGATATCTCCCAGAGAATAAGCCCTAAGTGGTCCCAAGAACTACCCATAGGCCTTTGCAGAACAACAACGACAACAATGACGATGACAACAACAACAAGGACATTGTCTTTGGATTCTTGAACACGGTTCCCATCCTTCTCAGCACCCTCCCCTTTTACTCTCCACTCTTTCAAAATCTTTTGCACTGGAAAACACCATTGGGTTGCTCTTGGTTGTTAGCTTGGCACCCCTAAGAAGAGGAAACCTCAGCTGAATAATTGCCTCTGCCAGGTTGGCCTATGGGAATTTTCTTGATAGCTAAGTAGGAGGGCCCAGTCCACTGTGGGTGGAACCATCCCTAAGAGGGTGAGCCTGGGCTGTGTAAGGTCCATGAACATGAACCTGGGAGCAAGCAGCATTCCAGCATGGCCCTACTTCCATTTCTGTCTCCACTTCTTGCTTAAACTACTGCATTCTTGGACACAGTTCCTGCTGGTGTCCCCAGGAATGCTGAAGTCCTCAGGCTGTTGAAGTCCCTTAGGGGGTATAAGGGTGATTACAGATCCCAGAAGGCTGCAAAGATGTGGGTGAGCAGAACTGTTTGTCTCCCTGGGGTGAGTTTCAGGAGTTTGCTGGTACTGTGCATGGTAAAGGTAGAACCAGATAATGGGCACACCTACAGTTTGAGAACTTGTCTCCTCAAGCTGACATTTTGTTGTGATCTGTCAGAGGGCTACAGGTACCAGGAAGTTAGGGAGTCACCCAGGCCTCCAGGGTCACTGTGAGATGAAGGCCACTGGTGAACTTTTTCTTTTGAGTTTATGGAAGAAAATATGGGACTTCAGGACACAGGACAAACACATATAGTTTCACCTTTCCCAAAAGTCAAATCAAGAGTTGATGACAAGGGCATGCTGGAAATACCTTGATGCTCTAGCTAGAACCTTGAACATCTCAAATGGTTTTGTGTTGAAAGATTGGTCCCCAGCTTGACACTATCGGGAGGTACTTAGACCCTTAAGACATGGAGCCTAAAGCAAGGTCTTTGGTTTATTCAAAAACATGGCCTTGGGGAAGACAGGGACCCTGTTCTCTTCCTTCTTCACTCTGCCACCTCCTACATAGTTTTTGATCTTCCACTTCCTCCTGCCCTGATGAGTCAACAGACTCAAAGTCAGGAAATCAACAATGGTGGGCTAAAACTTCTGCAGCCCCATCTGTCCAAAAACTTGACATTCTCAAGTATTTGCTGCAGTGACACACTAGATTGTCCAGTTGCTGTCCAGTGGTGGGGCACACACATGTCCATGTGACTCAGCCACCAACAACCTAAGAGACATGTTGCCTGGATAGCTCAGTCGCCATACCTGTGGAATGAGGCTGGTTACAGATACATCTCAGATTGAGATCAGGACCACAATGTACACTGATGCTCACAGAAGTAACAGTTCTGCCTGGACGTCATCCTTGAGAGGCATACAGGTGATCACACTGTAAAGAAATGTGGAAAGCTAAGTTGTTACCTTAAAAGTTTTGTTTTACTCAAGACCAAAATCACCTTAAGGTTTCTGAATAATATTATTCAGAATATTATAAGAAGCTGAGCCTGGCTTCACACCGGCTTTGGACCATGTGAACAGAGTCAGACACCAAAAGCAGCTCAGTGCGGTATGTGAGAGACTGAATCTGGCTTCAGCTTGCCATTAACTAAAGCATACTGGTCTATAGCACAGACCTCCGATCTCGAGTGGACACCAGTTGATCAATTTTATTTCCATCCTCCAATCAAGAGCAAGGCTGACAGAGACCCAGAGATGTATTTCATCTTGATTTACCAAATTTCATTTACCCATCTCCATTATTTGCTCAGATGCTAAGAATACATCTTTTCTTAGCCATTTGCTCCTAATTGATGAGGTGGCCATGCGTGCAGGTCTGGGCTCTCTGGCGGGCTGTCTCTGGCTTTTGATCGACTGTGGATGAAGTCGGCTTTTAGGACTTGCAATGGCCAATTCTACGGCCACACGACACTCGTTACTAATGAAAAGCATGGCTGTCAGGCCCTGGAAAGCCATCTAATTAAACTGGGAGATTTCCATAAAACGAGTTTGAAATCAATCCGTCAATATTGAAACCACTTAGGAAAATGTAGCATGAGCACTGTGCCTTAGCCCAGGAGAGGGGCAGCCATAATATCAGTCTTCTGCTCAGGCTCGTGTCTTTCTATGGCCTGAGCATGGTCACTCGTATCTTCTTTCAGAATTCAGAGATTCAGACACGCATCACGTGCTAGATCATGGCTACTTTCCTCTCCCCAAGCACAGCTGTGGTTCTTGATGAAAGCATCACTGCCCAGCTCCTGACTATAAGCTGTACTGTTCCGAATTGTCGATGTAATCTATAGGTATTCTCTGGCATGTAACCTTTGTGCACAAACACCATCATCTAGATAGTTCCATTACATTTTTTTTTTTTTGCACTGTGAAATCGAGAATTGCTTATATGAGAAATAAAATTTATTAAGGCTTTGACAGGGAAACTTATAACAAATGCACCTAGCCAGTAATCTCTGTGTGGTAAGATGTTGTGTCCTGAGAGAGGGGACTAGTTTCTGGGCTATAATCTCTCCTAAGTCTTGGTTTGGGGTAAGCCAGATGTCATCTTAACTAATTTCACACACAGTATCTATTAATATATGTAAAAAATGGGTTCCATACTACACTATGAATACTGAAGGAATTTCTACAAGGAGTAAACAAAAATAATGGTCTATATTACTGAAAGACAGGTAGTTTTAGATTTTAAAGTAGTTGTTTGCTTTATACCCAAACCTCCCTTTTCATTTACACTTGCTTCTAGGGCTACAGTTGAGCTTTCCCTCTCTGGTCTTTATCAAGTTTAGCATACATGGGTTTAAAATGCCAGGTCCTGACTAGGTAGCAAGTTAGAAGTTAGTTCATAGCACCATTTCCAGACTTTCCCCCTATTCCAGGTTTCCAGTATTCACCAACCTATTACTGTTTACAATTTGTCTTCAAAGAAAAGAGCCTTCTTTCCCTATGTAGTTGAGTGTCTAAGACTATGTTATATACAACACACACACACACACACACACACACACACACACACACACACACCTTGCAATGGCTTCTGGGATGGGGTGATTGCTCTGCTTACAGTGAGTTGAGCTACAAGGGTTTCAGTTTCACATTTTATGAAATGAGACGCTAGCTAACCTCACCAGGTGACTTGCTTAAGTGGCTCTGGCAGCTAACACCTTGAATGCGCACACTCCCTGGATATGGTCATTTTGTATAAGCACTTAGTCAACAACTGCTTTCTACTCATCCTGTAGCCTTCAGGACTTGGCATTTATCAAGTGCTGAGATTAATCAGATATTGATTATGTGAGTTAATGTAAGTAAAGGTCTTTGATCACTCTTGAGAACACAGAGGGGAAAGGTAAGGGAGGTCACTGTTGAGGCCACTACTATCCCCAGTTCTGGGAAGACGGCAGTGGAAGACACCATTGGTGAACTGGAGTTTATGATATCACATGGGCAATGACACAAGAGACTCTTAAACGGCAAAGGCAGGTGCAGTGGCATATACCTGCAGTCCCAGCATTTGGGAAATAGAGGTGAGAAGCTCAGGAGTCCAAGGATATCCTCATCAACATAGTGACTGGGAGGCCAGCATGGAATACATGAGACTCTATCCCCAAACAAACAAACAAGCCATAGAGTAATGATTTGAGGACACAGGATTTCAGGAAGGTCCCTGGATCTGTCTATAATGTCTGGGAGACCTGAGCCTTGGTGACTAAGGAAAGTCCAGAGATAGTACAGGAATACAGGGTGGCAGCTGGGTTGGTGTCAGTGCCTATGTGGAGTGACAGCCGCAAAGGTATGGCTGGCTAGAACTGAATTGTCAGGGGAAGCCTTCAAGAAGATTGCAGCCTCATGGTAAAGAGCTCATAGTCCACAGCAGAGGATTATGGGACTCACTACTCCCTATGGACTATGGAGTCCCAAAGTTCATATTTTTGGTTTCAGGTGCTTTGAGGAACATCCAGCATTTGGACCAGCTGTGGATGCTCCATGTATCAGAAGCAACTTCTCCCTGGGTGTGAGGCTGAGAAGAATCCTGGCGTCTAGACCACCCCACCTAGCCCAGAGTGACAAAATTTGAGGTCCTTTGTGTCTCCTCCCATACCATCTTGTTCCAGTGCCATCCCTGCTCTTCTGAGAGCCCCGTCAGTCCACAGGCTCCTGGCCAGGTGGCTTGGCATCCACTGATGCAGCTTTCTCCTTTATCCCTAAAAGCTCCCTAGAACACATGTTAACATGTGTTCTGACCCATTTCATATACACTGGGCTTCCAAATGGGACATCAACAAACATGAAGACTGCTCTTGACAGTATAGCTTTGATCTGAAACTCTGAGTCAGGACTGTAGACAAATCTCTTTTGGCAAGGTGACAGCCACATGTAAAGGCTACACAAGGTGCTTACATATGAAATGGTGCCTGCCCACCTGTGTACTTCTGTGATAACCATCATTCTTCAGCACATGAGATAGCTCACTTGAAACAAATGAGACAGTGCAGGGGCTGGACCCATGGAAACTGTCCCTCTCCGTGCCTTCTTGTTTCTTGCTGCTGTGTCACACCCACATGTGTGCCACATGGCTTCACACTCATACCCACACACAGTGTGTGGGGATCCAGTGCACACCTGGATTCTCTTGGTCCCTACCAAGGCCCCTCTCCATCTGGAAACTCATAAATATTTCGAGTTGAATTAAATTGACACGCACCGTGGCTAGCTTTGGCATGGCTGGCTGAACCACTTAGTATGCAAAGCATTCTCTCACTATTGGGCTGGCACCAATGTGTTGTTTACTGATTTACGCTAATTCAAACAGTTTATAATATGTCAGAATTTTTCCAGGGGTTATAGAAGAGATGTTTGGGAAGCATGCACAGACACTGATAATTAGTACATTAGCCCCAGGGTTTTCAAAACGGGCTTATTTCTACAAAAGGGAGAGGGAAATGAGAAAACACCTGGGCATGTTAGTAAAAAACATACATTTACAGAAAAACATACACATTTAGACCCAGGCAAGCACTCACTGGCACATGCACACTGCACATGTATGCACAGATTTGCTGATCCATTGCAAGAGAATGTACACTGCAAACAGGAACGGATGCACACAGAGGCACGTGTGTATGTGAGTACATGTCCATATGCACACACGAGCATAATCTGTTTTCTCCAACCAGGAAGCTTCTGATTTTACAGATAATTTAAATATTTAAATATTCGCTGTAACTCTGAAAGGACAGGGTCAAACTAAAGGCTACACAAGCACACTAGGTACCAGCCTCACCCTCGTGTTCACAAACAAGGGAGTTTTTGACCGTGTGTCTCATTGCCTGGACCACTCTTCCATTCTTTCCCACTGATTTTAGCTGTGGACCATTCCTATGGTTCAAGCCATCCACTGACTTAGTAAATGTTTATTCTTCTTGGGTTCTGTCACAAGCTGAGCTGTTGTGGTCACTAGTACAAACCTCTTGCTAGGGCTCAGCATCTGAGAAGGAAGAACACAGCGGTGTGAATACATGAGAGGACAGACAGTTCTTGACTGGCAAAACTGCTCTGCAAGTCCATTCTTTTCCCCCTAGAAGTTAATTTTACAGGACTGAGAATAAAGAATTTAAGCTTTGTGACAATGGGGTTTTCTTTGTTTCTAGAGGTGTGTGTGTGTGTGTGTGTGTGTGTGTGTGTCTGTCTGTCTGTCTGTCTGTCTGAAATTTGATGCCAGTTTTTACATTCTCCTTCCCTGTGGATGCAGCCTGCACTGCCATGGTGACACACAGTGAGCTGACTTCTGGTATTTTAGCCCTACTTTCTTAGAAAGGCCTTGTCCAGGATTGAGGTTTCAGAAGACTGGACTCCCCTAAGGAGCTGATGTTACCCATAGAGAAGTCATGGGTTAAAAAGAAAATGGTTTAGATTTAGCCCACACTTTCGACTTATGGGAAAATCTCTAAAACACAATGGAAAACTTTTGTGAAGGCTGTTATCTATTGCTTCCACTTTCAAGATCTTTTCAAAAATACCAAGGAGGCCTTAGGAAGGCAGATTTACAAAAGAACACAGGCTACATTCTCTGCCAGGGCAGGCTAGTCTGAAATCACTCCACTTTGGAAATAGACATGACCCATCAATACTTATAGTCAAAAGGAGTCTTAAAAGGTTGTCATTGAATAACAAAATTTATAAATAACTATGAATTATAACTCTAACATATATTGTTTCCTTAGAAACAATATACTCTTAAGAAACAATTTCCTCTTAAGAGGTCAGGATTCAACTTTCTGCATGACAACTGAGCCTTCCTCTATGATGGGAGCTTCTTTGTTATATAGGAAAGAAAAAGGGCAAGAGGGAGGGATGGAGGAAAAGAGGGAGGGAAGGAGGAAGAGTGGGAGAGTAAAGAAATAGTAGAGGAGGAAGGGAATGGAGGTAGAGGAGAAGGGAAGGACATAGGAAAGAGGGGAGGGCTCAGGGTTGGAAACAGGACCAGAGCAACCCCTCATCGCCTCTCCCCTCCCTGACAGAGATTACAACTCCCTGTCCAGCAGATAACAAGCATCACAGCGTAAAGCCGCCTTTCAAGCTAGTGGTTCCTTCACTAATAATCGGGATTTATTACCGGGCCCATCTGCTGTCTCTGTAAGGTCACAAGGTGAACCACAGGCATGGCTGATGTCACCATCAAGGTAGCTGGTTGCAAATGGACCCTGACAAGTGTACTTTTAAAAGAATATTGTAGCAAGAGCACTCTGAGCATGGATGTCACGCCGATAAAGAGAATCACCCTAAAACACTAAAAAGATGTCGAGTTTTAACCCTTTCATCCATGGGATAGAGATTGACTGTCAACTTGTTACCTGAGCACCAGCTGCAAAGAATGAAGCTGGGTTTGGTGGCACATGGCCAGGTGCATCTATTTGCACTGAAGGCCAGATGTACGAGCTCCAGGAGATTCCCCCAGAACACACATTTGTCACAGTAAAGTAGGGAGAAAGCAGAGTGCCCAGCATCTCCACCTGAGACTTGAAGTGTCCAGCTTTCACTTCCAGGAGTTAGTCTCAGATGCTCCTGTGATCTTTTTATGCATATTTAAATGCATCATAATTCTGCAGCTAGAATTCACATTTCTCCTGGGCTGTTGCTCTTCAGGTCATGACCACAGTACTCCTCTCTCCAGGGTGCTCCTCCCTCCTGTGCATTTTCAGCTGAACAGGAGAGGAAACGGGGCAGAGAAGTTTAAGCTAGGAACAATTCTGTGAAGCAGGAACACTTCCATTACAGTCTATGGCTGGCTTGTCTCAGATCACCCTCACACAGGCTGTCCCCTACACTCAGCTGGTAGAAACAAGCTATAGTGGTCACCTGCCTGAAAATGTTCATCCTGCTCTGCTCTCAGACTCAGTCATGGCTGGCATCATTCCCTTTAGTTTGTGGAGTCTCTATACCTAGGTCTCCAGAGCAGACATGTACAGTACATGTATGAAGTATCCAGGCAGGAACCCCATTTTCTGGAAACCACAATCCATCTCAGCAAAGCTCTGTCCTCCATGGGCTTGACAAAATGTCTCCCCTGTGACTAATGACAATTGACTGCTCCTGCTTGCACCTTGGCTTAATGAGTTGGGTGCCTATCTTCTGGGTGAGAGTGACACAGAGCCAGTAGGGACACCATGTGCTGAGAATAAGGCAATGAGGACACCACTGGCTGACCAGTGTCTATCACACTGAAGTTCAGCGAGATCACACAAATAATGCTCAATGCCATGTCTGACAAATCATAGACATCCAGGAAAAGGCAGGTGTCCATCCCCAGGCTGCTTGGGTATCTGATAAGTTCCAAACTCATCCAGCAAC
The DNA here is from genome assembly GCA_030674055.1 of Rhabdomys pumilio. Lineage (NCBI taxonomy): Eukaryota > Metazoa > Chordata > Mammalia > Rodentia > Muridae > Rhabdomys > Rhabdomys pumilio. Next base: position 8,023,339 of record JANHMN010000013.1, read on the forward strand.
ATCTCACTACATCTACTACAAGTTCGGTCCTTGCTTTGCAGGACCACAGATGCCAGCTTTGTCACCCACTTTCTTATTGGTAATGTGGCTTCTCATATCTGCTTTTCCTTGAACTCTAAAATGAATTCATCAAGTGACCAAATCAATGTAGACACAGAAGAGAAGGGACATATGCCTTGGCCAGCGACCTTCTTCTATCCCGTGTGCTACTCAACCTGTTCGTGGACAGCTATACACGCCACTTTCTATGTGTGGATCTTGGAGACACCCAGATGCCCTAAAGGATGAATGGCTGCTGACAGAGATGGGCAGCCCTCCTCTACTGTCTTCTCAGCCCGAAGGCTGGTATGGAAGGCTGACAGTCAGGCTATTTGCGGTTGCTTGTGGTGGTTTAAATGAGAATGGTACCCATTGGTTCATATATTGGAATGCCTGGTTCCCAGTTGGTGGAACTGTTTGAAGGGTGGCTTTAGTGGAGGAGGTATTTCCCTGGGGTGGGCTTTGAAGTTTCTAAAGTCTACACTATTCTCAGTTCTGTCTCTGTGTCTCTGTCTCTCTCTATGTGTCTGTCTTTCCATCTCCCTGTTTGTCTCTGTCTGTCTCTTTGTCTTTCTGTCTCTGTGTGTCTGTCTGTCTCTGTCTCTCAGTGTGTGTATGTGTGTGTTTGTCTCTCTCTATGTCTGTTTTTGTGTGTCTGTATCTCTTTCTCTCTGTCTCTGTGTCTTTCTCTCTTTCTCTCTGTCTCTGTCTCTCTCATTCTCTTCACACACCCCCCCACCCGCCTTTGTGCTTGTGGATGTGTGGATCAGATGTGAGCTCTCAGTTATTGCTCCTGCACCACACCTGCTGCCACACTATCTACTAATAAAAGTAGAGATTCTAAAAGAAAAGCATTTCACTATGCCAAATATGCCATTTTTGTTACAACTATACTATCTATACTATCTGATGGATATATGCAGTCACTGAAAGAACTTCCGCATGCTTTAAAAAGAAAGCCTAAATAAATATTTTTAAAAAGAAGAATTCTCATCTTGCAATCTCCACTCTAGCCAAATTAAAAAAAAAAAGAGACATCCTATTGAGACCATTACTTCATTAATTCACTTATTTGAATATATGTAAACCACGTTGAATAACTTGGTCTATTCTGAAGCTAGTTTTCCTTGCCATTATTCTAAAATATTTTTTCATTCCTTTTAAAAGTTTCTTAGTCAATCTTAAAGTAGCTCTTCCCATGATCCTTTTCCAGAAAAAAAAAACCACCATATACATAATTAATTTAAATACTGGACGTTTAAAGGTGACTTCTCTCACTGGAAATTATAACCCAGCCCACAAATTTATGATAACTATAGGATTTTTTAATCTATAGCTATATAGATGTAATTCCTACAAAGAAAACTTCATAATATATTTTTCTAAAACCCACAAAACATTCTTTGTCATGACATGACCATTTGTCAAAGAAGTGAACATTCAATGCAAGAGTCCTCTGAGTCAAAGACCCAGAAGATTTATGGCGGGAGGCAGCTACAGGATGAAGGGTCTTAGGAAAGGATCAGACTCTATATGATTAAACACTTTAAAATTTATAACATAGTTTATGGCTGTGGAGTCCAAAAAATAAAGAAAATGCTTATAAACTAAACAAATGAAAATTTAGAATGATTATTGATTTAAGGAAAGAATCCATTCAAACTGAGAAATGTCATTACAGCACACCAGAGGGCTTGGCAGTGTAGCCCAAACTACTAACCTTTCCAAGATGAGCCTGCCAGAGCTTCTATAGGAGACCAGTGGTATGGTTTTCTAGGGCAGTGGTGTGTGTGTGTGTGTGTGTGTGTGTGTGTGTGTGTGTGTGTAGACTGACACATATATCCACTTATACTCCATCTATATGTGTATAATATCTTCAGATTCACACAATATTTGTGTTGTGTAAAAAGATAGTAACATTCATCACCACAGTAAGAAGGTAAGAAAATGTAGAAGAAATATTTAAAGTTATTTTTCAAATTACAATTTTTCAAAATCAGTGACACATGTGAATCAACAGATGAGATCGCTCAGACAGATGAGGGAGGAATAAAACATGGACTGTATTGAAACTGTATGGATCCGGAGACAGACTGTGTGGCTCTAGCAAAGGTTGAGCAAAAAGAACCATATGGGCAGAAATTAGGATGAGAATCACAGCCTACTTCAAGCTCAAAACTATGTCAGTAAGGAGAAAGTGGAGTGAGATGTTCAAAGTACTGAAAGTTCCAGAGACATCAGCAGTACCTCACCGAAACCGTATCTCCTAGACTCAGTAGCATTTAAAAACGTATCTTTGAAAGCCCATGAATATTATTATTGCTAATTCCTGAATACCCCGAACAGTGTAATATGTACCTGCAGTATTTACACTGACATCACATTGCCAATACTTCTGTGTAAGCAGAAACATAGAAAGCCATGAAGTATAATTATGCACATAGAACTCTAAGACACACTAAATAGCACCTTCCGAGTGGGTCTGAGTGCCTTTAATTTGAATATTAATATATGTAAATATAAATTATCACTGTAAGTTAAGTGATAATATCATAGAAATTTTAAATACTTTCTCCATGATATCATAAACTTATTTTTTCCTAACTGTTTGGCATAGTTTGAAGTGCAAATGCAATATGTATTTTAAGTCTATCCCTGGCTCTGCAGAACCTGACCCTGATCTAACTAGTTCTTAGCAATAGATTCTGCAATAAGTTGAACAATGTCAGCTTTCAAAGCAAATTTGACTGGCACCTGTCTTGTGCTTTAGTCTAAAACTTGCCTTATGTACAAACAGTGCACATAGTCAGAGTGGTGGAGACATGGACTTTGATGAGATTTTACATAAATCTGAAGATGTTTTAAAGCACATATGTGTATCGTGTGTTCAAACATGTCTGTGCACTTGTGTGTATACCTGTAAGAGTGCATGTAGATGCCAGAGATCAATGTTTAGTGTTTTTCTCTGTCACTCTTCACTTTAATTTTTGACAAGGGTCTTTAATGGAACTTGGGACCCTCCATGTTGACCGGACTGGCTGGGTGGTGATGTTCCAGGAACAGCGCTGTACCTAGGGCTTTCCCATGGGTGCTGAACATGAGTTCATGTGTACATGGGAAGCTCTTTATCAATGGAGTCTTGTCTCCAGTCCCTAAGGGAGAACAGTGTTCTGGGAGCTTGTCATCTATTCCTAAGAAATTATGGTTTTTCTAAATGCTTGTTTCCTTGCTAAATGCTTGTTTCCTCTGGCATGCCACTACTTGTCTGACTGGATCCATCTACTGAATTTCCATGCAAAGTCTGTCCTGCAGAGCTCTTTGTCCCTTACTTTCTCCTCAGCGCACCAACAGGGAATGTCACCAGCAGGTCCCAACTCTCTCTGTTTCTTCATCTGTTTTACTTTGTTTTTGTTCAGCAGCAGCTGTAGGTAGCCGAGACCAGCTATTGGTCCCACATAAAAGGAAGAGCAGAAGGCCAGGCTCACAGGCAGAGTAGAGGAAGAGTGGACAGTTCTGGGAGTCCCGTGTCAGTTGAGGGAAGGGAGATGTGACTCACCTGCCTTGCGCTGCCTGGCTATTTAGTCTCTGAACCATTTAGACACTTAATGTTGTCAGCCATTTGGATGTTGTACTTTGCTAAAAAGGTGGCTCCTTGTCTCTGTTCTTGCTGTTTTCTGAGTGAGAGCTGTTTATACTGGACTCTCAGGTCTGACATCTTGGGTTCCAAGTCAGACTGGGTCCATATCATCTCAACTCTGTTTCTTGGCCTTGACAGGTTCTACAGAGGTTCTGCCTAGCATTGAAAGATGCCTGGAACACATTCCTCTGTCTTCTTAGAACGGGCTAAAGGGACTAGGAATGGGATCCTGCTGTATTCTCTCCAGGTGCACTCACTGGAGTCTGCTCTTGAACTCTTGGTCCTGATTTTCCTAAGCTCCTTCCCTCCTTGCTAGTTCCTGCTCCTTCCTTGTTCTGCTTCTTCACTCATTTTCCCTCCTCTTCTGCTTCTTCTTCCTCCTCCTTTCCCTCCTCCTCCTTCTTCCCCTCCTCCTCCCCTCCTTTCTCTCCTCCCCTCCTCGTCCTCCATCTCCTCCTCCCCCTCCATCTTTTCCTCCTCCTCCTCCATTTCCTCCCCCTTCCTATCCTCCCTCCTCCCCCTCTTCTCCTCCTCCCCTCCTCCTCCTTCCCTTTGTCCCCTCCCTTCCTCTTCCCCCTCCTCCTTCCCCTGGGCCTCCTCCTCTGGTCTCTGCTTCTCTTCCCCTTCACCCTGCTCCTCCTCTTACTTCATTATAATCCCACTCACAGTGGGTTGAATACCATAATTACAGATTTAAACATTTTTTTAATTAACACTATAAACTCCTTGGGAGACTGCATGAGGGCAGCAGCCTTGGGTGCCCATCTCACTGTGGCTAGGAATACATAACTAACAGCAGAGATGGAAGACAGTTTGACCCACTAACCTGTTTCAATCACCTAGTCTGGACTTAAAAAACCAAACAAACATTTTTTCAATTTATATTGGGTATCCTTACAGCTTCTCTTTGTGCCTTAAGTATCTTCCCTCCCTCTGCATTTACCCCTTAACTCATCTGTCCCTCTGGCTTCCTGAGGTTCACCTTTCCCGTGACAACCAAGCCCACAGCAGCATCTTCAGAAAAGAGCATCACTAGATATACTCTACTTCCTTCTGCTGCATTAATAAAAAGCTGTGGCATTCATTTGTCTTTAAGTTACCACTGGATTCAAGCAAAGGCTTGCTCTGACCAAATGAAAAGAGTAAAATAAAATAATGAGAGATGGCATTCCATCAAAACAAAACTATCTTCATGGTTCCTTTTTATAAAAATATCAATAACAATTAGCCAACTGATAGTTTTGGAAATTTCTTGGACTCATGAGATATCACAGAATTTTTTGTTGTTGTCAGCAATCTGTGGCTTGTGGAGGTCTGCAGGACCAGGGTCCCACAGGGTCTCTTAGAGGATTGTCCACAGCAACCACAGACACACAAAGGATAATGGGATGAAGACTGGCATCTGCTTCCCAAGGTTCCCCAAAAGATTACTCATCTCCACTCCAATTGCTTATCCAGTCTGCTTGTATTTAACACAGGGTCTCACTCTAGCCCAGGCTAGTCTAGAACTCACAGGTCTCCTCTGGACTCAGCCCTTGGAGTGCTAGGCCATGTCTATCCATGTATTTCTATATTTATAAAGAATTTGTGAGCCATCCAACATCTATCTTTTGGGAGTCATCTACATGCTCTGGATTACTGCAAACTCATTTTATTTTTTTTTGGAGCATGATTTATTGGGCAACTTTATCCAAAATTGTAACAACATAGCATGTTCTGTCTATGTACTTAGAAAACACTCCACATATTAAATCATAGATTACCACACTAACTGTCTATGTGAGGCAGGTGTTCTCATACTGGACTCCTCTCTGCAAGTGGAGAAAGATTGCTCTAAGTTTTTAGGATGTTCTGCACCCAAAACATAGAGCCAAATGTTGGAATTCTAGCTATATTACATCTAACCAAATATCTCAAAATGAGGTATCAGATGGACCTTGAATTTTATTAACATAACTATTCAAAAAATTCTGGAAAAAACGAAAATTAAATTTCTAACTCAAGATATACCATTTGATATATTTCACTTTTCTTTGTTTTTATTAAATATTTTATGTATTTATATTTCAAATGTTATCCCCTCTCCTGGTTTCTCCTCTGAAAGCCTCCTCTCCTATCCCTTCTCCCCCTACTCCTATAAGGATGTTCCCCCAACCACCAACTCCCACCTCCCCACTCTGGCATTCCCCTACTCTGGGGCATCGTGTCTTCACAGGACCAAGGGCCTCTCCTCCCATTGATGACTGCAAGGCCATCCTCTGCTACATATGCAGCTGGAACCATGGGTCCCTCCATGTGTACTCTTTGGATGGCGACTAGTCCCTGGGAACTCTGGGGGTTCTGCTTGGTTGATATTGTTGTTCTTCCTATGGGGTTGCAGACTCCTTCAGTTCCTTCAGTCCTTTCTCTAACTACTCCATGGGGGACCCCATCTAGGTCCAAAGGTTGTATCTGCCTATGTATTTGTCAGGCTCTCAGGAGACAGTTGTAACAGGCTTCTATCAGCAAGCACTTCTTGGCATCCGCAATAGTGTCTGGGTTTGGTGTCTGTATACGGGATGGATCCTCAGGTGGGACAGTTTCTGGATGGCCTTTCCTTCAGTCTCTGCTTCACTCTTTATCCATGTATTTCCTCTAGACAGGAGCCATTCTGGGTTAAGAATTTGGAGATGAGTGGGTGGCCCTATCCCTCAACAGAGGGCCTTGCCTCACCTCTGGGTATGATCTCTATAGGTTTTCCTTCCCCTTTGTTGGGCATTTCAGCTAATCTCATCCCTGTTGGGTCCTGGGAGCCTCTTGCTTTCTGGGACTTGCTGGTGGCTACACCAAGTTCCCCATCCCCCATTGCTACACACCTTTGTTCAAATTCCTGACCCTCTGTACATCATCCTCTTCTCCTCCTATACCTGATTCCAAGTCTCTCCCACCCTTTACCTCCCTTGAGTATTTTTCCCCCTTCTAAGATGCACTGAAGCATGCATACTTTGGTCTTCCTTCTTCTTATGTTTCATATGGTCTGTGAATTGTATCTTGGGTATTCTGAGCTTTTGGGCTAATATCCACTTATCAGTGAGTGCATATCATGTGTGCTCTTTTGTGACTGGGTTACCTCACTCAGGATGATATTTTCTAGATTCATCCATTTGCCTGTGAATTTCATGAAGTCATTGTTTTTAATAGCTGAGTAGTATTATATTGTGTACATGTACCAAGTTTTCTGTATCCATTCCTCTGTTGGGGGACATGTGAGCTGTTTCCAGCTTCTGGTTATTATAAATATGGCCGCTACAAACATAGTGGAACATGTGTTCTTATTTCATGTTGGGTCATCTTTTGGGTACATGCCCAGGAGTGGTATAGCTGGGTCTTCAGGTAGTACTATGTCCAATTTTCTGAGGAACCACCAGACTGATTTCCAGAGTGGTTATACCAGGTTGCAATTACACCAACAATGGAGGAGTGTTCCTCTTTCTCCTCAACCTTGCCGGCATCTGCTGTCACCTGAGTTTTTGATCTTAGCCATTCTGACTGGTATGAGGTGAAATTCCAGCTTATATGGAAGGAGATTTGCATTTCCCTGATGACTAAGGAGACTGGAGAGATGGTTCAGTGGTTAAGAATATTGTGAACTCATATCCTTTCTGGGCAGTGGAGTACTCCATCTCTCCCTGTGGAACACCTCAGCTGGCCTCAGCTGGCCTCTCTTTGTATCCCTCTTTCCCTGGTCTCTGGTAGTCATGATGTTGCTTTCTCGTGGATGCTTACCTGACATCCAGCCATGAGAAGAACAGCACTCAGGCTGTGTCCTTCCAGGCCTGACTTATGTCAATTATTAAAATCTGCCCACTTTTGTTTAACTTGTTACTAGGAACAGAAGAGTATTTATTTTTATAGATATATGGTATTGTTTGTATAAGTCAACCCTGAACTTGTTTATGTTTTTCAAAATTGTAGAAATTAAAAAAAAAAGAAACAGGGAAAATTTTATTTCCCTGATCTCCTTCCCTAGATTATCAATTATTTTTGCTCAGTGACAGAAGGTGGCTTCCTAGCCATGCTCAGCTCTGGGTTATCTCTGAGTTACCGTCAGGGTCCGCTCTTTGTCCTTCTGTACTTTGTGGCAGCATCTTTTCTCGCTGTCTCGTCTCATCCCCACCCCAAAGAAAGTATCATCTGTTTCTCACGGCCTTTTTATTTGTTTTTTACACATATGGGTTTATTGTGTTCACAGTAATAAGCTGTTTTAAAAATCTGAAAACATTTTACTAATTACTGAAAGAGGGCAATAAATACAGTACCAAGAAAATGTCATTTAAAATATTACATCTGTTTTCTATTTTTAAACCTTCATTACTTCCAATTCTTCCCTCTAATCACAAGTTACACTGCATATTAATTGTTGAACCAGATTTATCAGAAACTGTCTTTTATGTAAAATCATGAAGCAGATAATTCCAGAGGAGGCTGTGAGCAGATGAGAGGAAGCGGGAGGCACACCCTCCTAGCAGATGCTCCACACTGACACGATATTGTTCATACTAAATACGCGCTTTCTCGCCCATGGAACACTCACTTATCTCTGAAGTATCTGCTGGAGCACATTTTTTTTCTAGGCTAATAAAATAGGATCTGCTTCCACAGGCAGAAGACAATATTTGCACTTATAACAATAACAGTCCAACATGCTTGATTCAATATTTAAAGATGAGGGTGAAGTTTCACTCCCTAAAGAAATGGCACTTTCTGGTCATTCGTATTTTTGAAATTGTTTACACGTGGTTTAGAAAGGAAGGTATAACCCCAGGTTGTGGATGGATAGATTAAAATGTCCCACCGTGGCTGGGAACCCATGGAAGGGTCACAGGCTAGCACACAGCAGAACCTGATCCAGGTGCAGAGCTTGAGGAAGAAGCATGTACATTGTGGGATGTTGAATCGCTCTTGAGGGTGTCCAGTCAGGGGCCTATATCCAAAGCTATTAAAATAATTAATGTCTCTGGGTGCTCAATCCTGGAAAATATAGTTATATCTAAATGTGCAAATCTGTGTAGTGTTTCAGGAGGATTGCAGACTTAGACACTTGTCTGCTCTCCCACCCACACCCCACCCCACACCCGCCAGGTCCTGGTTAGCAGCAGTTGGAGAGTTACCAGTAAGAACTCTTTAAGTACGATGTCCAGTAACAAGCCCACTGATCCTACATAACTGAGTCACTGGGATCACTGACGTAGCCTGATTCTAGAGGGTAATCATCCTCTGACTTCCTGGAACCTTGTAATGATTCATCTCTCAGAAGTTCACATTCCTTTTATCTTTTTCTAAACTTTATCTATTAAAATAAATAGTGTTGTGAATGGCCATTGTAGATGCTGGAGCAGCCAATCAGGTCACACGGTTCACCCACGGCTCCAAGGCAAAGGCAGTTGCTGTCTACACACCCAGCTCCTCAGACTCCACCTCTTGTGTTATAACCTAGACTTCCAGACACACCGCTCTATCCACCTGCTACTTTGTTTCTCTGTCATTCTCTGCTACTTTGTTTCTCTGTCATCCCGAATAAGACACAGACTTAGCAAGTCTTGCATGAAAAGCCACCTGTATAATGTAAAGTATCTATCCATCTGTTATACTACCAATCTACCAGGCAAGGTTTGCCAACTAGGGCAATAATGGCACAAGTGTTACAGTGATAACCAACCACTCTCAGCTTGGATCTGAGGCTTGCTACACTGCATTTGCCACGGTGGTGCTCTTCCCGGTGGGAGGGTATTTTCTTCAGGTGCTCTTCCCTCTGCCCTTCTCTGTGCTGTCGGCTGATAAGAAATAAGTGTAATGTTTCCTTTACAGTTTATCTCATCTCTATTGTGCATTAGTAACATTCAATACATCAGAAATAAAGCAATCTATCAATGTCCAAATAAACTCAAGAACAAAATTACGTTTTTTATTATTGCACCAGAACACATGATATTCCCATGCATAACAATCACCGATTTCTCACCAAACACCGTAGGATGTGTGTGCTTAAAGCAGCCACTAGCTCAGATGTGAGCTAAAACTGTAACACTGATAAAATATGGATGTTATTTTCAGGAGCTGAAATTTTATGAAATTTTCAGAAAAAAAGAACTTGTTATAAAGTAATGAATTGGATTAAAATTTTTAAGCTTATTTTATCTCAAATGAACAGTGGCAATACGTAAAAAGTTGAACATCGATTCAGAAAAAAATTAGCACAAGATGCAGCTGACAAAAACTGAGAAGTTACACTAACTACTACTTAACTAGTAGTCAACAAGCAGACAAATATCCTTGACATGTTACCAAAGATCTGAGAATAGTTAAAACAAACAAAAACAAGACTATTTTCTAATCTTCTTTCTACAAAGGAAAATTCAAGTTACAATCACAGTGAGATAGTTCTATATAAGAATATTTATTATTTAAAAGCAAGCAAACTAAATTTCACTTACGATATGAAGTATCTAGAACTCTCAAAAACTTTTGTGAGTTTTTGAGATTGAAAAGAACATTTTAAAAATGTTTTGGAATCCTTGCAAGCATTAGTATAAGTCAGCCTTGGTGTGGTAATTCAATAGAAGAGTATTCAGTGATTAGGAAAATAAAATAAAAAACAACTGAGCTGCTAAGCCATGAAGAGACCAGGAGGAAAATTAAGTGCATGTTGCTGAAGGAAGCCAGACCAAGCCTGCCTGATTTCTCCTATGTGACAATTTGGAAAACGGCATCAAGACAGGAAAGTAGAAATAGTTTCCCACATTGCAGAAGTGGAGGGGAAGTGGAGGGGAAGAAGTGTCCTAGCTTAGTCAAGGTACTTTCTGAACTGCCACAGGAAGGGCATGTGTCATTTTAATTTCTCAGTTATCAAAATCAGAGGGCATGCAACATAAAAAGGGCACACCAGTCAGTAAACTTCTGGTGTAATAATGGTGCCCGTGCTGCTTTGAAGACAGGACGACAGCTCGTGTGTCAGTAGTGCGGAGACCCATGGAGGTGCAGAATCAGTTGATAGGGCACTACGTTCTACAAACTGAGGAATTTGCAGAATTCTGGAGATGTTTTCTAAAAGCAAGCCTGTAAAGTTAAATGGTGTTGTTAGGAAATGAAGTAAGTATGGACATGCCTCAGAGCAGGCACTCCCAGCCTAAGGATAGGCAAGCATCTCGGTGCTGGCTGATTGTATGTTAACCTGACACAGCTGGAGTTGTCACAGAGAAAGGAGCCTCCTTTGAGGAAATGCCTCCATGAGATCCAACTTGAAAGCATTTTCTCTATTAGTGATCAAGGGGTAAGGCCCAGCCCATTGTGGGTGGTGCCATCCCTGGGCTGGTAGTCCTGGGTTCTATAAGAAAGCAAGCTGAGCAAGCCAGGGGAAGCAAGCCAGTAAGTAACATCCCTCCATGGCCTCTGCATCAGCTCCTGCTTCCTGACCTGCTTGAGTTCCTGTCCTGACTTCCTTTGGTGATGAACAGCAATGTGGAAGTATAAACTTAATAAAACCTTTCTTTTCCTACTTGCTTCTTGGTCATGATGCTTTGTGTACGAATAGAAACCCTGACTAAGACAGTCCCTCACAGCAAGAGCTGTGCCTCACCGATGGCCAGTGTATGACAAAATAAGACAACCAAGACAGAAATACCAGTTCATGATGTCATCATCTGTGTAGTGGGAGACAACTCATCAGGAAGAGGAAGGGGCTGATCACATGTATGAGTGTCACAGCATGATAAAGTGTTCAACCATAGAACACACACACCAATACCTCAGCTGTCTGAAGAGTAGGATTTGCTCTTTCTACCACAGGGATGACAAGACCCAGAGAGCATGCCAGCTTCCTGGGAAATCTGACAAGAAGTATCCAGTTTGGTTTCACCCAAGTAAACGTCCCTGCTTGTATTTTCAACTTATCTGCTAACAATCCAGTTTTCCAGGATGTTATCTGTGGATCATGCCATAACTGATATACAGTCTAAGTAGCTGTTTCCTGATCCAGGAGATTCCTCTCTCTCTCTCTCTCTCTCTCTCTCTCTCTCTCTCTCTCTCACACACACACACACACACACACACACACACACACACACACACACACACTGATGGTTACAGAACTTCTCATGACAGCCTCTTCACTTATGATATAGTTCAGATGATAGATGTTGCCTGAAATTGCCCCAGACAGGGCTTCATCTTCTGCTCCACACGAAACTAAGATATCTGGCACTGTGACATCTGCAGGACTGTCACAAGCTCCAGTAGCATCCTTTGTGCATAGACATGGATGATATTTACTAAACCCATGAAATTTCCACAAGTTTCTTTGCCTCTCTTATTTTAAACATGCATCCCTGAAAGCCAAGAACACAAACTACAGACACCTTCTCTGAGCACTCTGCTTTTGAATAGGCTATATGTATGACTGAGTCATATACACACTAGCTAGTGTTTTTCTAATGCTCTCATTTCCAAAGTGAGAAAATTAAAAGGTGGAAGAGGTTAGAACCACTTGTCTCTCATGCATTTGCTCCCCCAGCATCCTTGTGCTCCCAGCATGGAGCTTTTACAGCCTTGTCAGCCTGTGAGTTTATTGGCTAATTGTCTATTGCTATGATGAAAAACCATGGCTAAGGTGGCTCAGAGGGGAAGGGTTTATTTGGGTGTATGGTTCCAGGGGAGAAGACTCAGCCACCATCATGGCAGAGAAGCATGGCCCACATCCTGAACTGCCAGCAGGAAACACAGAACGGACTGAGAACAGAGGCATGTAGCTTTAAATTGTAAAGCCCACCCCCAGTAATGAGCTTTCTCTAGCAAAACCATACCTCCTAAGCTTCCCCAAACAGTGCTATCAAGTAGGAACCAAGTATTCAAATGCCAGAGCCTTGGGGGAGGGACATTTCCATTCAAACCACTGCATTTCACTCCTTGGACCCCATAGTCCCAAAAGCTCTTCAGTCTCAACTGTGTAAAAGTCCAGTCTCTCCTGAGATCCAGGGAAATCTCTTAATTACAATTCCCTATAAAATCTAAAAGCAAATTAAAGGCTTTCACCATATAATGGTACAATATAATATTGATCATTCCAAAAGGGAGACAGTAAAGAACTCTGTCTTCAAGTCCAAACTCTGTGAGCAGCATCAAAGGGCTTAGACGCTTTTGCCTCTCTAGCTTTGCTCAACTGTAAGGAACATCTCTGTCTCGCTCTGGTTCCATTCCTTGTGTGCAGCTCTCATTGACAAACCATGTGCCTGTCATCTTCGACATCTTGAGGTCTCCAATGTAACCTGGGCTTCATTTCCACAGTTTCATCCAATGCCTTCTTGGAGCCTCTTATCCCCTCTGGATCTTCTCAAAATTTCTCCTCTGACACATGCTGCCTGGCCTCAGGAGATGACTAGATCTATGAAGTTCCTGAATCCTTTTATTGTTTAATCTAAAGCTAATGCCACATGGAAGAGACAGCCGGACTCAACTACCAGCTTGGGATGAACTGTCATCCCTTGAGTTACATTTGCAGCAGCTCCTGTTCACTATTTATTTCTAGGAGAGAAAAATCCCATCTGCTTGTTCCTTTCAGAAGCTGGAAGCTTAGCTGGGCTTTGCCCTGAAGGCTCTCTTGCCCTGACTACTTCCCATGTGGATCGGGACTCTTAATCTCCTTATCTCTGTCAGCACAAGCTCCAGCTCAAAGATTACCCTCTCCAGTCTTCAAACTGTACATTTTGTGCACCTTTCTGCCCTGTGTGCTCTTTTTATTGTAGATCTGACTTAGAGTAATTACTAACAGCCACGTGGCATGATAAATATTAGGTAGTCATCTCCACCAAACAAATTAATATATTATTTTTAAATGTAACTTCAGGCAAGTCATTCTGACAAGGGCAGAAAGGTAGCTACATTCTGTGCCAGATGTCACAGGGGTGGGTCCAGCTCTTTGTTTTGTTTCCCTCTAAAGCCTCTTGAGCTGTGTTTTCAGGCCACATTTCTCTCAGGTTTTCTGTCCTCCGAGTTCTTATTATGATGTTCTACTAAGCTCTACTCTCAGTGTTGAAGCAAACATCGTCCACATCCCTCCATGGTCAGGCCTGTCACAGTGATGCCCACTCTCTGGCATCAGCTTCCGACCTAGTTCCTCTTCTATTGCTGAAACACCATGATCATAGTAACTTGTAGGAGGAAAGATTGATCTGGGCATATAGTTCCAGAGTGATAATCTTTCTATTCACAGAAGCTCACAGCAAGAAAGTGTGGCAGCAGGCAGCCATGATGGCAGGTACAGCTGAGGGTTCACAACCTAAACCACAGACAGGAAGCAGGCAGTGAACTGGAAATGGCATTTGACTTTGAATTCTCAAAGCTGGCCCCACAGTGACAAACATCCTCCAGCAAGACCACACCTCCTAAGCCTCCCAAAACATCACCTATTGGGGACCAAATGCCAGAAACTGTGAGGAAACATTCTCATCCAAACTACCACAGTGACCAATGAAGAACTTTGGATGAACATTAAGCAATTTGCTTTCTCCCCATTCCAGATGTAAAGAAATAACTGTAACATTTTATATTTAATCATTGTTATATTTCCATGTAATGAACTATTATGCTCATGTCATGCTGTTTGTATTAATTTTTATTTAACAAAATTGTGTTGTATCTATTTAATAAAGTGATATGTGTTTTGTTAGCATGAAAGGGGAAGATACATAGATATTTTCTCACTGACAGACTATCAACAAACAATATCTAATATAAGTATATAAATATGGTATTTGACTTAAGATGTTAAGTACCAGATAAAATAACCCCCATAAATATTACAGGTTTATAACAGACAAGTAAGGACTGTTTTAAGCACAGTTAGACACAATATCTCCATAACATGGCATGGTTGTGGCTGTCCTAGTTTTACTACAATTGTATAGGAACATCATGAGTTTTGTGATGGCATATGTATTAGACAGTGTCCTATAGAGTAACAGAACATATAGAAAGAATCTCTCTGTATACACAGCACAAAGGGAATTTATTAGAATAACATAGAGGTTGTGATCCAGATAATTCAACAATGGCTGCCTATGAACAGAACTCAGTAGTTGTTCATCTCATGGGGCTACATGTCTCAGCTGGTCTTCAGAATATGCTGGAATCCTGAAGTAGCAGGCTCTAATGCCAGTGCAGGAATGGATTTGCTAGAGAGGTGAGAATAAGCAGGCAAGGACAACAAGCTTCCTTCTTCCATGTCCTTATATATAGGCTTCCAGCAGAAGGCATGACCCAGATTAAAGGTGGGTTTTCCCATCTCAAAAGATCTGGATTAAAGATGTGTCTTTCTACCTCAAAGAAAGGAGTGAATTTCCTCACTTCATATTAAGCAAAATCCCCTCAGAGATGTTCCACTCCAGTTTGGGGTTTTAGTTAACTTCAGTTGTAGTCACCTTGACAACCAAGAATAGTCATCTCACAGCATACAAGACGGACTCGGTCTCCTGAGCTCTTCAGAGGAAGACCTTCATGGGATAAAGGACTGGACTTATGGTTCCTTCATCAGGCTCAAGATAAGATTCCATGGCATAGGAGAAAAAAAAATCCTGAACTTAGTCTTTAAAAAGAGGTGACTTTTGTCCTAGGTTGGAAGGAGTTAAACCCAGCTTTGAACTGGGAGAGTGTGCTCTGATCACGTGACTCAAGATGGTCCACAGACCAGAGACCATAATGTTGAGATGCTTCCAGACAGGCCTTGGTGACTTCCTCAGATCCAATCAGCTCAGAAGATGAAAATAGTGTAGACATGGTTCCAGGGAGACCTGAGGGACAGCGTTCAAACATGTCTGATATTCTTCTAGCACAACTTGGGACAGGATCACCAAAGCAGGGTTCACACAAGAGTGGGATGGCAGAGGTAAAACCAGACTGCCAGGTTTAGCTACAAAATGTAGATTCAAATGCTGGAAATACCTGTAGAGAAAGCAGAGATGAATGGGAACTGGGGTTATCTGAAGGGCTAACCCTCAGCACAGCTGTGACTATCACCTCCTTGGAGTACCTCAGCACAGCACTCACGGCAGAGATACCACTCAGCATGGTATGCATCGTGACCTGGAGCAGCCACATTCATTTATGTGTGGAGGTTGGGAGGGTCATTTATCTTGCATAATAGGGCTGTCAATGTATGATCTTGCTTCATTTATTTATTTATTATTATTCTTTTATAGTATATTGAGAAGCTAGCTTCTCTGGCAATAAAGAAGTAATTTGAATTACCACCGCATCTTCAATTCACTGAAACTCAAATGAAATCACATTTTGTCCATTATTGAAAGTTCATTCAAGTCACACTCTTATCAATGTGCCTACTATGCCTTCTGTGTATACAAACCCAAAGAAAATATTTAAAAATTTTTCCACTTTTTTTAAAATCTTTTTTTCTGATGGTTATATGCCTTCAAGTGTACTTTTCATTTTGAATCATTTATAACTGTATATTTGCGTGATTCCTACAAAAACAGATAGCGTTTGGTCTTAGAAAATTTAGAATCAAAGTGAAACTAAAAGCAAGCAAACTCTGGTTAACTGTGCCTTGGATGGTTGTTTTCTTTGTTGTTTTATGATTTCTCTACATTGTTTTCGTGTTTGATAGAATTTTAGGGGACTGTTCAGGTTATCCAGGGCAAAGCAGGCCTCCCCTGTGTGTTGGTCTGTGTGTATTTGATGGTGTCCTGCAGTTGTTGTACTGTCAGAGGTCTTGTACTTGTCAGAAGATCCTGAGTGGAATCGAACCCCTCCTAGTGTCCCCTAGCTCAGTCTGAGCAAGGCTTTTGGACTCATTTCACATAGCAGGATGCTAGATTTGAGATCAGTTCTACAGATTTGATCCTGTGGAGAACATGCTCAGAATGTTGTCTCGTCCAGTCCTTTCTTTCTGCCTCCATCTTGGGGATGATAGCCACTGCATTACAAAGGACTGGGTTGAGCAGTTGTCCTGAATGGTCATGGTTGCTTCCTAGTCCCCAGTTATTTAAACTCAACTTCATCACTGACCTTTTCATACAGATACAACATTGAGTTTAGACTCCTGTCCTGGATTTAAGGATCTCGTATTGCCACTCAGATGTGACTTTGAGAGCTTCCATACTAGGATAGCCCTGCTATTCCTTGGAGACTGCCAGCATAATTCCAGGTATAGCTGAGGTTCTCCATGTCAGTTCCATACTACTGCTGAGCTATGGTATGGCACAGAGCCAACACTGCATACTGTGCTAGGCCATGCCAACAAGGTTGTGGGTATGGACAGTGGACTTGGCTCTGTTAGACAGGTAATGCACAAGAAATTCTCAGTGATCGCTTCATGAGAAACCACTTAAAGGAGCTCCCAGGATTAAAGTGGAACTTACAGAAGTCTTACCGTAACTATGTATGTTCTATTATGTACGCACTATGTGCCCTTGTTATCTTGTTTGCTATCCTGAAAAGCCATTTGCAACTGGCTGCTGAACTTGTCCAGAATATTGGGGTGCTATCTCTTCTGCACAACACCCACCCTCAAAGTTTTGTGCATTTATTTCCATATAGAGCCATGTCCACCAGAAACATGCAGAGCATCAAATATGTAAGAGAGAAATGTAGACTGTCATAAACTCTTGTGGAGGTAATAGCCTAGAGGTACTGGGCTATCATTTCTGGCTTCTTCTTTTGAAGATAACGGCCTAGAGATACTGGGCTATCATTTCTGGGTTCTTCTTGTGGAGGTAACAGCCTAGAGGTACTGGGCTATCATTTCTGGGTTCTGGAAATTAACAAGTAGAGGAACAGGACAATCACCTTAGCAAGCCACACATGCACCTGCCCATGCTGTGCCCCATCCTCACGTAACTGGCCTGTGTCATGTGAATAAGGTAAGGCGATACACCTAAAGTATCTAGTCAGAGTTTAGCTCTCTCTCTCTCTCTCTCTCTCTCTCTCTCTCTCTCTCTCTCTCTCTCTCTCTTTCTCTCTCTCTGCTGCTGCTGCTACCTCCCCATGTGATAAGGGGTCAAGGAACAGATAATTGTTGAAGTCAGATGGGATACTAATTACATTTATATCACTTTAATCAAACACTTGACAACACATCTTATGAAAGAAAAGATTATTTTGAGTCAAAGTGTTGTGGTTCACCAGAGCAGGAAAGACACTGGGGTGTTCAGCTCTCTGCCTGCAGCAGAAATGTGTCGGAGAACTGTTCACATCATGCCAGACCAGCAGGCAAAGAGTCTGAACTTCAGAGGTCTGTCCCTAGTGGCCCACTTCTACAAGCCAGGCCTCACCTCCACCGCCCTCAAAATCACTAGCCTGGGACCAAGTGTTTCAAACATGAGCCTACAGGGAACACTTCAGATCTGAACTGTAACATCCTGTCACTGTCTCCCAGCAGCTCATAGGCATCTCCCAATGCAAAATGCACTTATTTCAACCTCACTAATCTCTCATAGTCTTAGCTGTTCTAAACCTCTTCTAAAGCCAATATTCAAGTGTCCTTGGCCGCTCAGCATATCTGTAATTCTCTGTAAACTCAAAAACAAGGTTACATATTTATAACTACAATGGCACAGACTAATCTCTCCCATTCTCTCAAAGAGGAAGAATAGGAGGATATCAAGAAAAGATTGCATCAAAGCAAGATTAAAGCTCAGCAAGGCTCATCCACCAACTCCATGCATTGCACCTAGGATAACTGTGTCATCCTCTGAGCTTCAAGAGCCTTAGGCAGCCCTGACTCTAGGACACTGCTACCCACAGCGCAAGTGACCTCTCTCCCAGGCCAGTTCCATGAGATAGCTTCACCTCTCTTTGGCAGACATCCCATTTTCCTGGCATCTCCACACTTCAGCTCAGGCTCCATTCCCATGGTTTCACACACAACCCTCTTCTGGGCTTCTTTCAAACACAGTGACTATTTTGCACTTCATCTTACTTTGATGCAAGTTTCATTGACCTTGTCACTCTTAGATCCTGAATGTCACAGAAGAAACAAAAACAGCACCACATAGCTGATGCTATTTCTGTTGTCTGCTTTAGTCTACTTTACAGCCCTGCCGGCCCCTTGGACCATGGCTACCACACCCTCTGAGTCTGTATGAACATGAGAAGACAATTTTCTAGGCAATTATTTCTCATATGGCCACCCCTTTCAGCTCTCTGCTTTAACTAAATGTTCTTCAAACACATTTGTTTAATCCCTGAAGTCTTTGGTGGGCGGGATCTGGGCCTCTGGGATACTTTTCTCACTATTACAGCTCAAGCCTTGTGCCTCTTCATCAATGGTGCTAATTTCTTTTAAATGTAGGGAAAATTTCCCCCACACCAACATTGCATCACACATGATCCTTTTTCTGAACAAATAACATGTTTTGGAATCCTTTATGTTTTAGTTAGGGTTTTATTGCTACGAAGAGACAACTTGACCACAGCAACTCTAATAAAGGAAAACATTTAATCGGAGCTGTCTTACAATTACGGTCCATGATCATTGTGGTGGGAAGCCCGGCAGCATGCGGGCAGACATGGTGCTGGAGAAGGAGCTGAGAATTCTATGTCATGATCCAGAGGCAGCAGAAGGAGACCATATGCAACACCAGGATATATGCTTGAGCATAGGAGACCTCAAAGCCCACCCCAACAGTGACACACTTTCTTAAGCAAAGCCACACCTACTGCATCAAGGCCACACCTCCAAATAATACCACTCCCTATCCAAACATTCATACACATGAGTCTCCTGGGGCCAAACCTATCAAATCATACTTCTCCTCTACATATTTCTCTTGTTTGTCATTAAAAATCACAAAGTAAAAACCATTCTCTACACCCTGGTGTTTTGATGCCTTTGATATATCCTCTGCCAAATAAACTAGCCTATTGATTTGAATTTAATCTGAAGCAAATTCTCAGGACCAAGATAGAATGTAGCCATCTTTACTGCCAGAGTCTTAAAGCAAATTGCCTGTAGGCAAATTTTCAATAAAGTCTTCACTTTGGCCTGAAAACTTCTAATTTCCACCAGAATCTCCCAATAAGCTCTGCTTATAATGTTCTAGGGCTTCTCCAGCCTATGGCTCTGAACTCTCACTTCTTCCCACAACCTAGTTCCACAAGCCTAGGAACCACAAAGGCAGGTTTGCCACAGTGCTGACTCAATCTCCCTGGGGCCAACTTACTTTAATAATTAGTAATTGTTTTAGTAGCTAGTTATTATTGCCATGCTCACACACCAAAGAGAGGTGTTTTATTGAAAGAAGTGTTTATTTTGGCTCATGGTTTTAAAGGGTTGCAATCCATCTTGGCAGGGAAGACATGGTGATATCCACGGTGGCAGGACTGAGGGGCAGAGGCTTTCCCACCATGAAGGACCAAGAAATAGAGAAGAGTATACAAGAACCTGGGATGGGTATAATGACCCACTTCAACCAGACAGACCGCATTCTTAAAGGCTCGAGATCTTCAAATTAATAGCGTGAGCTCAGGACCAAGTTTTCAAAATATGAGTCTGTAGGTGACATGTCAGATCCAAGTGATAACAGGTAGTTGTGCACACCCTAGGTATCCATAGCAAGGCTGATGCAGGAATGAGCTTTGCTATCTTCTTTCTGATAGCTTTCTCTGCTGCTGTGACAAGGTAACAGTGGGGGACAGAGGGTGGTTTAAAGTGATGGTGCCCGACTCTATCTCTGTGGGTGAGAAGTTTGCTTCTGGGTGCCGGCATGTCTATGCTTCCTCTTAGGGCCCAAGAAAAGGGTCTTCCTGCTTCCATCATCTCTTGGGGGCTTCAATAGACTCTAGTTTGTTGATGCTTCAATCTAATCATTACCTCATTTTTCCCCTAGTGTATCTCTGAATGTCTTGTCCTCTTCTTTATTTCAGTTAATTAATTTATTTATTCATGTTTCATCCCAACTGCTGCCCCCATTTCCTGGTTTACCTCTCCCCTAGTCCTTTCCCCCATCCACTCCCCTTCTTCTCTGAGAGGGTGAAAGCCCTCTTGAATATTCCTCCATCATAGCACATGAAGTCTCTGCAGGGTTAGGTGAATCCTTTCCCACTGAGGCCAGACAAGGCAGCCCAGTTAGGGAAATGGATTCCACAGACAGGCAACAGCTTTTGGAATAGCCCCCACTTCAGTTGTTAGAGGATTCACATGAAGACCAAGCTGTACATCTGCTACATATGGGGGAGGAGGCTTAGTTCAGCCTGTGTATTCTCTTCGGTTGGTGGCTTAGTCTCTGGGTGACCCCAAAGGTCCAGGTTAGTTAACTCTGTTGGTCTTCTTATGGAAATCCTATTCTATCTCCTTCATGGTCCTCAAGCCTTCTCCCAAGTCTTCCACAAGAGTTGTCCTATGGACAGTGTCCTTTGTCCCACAGAAGCTTTTCAGTTTCAAGAGGTCCTATTTATCAATTGTTGATCTTAAAGCCTGAGCCATTGATGTCTGTTGAGGAAAGTGTCTCCTGTATCAATGCATTCAAGGCTATTTCCCACTTTCTTTTCTACTCTATTAGATTTAGTGTGTCTGGTTTTATGTTGAGGTCTTTGATCCACTTGGACTTGAGTTTTGTGTAGAATGATAAAAATGGATCTATTTGTATTCTTCTTTATGCAGGCATCCAGTTAGACCAGCACCATTTGTTGAAGATGTTTTCTGTTTTCCATTATATGGTTTTGGCTTCTTTGTCAAAACTCAAGTACCTGAAGGTATGTAAGTTTATTTCAGGTTCTTCGATTCCATTGATCAACCTGTTTGTTCCTATACTAACACCGTGCAGTTTCTATTACTATTGCTCTGTAGTACAGCTTGAAGGCAAGGATGGTGATACTTCCAGAAGTTCTTTTATTATTCAAGATTATTTTAGCAATCCTGGGGAGTGTTGTTTTGTTTTTCCATATGCAGTAAAAATTGTTCTTTCAAGATCTGTAAAAAATTTTTTTGAATTTTGATGGAATTTGCATGAATCTGTAGATTACTTTTTGGAAGATGGACATTTTTACTATGTTAATCCTACCAATCCATGAACATCAGAGACCATTCTATCTTCTAATGTCTTCTTCAATTTCTTATCTTCTTTATCTCATTTAAATTTTCTCTCTCTCCTTCTCTCTCTCTCTCTTTCTCTCTCTCTCTCTCCATGTGTTTGTGCACGTGTGTGTGCATGTGCCTGTATGTGTGTGTGTGCATGTGTTCGTGTGTGTGCTTATGAGTGTGTACATGTGTGTGTGTGCTTGTGTGTGTGTGTGCATGTTCATATGCATGTGTATGTAAGTATGTACATGCTAAAGTGTGTATGTAAAAGACAGGTCACAACCTCAAGTTTGTCCCTTGTTTCCCACTTGGTTTGAAGCAGGACCTTTTATTCACCAGTGAGTATGTTGAGCTAGCTTCCCCTTAATCATCAAAGTTTTTTTTTTTTTTTGCTCCCACCACATATCTTACCAAAGTAGAACTGGCAGTATAAATACATGCTACCAAATTTAAGTGTGTTCTTGGTATTAGAACCCAGGCCCTCACTCTTGAACACCAGGTACTTTGCCCACGTAAACAACTCTCTACTCTCAAGCTTTCTCCTCTTATGAGTACACCAGTCTATCACACTAGGGCTCTCCATCACCAAGTGCAACTCCATCTTTGTCTAACTTACCACAACCTTGGAGACACCACTTCTAAGTAATGTTCTTATGGGCCTGAATGTCAGAGAAACCCCATCACAGTCTCTACCCCAACCTGAGATGTCATTTTTGTTTGTCATTTTTCTTGCCTCCACTATAAATGTCAACTCTCTGATTATATTCTCAGTCTGTCTACACAGGAGTTGACATACATGTCATATGCTGAAAATACATCTGAATGGACATTTGCTTTGATGATAAGTCTCTCACATCTCCAGGATTGGGGTGGACTTTTCATTGAGATTACTATTACTTCTGAATCAAAGAGATATGGATAACAAGAAAATAAAAAATTAAAAAAAATAAAACCACCAACAAAAAAAAATCTACTTTCCTCTCTCTTTCTCTTTGGACTCTTTGCCTTTGGCTTTGAACTCTTGCCTTTTTCTTGACTCCACAGAAATTTTGTACCAGGACTGAGACATCTTAAGCGAGGCAAACATACCATACAAAGCAAACAACCATTCCATGTGCACAGGAATCCATCTCTAAACCCAACTCCATCTTTGAGTCAAGGCTCAGTTGTTTGGTTTATAAATATCTAATTTCTCATAAATTCCAATGACAGTACAGTTTTTAAATTCTGCTTATGGTATAGTTTTCCCCCCTGTGGCCAGATTCTGCTGATAGAAAACCCCATCTCCCAAGTCACCATGAGAAATCCATCATAGGACCCGGAGAGGGAGGTGGCATCCTAAAGGAGTTAGGTTCTGACTACCAGAATTACAATCAAATGATGAAGGAGAAGCAAGAGGGTGACTTTTTTGACAACATTGTACCCTATGAATGGAGTCAACCAAGTGGGGAGTGAAAAATTCATTTTCTGATACGGGTGTTGGCAGAATCAGCAGCAGCGATGACTAGAAATCCATAGCTGGATGGAAAGCTGACAGGGTGGAAAACGAGGGCCTCCAAGGCTGATCCGGCCCCTCAGCTGTCCTGGAGCATAATTCCACAGCAATTATTGGCCTGCCAGCTCTCCCAACTGCAGGCCTCAGAGTCCCTGATAGCTGCTGGGCTCCCATGCCACGCCCAACAAACATACCGCTACCTCCAGCATCAGAGCGTGCATTGTCCCAGGCAGGGCTACCTATTGCCCAAGCCATTCAGGTCGGTGACTCTCTTATGAGCAAGGAACCTAAGCTGCATGCCACGATGAGCTCCACAGTCTTCAGAAGCCAACAAGCAGGCAAGCAGGCCCGCCCCGTGTTTGTTTATAACTCGAAGCCTGACAGCAAGAAGATGGTGCATCGCGTCGGATGCTGATGCCTGTTCCTCTGTTAAGTGTACTCTGTGGACCCGAGTGACGAGGGTCCCATTTCCAGCACAGCATGGAATGGGTGATCTCCTCAACTGTAAAATGAAGCCGTAAGAGCTCAGCATGAAAATGTATTAGCAACAGTTAGATAAGGGAGGCCTCAGCAAGGCGTACACACTAGCAATTGGTAAAATAATGTCTGTACAAATTGTTTTTGGTACATTAAGTACCTTTCACAGCCAAAATTAAAAAAAAAAAAAAGAAAAAAAGTCGAAGGGGAAAAAAAAAACAAAAAACAGAACGAGACATAGACACAGATGGGCAAACACATCCACTCATTGTTTTCTTCTCCAGGAAAGTAATTTCATGCAGAATATTTTTTTTATTGAAATTGTTTCTCTAGTTGACAGATCTAGTGTACAATGATAAATGACAATGAACTGGGCGGCTTGTCAGCTTGTGCTGGGGGAAATCACACCCAAACTCTTTACTAATCATAGTGAGAACACATTCCTCTCAGCAGCAGGCACTTCTAGCTCATAAGCCCAGTGGCCAAGCGAAGTGGCATTAAATAGCAGGGAGACGAAGCTGAGGACAGATTACAAATGTATAAGAACCTATTCACTGACTATGACGCTCTGACAGGGGAAAAAAGGCTTATGAAAAATGATCAGGCGGTGCCACCCCACCCAACCTATGGATTTCAAAAGGGAAAACAGAGAAGCCTACCATGCTTGGCTACTCCAAGGGTGCCAGATAAAGACTACTACATGTGTGGTGGCAGAGAGAGAGTCTAAGTTCACAGGCATCTGTCTTGAGGATGCATGCGAGCCAGTCCCATTAATGTCTCTTGCCTTTGAAAGTCATCCACTTCAAAGGGAAGGATAATTTGCAAAAGTGGAAGCTGACAAGAGGCAGACAAACCTGAGGCTGGACAAGGGGTTGAGAAGGACTACCTGAGCAGGTGTCATTGGCAACTGACTCTTCCTTGGCTTTCATTCTTCTGGCAGATCATGGTAGATCCCTCTTTGTCTGGGGACCACAGCGAACATCTCATGGAGGCTTTCTCCCTGGTAACCTGTCACACCCAGGCCAAGAGTCTCCCCTATAAATAGTGCTTTCCAGGCCAAAGTCAGGGGATAAAAACCAGCCAGAGACATCCCAGGTATGGGCCCAATAAGATCAGAACACCTGAAATTTGGTTGTCCCCGTTAAGATTGTCTGCAGCCCAGTCATAGGGGGATGGCCGATTCTGTCTTTGCTCTAGTACTAGCAAAGGCATGAAACACTTATGTCTGGTCAAGATTTTATCACAGTGAAAATGAGCAGTCAATGAACAGTTAATGTGTTCATTCTCTGCTTTTAAAATGGGGACAGACTTAGTATGTTTCATAGGCAAATCATTTTCAGGGATTAAAATAAACAAATATAACAAATGATGCCTGTGTTCTAATCCAGTACACTGGGGTGCTGTTTACAATTTATGTGTTTACCTGCACATAAAATAATGACACAGTCCTGAAGTTACTGCAGCTTCTGGTAGCTTAGTGGGGGTTTGGAAGTGCAGGGATGCAGACTGAGCCTCCTCAAACTCTCTGCCAGTCGAATTCTCAGAGCAGAAGCTTGCAAGCAAAGAACCAGGCCCTGCAAATTGATAA
This sequence comes from Rhabdomys pumilio, assembly GCA_030674055.1. NCBI lineage: Eukaryota > Metazoa > Chordata > Mammalia > Rodentia > Muridae > Rhabdomys > Rhabdomys pumilio. The sequence continues at coordinate 8,048,639 of JANHMN010000013.1, forward strand.
CTTGGGTCCCTTCAAGAATATCCTCACTGAGTACCATTGATAGCCTGGTGACTCCTGTGAACTACTGACAGTTCAATCTGATGTTTGAGAGTGACGGGCAGATGCAGGGTACGTCATCTTACAAGAACCTTAGATCAGGATTATGGCTTTTGCTCTCCACTGAGGAAGAAAGGGAGGCCCACAAGGCTCAAAAAAAAAGTGGACACCACCCTTCTTTATCAGGAGCACAGCCAGTGAAAGATTTAAGAACCCCATGGTCCAGTGCTTGAGATTGTCCCTACAGCCAGCAGATCAAATGGCAGGCCTGAAGAGTTACATTCTGCTTGACACAGAGCTGTTTGCACACAGGGATACAGTTACTTGAAAGTGCTACTAGGTTTTATGTGTCAAGACCAGGAAAAGACACAAGGAAACAAGTACTGCTCTACAGTGTAGCAACTTATTTTGAGAATTAACTAAGGCAAGTAAAAGGCACATTTTGATGATGGTTCTGGTGTGTGCTTCCCAAACCCACATCTACTATGTACTGTTAACTTAATACGAACATTTGAATCTATACTTAGGTTGTTTACCTTGTTGGTAAACAAAAAGAAAAATAAAGAAGGAATACAAGTAAAATGCCTAGATTGGAAGAAGAAAGAAAGCACACAGCCAGAACGATGGGTTAGAATCACAGCCTTCTCCTTCCCCCTGACGACTTCACTCTCGTTATCTTTATATAACAGATCTTTTCACTGGTTCCCAAGATGTCATTTTTTAGCAGATACACACACACTGAAGAGGCGCCTGCTGTGTAACCTTTGCTACAGAGAACCTCTGAAATTATCCACTTTTGATGTCTCCTCTGTAAGACCTCACTCCTGTTACTGGATTTAACTGTAATTACTCGTTTTCTCTCTCAACATTGAAAGGAATCAGCAAACAATAGAAAAGAGGCTTGCTTGATGGGAGCCAGAGTCCTTCCTGGAACACATATTTTTTGGAAGCTTCAGGTTAAAAATATCAGGCTTGAAAGACATCTTTGCTGCAACCATCAGCTGCTACTGCAGGGAAGGCATGCACCTAAAAAGGATCTTATAAGAAAAACAGACCTGCAGGAAGGCAGCCATGCATTTGAGAGCTGCAAGTTTCTTGAGTTCTTGGCTGTGAAGTAAGGCTTCAAGAAACTACCCCAACCTTGGGAAAAAATAATAACCCAAGAAAACAGTGAAAGCTTTTTAGCCCAGCACTGTGCTAAAGTAGAGACTGCCTTATTAATACATCAAGATCAATTGCTTGACAAGTAGCATCTTCTAATCCAAATAATACTCATTTAAATCTATGCCCATATCAATAATTTATTCTACAAGTAAATATTGTTCATGCTAAGGAGCGACATCGACTGTGCTCTGCTCGGTGGCTGTCTGCCCTCCGAGGGCTCTTACTTTGCGACTGTGCTGTGTTATTGTAGAAGGTGCTTTCATTTGCTTCACAGTCTGAATGCGTGCTTGGAAGTGAAGAACTTAAAAAGGCTCTTCTCAAACAAAGTGGGAAACTAACAAAAGAATCTGCCCCGGCCGTGTTGTCTCTGGTAACTGCTCCTTTGATATTAGACCTCAGATTTTACAGCCACTGAATACTGCTCCTTGCTGTGCGTAAAACAGATAGGTCAGGAAGCAAAAGCAAAAGGAAATAGCCCAAGTGAATGGTTTGAACTGAATGAAGTTCCAGCAAAGCTAAGGAGCCCAGACAGGACAGGACAGATGTGGGCTGAAGGGTTTGATAGTAAGAGAGTTGTGGGGATGTCAGACACACACAAGCCTGCTTTACAGAGAAGGATTTAAAAGCAGCAATAGCTTCCCAAAACAAATGAGGATATTTCTTAATGCAAGAAATTGTGCAAAGACATGGATAAACTCTGCCTGCTTTTGTAAATCTGAAGTTAATCACGATAATAGAAATGTACTACAATTTTTATTATTTGTCTAGGATTTTGAAGTGTTACATTTTATTAGCATACAGTAGTTTGATTTTAGGTAGCTATAAGGATTAAATAAATTCAACATTTTCAATATTTGCAATTTTAATTATTGAAAATTATCATATTATGAATTAAGTATAATTATGATATTTTGTGATTTTATTATTAAGAGCAATAGTTTGCAAATCTCTAATTGAATATTGCATGATTTGGAGTGTGGGGTGTTTGTTTGTCAACAGCATTTTGCAACATAAATCAAGCTGACCAAGAATTTGCTATTCTTGCCTTAGTCCTCCAACTCCTGTGTGTTTGAAGCCTGGAGATATAATGTATTATTTCCTAGGACCGTGTACTCTGTTTAATTAGCTAGAAGACCTCCGTACATTGTAACTGCTTTGTACATTGATGACTTGTTTCATGCTATCATTACCTTGACATCTCAGCAGAATCCATCCATGACACCTATCGTCTGGTCATGATCCAAATGAAGCAGCCAATCTATCAACTATGCAGATGCTCTAAAGACTGTGACACTGACATGTCACTATGACACACAATATAAGCACAGTTTCCTCCATGTTTCTGAACACCAGGAACAGCTCCTCTCTTTGCTCCACAAAAATGAGGCTCAAGATATTTAGGCAGCATATCTTGGCTCTTCTGTATTTCTTAGATTGGATCTGTGGCTTGTTGTGGATGGGGCAGAAAAGCACACACCCGCATCCAGGTCATGGGATGACCACACTGGGAGCAGATTTAGAAAGGTCCCTTCTAGAGCTGGCAGGTAGCTACGGGTTACAATACCGCTACTGGGAACAATTATATTACAGTCATCCAGAAAAGGGTTTGCTCCTTCTCTTACACAAAAGATTTAAGCCAAAGTACAGTATGTTGTGTATCCAAATGCATGAGGCTCTGGATAGTTGTGGGCAGCCTCCCTAGAACTCACTAAGTCACCATTAAAAACTTCATGATGTCCATCCAGTGTTTCCACTGAAAAATAAACCACAAAGATTTGAGCACAGGACCTTTCTTCTTTCCTGGGAACATTGCACAGAAACATTCAGATATGACTGGGAGACTCTGGGCTCTTCCTGATGCCCATCCTCCAGTGGCATCCTGAAGTGAATCTCTGAGGCCTGCTCACCATATGGAAGGAGAGAAGAGGATAAAGAATCCACTGCTGGGACCTGTGGCTGCTAAGATCAAGCCAAGAACCAGAAGTGGCATCTGAGCTACTTTCAGCTTATGGATGTAAACGGGTCTATGCGCGTGGGCAGACAGCTTTCTAGCACAGCTGCCTAGGGTTAGGGGATGGTGGTGGTACTCAGGCATAGCCTTCATCGTGGTGACTACCACCCTTGTCTACACCTATAAATATCTGATCCCTAGTCAGCGCTACAGAATACAGAGGGGCTGACAACATTCCAACGTCTACTCTCAGCTTTTGCTTCTTGAGTAAGATACCATGTCGGGGGCCTTAGTTTCCCTGTCTATAAATTCAGCCAAGAGCAGTTCCAACCCATGAGCACATCCTAGGATTAAATGTGGTAATTCATGCGAAACACAGGACATCTTGGCTGCACACATGTAAAAGGGGATTCTTATGTAAATTAGGGTTCTGTACTATGGGGAAGGCCAGGGTTGAGTCAGCTAACCTGCTTTTTCATACTTGCATAACGAAAAGGCTGTGCATATCTCCTGTACCCGTATCAGGAAAAGGCTGAATCACTGTAGTCTTTCCTTTCCCTGACCACATCCGTGCCATGACAACCACTGTCAGACGATTGACACAGCAGTCTGATCCCCATGCTCACGTTTGTCGTCAGAAATCAGGATTTGCCTGGCCCATGCCTCCACAGTTAACCATCTCCCTGGTGATCCCTGAAGCCTTTAGCACCTGTCCTAGGGTTGTCCAAGTCAAGGGTAGCGCTATATGCTCTGCTTATGGTCCACAGCAGCTCTGCTACAGTACAGGGTGCAGATTCTGCCCTTCATGGGAGAGGTTCTCTACTAGGGATAAAGTACTGCTGCCTGCTGAGAATGGAAATGTCACCCTCTTCCACTTAACACTGTCTTCAAAGTGCCTAGCCCTTCCCCACCCTGAGCCTACCTACCTAAGCCGGACCATCAATCCGAGGTGAACTGAGATCCTGTGGGCAACATGAAGCCAAGAGCCAGTCCCTGTGGATCCAGTTATGTGAGTAGTCCTGAAATGTGTTATGTCCCCAACTGAGGTATAAACATTAGTGTAGGAAGAGCCACATTTCCTAGATTCCTGTCCCACTGTGGTTTTGGACCAGGTTTGGAGTGTCTCTGTGGACTCGATTTAATCATCTATAAAATGGGGTTAATCTCATCTGACTCACAGTATGATCTTGGACGTTCATTTAGGTGAGATTTTTGGAATGTACTTAGTAGATGAATCACACTATTGGAGACCTGAGTTTGATTAAGCGAAGGGAAGAATTCAGTCTGAATTTACCTCTCGCTCTGTAAGCCCATGAGTGTGATGCACCTTTAATGTTGCTTTAATGGGGCTGTGGTTTTTTTTTTTTCCTAAACCGTTAATTTAATTCCTGTTGCTAATGAGACCTTTTCTCTGTAAGCAGAGGAAGCAGGCCTCAGGACAGAGGTGGAGAGGAAAGGGTTCCATTGCAGGATAGAGCTTTCTAGAAAGGTACAACCTGATCCACTGGGGCATCCTAGGCAAGAGTGCTGATTTATGTTAAACCTTCTTCTCTTGTCCTTGGCCTATTGTTAGTGATGCTTCATCCAATGTCTTCTTCCCGTTCTTTGGGTTCTAAAGACTTCTGTAATGGACTCTCCTCATGGCAATCAATGAGCCCACAGTTCGTCCCTGAGGCTGGTGATATCCAAACAGCATCAGAGCAGCAACTACGGGATAGCACATTAAAGATAAAAGTTTAACAGGAAGGAGGGACAGAGGAACCTGACCGGGTTGAAGTTGCCACCTTCTGCTGCAGATGACTCCTGTCATTTCCCTTCCTGTAAATGTGTCATCTAAACCAAAGTTAATTGAAATGCAGCTTTGAATTGGTTACGTTTGTGAGAGAAAAACCAGTTCACGTGGTGCCGGCACCACGAGGACCCATCTCTCTCCTGCATCTGTATCAGTAAAGGATCTGCATGTTCTGAGGAGTTGATAAGCTTGAAGTCATCGGGTCCTTGCATGTGTGCAGGAAAAGAGTGTGAGGAAACAGGTTTTCACACAGTGTCGTGTCAGAGTGGCATTTTCTTTGTATATCCCTTCTTACTCTTTAAAATGACTGGTGGTGAGAACCCTAGAGGGGGTTGCACAAATAATAATGGGGTTAACTCACCAAACTGCTAGTGACTACCCTGGTAACAACTAACCATGCTAATTAAATTTAGTTTTTCTTATAGAAATAATAGGCCATAGAGAATGGTTTCCTGGATGATGATGATGATGATGATGATGATGATGATGATGATGATGATGATGATGATGATGATAACTGTACCATAGTTCTCAACAGAGCATGATATTACTACCCGTGGACCTAGAAGAACAGTCACTGACGTGTCTAAGATCAGCCCTGAAAGGCTATCTAAGGGCAGTTTTGTGTAAGCCAAATGAAACAGCGAGACAAGCAGAGGCTGAGGTTAATGAACACGGCACTATCTATTGGGCAAGTCTCCAAAATATTAATTCCTTTCTAATGAAGTTTGCACAGTCCTTACCACTCTGAACTTCATCCCCACTCTCTGGCACCCCCTCCTCGCTGTGCCTATCTACACAGCTTTTAAATGCGTCTTCCATCTGGAAGAACTATGTCATTCCCTAGACATCTCCTGCCCCAGCTTCAAGCCACCCAGAAGGTTTCCCTGGAGACCCACCCAGCCCCAGCACAGCCCTGGCTAGGCTTGGGCCGGGGTCGGCTGGAGCCCACGGGCAGGGTCTCCTGCTTGGCACCAGGATGCTGAAATAGCAGCATTTGACACATTTAAAACTTGCTGTTTGTGCAATCACTAAAACTGCACCATTAGCTGGATTTTCAGATTGCATGAGTGCAGACCGTTAAGTGTTATTACAGTATTAATTATTAGAAATGTCCTGTACTGCCCAAATTAAATTGGGATACTCAACGACCTGCACGTTCCCAATACCACGGATAATTTAACCGGAGATCTGCTGCTGCTCCGGGTAAGGTGTCTCCACACGTGGCTCAGTTATTTCACACTAAGGATCAGCATCGTGCTCTCAGAAATGCATCAACCAGATCTTAATATTATCCTGTGGCAAACTTCAGAAGAAAGTGAGCAGAGGTGGACCATGATGTGGAAGCTGCTGGGATAACTGGATCCCTCACTATAGCTGGTCAGCTAATTCCAGCCAGCATTCATTGCTATGTACTCCCTGGCTGTGTGAGGATTCCCTGGAACCTCTGTAGCTAATAGTCTGTGTTTAGTAGCCAAGACAGGAAAGTGGATGAGCTTCAGTATTTAAGGCCAAGCTACTCAAAACCAGAAGAACCTTTTAGGAAACAACTTGAATACATACTACACAATTACCCCAAATTGATTTTTTTTTAAATCCATCAAGTTCTCCCAGTTCCTTACAGAGAGATGCATTCTTGTGGGTAGAGAGGACAGTGCCTTCCCTACAGGACGGGAGAGGCCACCAATAGAGGCAAGAAAAGCCCAAATGTCATTCTCCGAGGTGAGTGTCTCTGTGGTAAGCACCCAGCTGCTTGCCTGCAGTCAGCTACGTTGATCACTTTTGTAACTCCGTAGGTGAAAAGGGAGTCCAATAAAAATGTATGTAATGTAATCTACCCCTAAGACATAAAATATTGATGCACGTAAGTAACTGGTAGTTCAAGGAAATGATCTATTTCTAATGAAACGTCTTCAGTTTGGTACACAGAATTCCCACATTGGAAAAAAAGGGATATGACAGCTTTCCATAGGAGTGTCCTGATGTCAAGCAGGAGCCAAGGCCTGAATCCCAAGGTAGCTCTTCTTGCTCCCGAATCATCCTCACCTGCAAGGTGTCAGTCACCAAGCAGGAGAAAGTCAGACAAAGCTCTTGACCATGACTCTTCCATTCTGTGTCCTTTCCCATAGGTCCCTTCTCCTTCCAAATGGAAGTTTGCACAGCCATGTATGGGGCATCTCTCTCACTCCATTTCCAGCCCCAAATTAGCAACAACATTGTTACAGTCCCAAGAGAACATGAAAATGTCTTTGATTGCCCCTCAGATTGGATATTTAAACAGTTGCGATTTACAAAACCCCATAGCATTTGGTTTAATACTTAATGTCAAATGCAAAGCTGAAGTATATTAAATCCATAGCAATTCCCCTAATGCTGATACCCCTAAATTGGACAAAGTCTGAGTTACTGAATGACATTTAGTGTCAAAAATAACAATGATTACAAATGATATGGAGAAATATAGAGACTCATTGAAGATATAATGCCAAATGTTATGTATAAGCATGATGTAAGATTATAACTTACACTAGCAATTGTATATTGAAAATAGAACCATCAAAATTCACAGTTGATATATATATATGTGTGTGTGTGTGTGTGTGTACACACATTCAAGGCAATGCATATTTGAATATTGTTTACCTCTAAAATGAAACTTGTAACAACCTGGGCTTTCGTGACTAACCTGAAAGTGGGTAATAGTCAAGACAAACCTCTCTTCTCTCAAGCAGCAGCTTCGCTTGCCTGAGATGAGACCATTCATGTCAAACAGCTTCTGTACAGTGAGTGAGAATTCGGTCAACATAGACAGTGGTTTCTCTAAAGTTTACAGAGAGAAGGTTCAGAGGGAGCAGACTGGAGGCAGAGGATTCAGGGTCTGTGTCCTACCTTGGCTTGATTGAGGCTTGAAGAACAAGAGGAGGAATTTATCATGGCCTTCCAGCAACTTCTGTAGGCCCTGCCAGGCATCGTCATACTGTTCAAAGAAGGAGCTATGGATCACAGAATTTTTCACATTTTCCTGTTCAGGCAAAGGGACATGGGGCACAGGAGTGAGCATCTCCAGTGTTCTTGTGCAAGGGCAGTCAATCTTGGGGCCATGGGACCAGAGCTAACGTACTCTAGATGGTTTATTGAGGTGTCTTCAGAAGGCACCAAGCAGAAACAGTTGTCGATATTACTAGAGACCTGTAAGGACCCAAAGGAGGAGGGGAAACTTCAGGGTAGTGACAGCTTAGGCTCATCTTCATCCTTTACGGGGCAATGTCTGAGGCCAAGGCTGAGTTTTCTCTACCACCAAGACTGAGCCCCAGCAGATATCCACCAGTATCAAAGACTTAGAACCTCACTCACTTCTGACAATGGTTACCTGTGTGTTGTTCCTGTGTACCACAGCAACACACATCAAGCTCTGAAGGCTTCTCTCTCCCATCCCTTCTCTCAATTTCCCATCCTGCCATGGGATCCTAGGTAGCAGGAGATGAAGTGGGCACCCTGGGTGGTAGAGAGGGATCTGCTATGGGTGTTAACACCATGATAGGTCAGTTACAGGCCTCACGCAGAGCTAACAGAATCAGAGAACTGGAACAGAGTCTTCTGGGAGAAGAGACATGGAGAAAAAAGGAAATGGACAAGAAGGGGAAGGTTTGAGGATCACATACAGGAGTGACAAATGGAAAGATACTGAGCCTGCCCTACTCTTTCCCAGTCTAGCTGGACCCCAGGCTAGCCCTAAGTGAAATCAGGACCACAGATCTCTGTCACCCCAAGAGCTTGAGACTGAGGCCTGCCTCACCTTTCTTCTTCCATTGTTAATCATTTCTTGATACATTCAGCTGGAGTTTTCATAACATGGAGATATGCTGGGCTCATACACCGTGTTCTCACCTAGTGCAGTTACCACTAGTTGAACCAACTTTGGGGGAAAAAGGTGGATCAAGGAAAGATTGGTATCTCTCTTGACGCCTTCACCCCAGTGACCCCTTCAGTCAACCCCAAACTTCTTAGAAACTCTCCTCAAACTTATCAGTAATGGGTTTCTAGCTGTCATCTGCTCATGGTAGGGATGACAGTGTTTCAAATAGTTGTCCCTAGCAAAAGCAACAGGAGCACCCCAAAGCAAGACCTTCCTCAGCCTGTCTCCTCCACTCCCAGCAGCCCACACAGGCTGCTTCCCACAAACACCAGTGCTGTCTGTGACTTCAAAAAATGGAGAAGAAATTAAGCATAAAAACGTGTTAAGGCAAAGCAGAGATTACAAATTTAAGCGCGAAAACGTCAGCAAATGTGAACGTCGATGCTGTAATCGTATCTTTACCTCAAACTCATCTCACATCCCAGTTGCATTGACTGCATGCTTAAAGGTCTAATTAGGAACAAGAGCTGCTATGGGTGATACCTTTATCACACGGGCATCTCACAGCCTCACGTCTTGTGGGAAGCACCTTGAAAATGGGGATTTCCTTCCATTCATCATGTAAAGAACCTCTCCCCTCATCCAGTGCTGGCCCACCTAAAGTACAGGAACTCTGGGAAAATGTTCAGAGGGTGTTTGCTTCACAGCTTGAGAAGCAACCATGGGTTCCGACAGCGTGACATGCTCCATTGTGTGCAGAGTGGCTACCCAGGGGCTATCTACAATTTCTAAGAATAGCTACCCAGGGAGTATCTACAACTTCTCAGACTCTACACTATTCTTCCTGTACCTCAGAAGGCCCTTGCCCCAACTAACACACTTTCAGTGCCTCCTTTAAAAATTGTTTTTATTTTATGTGTATGAATGTGTTCATACATGTATTTATATGTACTATGTGTATGCCTAGTGCCTGCATGGTCCAGAAGAAGGCATCATATGGCCTGGAACTAAAGTTATACACTGTTGTGAGGTACCATTAACTGAATGCAGCACCTTTACAAGAATAGAAAGTGTTCTTAGCCCATGAGCCAGTTCTCCAATCTACTCCTTTTTAGAAAACACTTTGGACTTAGATTTTCTTTTTGAAAAGAGTTTGGGACATGTCTTCATTGATATAAAGCATCACCTTACATTAAAAAAATGCTCATAGACACATCGTTTATTTTATATCTGTATATGTATGCATTTCTGTATTGGTCATGTGTTTGCAGGTACAGGTATGAGGGTATACACGTTGTACAAAGGTCTCAGGCCAATGCCAGGTATCATTCCTCAGAAGCCTTTCATCTTGCTTGTTCCTTCGGTTTCAGTTGTACTGACTGGGTTTGAGACAGGTTCTCTCTATGTATCCTCAGCAGGCCTGGAGTTCTCAGTGGTCCACCTGTTTCTGTTCCCCCAAGCTCTAGGATTAAAATTGAGCACCACAATATCAAACCCCCAAATCCATATTGTTTTGTGAGGCAGACGCTCACTGGCTTGAGGCTAGCCAGTTTGTTTAATCTCACAGATCTACCAGTCTACAGTTCTTTGCTACTGGGATTGAAATGAACCACTACAACTAGTGTTATTTTTGTTTATTTGGTAGGTTGGTGGTTGGTTGGTTGGTTGGTTCGTTGGTTGGTTGATTGGTTTTGTAGTAACTTGATCCTTTTTTCTGCAGAATTTCATACGTAAGCACATCCTTTACTCCATTTATATTACTTCCCCCCTTTTCTTGCTATCTAACTCTTCTCACATCCCACCACAAATACATAATTTCTTTATTATTGTTACCTAAATGGGATGGTTTAAACGAGAAAAGTCCCTCATGGGCTCAGGTACTGAAACACCCAGTCTCCACTTGGTGGCACTATTTGCTGTTTGGGGAGGTTGTGGAACCTTTGGGAGGTGGAGCCTTGCTGGAAGAAGTGTCAAGGGGGTGGGGCTTGGAATGCTTGTAGTCTCACCCACTTCCTGTTTCCTCTCTCTGCCCTGTGTTTGCATTTGAAGATGTGAGGTCTCACCTCAATGTTCAGGTGGCCATGCCCATCTGGCTGCCAATCCTCCCGGCCATGATGGATGTTTGTCTTCTGGAAACACAGACCAAATAAACACTTTCTTCCATAAGTTGTTTTGAGTAGTTGTTTTTTTTTTTTTTTATCACAAGAAGAGAAAAATGATGAACACTGTGTGTGTTCATGCATGCATGCATGAACATATGTTTCTCTCTCTTTTCTCTCTCTCTTCCTCTCTCTCTTTCTGTGTATGTGTCTCTGTCTCTGTCTATCTCTTTGTCTCTTTCTGTCTGTGTCTCTGTGTCTCTGTCTCTGTCTGTCTCTCTGTCTCTGTCTCGCTCTGTCTCTCTCTCTTCTCCCTCACTTGCTTGCTTGCTTGCTCACTCACTACATTGATAGTCTATACCTCTCTATGTAGGGATGAAGCCATATGAAATTTCCATACTGAATGGCATCACTATGAAAGCTGTATTTAGGTGACTATATCATTGAAATTTCACGGGTACAGTTTTCCTGTCATGTCTAGGAGATGCTACATAGCACCAAGTGGCCTGGTCCTCTGCTCTTAGAGTCTTCTATCTCCCTTCTGCGTTTTTTCACTGAACCTCAGAGATAGGGGCTACACAGGAGCTATATCATTTGGTGCTGTTTTCCCATGAACACACAGCTCTTTACATGGGTTGTAGGATCGAGCTCAGGTCTGCACACTCATGAAGCAAGCACTTCACCAACTGAGCCTCTTCTGGCTCACACATCCAACTGAGCCTCTCTGTCTCACACATCCAACTTAGCCTCTTCTGGCTCACACATCCAACTGAGCCTCTCTGTCTCACACATCCAACTGAGCCTCTCTCTGGTTCACACATCCAGCTTCATCTACCTAGCCATTGCTTTCACACTGGACATAACATTTTTGTTTCTGTTTTTGCTTTTAAAAATAAAACCCTTTAAAGAGAGCACCAAAATTCACAACTACCATTTTTCAATTGATTTTTCCTAGGGTTCAATTCTCTTTAATGTGGTCTTTTAAGGACCTTACAGGATTGTAGAGTTTACTTAGGAAAATTTTGATGAATCAAAAAATAACAACACAATAAAACCCCACATTCTCAGCACAATAGTAACCGTGCATTGGGCAAACCTACTGACGAAAATCTCTAAAATATCCCAAAGCATGCATAAAGAGCTGTCACATTTTCAAGTGCACCTAAAGAATCCTCTATGTGTAATGTTTAATAACTAACACACAGGACAATGTTGAAAGACTTCCCCGCAAATGGGAGAAATCTCTTCCTTGAACACAACATGCTGCTGTAGGGTCTCCAGTCGAGCCAGAAGGGCGGTGATGGAAGCAGCCTTGTGGTTGTGTGAGTCAGAGCAGCACAGGGAGGACCATAGGAGGAGCGTGACGAAATAAGAGGAGCAGGGAGAGGGAGCCATGCTGGTTGGGGAGGATGGAGGATTGCAGGTGCCCAAGGTGGTGTTTGTGGAAGGCAGAGACTTCAAGAGCCCACAGAGCAGAAACATCATAAAAAGTACTGTGGAGGAGCCAGCAGAGAGAGAGCAGAGGGTTCTTAGCCCTTGTCCTGGTCCTCCTGCTCTCCATCCTCTTGCTCCTAGGCTCCTGCTTCTGCTCCTGCTCCACAACCTCATCCTCTCACCCCTGTTCCTTGCTCATAAGCACACATGTCGAGCCACCAAGCCACACTTACACTGGGATTCACCGCTCACAGTCTGTTAAGACTCTGTACGCCTTCTTCCTGTGGTCTAACTGATGCTTGAGGACTGGAATGGGGCCCCCACTTGCTGGTGTCAGAAGTCTTGAATGCACCATATCTCAGGTCAATGTTGCCAGGACTAAGCAAATGGTCCTGTGTCATCCCACAGCGGAAGCCGTGCTCCTCCATAAACCCAGTGTCCTTCCAGTCTGCATCGTTTCCACGTGTGTTGTAGTGGATTCTCTCTTCTATATGGGATCTCCTGAGATGTGCCGTGGTAAGCTTTGAAAACCATTAAAAAGTGACCTCTCATGAGATTGTATGAGACTTTATCTCATGTAGCTCCTGTAACCTCAGGCAGTCCCCTACTGCCAACACACACAGAGAGAGAGAGAGAGAGGGGGGGGGGGGGGATCACATACTTCATCATACATACATTTCTGCCTGTTCATCCCTGCATTTGCCTGTATTCACCTGTTGGGACAGCTGCTTCCTCCTGAGTCTCCCTGTGATGGTTTGTATATGCTTGGCTCAGGGAGTGGTGCTATTAAGTGTGGCCTTTTTGGAGTAGGTTTTTCACTCTGGGTATGCACTTAAGACACACACCTAGCTGCCTGGAAGTCAGTCTTCTACTAGCAGCCTTCAAAACTCTTAGCTTTTCCTGTGTCATGCCTGCTTAGATGCTGCCCTGCTCCCACCTTGATGATGACAGACTGAACCTCTGAACCTGTAAGCCAGCCCCAACTACATGTCCTTATAAGAGTTGGCTTTGTCATGGTGTCTATCCACAGCAGTAAAACCCTACTAAGACACTCCCCTAGTCTCTTCCTGCACACCCTGGCCACATGCCCCACCTGCACCTGCCCCACCTGCACCTGCCCCACCTGCACCTGCCCCACCTGTACCTACCCCACTTGCACCTGCCACACCTGTACCTGCCACACCTGCACCTCCCATACCTGCACCTGCCATACCTGCAAAGCTCCAGGCATTCCTCACTCATGTCCACCTTTGGAAAATCACTCAACTCCACCTCACCATTTCTTAGCTCTTGCTCCAACCTGCAGTCCTGGCTCTGACCTTCTCACTCCCAATGAGAAAAGGCATTACCTTCCCTGTGCTGTGAGACCAAGCCCTTGGTGAGGATTTGAACCCTGTCTCTAAGGAGCCCTATGACCTTGGTGTGTATTTAATTCTCTCGGTCTTCATTTTACTACTTGTAAAGTGATTACAATGAAATGATTTGCAAAAGTGTCTGACCAGGAGGACAAAACTAGAAGAGATGGATACATTGCTCTGTAAGTCATAAAAGGTAAGAATCATACTCTGGCTGGTCGGCAAAGACAAAGACACAGCCAAGCCCCTTTGTTGAGTCAGGGAATGGTAGGTTTTCACCAAGGGTGATGTTGACAGATAAGATGTGTCTAGAAGGAGCCCAGAGAGAATGGAAGGACCACTGACCTCATCCCAACCTCTGACTCTAGACTTTCTGTATAATCTGGAAAGGTCAGCCATCCCTCTGAGCCTTGGGTTCTCTGCTTCAGGGAACACACCTTGGATGATTGTGAAGATCTAGGTGAGACCACCATGAAGGTTTCACTCCTGTACATCATCAAACCAATCACAGTTCTCCGGCTTGGACCTGTGCCAGGCTCACTGACTTTAGTCACTCAAAGGGCGGGGCTTGGTCCCTGAGAGTGGGTTTGTCACCTTTGAAACATTCCATATTCCCTAGTCTCTGTGTATTCTGCACAGAGCATCTGTATGTGACCCATGTCAACAGGAGTGCACTTCACAGACCATCCAGTGCTGTTGAGGTACAAACACTGGGCATGTGGGATGTAGTGAAGGGAAGAAGCCAGGCCACAGCAGGAAGTCTATGCTAACAGCAGCCAATTCACACCTGTTAACTGCTGTGAAACAAAACGCTACAGAAGACATGAGCAATGCCTACAGCAAATACACCCTTTTAACCACTGAGTCTCTGCACTAAAATAGATGGAAGGAAGTGAATCTTAAGTAATTCTTCTGTCTATAGAGGTTTGTAATTTACAAAGAGACCTAGACAATGGATGTTGTGTGTGCGTGTGTGTGTGTGTGGGGGGGGGTTGATGCAGGATTAAGTCTGACATGTGTGCTCAATCTGCATACATCCATGTGTGCGTGCCCTCCATGCTTGCTCACTGACAACTTACCATATATGCATCAGTGTGCCTGCACCTGTGACCATGAAGAAACAAACATGGGCTGGCTTCACTGACACAAGAATTTGATGGCTGGTTTGTCAAATCCCCAGAGATACTGTCCCTACAAAGGTAGAATGAAGGCTGGGTCATGAATGAGTGGATTGGGATTCCTAGGAAGGAACAGGCCACCTGCAGAAGAGACCTGTGGGAACCAGATAAGGGACAGCATGATGCTGCATTGTACTCTTCTTCCATCCCCAGAATCCAAGATGTCAGAAAATAAGATTTCAGATAACCCGAAGTTATGTGCTGGCACACATGTGCAGAGAGGACCAGAATGAGCTGTGTTGTTGGGCACTGGGCTATACCTATAAGGCATCGATCAATAAGACTTCTATATCCTGACCAAAACCAGTCACAGAACAAGGCTCCAGCCAGGCAGAAGAGGCTAAATTATATATTGTTTTTACTGTTGCTTCATTTCACAAAACTGCAAAAATCCGGGCAACATTTTGTCAGTAAAAACCAATAAAGAATATGAAAAGCCCATCTTCACAGGACATTGGACATTGTGAGACAACCTACAGCTATTATCGGATATATCAAAACTGACAAGGAAAACTTTGGTCCTGATTGGACTATATCTCACTCGGACAGCACACCCATCCAGTTCCTCTCCTACAAGTCCGTTGTTCACCCAACCAAACCATAGGTAGGACGTTTATGAGCTTAATTGAAGCTGAGGTATTTGGATGATTGAAAAAAAATTGGTGACGTTGCAAAACTGGTCATTAGATTTCCCGCAGCAGAGGGATTCTCGGCTCGGGTGGAGCTGGAGGAAAAGTGTAGATTAAATGAGACATTAATTTTGTTACGACACCTTTTGCAAAATCTGCGCTGCATATTTGTGCATCCTTGGCACTTTTCCCATCTTCTGCCATACCTTATAAATATCCCAAGGTCACAACAAAGAACGTTTTCCTCAGGAAGAGGAAAGTCAGCCGTTCCTGGGTTTTTCTTTTCTTTCTTTCTTTCTTTTCTTTCTTTCTTTTTTTTTTCTATGCAGCAGGAACTCGGGTTTAATGTCACTTTGTGTCTTTCCAATATTGCATCAAGAACTTTATGTGTGTGTGTAAACTATAGTCAAATTGGGTCACAGAGAAATCATTAGCGACATTGTTTGTCCCTGTGCTGCTTAAAATAGGAGGAAAACAAATGCACGAAAAGCCAAATAGGGGTCAGAGCCTCAGCCACAGATGTGCAATGGAGCCCCATGTGCACCACCCGACACCCCAGAATTCCCATCGGCATGCCTAAAGAACCTCAGCGTGGCTCTTCATTTGTGTTATACCGCTGCACATCTGCTTGTGGGTTTCTGAGAGACTGTATTTAAAACATAAAGGTTTGGTATGAAGGGAAATAATTAACATGTTCCTCAGCACCTGGCCCGTGGGGACACGGCAGTACCTGCAAATGACAAAGTCCCTTCATATCTCATGTTTCCAGAAGTGCGTCCCGGCCTGATTCAGAACGATCTGGGTGATATGCCCTTCCCCAGAAGATAGGGTGGAGATGCGCAGGTGTACTGCGGCGCACAGAGCCTTACTCAAGGGCGCTGAAGGTCAGCCCTCTGTTCTCAAGCTGACGGTGACTGGGCATTCCTTCATTTCTTAAAAGCAGTGTGCCATCTCTTTAATGAGACACTGAAGACCTTCCAGTTCGGAAGCATCCATCTGTGAAACGGCTCACACAAGAGTCCAGACCATCGAGTAAAATCCTTTCCCACATTTCTCAGTGCGGATGCCTTTCCCTCAGTCCTGTGGGAAAAGACGTTTCTGGATTTATCAGAAGTCATTTGGGTTTGCATTTTCTTTGATTAAGCAAGGGGAAACGCCTTCACCCCTGAGTCCCAGACTTCTCAAAATGGAGTAGGGACAGAATGAAGAGATGGAGAGCTGAGGAACTCCTGCTCCCACCCCCACCTCTCTCTCTCTCTCTCTCTCTCTCTCTCTCTCTCTCTCTCTCTCTCCTTCTCTCCTTACTGACCTAAGTATTGAAATGTGCAAGCAACACAGGGATCATGTTGAGTTACCCAACCATCTCACATCACCACTGCAGGTTTTAAATGTAGTATAGTTTTTTCTTGACATATTTTCTGATTTATAAAATTATTTTTATTCCACCTTAAATTTAAGAAAAACCCCGGCACACTTTTGGGTTGTCACTGTCCATCCAAGAAGTAATGGATTCTCTAGATGTTTTTAGAAAGTATAGAGATGCAATAAACATCCCTTTCAGGAACCAGCATCCCAGACCCCAGAATTCATATGTGGGGACATCATTGAACAGAAGTACCTCTCTCAGTACGCTGCCGTCTGTAGCCGTGCTTTAAAGCGCCTGCGCCGTCCAGTCTGTGCCTGGGTTCCCACACAGTTTGTGCAGTCAGCTCTGTTCTGACGGCTCTCAGGTGTTTTCACCGCAATTAGCCCCGTTTTCTCTTCTTCACAGTGGAAAGGTGACAGGGAGCTAAAATCCTCCAGGCGCGCGCGCGGCCGAGCGGCAGAGCGGCAGTGTGATTGAGTGATCTCATTTCAGGGCTTTTTGTTAGACAACAGGCAGAGCTCTATGAAGATTGATACAGAAGTGCCGGGCTCGGCTGGCTGGATCATCAAATGGATTGATATGATACTCGGGCAGTGGATGAAGACAAAGTAACTGTTATCATACTCAATACACAGGCTTGTCAGAGGCGGAAAATCACACTGTGTCCCCAATGATGGGAGACTTTCATGACTGTCATACGAATTTAGTACTTTGATGTCATGGGCAGGCTGCTGGGCCCAAAACTTCTTATTTGTGAGAAAAGTAAAGGACACTTCCCAGCCCAGCCTGTGGAGCCCAGGAAGACAGTTCTTGTACTGGGGACAGCCTTGGATAAATCTGCAGAACTTAAATTTGTGGGACTGACATTTGCAATACGTGATGAGTCTTAAAATATTTCCATTTAATATCATGGTAGAAGCCCAGATGGTTCCAGAGACAAGATTTTATCTTATATTTGGGGAAAGAAATAATATAGATTCTGAAAAAAAAATGTTACAATTTATGGGTCTGCTTACCCTGTCTATATGGTTCATTTCCCACATATGCAGTAGGAAAGATATTAGTATCAACCCAATATTTTGATGGAAAAATTGAGGCTCGCCAAGAGGTGGAGACTTGTCATAATCAGAACACATTTCCTATGGCACTGAGTGGCCCCATTCAGGACCTGTGGCTCCTATCACCTACCACCCCTCATTGCCCTGACCTGACCAAGGATCTATCCACCTTCCACATTGCATCCCTTTTGTAACTGCAAGCAATATGAGGAGGGCTGTTAGATACTGTGGGGACTGTCACCTCACTTGCAGCTGTTGGCTGAGTGGAGTCTGCTCAATACAGGTAGTACATCCTCCTATCTTTCTAAAGTTTTAAAAAAATCACAGTGGCTAATAGTATAGCAATGTTCTTCTCTTTCATATAAGTCTGGGTGAAGAAGGACAAACTCCCTGGACTCTGGAATACAAAATCTCATAAACCCATGTCTGCTTGTTGAGCACCCACAAATAAGGCAGGACACCTGGTAGATGTCACAGAAGCTTCTTCCCAAAGACAGAGTCTATAAAATAAGTCATGCATCAGGAGAGGCAAAGCCAGCAATGCATATAGAGCCAGAAAGTCAGCTGCTGTTCCAGGTGAGAAGCCAGCTACGGGATGCACAGGTGGCTGAGGTCAACAGAGCTTTGTTAAAATGGAAGAACGTTGTTGGCTGATCTGTAGGGTGCAACTGTCAGGAGCAGAGAGGGAAGTAGGGTCCCTCGTGAGAAGGGAGACAAGGGTAGTGCTCTGGACTGAGATTGTGCTCAACAGAAACTCTTTGAGTGCGGGATCAGATGAGAAGGAGAAGAAACGGAAGCTCTGGGTAAGCACTAGGCTGTCCCAGAGAAGAGTGCAGGGCATTTGCTGGTTCTGAGGCATCAATGGGTCAGAACAGTGATAGCTGGGGTCAGAGACCAGAGCTTTATGTCAGTTAGACCCAGTCTGATATTCTAAGGAGATACTTGGATGAGCATAGGCTCAGAAGAGAAAGCTCTGCCGTGCCTCTCTGGGGCCTGGGAGTGTGGGGACATACTCCCAGGAAGAGGCCATGAAAGGCACAAGAGAAGCAGTGGGAATCTGGTGTAAGCCACGGAAGACAAAGCATCAAGCTCTGGTGATGTTTTATGGCTCTGCAGAGTCTGAGCTGCCAATATGGCTCAGTGGGTAAAGATGCTTCTTACCACCCTGCCTGATAACGTGGGACTCACAGTGGAAGGTTAGAGAACTGAGTAGGCAAATTGTCCTTTGACTTTCATGCATCTGCAACGGCATTTGCACATAAGCGCACACACACACACACACACACACACACACACACACACACAAATAAACAAAGGAAATAAAATTACATAGAGTGGAAGTAAGGTTAGGGTAGTCGAGGTCTCCCTCACAGCTCATGGTTCTGTGAAGATGAACAGTAGATGTTTGGAGAGACAAGAGTGATTTGAGTTCATGTTGGTATGGAAACCCAAAGACTCTTGCTACTGCTCCCGAAAGCCCTGGGATCCACAAAGAAGTAGTTTAAGAAGAGAAAGACTTGGTTTACAGACAATTAGGATTAAGTGTTCTAGAATGTTCTCTCTCATGGAACAAGTCCTAGATCTGCATGAAGGACAACGTCGGAGTCTGAATCCAAAAGCCTCATAGTTCTTCTCACAGGAAGTCCCCTGTAAATATTTGTTTTATGAATACTTAGATGAAAGAATTATGTTTCAGCAATGTTTTGTTGCAAGACAGATGTCTCACACCTAATGGCTTAAATCACCATGATTTTGAGTCTGAAGATGGCTGACTCAGTGTCCACTCTGTTTCTACCTCAGCTCCTTCAGCTGGAGATGCTTTCTTGGCCTGAGAGATGCTCCTCCAAGATGGCACATTGGAAAGTCAGTACTGGCAATGGGTCTTTCTGTGCCTGAGCTCTCACTCACTGTATGGCACCTTGGTATCGGAGGGAAAAGAAGAGGCTCTGTGTCCTCTGACATGCTATGACAGGTACATATGTCTGTTACTGTACAGTTAACACTCATCCATTCTCCAGCTTCGTGCTGATTGCCAGACTCGGGCTACTGTGGGCATGCTGCATGTCCTGGGGTGACAACGAGCTTACATAGCTCAGGGTATTTGTCTGTGTCCCTCATTGCTTTCTGCAAAGTCAGCATCTCTTGCTGGGGTAAGACTATTTATCTGCTCATTGCCCAAAGACAAAAGAGCTAGTAGAACTGATGAAGATCCCAGCTTCTTGCGTTATTAAAATAGCTAATCACTTTTCCTCATTATTATTTTTCAGAGTTAAAGGGCCCCCAGACCCTCAGGATATCAGAAATCCCCAGTACCAACAACTCCAATGTTATGCCATCTTAAAATCTTAACGAAAACAGTGAGTCTGAAGATTCCACAGCCCTGCATCCTCATCAATTTGCAATCTGTCCCTCTTCTGAAGGTTAATTTTATGTCAGCTTGACAAAGTTAAGGGACATACAGATAGCAAACAGCACTGATAGTAACAGTCTCTAGATATGTCTGTGAGCGGGTAGGAGATTAATATTTGAATCAGTAAACTCAGTGAAGAAGATTGGTGTTATCTAACGCAAGAGGCCTTATCCAAGACGGAGACCCAACAGAATTCAAAGGCAAAGCATGGGAAAGAATGCAATACCCCCTTCTCTCTCTTTCTAGCTGGGATATTCAAAATCTGCCCTCAACCTTCCAAGCTCCTGGGTCTCAGGCCTTCAAACTTCTTGAGAAAGAACAGCATCTGCCCCAATCTACAGCTTACACATGGCAAGCTCAGGGCTTCAAAGAGTCCATGATTATAACACACATGGCTCCTCTTTCCTGCCTTATATGCTTCTGATCACAATTCTTGGGGAAATCGAGACTGATATCCATTCTTATCTTTAGTAGGAAAATCTTCCTGCTATGAGGTACTCCATCCCTTGCTGTTTCCCTTGACTACCACACATTACTTGGCATCTAGCCCCACCCATTCTACTGTTGTCCTGAGTGGCAGCACCAGTGGTATTCTTTCTACATCATTAGGATGGATTATTTGAATCCTGAATCCCTCCTATGGGCAGCCTTTTTCATAAAAGAAAGGTTGGCCTTGAGGATTCTTTTTCTTCCAAGATGGCACACTGGAAAGTCAATACTGGCTATAGCTGCCTTCTGGTCTGGATCTTCCTGTGCTTGAGCCTCTCACTGTATGGCACCTGTGTGTCTGCAGTTCTCTATGTGGCTATGAATGTTTCATTCTCTTTATCTTCGTAAATTTGACTTATTCCATCTCTCAAAGAATTGTTTTCAATTATGTTTTTATGCACACACTAGGGTACTTGAGGGAAATGCTAGTGTCTGTTGTGTTTTCTGGTTCTTTCTCCTTTCTAGATGTTTTGTCCCTGGCTGTAGGACTCACCTTGACCAATGATCTGTGGACAGTGTGGTGCATGCCACTTGCAGACAGAATCATCGGAATCAACATTGGATCCCACATACCACTGACACTTGGTTGAGATGGTGACAACCCTACCCTCCATCCCTGGATTGAAGGAGTCTAGATGCTGAACCCCACACAGAGGTCAATGACCTGGGAAATCTTCTGCCTCTACAATAGATTTATCATGCCTTAAAGCAATTGTATTCTTTATACAACAGTGAAATTTGAATAGTGTTTCAGTTGTGTGGTGAACGGCCCTATCCTGAAGATGCGTCGCTCTGAAGGAAGTAGATGTTGACACTGTATGTGGGTTCTAACTCACTACCTGTATCCAGCATTTGTCAACAGGTCTGGCCGTGTCTTTAATGCAGCCCACTAATTGGCTGGTAGAAATAGTTCTCTTCACTGATCCCAGGTGGAGAGCTGTATTAATTGCTGTATTAATTGCTTTCCCTGTTGGGACAAAAATGCCTGACAAAAGCAGTTCAGAGAAGGGAGGTTTCTCTCACTCACAGTTCAGGGGTTCAGCCTTTCACAATCAGGCAATCATGGCAGCGGAAGCTTGAGGCAGCTGGTCACATTGCATCTCTGAGCAGGAGGTGGGGAGAGATGAATGTTCTTGCTCAGCTTTCTCACTTGCCTTCAGCCCAACACCTCAGCCTATGGGATAATGACGTGCACATTTAGATAGGACTTCCCACCTCAATTAACCCAACCAATCTAGAAACCCCCTCATAGATGTGCCCAGAGCCTAGTCTGCTGAATGATTCCAGATGCTGTCACGTTCACCATACTAAGCATCATAGCAGCACAATTATTTTATAGTTGTGGTTAACTAACTATATATCTTTTCTCCACACTCAGGCTCAGCACAGTTGTATCCACAGCACTGGCGGTGGAGGATATAGGCTTTCCTGCAGTTGTGTTTGTTTGTCATGTTCCCACAAGTCCACTCTTCCTACACAGTTTTCTTATCAAGACTCCACAGAGAGACACCACATTCTCACACCCTGGTGATTGGCATGCTACCTTTGGGTCACACACTGAGGTCCTATCTGCAGACCACGAGACAGAGGTCCTATCTATAACCACATGACAGAGATACCCTTTCCCTTAGAGATACTCTTTTACCAACCCTTTAAACTAAAACAGCACATTATTCCATACGGCCGCTCCAAACCATGAGTTTAGTTGACGCATCCCCAACTAAACTTGCTTGTCTTCATTAAAAGATGTTAAAGGAAGCTGTTTGAGGAGAGAGGATAACAAGGATAGGAAGAATAAGAGGGGAAGGAAACATTTCTATCATTATGTAATCGATCCAGTTTTTCCTCACCACATTGGTCAGAACATGAGAATCTCTGTCTTTCAGTTCTGTTATTTGCATGCATGGTATTTTGTTTTAAGGATAATTACTTAGAATGTTATTGGAATCCTAACTGCAGGCGTGACTCCTGGGAGGAACATGAGTGATGGTGAGATAAACCGCAGCCATGACTGTCTCTGCTTGGTTCTGCTGTCTTCTCTCTAAGTCTTGGTGGCAACCATCTTCCTAATGAGCCAAGACTATTATATTTGAAGTGATACTGAAAGTTCATACTCATGTGTCAAAACGACCTTTGCAAAATCAAATCCAAAGGGTGATGACATATTTCAAATCGAAGGAGGGTGCCCATGATCAGTATAGTCATGGGGCCCACGGGACATGTTAGAAATGTATAATGCTCAAAGTCACACTCTGGGCAGTGTGTATACCAAGGACCCTTTATTGCACACTTCCAGAGAAGTATCTCATCTGTCCCTTTTTTTTTTCTAAATTATACCCACCTATCAGTCATTGACATCTGGCTATACCATGGAGAACCTGGTCCTGTCCATTCAAATGTGGGTGTTCCCTGAACCATGCTATATATAGGATAATGCATGTATTTTATTTGTACTTATTTATCTTAACACACTGAAATGAAGATACTAAAAGACACAATCTCTTTTCTAAATATAATGTAACTTTCCATCACTGATTAAGCTAGGCAATTAGAAGGCATGTCATAAGAACGAACTTTTTAGATTAAGATCAGAATCCCAAATAATTGAGGAATCAAGCCCTGGTTCTTTGGCATACTCTCAACAAAATGCTATTATCTAAGCAAGTCTAGCAGGGATCTGTGGACGCTCTCTGTGCACAGTGCAGGGCCAGCAAACTGTGTCAAACTGTGTCAACATGTTGTCTCTTTAACTCTTCCGGGGATTTCAACATGTGTCATAACACATGTTAAAGATTGGAGAGCCTCTCCATGTTTCTTTAAGTGTCTGCAGTTTTTTTTCCCATCATACAACCTACTCTCAACAAATGTCTGCCTTCACTTGTATTTGTAAAAATGTTGCATTTGCCTTGTAAGTCAGGATCGTAAATTTCTGGCCAGAAAGTACAGTAGTAACAACGCTGAAGAGTAATTCTTCAACTATTTCCCAGAATTTGGTTCATGCTCACGAAGCCTACAGTGTATAATAAATATTTACAAACATTTTGTTCGAAGAACAAATGAGGGCTGTGCTTTGAGGCAAAACACTTGGGCCCAAGTTTAAATGATAATTTGCACTATCTGTGTGGTTGGTTATATGAGATCTCAGCTAGCACATCCTCTCCAGGTGGAGATCTGTGGTTCCATGATACTAATGAGGGGCTTTCCAGTGAGTAGCCCATCTTTCATTGCACCTTGCCCTGTTCCCAGAATGTAGAGGCTCCCCTGGAGTGCTACAGAGGCCAGAGCTGACTCTCTCATTTTGTAAAGTGCTGTCCAGAAATCTGGCTGTTACAGGCAGGAGGCAGGAGGCTCTGGCCTTTTGACAAGGCGGTCAGGTGACTGTTCTCTCATTTGTCAAAGCTGTCAGGTGTGAGAGCAACACTATGCCCTGTCTGAACCCACAAACCTGGCCATCTTCTCCTTGACAAAAATCTCTGCTGACACTCTCAGTCTGCTGAATACAGAATATAATGCAAGAATATAGAGTCCCCACTGTAGGTCACCCCACTTGGAAGCCATCGGCTGCTTGACTCACCTGAAGGCCATCTGCTCCTTAGAAAGAAAACACCCCGATACTCCAAATGCTATGGACTTCCAAACTGAGCACATAGCTCTGTTACCCAATGAAAGTATCTTTTGAAATTTAGAAATTCTGCAAAACAATTAAGCTAATATTCCTTGCCCTTGTTATCTGGGACCTGAGTGTGGGAATAGCATCACCTGAGAGAGAATCCGGGGGAACTAGCAACTTTAGACTCTTTCTTCTATCACCAACCGTGGGTCCTTGCCCTGCCTCCTGCTTCTGCATGGAGACACACCTCTATTTAGAACTCCATTCTCAGGAAGTAAGATGCCTTCGTAGCAATGATATCTCTGAATTCCGGAGGTTCACACCCAGTTGTACAAAATTGAGGCTTTGTGCTCCAAGACTTGGATCAGATGTCTGTGCCCCGACATTTCAGAGCTTTAGGTTAATGTAGGTACTTGAAGCAGGTGCTGACCACTTGGGACTTACAGGCCAATACTCACAAGTTAGAAGTTTATCTCTGAACTTCAGGTGTTAGGACTCAGAGCTCCAACCCTTGGAAACTCTCTCAAGTCCTGGTCAGTCTTTGCAGTCTAGGTTTCTGCCTTTGGGTTTTTGTAGTCTCTCATCCTCTGGCATCAGCTGCTCCATTGTCTGTTTTAGCTCATTGAAGTTTCTGACTTCTACCCAATCTCCAGAACTCTTTGGCTTTCCCCACAGCCCAATCCTATGACTCAGGGTCTCAGATAAGTGACTCTTAGCTCTCAGTGGTTCTCTAGAACTTTCTATATTGAATAAGTGCTAAGCTTTGTATATCTGAGTTCCTCCCACCAATCTCCAACCGCATGACAGTTTTAATCTAACCATCTAGAATCACCAGGGATAAGACTCTCAAGGAGAAATTGTCTAGATTATATTGGTCCTTGGACATATCTGTAAAGGAGCTTCTTGGTTAGGTCGTAACTGCCCACTACATGTGGCACCATGCCTGGGACTTTGGGTTATAGACTGAGCATACAAGCCAACGCAAGCTGAGCACCAAGCAAGCATTAGAGCATTCTCTATGCTCTTGACTGTGGATGCTACTCGTTGTTCCAAGCTTCTGCTGAGGTGACATCTTGACAGTGAGGAAGAGTAAACTGGAATTCTGAGCTAGGATAAATGCCTTGTCTCCTAAGTTGATTTTATGGGAGAATCTTATCACACCAACCAGAAAGAACTCCAAGACACTCCCTGCTCTTTATGAGCATCTGGGATCCTACTACCAGTTACTGCTGCTACTGAGTCTGGAAACCACAGGACCACATCTCCCGGTCTGGTTTGCTCAGGGTAGGAGTCCATACATAGACGAACAGCACATTCAAAGAGCTTTTATATGGACCATCTTTCTAACCCAGGAGAGATTCTCCCAAATAATCAAGCAGTGGCAAGAAAATACTTTATATTACTAATAAAGGAATGTGGTATGGCTGTAGTCATCTTAAAATCCCTGTCAAGCATCACACAGGTTCCAGTTCCATCAATCACTGGCCTCACGTATGGTCCAATCACATGTCTTGTATAGCGCCAATAGCAGCTAGAGGAAGTGCTGCCTCCTCCAGAGCAAGACCAGCTTCAGGTTGAGCAGGGTGTCAAGGTAGCTAGTATTCCCTGACACATTGATCCACAGCCTGGCTGAAGTCGTCATGACTGGAGCAAAGCCTCCTGCAACCCGTATCCTGGATACTGTGATCATTGCAGCTGATCTACATCTTCCTGAAAATATCCAGGCAATACCAAAGCATCCAGACTGCTGGGATGACAGTTCGTCTGGCTACCAAAGAGACAATGGGCTGACATCTCTGCTAAATATAGCTGGACACAAAGGAAGAATCTGGAAGCTGTCAACCCAGATGAAAACAGCCTACTGTTCTTACTTACTTTTCTATTTCTGTGAACCCTGACCATAGAAAACTATAAAATGAAGCATTGAATTGAGGACTTGCTTATGGCTTCAGAGGGTTAGCAGATGGTTATTGTGGCTAGAAGCATGGCAGCAGACAGGCATGGTTCTGGAGCAGTGGCTGAGAGCTCACATCTTTCTCAAGATGGAGGCTGAGAGACTGGGCCTGGCATGAGGTTTTGAAATCTCCAAGCCCACCTCCAGTGGCATACCTCCTCCAACAATGCCACACCTCCTGATCCTTCCTAAACAGTTCTACTAACTGGAAACTAAACATTCACATATATGTGCCTATAGGGAGCCATTCACATTCAAACCCCCACTCTAGACAGCTTAACTTAATGAAGAGAAAATAGTTTTCTATTATTAAATCTGAGATATGGAACACACATTTATTACCTTAGACTGAGCTCCAAAGCAGGGTCCATAACACCAAAAAGAGAGAAAATAGCATTTACTGCAAAGCCACTGCATGCCCAACCTGTCATTGCTAGCCCAGGAGTACTTCATGTTGTCCTGTGTCTTCATGCCTTGTCTCGCCACCCATCACCTGCCTCTGAACTTTAGCCATGTCTGCAGGAAACTACACCAGGTGAATCATGGGATGCCCGCAGTCTTGCAGAGAGCACATGTCTGTCCTAACCTTCCCCAAGGTGAAGCCCCCAGAGCTGAAATGACTCTCCAGCAAGGCAGGTTGCAGCTGCTGCCCAAAGTTACAGCCTTAGGAAAATTTTGTATCCACACTGAAACTTCCAAGCAAAAAAAAGGCAATGTCCCTCCATGTCACTGACTTCCCTTAAAAGTACTGCCTTGCTAAGGCTCTGTCCCAAAACTAATTGTGAGGTCACAGGAAGGTGCTAGGCTAGCCAATCTAACTGAACTGGCAAAGTCTAGGTTCAGTAAGAGATCCTGCTTCAAAAAAAATGGCAGGTATGACACCCTGTGAAATGATACCCAAGGCCTCCACACTCGTGTGCACACACCACACACAAGAGATAGCGGGAGGGAGAATAGATAGTCTCCGTGTCAGAGTCAGTGAAGGAACTCACAGGGCAAAGCTGGAAAGCCTATTTTCTCAGGGACTACTGGCAGTTTGTTGAGCCGCCACTCCCAACGTGATGTGTTGGTGTCTAAACTCAGTCCTTCATCCAGCATTCCTCAGAAGTACTGATAGCAACAGCTCCCTGATGTTCGGTGCTGTGCTTCTTTAAGCCACCGTGGGAATCTCTCATCCTCTCCTCTGTGCTCATCACCATTTAAATAGGATATAGAAGCCATTGACACAGGAAAGGGTTAGCAAAGAGCAGCACCAAGGCAGGACCACTTGCTTGGGAACACCGCCCACAGAGGCAGCTGGCCATTCATCTTGCCCTCAAAGGTGTCAAGGTGGCCTGACTGGGTGATGATCTGGGACCCAGCTATCATCCCTGCACCCCCACCCCCTCAGCAACTCCTGAATGTGAGTGATGTTGTGAATGATGCAGAGGCAGGCCCAGGAGTCTGGCCAGTCAAAGCAAGCACAGTAAAGATGAAAAAGGGAACTGCTTATAAAATAATGGAGCTCCCTGGGAAAAATATACTTCATGATCCTCTTTGTGGAAAGTATTTATTTCTCTCTGTTTGTGGAAGGGATTTATCATGCTTCGTGCCTTTCTCAGCACTGAAGCAAAAGCTCAAAATCTATATAGAGAAAAGGCACTGTAGCTGAAGTAGTCTCTCTCTCTCTCTCTCTCTCTCTCTCTCTCTCTCTCTCTCTGCGTGTGTGTGTGTTATACACACACATCACATATATCAGCTACATTTTTCTTAGCTAAGTGATATAAATATCTACATATGCACATGAAAATTATTTTTCTCCTTGCCTCCCCTCTCTCTCTCTCCATACATACACACACATTCATATGCAGAAAGGATATGCATATACACACATATATAAGAACATTAAATGGCATATATGTCATTTATACGATATGTTCATATAGATGATGTATCCACATATTAATATTTTCCTAGAGAAGATATATAAGAGCATATGTGTATGTATCTGTACATGTTTCATATACATATTAGTGCACATATTATGTAGAAAGTAGGGTCTATAGCCCAGAACCTTCTTTCTCTTTATGTCTACTAAAGTTGACTAGAGGGCAAATATCCATAGAGGTGTAAAGTCTCAGACTTTGAATAGATCTCTTTACATGTCTAACTCTGTTCTGCCCAAAGCTTCTCTGAATGGTACTGGATCCCTCTCTGGCATTCAGTGACAGGAAGTAGAAGCCGAGAGACCAGGCTTTTCATTCTGTCCCAGGGTTCATGACTACCTATCAGCTGCTAGACTATGCATCAAAGAACAACTGCTCCCACTTTACATATGAAGACTGTGAGACTCTGGAAGATAAGAACATGTCTGCATTCATGTGCTTCTTAGTGGGGTTCCAGGAGCACACCAAAACCTCAAGACCACCCTGACTTGGGAAAATGACCAGAGTCAGTGTCAGCTCTGACTTTGCCTAGCTGAGTGACATCTGTTTTCCGTTGTTGCACTTCATTAGAGAGTCATATTACGTGACACAAGATTGTAACAGTGGTGGCTGCTGGCTACAGCAGTGAGTCGGTGCACATAGCGCCTGTACATAGTGTGCATCACCTGGTCCAGTGGGAAGAAGAATGAGTTCCTCTGCTTGGTAAAAGATGCTGGAAGTCATGGATGGCAACTTTCATGTTCTGAGTCCTGACCATGTTATGGTTTTTGGTTGCAAACCCCCATACTTATGTGACTAACCACTGGCTAGATTCAATAAGGGCCTGAGACCTAGAGAAGCAAGAGAGCTGGCAGTGAGCTGGCATCTTCCTCAAGCAGAGGACACTATCACAATCCTAATATAGGGTCAGGGGCATTACCCAGGCAATTACCACTCCACACTCTGCAGCCAGATGGGCCTGGCTTTGCCCCAGTGTTACAGACAGCAGGCACCAAGTCCTAAGCCAGTGCCATCCCAGCATAAGGGAGCTTTTCTGACAGGCACCAGATTTTGATTCCAAACCATTGTTACACACCAGGAACCAGCATTCCTCTGTGATTAAACTTGGCTACTTGAACCTATAAACATCATTCTTGTGATTTTTAAAACACAGGGGGCATATGACTGTGGTCTACAGCCTGTAGTGATAGGTGACCATGACAATCTGAATTCTAGCTTCCAGGATGCCCAACCAAGCCAAGAGTGTCTCCAGGTTCCGTCTTAAGGAGGTGGAATGACTCACATGACTATTTGTCCAGACTTGAAATTCTCTAGATATAGAAGGAGAACAGGTCTTTTCCTCTAAAGCTAGGAAATAGCACTCTGTCCCCAGCCTGTCCCCAATTTAGGTGTATGTGTGTGTGTATGTGTGTGTGTGTGTGAGAGAGAGAGAGAGAGAGAGAGAGAGAGAGAGAGAGAGAGAGAGAGAGAACGAGAATACGCGCTCGCCCAGGGCTCTTCTCCTTGGCTGTGTAGATGCAAAAAAATTGACCGTTATCTCAAAGGCAATAAGAGCTTATTCAGAGTCAAATATGAGTGAGCAGGCCCAGACGCATGGATTCAGGTTTCAGCACAGTGACAGTGTCATGAGTTTTTCCTTATAATTACAAAACAAAAGGAAACCATAGTCAAGGCAATTCTCAAAAGCTTTGATAGGGAAATTAAGTAGGTGGTTTATCACAAGTGGGGATGTGTTTGCTGTAAGTCTCAGATATTACCTGATAATAGCCTTAGTCTTTGAGTAAGCAGAAGCTAGTGATCTGTTAGTATCTTCCAAATATTTCACTTAGTAGTCACAAGGACGTCAGAAAGAGGGATGTAGAGAGAATATCTTGTGTGTTGTATGGATGAATCACCTGTCTATTAAAAAGCCTATGGCCTATAGGGAAGGTTAGTGTAGAAGCTGGGACATCCAGGAAGCAGAAAGGATTCTGAGGTAGAGCAAGATGCAGGAGACTTTTCCGGGATGATATAAGTAGATGGATGTATGGTACCTGAGCACAGGTAACCAGCCACGTGGCAGAATGTAGATTAGAGTAAATGGGTTATATTAAGTTATGATCTAATCAGAGAAGAGCCTACATGGCCAAGTTTTGTGTAAACATATTTTGAGTCTGAGTCTTATTCCTGGGAGCATGGGGCTGGGAGGAAGAATCAGACCAAACTTCTACACAGGAATGAACATGGGTGATTTTTTAAGGCAGCTAGAGATAGCCCAAGATCGTTTCTAGCCCAAGATCGTTTCAGTTCTGGATCTGCAGCACTCTCCTCTCCTCAACGGTGGAAGTCCTAGTTGTGTAATCAGTTTTGAAGACCCCTTAACACTGGTGAGACTTTACAGTCACAGGGTGAAAGACGGGGTGGTCTTGCGAATGCTTCCTTTGCTTGTCAAGGATTCACCTCCCTGATAGGATGAGGGAAAACACTCTTCCTAATATGCATGGGGATTATCATATATATACCCTAAGCAAGAGAGGAACTGCCAGTGGTTTTTGAGTCAGTGAAGCTCCAGAGTGATGTCCACAGAGGAACAGGGTGGAGCCCTGGCCTTCTGACAAGATACTGCCCCATGGAGAGAAAGGAACTCCTTGCTACGCACCTGTACTCCGCAGGTGTGGTTGCAGCCCACGTGTGTTCGTCGAGTTCCATGGTAATCTCATGCTATTTATTCCCAACATAGTACCTTAAGTGGAAGATATGTATCTCCATAAAGGAGGCTCAGATGGGTTTAGTGACCTGCCTGAAGCCACACAGCTGTTAGTCAGCAGAGCTGAGAACTAGAGTCAACTGTGCAGCATGTTTGGTCCAGGATTTTGGCACCTGATGAATTGATGCATTATGTCCAGGGATCATAGGGTATTTCAGGCTCAGCACCCTTAGTCTGGATAGAGAATTTTAAGCTATGTCCCATGGACTTTCACCTTAGGAAGACGGCGTACAGTCACCTGCCTGCTTTCCTTCCCAAGCCTTGTTAGGATGGTCACAAATACACAAAAAGCCACGGCAAGTGAACCCAAGGGGTAGGATAGCCCGGTGAGCAGAGAGGCTGAAGTAACTGTGGATGCCGGCCAGCATGGGATGAATGGAGGCAGCACCTAAATGAGCCCTGAAGGTTATACACCTTTCCTATGCTCAGAAGAGCTCAGGGCCCTGAAGTGCAGGGAGATTCCTCTTAGACCTCTGACATCCATATTTGGACAGAGGCTTGTTGAGACTGGTGGCTGAGTTTTCTGCATGTTGTTCTTCAGGAGCCTGGTGGCCTCTCTTTCACCTCTAAGGAGCCAAGGGACTTCACTGACCTAAAAGAGTTGCCATGACCACAGCTGTGAAGTCCTTTCCCATGTGACATGACCGACACCTAGAGCTAGGCAACAAGACTTAGATTAGAGAGTGTCAAGAGTGGGAAATGCCACACAATCCTGGTTCTGGACATTACTTTTCATAGACGGGTCCTCTCAGGATATAAACTATATTCTACCCAGATGGGATCTGCATGGATCCATTCTGGCATCTGCAAGTTCCATAGCCTCAAGCAAAGCCTGGGAGAGAGCTAACATCTTCAAGTCTCATAGTGTCAAGGGAAGCTTGAGGAAAGGCTGTCAAGAGAAGGTTGGGTAGGCGGAGACACTTCTCAAAGCCACTCTTCTCAGTCTTCATGGAGAACAAACATGGAAGAGACCACCAGGTGTTTGAGGAAATAGTAACACACACTGAAGAAAATAATTACTCATAACCAATGGGTATCTGCTTTCAAAGGTCTGCCATGTCTCCTACCTACCACACAAAAGTTGATTGATTGTGTTTCTTTATATTTAAATACAAAAGGAAACAAGGAGTCAGACCATCTCTAGATTTCTTCTCCCAAACAAAATCCTTGGTAACTACTTCTAAGTCCTAGAAAGGCTTGCTTTAGGCCCAGATACTATACCCAGCTGCACTATCTCGGAAGGGATTGCCTCTGCCCACACACTTTCTACAGGACCCCAGGAGCCACGGACTGGGAACCTCCTGGTGTTTACAAGGTGACTTACTCCTGTGACATTGCAGGTCTGGATAACCAGAAAACCCCACTGGAGAGCAAGGCACAGTACACTGTGAGTGTAACCTGGGGCCAGTGTGGACTCTGAAGAAGAGAGGATTTGCTGAAGAGAAAGGGAGGGAGCCTAGGATGAGAATGAAAAGCAAATGAAGGGATACCAGTGAAGCCAAGTGAAGCTGCCATCTTACAGGCTCACAGCTGAGCAGCTTCTCAACAGATAGACGCCTCCGGGAAACGAGAGTGGAGAGCCAAACTCAGCCAAGGCCTTTGGTTTTGGGTCCTCAAAGGAACATCTTCACCACTGCCACAACAGGTATCTGTCCTGTTACTTTTTCTCTGTCAGAATCCACATGTCAACAGCACCTGAGAAACTGAAATGCCAAAGAGGTAAAGCAAGGCCAGCCTTGAGAGCTTAAGGTAAATGGTGCAGAGCCCAGGAGCCACGCAGGAGTTGGGGAGCTAAAGAGGTGAGGAGCAGAGGTCTGCGGACCTCAGTCTCACAAAGAGACACTACCCACATTTTTTTTTTTTTTTTGATAAGCAGAAAATACACAAAGGCACGCACTGAGCAGGGCCCCAAAGGGAAACCGTGCCAGGAGAAGAAACACACATTGTCACGGCAAGCGGAGTCCCCCTCTACTGTCAAAAAGAATCAGAAAATAATCGAATATGTCATACATCAAAATGTTAATACGTACCTCAGAGGGGTTCCCTGGGGAAGAGATTAGGTGGGAAGGGAGGGGCCATTTTTTTCATCAATCTACAAACCACCTGCAGTTCCTGTGCTGATGGGATTAAACAACATAAGCACCTGAATGTCGAAAACTTGGTGAGAAACCCACATTTTAAAAATGAAGGTGAGCCTGCCTGTTGCTGAAGGTCACAAGTCACTGCTGGTCACTTGTGCAAAATCTCAGTAATTCACCACAAAAGAGGGAAACGCTGTGGTTTGTTTGTTTATGTTTTTCTGGAGACAATTGAAATCCCTTGTTCCTTTCACTTCACTGCCCCTCATCTCCTCTGTTTCTTTCCTTCCTTCCTCTCTTTCTCCTTCCTCCTTTCTCTCTCTTTTCTTTCCATCTCTCCCTTTACTTATCTCCCTCCTTCTTGGCTTCATTCTCCCTTTCTTTCTCTTTCTCTGTACAAACACACACACACACACACACACACACACACTATTTTTTCCAAAAAAAAAAAAAAATAAGTCAGCAGTCATTAGCAACATGAATTCAGTACGGAAATGCAGAGCTGACAGCTCTTATTGTCACCCAAGGCAGAATGAGGCAGACCTACATTTGTAGATCTGCGTAACTTAACATATCAAATATTAGTGTCAAATGCAAATAAGGGCAGATAATTTTAGAGTTGTTGATACATGACATTCAAAATCACAAGCTATGTTCTGCAACACTCAGAGGAAGATAAAAATGAAAAACGAAGTTAATGAAAAGTTATTGCCTTACTGAGGACTGCAGAATCAGGCACTTTACATTAAAATAAAATCTTTGCAGAACACTAAAGCTTATAGAAAATAATAATTTAAGAGTGAATCACTCTAATGGAATATTCTCATTTCCACACCACAAATAGTCTCCCAGCTGAATCTGAAGACTTTATTTTTACATCGCAGAGGTTTTACATATACAAGCTGGGAAGGTTTCCAGGTCATCGGGGGAAGGTAGGCACTGTACTGCCTGTGAGCTGAGCTCAAGACTTCAGAGGGCTATCCTGGCCAGAACAGCCTAAGTATTTGCACAGACCGGTGGTGTGTGTCTGCTATCTTCAGCTATCTTCAGCGTCTCTTATGATACATTGTATCATTCAGCGGTCTCTAGAGGGATGGAGGCAACAGAATGAACACACATGACAAAGGAGGTTTATTAGATTGTTACGCAGTGTTAGGGAGTCCAGCAATGTCTGTCCGCAGATTGGGGAGGCAGAGAACCCCGCAGCTGCTCAGTCAACAATGGTGGTTGCTTCAGTAGTTTCCATCTGAAGTTCTAGAGGATTTCCAGAGAGCTACTTGTTTGTAACCCAGATTAGAGGATTCCCAGAGATCTGCTTGTTTGTAATCCAGGTTAAAGACAAGGTTGAAAGGTTGGAAGGCCTACCAAGCTTGGTTCTGACATCAGTAGAAGATGGCGGTGACTGCCAAGGGTTCAAGGCTGGCCTGTTTGAAGGTGAGTCCTGTGACCATTATATTCCTGGAATTGCTTGACTTTCACTGGAGTGTGTGACAGTGT
This sequence comes from Rhabdomys pumilio, assembly GCA_030674055.1. Taxonomy (NCBI): domain Eukaryota; kingdom Metazoa; phylum Chordata; class Mammalia; order Rodentia; family Muridae; genus Rhabdomys; species Rhabdomys pumilio. The sequence goes on from JANHMN010000013.1 coordinate 8,083,266, forward strand.
AAAAGGTGTACTTGGTGCTTGGAGCATTCATATCCTACATCACAAATCCTTCTGGGATAGTGTCTTCAGTGACTACGGGTTTAAAAGTAAGAGTCTGTTTTCAGAATCAGCAACACTGACACGAGGGACAGAGATGGATCGGAGGTCACTGGCTTTGATCACACTCAATCCCTACAGTTTGAGGAGCACCCATTTCCCTTTTTACTTTGCCTTCCATGTGAAATCTCTACACCACTGATGCCCCATGCCATGCTTCTGCCTTTTGGTGCATCAGGTCAGCTAGTAAGACAGGACATATATGTGATAAAACCCACCACTAGAAAGTGTGGGACTCTTGGCAGTTCTGACACACATCAACAGGTATGCAGGCTTCACTCAGGCTTGACATAGGTCTCCTTCCCACCGAAACCTAGATGCTGGGTACCGTGCATCCCCAATCTTGTTTTAACCCTGTCATTGTCCCATGACAATTCCAACCCAGGAACTAACTCTTTGGGCCATTTTTTTTTAAAAAAAAATATTGAATATTTTAAAGATTATATAGTTGGAGTGGAAGGTGAGAGGGACATGTGTGCAGTTCCCTGGAGACCAGAAGAGGACATCAATTCCCTGGAGCTGAAGTTACTTGATTGTAGGCCATACTGCATGGATGCTAGAAGCAACTCAAGTCTTTGCAATAGCGAGGCTCAGGATTCATCCTTCTGTGGCCAGGTGACACTCCAAGGTGGAAACAGGCTTCTATGGCCTCATTTTTCCATTTGCTGACATGCTTAACTAGCTCCAGCTTGGGTCAAATGTTTTGTGTCTCTCTTGAATAAATACCTCATTGTTCCTCTGGGTGTTATAGTAAATATATGTTGTAATTAACAAACCAAGCCATCTTCCAAATGAACTCTACCATCTTTCTTTTAACCTTTATCAACAAAATGTGGGCACTGCGGCTGTCCCCATGCTCACTGTACCCATGTGGCCACTCGGCTTTGCTTCCGTCACTCAGGCAATAGTAAGGTGTCTTGAATCCAGACGACGTCACTCTATTCTCCTGTACCCAGCTCACCACCTACAGAGCAGGTTAGCTCTCTGTGTGTTATCCACTTGAATTCATTAAATGTTCTGTTTTCTTTAACCAAATTATGAGATACTTTCATGATTTCCCCACCCCAATCACTCCATTGAAGACATATGGCAAATGGTTACCCTTTTGTCTTAAATCCTTTAAGGTTTTCATGTTGATAGAATCCAGTGTGTCCTTTTTCATCTTTTATGTGTAGTGATTTTATGTCATGTTTAAGAAGTCTTTGCTTAATCCAAAGTTTCCTACTACATTTTTCTAGAAGTTTATATTTGTGCTTAAATATTAAGTTTTGACCATGTGCTCCATTTCAAAGTGTATTTTTGTACATGAGAGAGATTGAGAGAGAGACAGAGACAGAGAGACAGAGAGACAGAGAGATAGAAAGAGCAGAAGAAACCAGTTGACCCAGTTGAAAAAAATAATCCTTTTCTTGTTGAATTGTGTATTTGGAATGCTTCCCCTGGCCTTGTGTGTCAGGCTGTTCTGAACCGTCCTGTTCATACTTCATTCACACCACTGCCTCTGACAGCCCCTCTAATCTCCTCTCCTCAGCGATATTCCACTCCTGTGTCCTGTTCCTAAGTCTATGGTGATGTCCTTAGGTTGATTCTTAAGTCTTGACCCATTTTGGTCCAAAGCCTTTCCCTTGATAGGTTTATTTACTCTCTGAACACTAATACATGTGGATGCATGCATATGTGTACATGTGTGTGCACATGCATATGTGCACATGTGGGGGGAGCAGGGGTATTATGTAGATATGTAAATATATATCTCAAAATGCCTACCTGCATCTAAACGTTCAAACAAGCATTGACCGACCAAATGACTGTTTTCCACATGTTCCCACAGAGTCACCACTTTCCATCCTCCAACTCAAGCTCAGCACCAGTCCAGCACATTTTTATCTGAAATCCACTTTTACATGTGTGCCCACTTCTACACTTCTTCATCCCCAATGTCAGCCAGATCCTGTCTTATTTGACAGGATGACTTCATGGCTCATCACTGGTTGGCTCTGCCCACCTAAACAGATGCTGTGGGCTGCTCTCGGGAGCTGACGATGAGTTTCCCTCTCCCGTCTTGTGTGTGCTCTGCAGTGCCATCCCATCCTGACACAGGACTGCTGACAAAAGGCAGTGTGATTAGCTTCAGAAATGTACTTTGGAGATCAAAGATTGATTTCTAAACACACACAGAGAGAGAGAGAGAGAGAGAGAGAGAGAGAGAGAGAGAGAGAGAGACAGAGAGACAGAGAGACAGAGAGACAGAGAGAGACAGAGACAGAGAGAGAGAGAGACAGAGAGAGAGACAGAGAGACAGAGAGATTATCTTACATACAGGCATGCCACTGGAGACAAGCCATCAGAGCCAGAAGTACAGAGTAACCAGCCAGGGTATTCATCTCACCTGTAAAGTTAGGCCAGAGGTCACTTTTCCTGCTCTCAGCCACCTCCAGACGCCTCTTCAGCTACCCAGTGCCCTTCCCCATATCTTACAGTAGATGTCAAAGAAACCCTTCAAACACTAAAGGCGCGTGCATGCTCTGTGTGCATGCTCTTCTTTCTTGATACTTTCTTCTCCTCAAGGAGTTGCCTCCCAGGCTGCTTGTTCCATCCTCAGAGTTCATATGAACATTCCTTTCATGGCTATCTAACCATCATAAAGGATCCCAGGTTTCATCTTTTCAAACACAGAATTATGTCACTTTTGCTTTGAGAGACAGAATAGCTCAGTCCCTGAGGACTTACCCACAGAGAAGCTTTGCTCTCTGTTGCAGGCCTCGTTGGTGTGCACTGGACAGGCTAGTCTTCTACTCCAAGGTTGAGCCTCTTTGTCCTTCCTACAATCTGTTCTGCAGTTGGACTTGGTTTTGGATAAGTACCCACCTTCTAAGGAATCTTCCTTGCTGGATTCCCTAAACCTCTTGAGTCTGGTGAATGGAATCTCATCCATTCACACTGAGAGTCTACCCTTGTCCCCTAGATTGTGGCTGCTTCCCCCACACTCTCTGTTATCTCCTCTTGGAGCTCTCATCAGGTGTGTATTAGACTCACACACAATTCTTTACATTTCCACTTTTGCATTGTCCAAGCCTTCTTCCTCTTTGCCTGTGGCCTTCTCCTGTTTTTTTTTTGTTTGTTTGTTTGTTTTTGTTTTTTGTTGTTGTTGTTGTCCAGCTCTGGTTCCTCACTGGTGAATTAGACACTTGCCTAGTTTCTTCTCCCAAATACCTGACAAGAACAGATTTAAGGGAGGAGGAATTTATTTTGACTTACGGTTTGGAGGTGCAGTCCACCGTTGGTGGGGCACAGTAGCAGAAGCAATCTGTGGCTGTGGTAGCAGCAAGAGGAAGCTGAGGCAAGGTGTTTTGGTTGAGCTGTTCTTTGTTTGTTTGTTTGTTTGTTTGTTTGTTTGTTTCATTTTGGTTTGGATTTTTTTCTGTGTATTTCTCATCCTTAGCTGGTTCATTCTTCTCTGTGAATATTTTTATACTATATGCTACACATCTTAACTTAAGATATGTCACACATAGTACCATTTCCTACACCTCTCAACCTCTTACATCCACTAAGTAAATTAGTAATTAGCTTCACCCAATGGAAGGCAGCATTACTGGGAGTGATTAGTCTAGCTAAGTAAATATTAGAAGAGAATAACATATGGTGAGTCTGCTGGGTTGCTAATTCCAGTACTTTGGAGGTAGAAGCAGGAAGATCAGGAGTTATAGTCATCCTTGGCTACTGAGTGAGTTTGAGGCTAGCCTGGACTACATGAAACCTGTCTTAACTCCTACCCCAACAACCAAACCAAAAGCCATATGTTGATTGCAACCATCTTCTCAACAGAAAACAAATTCAACTAAATTGTGGCCATAAAGCTCACATAGATGATGCCGACATTTCTTTCTGTGATAATGTACGTGTTCCTAGCTTAGAAATGAGGCTCAGGATATCCAGGACCTAGAGGGCAAATGTACTTTTAGTACATTGGGACTTGTTTTTATGTGTTCCTTTGCTTTCTTCTGTGGCCGGAAGGAAGTCACACAATGGACATGGCCTGGATGCCTGACACTGTGGCACCCTTTCTCCCACATCAGTGCAGCTGTGTGTCAACTTAGGTCACTAGTATTCAGCATCCTGGGAAGAAAAGTTGTTGGGGAGGCTCTGCTACAGTGTACACAAGCTGTAGTTAGGTTGACCATGCATGCATCTCAGCAGTAGCCTTTAGGAATCAAGAGATCAGCTTAACCCCAGGAAAGCACTCCAAAGGGAAGTCTTAAGATGTGCAAAGCTGACTGAAGAACCTGGGCTAACCTTACCTTCACAGCAATCATCAGCTTAAACTTCCGGGGAACTCTGCCTTGTGTAAACGATGTGAGAGACCTTTGGTACAAATCACCATTCCTACCCACACTCTTGGCACAGACCCAGCCTCGGTGACGGGGACCAAGTCCATCCAAGTCATAATCAGCCTACTCAGAGGATTTACATTTTTTTTTGTGATGAAAGAAATAGATCAGTTTGAGCTTTCAAATAAGTCCTTTCTAGGTTCTTATGGTTAGGGGAAAGGTCTAGAAGAATCTGTTCACATGTAATTTAGACTTTAGTCTTCCAGTCTAAAAAGAAAGGAGGAACAGGAGGAGAAGGGAAAAGGGAGGAAGAGAAAGAGGAAGAGAAGGAGGAAGAGAAGGAGGAGGAGAAGGGGGAGAGGAAGAGGGAGAAGAGGAGGAGGAAGAAGAGGAAGAGAAAGAGAAGGAGGAAGAGGAGGAGGAAGAAAAAGAGGAAGAAGAAGAGGAAGAGAAAGAGGAAGAGGAAGAGAAGGAGGAGGAGGATAAAGAGGAGGAGGAAGAGGAAGAGGAAGAAGAAGAGGAAGAGGAAGAAGAGGAGGAGAAAGAGGAGGAGGAAGAGGAGGAGGAAGAAGAAGAAGAAGAGGAAGAAGAAGAGGAAGAGGAAGAGGAGGAGGAGGAGGAGGAGGAAGAGGAGGAGGAGGAGGAGAAGGAGGAGGAGGAGGGAGGGGGAAGAGGAGAGAGGAGGAGGGAGGAGGAGGAGAAGGCCCTATCTTCTCTAATCTCACAAAAGATACCATCATTGTATCAATACAGGAGGGAAAAAAGTAAATAGGTTCCCCCAAATATTTCTGGCTCACTTGCAAATGCATGCCATTTACAGTAACTCCGATGAAGAGCTGCAGCTTTCTGGGGTAATGCCTACTAAAGCTGGGGTCCATTGGGGAACACTTTATTTTAAGCTTCCATCAATGGGTGCTTAGCTACTACTAATGTAGAACAGTGGCTTGGGGAACGATATTTGCGAGTCACATACATCTCAAATTATTCCATTGTGATTGGTTTTATGGCAGTGAATGCCGGCAAGGCAGCATTGATGGGCAACATAACGAACTGGGCTGTGGTTGGTGTCGCTCTGCTGAGCTGAACCACTTTGAGGGGCCAGAGCTGGAGGTCAGTCCTACAGATCCCAGAGCACACCAGTGCTGATGAGGAAGTGGCCTGGATCTCAGCATCAGAACTGTGCAGAGAAGCCAGAATCAACAACACTGACCTAAGTGTGCACACCCCACCACTGAACCCCCTTTGTCTCCTAGTGCTAGGGAGCTCGGCACCTATGTGTATGGGCAGTGCTCTGCACCAACAGCCTTTCAGTCCAAGTCCAGCATTTACCTGCCCATGATGCTTGCCCCATACCCATGGCTCTTATGCTTCCTGGATGTTCAATGTGTTCTTCTAGCTTACCTTGGTCTTCACAGAACCCCAGGTGAGAGCAGACCCTATGCCCACCCCCCAACATAAGCGTTTGTACCATTGAAGAACTTCATGAGAATTTAAGACTCGCCCTGGCTATCATCATACAGGCCTCTCCTAGCAATGGGCATCCAGGGTAAACCCTAAGCTATCCTTTCTCCATTCTCTCCACCATGCAGTTTAGTGCCTCTGTGGTCCCTCCCTTGATTTCCCTTCTTCTTGTGTCATTCCCAGGACACATGGTCTCCAGCCTGCCACTCAAGAGTAGGCTGCTGCTGACATCTTTTATCCCTGCTCACAATGATCTGCATTTCCTGAAGGTAACAATAAAATGGATTTCCCAGCTGTCTTTGGTGCTATGTGGTCTGATGCATCTAGCCCAAGGGGTCCTTTACTCCACTCACACCACCACTAGCACATGGACCTGCCCATCCTGCCCATCCTGCCCATGACATTGCAGGACCCTCTTTGCCTATCGCCCCCATGCCAATCAGACTCTCTCCACTTCACATTCCAGTTTCAGGCTTGGACACACAAGAAAACATGTCACTCCACTCCTGCCGTGTACCCCATAGTCCATAGTACTTAGAATATACGTCATCCCAACCTACAAGGGAAGATTCTCATGAGGGTTAGGAGGTGACACAGAAATGGCTAACTGGCTTAAAGGTGTCTGGCAGATTTATCATTATGCTATTAATAAAAGCAAGTGCATTGGGGGGTCCAATAAGTGCTCCAACAAGATCATCTGCCTGTGCTCTGTAAGTGCACAGTGTCTTCTCAGAACACTGTGAAGACGATAAGGGATGGAGAGGAACCATCACACAGCTGCTTTTATAAGATGTGGTCCAAACGTGCTAGCCCTGCATGGTGAACTTTGGGATCTCCATTCCCTCCTTCCTTTCAGACTCTGCACTGTGTGCTAAAGGCCTTGGCATATGTCTTCACACACATACACTGAGTGCTTTTCACATGAGACCCTTGTTATAAAGGTCAATAAAAAGCAGAGAAGAGGAAGTAAGGAACTGACTCCCCAGGGAGACTGAGTGCATAGGGCTAGGTTGGGCTTCTTACCTTATGCTGATTTCATAGTCCTGAGAAGCCCTTCCTACCTAACCACTGTGTGAGGGCCTCTTTCTTCTACAGCTACAGCAAATCACCGAGCTACATCCTATTCTTCCTGTTACCTCTTACTCCATATTCTGGTTTTTGAGTGCTCACTACACAAAACCGTGTGCACATAGCTGAGGTCACCACTGGTTCCTGCACATACTCTGGGAGGCTACTGAGAGCACATGTGATGGGCAGTTTTGGAGTCAAAGCCCATTGAAGTGAGGCACCAGCTAGCACTGTCCCTTTGTGCTTCCCTGGACTGAACAGTGGTGGAGATAGGAGATGCGTTGACTCTGGACTTCTCTCTGCTGTTTCCAAGTTTCCTGTAGGTGAGAGGAGGGTAAAAGGAACATCCCGGGATGCCACAAAAAAAATAAATAAATAAATAAAATAGGGAAATGCCAAAAAAAGGAAGGCTCAAGAGGAAATAAAAAGAAAGAAGGGTGAAGAATGGGGTAGGAAAGACACATTGGGAAGTGGGGGAGAAAAAGTAACAACCACATCCCATGACATTGAGAAAATACATAGGAAAAAAAAAAACCCCACAAAAGCCAACAGAAGGAAACTCCAAAGTCAAAGCTGGGAAGATTCGTTAAGTGAAGTCAATTGTGTTGGATGAAAACCAAAGTACAACTATTCCTGAGTGATGGAGGGGGAGGGGGGAGGGAAGGGGAAGGAGGGAAGAAAGGGGGAAAGGCCAGCTCTTCTATGTGGAGTAATTGTGAGCAATAGGTGTAAAGCCCACATTTGCACACGGATGGGCATAATCCCTCTTTGAGTACAAGGTCTGCTCAAAGGTTCTGTGCACAGGTGTGGCTTTGAATGGGGGCCTGTTAGGTTGCCCCACGTGGGTGGCTAAGCTTCCCCTTGCCAGTGGAAAGTCATGTTGGGGCATGCACGTAATGAGAGTTACTTGAGGGTGGAGCTTCCTTCCTTCTTCCGCTTTCCTTCTCATGAGCCTACCTCAGGTCTACCCCAGGCAAAGCAACAACGCTGCAAAGCTCCAAAGCCAGGTTCTGCTAACTTTGTTACGGAATTGTCAAGGTCATATAAGTACGAGAAGGTAACCAGTCAAGAGGAGTCTGGAGGGAAAGAATGCAGTCTCATGGTAAGACCCTGAAAAGAGGTCTTTGGAAAAAAATATAAGGAGACATGAATACCATGTGGCTTTTAGCGAAAGGTAAGCTAAAACAGTCCCATCACAATAACCTAAAATGTCACCAGTGGCAGGAAGTAAGCTTGGGGTGCTAAAAATGAGTCTATCTTCACAATCCTTCTACAAAACAAAAACAGTCTTTAAAATGGGGTTCTTATGTTAGCTTTGGGAGACATGGAGGGCCTCCTATGCCCAGGAAGGAGATTTACCAGCAGGGATCCTGGACTGCACGACTTGGTAAAATCACCCCACAGAGAAACTGTGCTGTCTGTCGTGTGCAGTGGCTGAGGCAGCTGTGGACCTTCCCTGATTGTGCACCTGTCTCTCCTAGAACCTGCTGTGGCCTGGCTGGAGGTGACAGACCTGGATGGCATCCCAGCTGATCTCATAAGACTGAGAAAACCAGTTTATGATGATGTACTCTAAACACCAACCCAACATAGTATGAAGCACCACAGGGCTACAAATTATTGAACAAAATGGAGTTATCCAAAGTGACTGGGTGTCTGCTGGTAGTGATGATTCTGGGATAGAAGGGAGACTCGCTACAAAAGGACTGTGAACAAGTTGACACTAATACATCCATGCCAAATATGAGCCATTTAGAAAGCAGTAATGGAGACATTGAGGACAGGGACCTAGTGCTTTCTAAAGCCCTTGCCCACCAGGTGCTGACACGGGGTGCTCAGTCCTCCCTCTGCTCTACGGAGCCCCACTTTTTCAACATCATCAGCTCCTTCTTTCCTTTTTCATAAGTCATCCATAATTTTGGATAAGGTTTTCATCCTCATGTTAGGAAAAAAAAATTAAGAAGCTGTCACTTTTTTTTTCCTGAGCACAGATATTCCTCTTCAAATTGCATCACCTGAATCCTTTTAAAACTCCCATGAGCCCTCTGGGTACAGGTAAAAACCCATTTCTCTCACTAGACACGTAAAGCCTCTGAGGAAACCTCTGCCCACCAAGAGCTATGTTTGAGTATATAGGAGTGTAAGTAATTCCTTAGCCAAATTTGGAGAGAGAGGGGAGAGAAAGAGAGAGAGAGAAAGAGAGAGAGAGAGAGAGAGAGAGAGAGAGAGAGAGAGAGAGAGGGGGGAGAGAGAGAGAGACAACGAAGGTGGTTATAGCTAAACATACAGATACTTGGGGGGGGAATGAACTTGGTTTTTAGTTTTATAGCCCAAATAATTTTTAGCTGAAGAAAATAATAGAAATGAACAACACACATAAAACTTTAGCCTGTGTAAATTAAATGGTTCTGCTGCATTAACTCCATGAGGCCCTCATCCTGTCCTCTGCAAACTATTACATGCACGACAACATATCTGATTTATGGGGTGGAGAATCGATGGGAAAAATTAATGCTTCAAAAACATATTAGAGACATTATTGAACAGATTTTAATTGAGATTTGATTTCAATGCCCCTTATCCCCATGATTAATGGGTCCTACCCCTCGACTCCGTGGGCTGAAAGGAAACCTTAATATGACAATTAAGTATCTGTCTTTGGATTTTATGGTAGTCTCCCCGTTGCAGTGACTTACTTCATCAGTACAGTGCAGCTTTGAGCAGATTAAATTGAGACTCAATTTTCTCTATTTTCCAGCACTTACTTATGTTTTATGACAAGCACTAAATCAATTTTATGCTATTATTGATTTTTTCTTAAATGGACACAAACCATTTCGCCTTTTGCCCTTCCCCCCCACTTTCCTTCGCTCCTGTTTTCTCACTGTATGCTTGATATACGGCCGGCAGAGCAGATTTCTACCGTTTCCTGTGATTTCCATGGGTCGTACCGATTCATTCTATTTTTACAACGTCGCAGTTGACAAAGGTAACCCGGGATTCTCTCAAAACTTATATATTGCAGGGCTGTGACAAGGCCTATGAATCCCTAGGATGCTCTCCTCCCCCTTTCCCTCCCAAAACAAAACAAGCCTCAAGGTGAATTCATTTCCCTGTAAGTTCTGGCCAAGATTTTCTCTATAATATTGCCTAATTTTTTTTTTTTTTGCAGAAGCTTAAGCTATAATTTTTCTAACATCCTTGAAGTCTAATTAATATCGCAATAGAGGGAGAATCTATTTCATGGCTTGCAGGGAAGGGACATTATCTGCAAGCTGCAATGACTCCTTTCAGGTGCTTGGTGACATGGAGTTCTATGCAATACAATTAAGAAGCTCCCAGATCTTTGGGGCTTTATCCTCTGTGACCTATGGCAAAAATTAACTGCTGCCTTGGGCAAAAGAAGAAAGAATAGGAACATAATTTGTAATCAGATAGCATTTTCCTTCCTGGGTGAAGAATTACACAGAAACACAGCTAGCAGCCCGGGCTGCTGCAACAATCTCAGGTCTGTCTGGTCATGCATCTACTTGTCTTTGAGGATAAGTCATAGTTTTAGCACAAATACCAGGATTTTCAAATAATTTTAAGGCATATAAATAGTGCCATTATTCAGCACAGATGAATATTCATTTAATTTTACTGTGACGTCAGGCAGTACATAAATATGAAGACATTGTGCTTTTTCATTTATATGTATAAAATGCCACATATCATGCCAGGAATACCTTTGTCATTGATTAGACATGGCGTGGTTGTTACTTACAACCAAAATTTGAAAACAAGGAAATTTTCCAATAGCACAGAAATTAGTCACTTTCTTTCTATATCTCTGTATAATGCAATGATAGTTTTCCGATAAACTTTAGAAGTAAAAGACAAGAAAAAAATGGTACAATTACTGGGGGTTCAGTTTTCTTGGATTCACATTTATGTTTCTCTCTCCATCTCAATGTTATCTCAGAATCGAGCTGAGGGTAACGTAAAAATGCTTTCTAGTTGATTTTAGGTTCCATGCCGTGTCACAGCACACAGACTCAGAAGCAAATGCTTGTTAAGTGTTTTCCATGGTACTGAAGACTCAACAATGATTTATGGCAAATGTATGGATTCTGATGCTTGGCCTTCGTCTACACAACCTACAGCTGCCGTGACACTCTGGGAGAAGAGGAAGGTGTGCACAGTACACACATGTCAACTGCTAGTGTCTCCAGGCTCTTCACAGGGCAATCGTGTGCTGCAGCCTCACCTATTCAGGACAGGCACGGAAGAATGCTACTATAAACTATTGTCTCCCTGGCTCAACACTGTGTCCAGTATCACAAGACAGCTCTTGGGTAACAAGGCTCTTTTTGAATGAGATACACCCAGATGACTCTCTGTGTGTGTGTGTGTGTGTGTGTGTGTGTGTGTGTGTGTGTGTAAAGGATACATACACACTGCTAAGACAAACAGGAGCAGAGAAAAAGCAGGCAGCATGTCAGAAAACATGCTTCACAGACAGTTATAAAATGAAGGTGACAATGGAAAAGGCTTTAAGCTCTTGAGATCCATCTCTAGCGTTCTCAACAGAGTTTAATTTTCTCACTGCCTTCCATGAGTTTTCTCTCCTGATGGTGAGACAATCCCTGTGCTTCTGCAGAGCAGTTCGGCTCCCTGCCTTGCTCTGCTGATGTGCTCTGTGGGGGGTGGGGGGGGGTAGCAGCGTCTTAAAACTCCTAGATGCCAAAGCACCCCACTTTATATTGAAAACCAAAAATGTCTCCAGCAACTGCCAAAGTCCCTAAAGGATGAGTCAGGGCAAAATATCCCTAGGAAGAAACCACAGCACAGTAGTGTGACTGCTTCGGGATGGTAGGTGGCCAACAGCCCTGGCCTTCTGTTAGGGGTTTTCCTTACCATAGTCTCTCACTTCCAATGTAGCTTATTTTACAAACTTTCAATTAATCAACACCAAATGCTGTCTGGCCTGTCTGATCCTATCAGTTCTGATCCATCCACTGTGAATATTCTAGGATTCCAAAACTGCAGGGAGTGTTCTCAGTCCAAAGCTGGAGTCACTGCTCTACTGGGAGAAAGCAAGTAGTCCATAAGGGACCCTACCACACCTTGGTAATACTCTCTCCAATTTCCAGAAATGTTCGTCAAACTGCCCCACTGCTAACCTCAAACCCTGTCGGCCTCCAGGACTGTTTCTAACATAGCCAGTGGCCCAAGTCAGGGAAAAGCCACAGGAATAGAGCCTAATGGCTATAAGCAGTTCGCCACCAAGCTATTCACTTGACTGTGGGAAATCCTAGGGCCATCATGCAAGCACTTGGCCTCCTTGGACCTTCACATTTGGTCTGACAGGTTGACAATTGTTTACTTACCTGCACTCTCCAATTCTTCAGCCCCACCAGACTTGGCCAGCAAAGACTGTATACTAGACATCTAGCCATACTGACTGCACAGAGAGTTTGTCTGCAGCAGACCTATAGCCATGTTTGTTGATGATGGCGTGTTTCATATGAAGACTCCAATACCAGATCATGCCTTCCTTTCATGTTTCAGAACACACGGAACATAGTAAGAAAACATTGCATACAAACAGCCCCAGGCAGCTGTTGTTTGTGTTGTAGAAATAAAAGCATAGATAAAATTGTCTATATTTACCCAGCTTCTGTTCTGATCATGTGTGATGGAAAACTACAGAACGAAGCAGCTTGCAAAGTGTGATGTGGAAAGATACTGCCAAGTTTCAGGAGACTGGATGCTTGGAGAAGTCCCAGGAGGTTTCCACTGAAAGAATCAAATATAGAAAAATCTAGTTTCAAAAAATACATCCTGCTACAGAAATAAAATCTATTAAAATGTAATTAAAATGAGTACATGTTTATAGTAGCATGTAACTAAAACATCAGTCTGAAAAATTAAGATGGTAAGGAGATGAGTCACATGATGCAGATTTTAGTCAACTCATTGGGGGGTGGAGGGATGGGGAAACCACAAGGCCTCACATAGACTAAAGTTGTTTTCACTTTAACAAAAGTTTGTACCTCCATTTTCTCCATCACTCCAATTAATGGGCTAATTAAGGCAAGATGGGGTTGTTCTTGAATAAATTGGGTCATTGCTGCTAGGGACATGGAGCAAAATATTGACTTGTGTCAAACGGGGAGAGAGAAGGCACAGAGAGACCT
>JANHMN010000013.1:8096803-8120426 GCA_030674055.1 Rhabdomys pumilio
CCTGGAGCCTCTGCACAGCAACAGGATAGAGGCCTCAGAGCAAAACACCTTAACTCAGCTCGGGCAAGCCCACCTTCCATGTGCAGCTGGGGCTGGAGCTGGCTGCCTGCACTGGAAAGATGTGCAGAAATTACCTATGGTTCCCTGTAGAGGCATCCAGCCCCAAGCCCAGCCCAGCCTTCCAGCGCGGCGATAATATGCTCCTATCAGTTTTAATAGCCCCATGCTGGATTCAGGAGGTATTATGGATTGTACAGCAAGCATATTGTCATTAAATTAAATTTTCAGAACGCTCCCCAGCTCATCACAAATACCACAGAGAGTCATCATAATCGAGTCTCAACACATGTGTAATTGCCTTCAGCTGGCGTCTTTTACAGTTGACATTGTTCCGCAGTGATAAGGTGATTGGCGATTTGAATACACAGCTTGTTCCATAGCTGCCGTAATTGAAATATGGTATGTGTGAATGGAAGATTACATTAAGACCTGGGATAATCACCTGACATGAGAGTAATTGAGTCTACAATCTGCCACTGGGTCTCTCAGGGAGGGCTGCAATGAAAAGAAGCCATTAGTCGATTACACCACGGCTGCGGCTCCGCGCGGCGGTGCCAGGCTGGCATTCCAGAGCTGCGGGCGCCTCGCCGTGCTGTCGAGGGCACCATAAATGACAAGAATGAAAAGGCGAAACAAAACAGCACCGAAGAAAAGTTGGATTTGGCTCCAAGGGGAGAGCAAGGCTGGTTCTAGAGCAAATGCTGCGCATGCTCCATGACACCTTCTTGTCAGTTCTCCACTTGAGCTGTGACAGAGACTGGCCAAAGCTGGCCTCTACCTCTCCCCTTTCCCTCTCCCCTCCTCTCCGTCTCAGAGCCATATCTCTCCCTTTCCTTCACGCCCCTCCCTCTCTCACGCTCATGGGCTCTCTCGCTTGCTCTCTCTCTCTCTCTCTCTCTCTCTCTCTCTCTCTCTCTCTCTCTCTCTCTCTCGTTCTCTCATTCTCGTTTTCTCTCACTCTCTCGCTCCCACTCTTCCACACTCAGTCTCGCTCTCTGTAGCATTCTTGTGCTCTTTCTTGCTCTCCCAGTCTCTATCTCCCTGTCTCTATCGGCGTAGCTCTGCCTCTATTGCCCTTCCAGTTTCTATTTGTCTGTCTGTTTCTCCTCTTCTCATCCTGTCCCTGTCTTATTCTGTCTTTGTCTCTCCCTCTCTCTGGATGTCACTGTCTCCTGTTTCTCCTCCTATCTATCTATCCATCCATCTATCTCTCCTCTATGCTCCTCTGTCTCTTTCTCTCTCTTAGTTGCTATCTTTGTTGACATTTCCTCTTTGTTTTTCTGTCCCCTTTCCCCCTCCTTCTCTTCAGGGACCTTGCTTCTCTCTGTCTTCCTTCTAGGGACACGCATAAAGCCCCTACCCACTTTACTTGATCTGTAGATTGTGTCCAGTAGACAAGCAAACAAACAGACATCCCAGACCAGCAGGTGAAGGCACTTCACATACACAGACTCCAAGAGGGGAGGCCAAATCATACATCTGTCCAGTCAGGGGAGGGCTGTTTTTCAGAGGACTTAGCTTTGTTTGTCAGGCACCAGGAGTCTAGTAGTCCTCTGCTTCCTAAAGTAACAGATCACAACAGGGTTATCTCATGCAGCCTAGGCACAGAGACCCAGTCAAAATGAACTATATCAAGCTGAACTCCCTGAGAGGTCCTTATTTCCTGTCACCTCAGAACCAGACAGGTGAGCTCTATCGCTCATCCCACTGGGCTCTGTTTCACTTATCCAAAGACAAAGGATGGGGCGGCTGTGCTCACTTCCCTCCCTCACGTTTGCTCGTTGCCCTGGCAACCTGTAGGTCAAGACTGAGCCTCATCTGATCACAGCATCCTGAAAAGGCAGTTCCTCGTGACAGGAAGTACTGCTTGGCCTAGGAGCCAGGAGAAGCTTCCTAGGGTGACTCTGTTGAGACCCTACAAACTCCATGAGTTCCCATCATTCTTCCTATGGATATCAGACTGGACTCTGGTCACAGTATGTCTGTTGGTGGGCAGCCCTGTGGTCTCACTGTGAAAGATGGATGGCTAACCATTCTGGTCATCTCCGTGTGCCTGACCAGGGTCCATGCACACGTATGAACACTGCATGAACCCTAGCCGTCAGAATCTGCACTGACTGTCATGAAGATACTCCACTCTGTCCATTTTATATTCACCTCAGGCTAGTGGACTATAGAAATTCACTAATGGTAACAGATCCTGTCTAATAAAGGAGTCAACATAAACAAAGAGAAGTAAGGGGGCCCTGAGGCCTTTGTTGAATCTTTCCCTCAGATAGAGTTGAGAGGTGCTCTTAACCTTGGAGAGGAGCCTAAGAATGGCTCGCCACCATCAGTGGCCTAAGATGGGAGTGTTAATGAAAATATTCTAGGGGAACATTAGGAAGCCATTTCTTCTCCAGTCAGGAGCCAACAGGGTGTTCCAGGGCCTGTGTCAAGTAGAGGACAGTGATAGAGCTGACCTTCTGGGCAGATTAAGGAACTTGTTAACTCAGATCTCACACTAAAGGCAACAGTAAAGATGCCCCTCACCCACCCACACACACACAAAAAAGACATTGAAGCCAGAGCCCAGGATCGAGGCAGAGAAGTCTAGCAGGTACTTGCTGGCCATTTGCTGTTCAGTTTTTTTTTTTTCAGCTTAAATGTGTCCCTAAAGCAATTCCACACAGAAAGAAGCATGACACACACAGGTGGGATGTGGCTGGAGACACCGCACGGTTTGTGAAGTGCTGCACTCCCTCACACGCCCGCGTGCACACATGGACACACACAGTGCATGCTGTTTTTTCCTTGGGAATTTTTCTCCTCTGTTGACTATTTCCTCAGCATGTCCCCCAGACCATGAGATAGATGTCTTTCCACTTGTTCCTGAGATGCCGACGAAGTACAACTTTGGTTCGTTCGACCATAAAGTAACAAAGTTTTACAGCATACAAAAAAAATACAGTAGTCCTGTATGGCACTGTCAATATCATTTATAGCACAATTTTATACAAAGGCACAAGTGTCATAAAAGAGAACTACCTTCCATCAGCCGCCCCAAAATGACTTATGTCATAAATAAGTCAGATTTCTCAAAGAGAACCAATAAACTCCTAGCAAATACAATTTTTCCCACTAAATAATCACCCTGACCTCTTCTGGTAACATTAACCCCTAAAAAAAATAATAACACTGGTCTTGAAATGATAAAATGAGTCCATTCTTGATAAGACAAATCTCAGGTCTTCTCTCAGAAGGAACGGGAGAGCTAGCATCAGCATGGGTCAGCGGTCACGGTCACATAGGGGACCTGAGCAGCAAGGGCTTCTCAGAATTCTGTTTGTAATTAGGTGTCCACAAAGTGCTGAGCCGGCCCCATTTGTATCTCTACTGCCCAGGCTGATTTGCAGCCATCTTCCCTCCTGTTACTCAGTTCACGACTCCCCTAGACACAATTCCACAAGTACTTGTCCTTGGTCACAGACACAGGTAGGGCACTCACACGCACTAGTACACACACGAGGGCAGAAAGCTTTCTCCCTCTCACTCAGCCAGGTGGCCTAGAACTCACCAGCACAGTGTTCACCTTGACTGAAACTCATCTGCCTGTCTGCCTGTTGGTCTGTCTGCTTGTCTATTTGTCCGCTTAGTGATATGACAGGCAGTGAAGGGCTGCCTTAAGCACACATGAGGAATATGTGAGCAAATGTGGAGTTCAGTCCTATCTGGGTTCTTAATAATCTTCCTTTATGGTGATATCTAACCTGTCCATGCTATATGTGCTGCCTGTGTGGGTTCAGGCACAGAGCGTGCCGTAATTATCTTATGAACATGAATACAGCTGTGTTTAGAAGCAAGCACCTGCAGTCATGCTACATCTAATACGAAGCGCTTGAAATATTTGACAACTTAATGCCTGACAGAAAATGTTGAGTAAAATGGTTAATATCCATTCCTTACCAAAGAATGTCTTTTGTTTTAAGACGCATGAATTCATAACTCATGAGTAATATGTTACCTTCCTATTTTCCTAGACTGGATAGTTTAGGATGTAGAAGGAGTATGTGTGTGAGTTTGGTTGTGTGGGTTGGCTGTGTAGGTGTGTCCCTGTGTCCATGTATGTGTGTATCTGTGTGTCTATATGTCCATATGTATGTGTGTGTGTGTGTCCCTGTATGTCTTTGTCTGTGTGCATATATGTGTCCCTGTGTGTGCATATCTGTGTGTGTATCTATATGTATTGGTCTGTGTGTCCTTATGTGTAAGTGTATGCTCTTGCTAACCCCAGGGAGGTAATAGAGACTCAGCAGAAGCCCAGCAGAAAGTTCTTAATTCTACCTTTGTGTGCATATGTGGAAGCCAGAGGTCAAGCAGAATGCCTTCCTCTGCCACCTTTAACCTAATTTTATGAGACAGCATCTCTCCCCGAGCCTGGAATTTGCCAATTTTGTTAGACTGGCTGGCCACTGAGCCCAGGTACCCACTTGTCTCTGTCCTTGCAGCACTGAAGCTATGGGCACACATCACTATAGTCAGCTTTGAGGTGGGCACCAGGGGTCTGCATTCAGGTACTCATGTTTCCACAGCAAGCCATCCTCCACCCACTGAGCCATCACCACCTCAGATCAAGTAAAGGAGCGTTGAGGGAACTATACCTTGTAGCTCATTTGCTTTCCTATTACTCATTGATTATCATTATTTATTGATTTTGTGCATGTATAAGTTTATAGGCATGTGTAGGTTGTGTGTGTATACACACATATGGTGTTACAAGTCCATTTGCTTTTGTGCGTATGCATGGAGGTCAGAAGTCAACCTTGACTGGCATTTCTCAGGTGCTTGCTGTTCACTTCATCTTCAACTGTTTTGCATGATCTCTCACTGGCTTGAAGCCAGCCATGTAGGCTAGATGAGACGGCCAGGGAGCCCCCAGATTCTCTTGTCCTCATGTCCCCAGCGTGGGATTACAAGAACATACCACTGCGTCCATTCTTTATATGGGTTGTGGGATCAGACTTGTATGTCATGCCAGCAGGGCCGCACTTTACCAGCAGAGCCGTGTCTCCTGGCCTGTGTGATTCTTTTCTGCTGTGTTGTTTGTTGTGTCTTTAGTTAGCTGGCATGCTCACCCGGCTTCCATCCCCTTTAGAGCTTTTCCTCCTTCTCCACACAGTAACAAAAGACACCATAGTGGACTTTAGCCCTCAAACCATGACCTCAAATAAACTGTTTTTACCCAAAGTGACATACTATCAGGTGTTTGACCTCAGTTGGGGAAGGCAGTGCATGAGTCCAATCTAAAACAAAGTTCTCTTCTTGCTCACTCTTAATATCTGGCCACGTGGAAACCTTGAGGCTGAACACCAAACAGGAGGGTCGCCTTGCCCTGCTGTGCTGAGCCTAGAAGTTGCCCTATGTGGCCTTTATTGGTCCATGTGTGGCCTGTTTTTTTCTACCTCCCACACATGCAGGAAACCATCATTACGCAGACAAGTGAGTCAGGATGCAGACCTCGTCTGCGTTCGTTCTGACATACTTCCCTTCTCAGAATTGAGAAAATGGCCAAGTTTCAATTTTTTTTTTCTAAAAGCTACTTTCCTGACCGATGGGCAATGCCACAGTTTCATGTGAATACAAAGCGGATATGAGGCTCCAATGTGGAAGAGGGGTATGAATGACTCGAGCTTGTGATAGCCTTCCCCTGCTCCTACCCTCCACACACCACAGCGTAAGTGTCCACGTCCCACCCCAAATACAGGACAGCTCATGAAAAATTCATATAGGGACGGCATCCCCAGAGAAAATGTCACGCGGGCTTTGGGTAAAACGCTGTGTTTTTCTTGGACTCACACCTGTGTACACTTGTTAACTTCTATTCATTTGAGTATTCGTTCTTTTACCAAATCACAGAGAAAGCCACAAGCCCCCCTCTCATCCTGCTGTATCTTCCGGAATTTGCATAGGTTAATCCACTCAGTGAAGGTCTCCCTGCTGTTGCTCTGGTCTGGACAGCATTAGCAGAGCATGTGCTAAACCTCCGAAGGAAGGGATGATGTTGTCACAGTGGCCTCCTTACTGACGCGCTTGCTCCAGTGTCTGCTGTAGCTCTGGTTATTTATCTTGTCCCTGGAGTGATGCCTGATTTGAAGTATTTTATCCTTGTCACATTTACATTATACCCTCACTCTTTTTCCAAGTGACATGAAGCTGCTGCGCACTTGCTGGAAGAGAAGGCATCTGCGTTGTGCTGATGTACTGGGCTTAAACCTCCTTGTACCTTGTCAGGGGACCGAGCCGGTGAATGCAGTATTTCACCACCTAAAAAATGATTGACAGCTCGGGGGACATTTATCGCCATCAAAGGTAAATCTCTTTGACTAGGAAAAAGAGAAGGTACTCTGCTGGTCCTCTGGTGTCTGAGGGTGTCTTTGATTGAGTGTTTTCAGTCCCTGTCTTCATCTGACTCCCAGAACCTGCTGAATCAGGCAGGCTCTTCAAACTGCCTCATGCTGGGGGAGGACGGCATGAAGGGAATCCCTCTTTCATTCATGGTGGAGAAAATGACCAATTCAGACTGTGATAGATGATCCACTTTTATGAAATGGAGACATTATCAAGAAATGAAGAGGGTATGAAAATCCTTGGCAGTGGGCATGAGATGCACACTCACAGATGCAAACACAGAACTGAGGGTGACAGGAAGCTGATACATGGGCAGGAAAGGTGACTTGAGGCCTCATGCATTGAGAAGATGACACATCCACAAAGGAACCAGAAATGAAATCTACTACTTAGCTCTGGGAGATCGCCTTTTGAGGGTAGGCACCAGTTTCTGAAAAAACATTGCTTGGAAGATATATACTGCAGCATCTATGGGCATCCCCAACAAGCTACTGAGTTTACCTAAATCAGTAAATCAGTATCTATCAGTGCACCGATAGATACTGTCCCCACTGTCTGTATATGTCAACTGTCAATGCCCCCAAGAGTGCTAATAGGAGCCACCCAACGAAGAGCAAAGCTGAAGAATTAAAGCTTCAGAGAGCTTTTCAAAGTTCACATCTGAGACAGTGTCCCTGTTAACACAGGAGATGGGGAGTTACCAAGGCTTTACCAGAGACAGAACCTTACTCCAAAGACTCAGATAGACAATATAGAATGATAACAGAGAAATTCAAATCCAGGTGACCCATGAAAGCAACAGTGTGATGTGTGTGAGTGATTTGAGGTTACAAAATACAGGACCTTGAAGGAAACAGAAAAAAAATGTTCATAATTAAAGAATTCTATTTCAGTTGATAAAGTGCTTTTGTGTAATTGTTAAGACCTGAGCTTGTCCCCAGAACCCATGTTAAAATACATACATACATACATACATACATACATACATACATACATGATGGTGAACAGTCATGACCCCTGTACCACAAAGGTGAAGACAGGTGGATGACTAGGGCCTATTAGCTACCTAGCCTAGCTGTATCACTAAGCTGAGACCAGTGATAGCCACTGTCTCAATAGCAATATGGACAGCAACTGAAGAATAACACCTTGGGTTACCTCTGTCTTCCACACATACAAACTCATGCATGTGTACACGCATGCACATGTACACACATGCCCACAATGAATTCTAAAAGTCTATACTGGTGGGAGGAGCTACTGATCATGTGGAATTGTTTGGATCACCGATTCCAGTGAAATATATGAAGCACACCACAAAGAGAATAAACATGTCATGCATCCCAGCATTGCACACGGAACCCCGGGCAAGAGAAGTCACTTTAACAATGAGCTCATAAACTCTAGTAATATGCAGCAGGTATTCATGCTGGAATAGCCAGGCATTCAATAACAGCCACAGAGATACTGCACAGAGAGGATGGCGCTCCAGATTCCTTTACGCACCAGTGGCTTCTAACATATAAATAAAAATAACAGAAATACAAGGAAACATTGAAAAATCTATAACCACAGTGGTATCATTTATCATTTTTTGCTCTAACAGATAGATTTAGCAGACGAAAAGTCTATCCAGAGAATCTAAGATATTCGGCAAATCTAATTTAATAGGCACACCAAGATATTAAATTTGACAATTGGAAAAAGCACTTCTTTTTGTGCACACTAAAATTATTCGTTTGTTTATTTGGTTGGGGTGTGTGTGTATGTGTGTGTGTGTGTGTGTGTGTGGTGTGTGTGTGTGTGTGTGTGTGTGTGTGTGTGTGTGTGCCTCCATTCCACTTTCTCAAAGGTCTTCTGTGTTGTCTGACTCCATGGTGGGTTAGAAACTTCATCAGTTTGCATCCCTGTTTATTGTCGTCTGTTTGATTGATTATTGTGATCGTTTTATCTTGGCTGCTCTGGCTGGAATGAGATGACATCTCAAAAACAAAACTCATACCTCTTATAAAACCAACCAAGAGAGAAAAGAAAGAAAAACTCTCCCCTTATAAAGAAGGCAGTTCAGGTACAGATTACAAAGACCCAGTCCCTGTGGTGGTCATCTTCACCATCAGCTTGAGTGAATCTAGGATCATTTAAGAGACGCCCATTCAGTATGTCTGACAGCGTTTCCAGAGAGGTTTAGCTAAAGATGAAAGATGCCCCAGTATACGGGGAGAACTATCCCACAAGTTCTCGACTGAATAAAAAAGGTGAAAGAGAACGTGGGTTCCAGCTTGTCGCACAAAATGCTCACACATTCTGCTACCAAGTCACACCATAGGTGCTTCAGCCCCTCTCCTGGGCTGCCCGAGTGACTTTGGTTCAAGCATCTATGAAAACAGTTTCCCGCTTTCACAAATTAGTGGGAGAGAAAATGTAAAAGGACCTAATGGAATATGAAAAAACCCAATATCCAAATGTTAACATTTGATTTAATCAATAATTAAAAAGTA
Organism: Rhabdomys pumilio; assembly: GCA_030674055.1. Classification (NCBI taxonomy): domain Eukaryota; kingdom Metazoa; phylum Chordata; class Mammalia; order Rodentia; family Muridae; genus Rhabdomys; species Rhabdomys pumilio. Next base: position 8,105,749 of record JANHMN010000013.1, read on the forward strand.
AAAGTCAGTTGATTTAAGTTCCTCAGCGATCTTTAGTGAGATTCTCTATCAATGAATTTTTGAAGTATGAAACATTTCCATTGCTTTCTTCTTTTAAATTTTGTTATAGTGTGTGTGTTCTATGTATGAGTGTATGCTTGTATGTTGCATGCTGTTGTTTGTGTGTTTTGTGTGAGTGCATGTGTGTGGTTTTGCCTGTCTGTGTGTGTATGTGTGCAAATGTGTGTGTCTGTATGAGTGTGTATGTTTTGTGTATGTCTTTGTGTTGTATATGTGTGTGTGTATTTATGCATATGCTGTGTGTCTGTGTTTGTGTGTGTCTGTGTGTTTATGTGTGTGTGTTTGTGTGTGTTGTATGTGCGAGGGTATGCATGTATGTGGGTATTATGTGTTGTGTATATTGTGTGTGAGTGTATTTGTTACCCATGTGTGTCTGTGTATATTGTGTATGTGTGCATCTGTGCGTCTGTGTGTGTGTGTGTGTGTGTGTGTGTGTGTGTGTGTGTGTGTGTGTTGGGGTCAGAGGACAACTTTGGTTTTCTTCTCCCACCTCTGCATGGTTGGCAGTTGAGCTCAGATTGCTAGGCTTGCACAGATGTGACTTTACCTGCAGAACCATCTTGCCAGCTCCTCTACTATTCTTTTTAAAAATCAGACACAAACTGGGCCTAGGGGCTCAGGTCTGCTATTCCAGATATTGAGGATGGGGAAAAGAGGCAGGAAGACGCCAGGTCAGGTACAAAACCCAATTGGTAGTTGTTGCCACTTCCGGTCCCATCATGCTGAGAGGTGAACTTGTCAACGGGGAGAAGCCAAGCAAAGCACAGGCTTATGAATCTGAATGCGTATCATGTGTTATGTTGATGGGATTGGACACCTTGAAGCCAAGAGGACATACAAATAAATTACTGCTGGACTGACAGTACAGAGCAAGAATTGCTTGATAGATTCCAGCTACAGACAACCAAAGAAATCAACCTTTAAACTCTAATTCACAATAAATCTTACATTTAAAAATAAGTAGCAATGAATCCAAAAAAGTATGTCTTAAGAAAAAAAAATGTTTCTTGGAAGAGTATAATAATGGAGTCTAGGGAAAGACTGTTTACTCACAGTGCCCTGGGGTATGTGTGGATGGTCCCCAAGGGATGCTCAAGGTCTTGGTCAGTAAAGCTGGAACCTTCGCTCAGAGCTCCTTCGGGTACCTGCTATGAAATACTGCCACATTCAGCTCCTTGTCCCCAGAGCAGGGGCAACTTTCAGTCAGGGGAACAATGAAACCAGATTGCCTACTCCACCACTGTCAGATCCCCACCTCCTCTGCTGTAGCCATGACAACCAGTCGCACCTGCCCACAAGGTGGCAGCAGAGTAGGAAGTGCCTTGCTTCCTTTACATCCCTGTCAGCCTTCCAGAAGATTCTGTCTAGGGTCTATCCAGGAACCAGTGGTGAGGCTGCTTGCTGGCTTCTGCAGCTAAGATACTGAAGGACAGGACCTACTGGGGGGCAGCAGGTGAATGCTGGTGACAAGCTAGTCTTTGCAGAGCACCAGGAGTTCCAGACACAGGTCTTAGGGCCTTGACTGCTGATCCTACCACAGACCTCTGAGCCCAGGACACAGTCATCCTCATTGTAGACGATGAAGCAAAGCCGCAGAGGAGTCCAAATCCCTTTCATTTGTACGGCACTGCTGTAGAATGAAAAGGAAAGCCCAAGCCCATGCTAGTCTGCCTGACCTTTCTAAATGTGTTCATTTTCTCCACTAACAGTCAACTAATGGACCCAGGGAGATAACCTGGTAAAGTTCTTGTCTTACAAGTATGAGGACCCGAGTTTGATGCCCTGACCCGCATGTAAAGCCAGGAATGGCTGCATGTACACTGAGAAGATAAAGACAGGAAGCTCACTGGTGCTCAGTGGCTAGCATCCTAGCCTAATTTCTAAACCTGTGAGAGAAAGACCTGTCTCAAAAGAGGAAAATGGCATTCCTGAGGATAATACCTAGGGCTATCCTATGGCCTCCACATACACGTGTACACCCCCCCACACACACATATACACATACATACATACACATGCATGCATACACACTATATACACACACTATATATACACACATACATATACATACATACAACACACAACACACACATACACACATGTACATACTACATCTATATATACATACAAACATACTACGTACACCACACATACATACACAAACATACTACACACATACGCATATATACATACACACTATAAACACACACACACAAACATACTACACACACCACACATACATACACAAACACACTACATACTTATACACACACAGGAACACACATAATATACATACATATATATATATATATATATATATATATATATATATATGTATGTATACACACACACACTCATATACACAAACTTGCTACACACATACACCACACATACATACACAAACACACTGCATACACACACACACACACACATATATATATATATATATATATATATATATATATATATATATATTCACATACACAAACTTACTACACACATATATAGAACCATGAATCCTTGGAAGACGAGCAATGAAGAAATGGGTGAATCTAGAGTTCTTTAAAGTACCAGGAATGCAGCGAGACTAACAGAAAGAAACAGACACACACTGATGGAGGGGTGTCAAAGTGCAAGAAGTCACTTGAAAGATCTGGGACAATTAGAAGAAAGAAAATAAACTATTGAGATTGGACACAAAGAACATAATAAATACCAATCTACAACAGGAAAATAAATATGAGAACAATCCACTATGTGCCCAGTGCTCTGTTATCCGTAGGCAGCACACAGCCATCAATGTCCGTCCTAGAAATGGAGAGACCGAGGCTCTGGGTACCAGCTACCAAAGTCCCCTTCAGCATTGATCCACTGTATTGCTATCACAAAGGCACTGCAATGGCTGTGCCTCACTCTGAGGAGTCCTTCCTCAAACCAATAATTCTACCCAACCCACCAAAAAAGGGACAGACTGCTCAGAATTTTGAAGACTATCCAAATAAGCAAAGTAAGAAAGCCAATCAAAGTGCTGTGCCCAGGAGGAGTCCAGGAGAAAAGGAACTTGGATCGCATCATGGATTTAAGGGATAACCTGATTTCAATACTCATAGGTGTGTCCCCTCATATTAAAGGGACTCTCAGCACCCCACCTCTAGAAAATATTCCTGTATATATTCAAATATTCTAAGATTAATAACATCTTTGTAAAACCTAATAGAGCTTGGTCCTCTGGCAATCAATACCCAACAAGGATTTCTATTTTTAGTTTGTAATCATGAAAGAGATGACTTTATCCCTCGTTACTTATCTGAAAGCTGTCTACCTGTGCTTCAGAGAAGATGGTCTACAAGCCAGCCATTGTTGCTGACATTAACTCCTTTACATACAGGCACTCGCAGACACACAAACACACATGCACATACACAGGTCCACACACGCATGCATGCACATTCACACATGCACACACACACTCTCACACATGTGAGGGTGGATGGAGGCTCCATGTGTCTTCAGTGACACAGTAGGCAGGAATCTAGCTAGCAAAGTAGCAAGACAGGAAAGGTGTCACAAGGGTCGCCAAGCAGCTCCATTTCACTCCAAAGCAAGAAGCAAAGCTTGTCTGTGGTCAGTCCTGCCCAGCACCTGACACCTACTTTCCCAGTTCACCTTAGTTGGGGTAGGTGTGGCCCTATGGACATCAGTCCATCATGGCAGAAAGGGCAAAGAAAGAAGAGACAAGGATGGGAACAATCAACCTTGTAAGACAATACCTCTAGATTTCTTTATGTGGTCACATCCTCATTAAACAGCCAGATCCTCAAGGAAGACCACACAGTACCTCTCTGTGTACAATGCATTACTGCATCTGAGGAACATGGAGGCACTTCATGTGTGATTTACGTGTGTGTGTGTGTGTGTGTGTGTGTGTGTGTGTGTGTGTACTTATTAACACTGATGTGTGTTTGCACACATCCTCCAGTGTGTACCTGTGTGTACATTCCAGACACTGATGTCTGGTGTCCTTCCTCAATTACAATCCGATTTTAGTTTTGGATCTCACAGAACCCAAAGCTCATCAACTAGAATAGATGGGCTGACCAGGGAGCTTCAAAGGTCCGACTGGATCTGCCTGTCAGAACTCAGTACTGACTCTCACTAAATTGCCTGGATTTTTATGTGTGTTCTGAGGGTTCAGGACACAGCTCCACGTGATTGCAAGACAGGCACCTAACCAACTGAGCCATCTTCCCAGGCCCCACGACTTACAATTTTATCAAAATTTTAATTAGAAGAAAATGCAACAATAAGGCTATTCTTTCTATGAGAGAAACATTCAACCTGTGAGAATTAGGGCATATTTGAGTTCACTGACTCTTCTTTTAAATCATACTTTATTTCCATGATAACAAACACCCTCTTTCAGATTTTTTTTCTCTTTAAACTGATCCCCATTTCAGTAAAATGAAGACATAATCATCGTTGCCCTGGTCCCTCCTTGTTCTGAGTTACAATATATGGCAGATCCTGTGACACTCCAGGCACCCAGTGTCACGCTGAGTAAATTATTCATTATTACAGAACTGGTGAAACGCAGAACCCAGGCTGGCTTCTGTGAATCTGAGAGCAGGGTCAGGTGTCTGTTTTCAGCTGAATCCCCTACCTAGCTGTTCTGAGTGGGTCAACAGACACAGACAGTCGGCCACCTAGGTCAGAAACAGCAAGCTGTCCTGGCTGTGGGCTCCACTTACTGTTAAATAACACGTACTTCCACTAGGAGTTCCGGCACATGCCTTAAATAAGAAGAGACTCGGAATCCCAAAATGCCCCAAAGTTATTCTCAGAAGGCAATGTTGTTGGTGACTTATCCTAGATCAATCACCGTGGAAGGTCGCCTGTCCTCCTTGGCAATATTTGTTCAGTAACTAATAAAGATCAGCCTGCGGTCTTTTATATTGGGTTATCATCTCTCCAGGGTGAAACTTAATCCATTTTGCAATGTTTTTCCCCAACAAGACAACATGAGTTTCTCCGTTGGAAAATGAATTAAGTGCTGGGTTTCTAAACATGGGATCTGACGTTGCTCTTGTTACAAAAAGCAATTTATTCCCCAAAGGCTTACACCTCAAAGGTTATATAAAAAGGTTCAAATATCAACGCTATCCATTTTTCAATTACCAAGCTTCCTAACACCTCTAGCTTTTGGATAGATAAGCAGTGGTATCAGTTTTCTTATTCACCATCTTAAGGGTTTCCAATTCCGCCGCACGGAGAAAGCAAATTTATTGTAATACATTTAGCCACTGCGGAAACAGAGCTACACCACTGTCCTCGACGACTATAGAATGTATCAAATCACATCTGAAGGGGTATTGATGACGCGCCAGATACTAACGACCACAATTGTAGACGGAGCTGTGAGCGTCTCTATAAACAAGAACATACGAGGAGAGGGTAAGAGGCGCCTGCGAGACTATTTTCCATGTATGGAAGTCAAGACGCTGTGGAAATAACTTGCAAGTCCCTCAGAGAGTTGACGGCGGGCAAACGGCTCTCTATCAAAGAAGAAAATTTTCCTTTTCATTTCTGTTGTGCGATCAGATAAGAATAATCACATTATTTGTATTTTTCTCCTGGTGGTTAAAAGAGATATTCAGAGCATGTGAGGAATTTTTTGTGTGTGTGAAAACAAGTAATGCCTTGATCCCAAGTAACAAAATATTTGGGGGCAAGAGGGCAAAATATTGAGGGAAAGAGCTCAACCAGAAAAGTGCTTGTAATGTAAACCTGAGATCTGTGTCCAATTTCCAGTATCCATATAAAATGTTAAACGCAGGGGCATGTGCCTATTATTTGAACAAGGACAGGGGGTTCTCTAGGGTTTGCTAGCCATTCAGCCTAGAGGCCCAAGTTCTAAAGAGAGACCCTGTCCCCCAAAATAAGGTAGACAGCTCCTGAGCACAGAGGTTGTTCTCTGGCCTCCACATGGATGTACATACATGTGCTCTTCTGCACAGACATGCACTCCCATCCATCCATCCATACAAACATACATACACAAAATTTTAAAAATTCTGTCTTTAACTCAAATACAGAACAAAATAATTTTCACGAAGAGAAATTTTATTTAGGATATTTTTATTTTTAAAGTTAAAAATGCAGTTCTGTCATTGCTTCCCTCCTTTCCCTACCCCCACCACCCAGTCCCACCCAGGTGCTTCCCCTATAACCTCTTCAATGCATGGTTTCTTTCCCTTTAACTGTCATTACATATGTATAAATGCATGCCTTGTAAATATAACCTGATGTGTTCATGTGGCTTGTATGTTTATGATTTCAGGGAGGACCGTTGAAATTGGATAGCCAACTAGGGGGGAATTATCTCTGATGATAACTAACTCTCCTCTACAGTCCTTAACTGTTTGTAGTTCTTTGACCAGGAATGGGACCCCATGAAATTTCCCTGTCTATGAGACTATATCTTGGTTTTGTCACTATCCAGGTCTTGTTGAGGCAGCCATATTGTTGAGGTGCCACACATGTAGCTTCACCCACTGCCATTTCCAGGAGAAACTACCACAGAACAGACTCTTTGCTCTCCTGGCTCTTACAATCTACCTGGCTTCTTTTCTGGCATGTTCCCTGTGGCTTGTTTGGAGGGTTTGTGCTGTAGATATACCCACTGGGTCTTGTCGTCTCACAAACAGTTTATCTCTGTATTTTGACCAGGTGTGGTTTTCTGTTTTGATCTCCAACTGCTACAAAGAAGAGCTTCTTTGATGAGGGGTGAGAGATATAGGTATCTGTGGATATAAAAGGTAAGTATTTAGAATTTAGTTAGGAATTATGCTGGTTTAAAGTGGTAGTGGTAGGTTTCCTTCTGAAATCTATGATCTCATCAGCCTCGGAGAGTTGGATAGGTTTCCAGGCTCAGTCATGAGAAGCAGGCCGGTGTTGGTTACTAACAAGATATGAATATCAGTATGGTACCATTAGGGATAGCTTGCTATACTGGTCATTGTTGTTCACAGATATTATAGGACTATTGATTGCTTCCATCCTTTGGAAGCTTAAATAGTACCTTGTGGTATTATAAAAAAATTATTCTTTGGGAAGGATATTTTCAGGTTAGATTCAGCACTAATTCTCTAAGTTCTGTGTCTGAAATAAGTAGTATCTTCAGCAACATTTCACAATTGATATCAAATACCATATGCACACAAGTATTGTGTAGATATTGTGTATGTATATATACATATATTCATATGTCCTCTTCTTAATCATCTTTAGCAACAAAACAAAACTCCTTTGGCCCAGTCAAAGCTCTTTTATCACTATTCTCCCATAGGAGACAACAGCAGTGTCATACTATCATGATAGCCAAGCACTGGGTGTGTACCTTGTGGTCAGCAGCATGATAAGAATGGGATATGGTGTCTGCATGTCTGCTTTATGATTCCCAAGGCAGTTGAGTGTCTGGGGTTGGGCACAAACTACAACCCCAGGATTTCCACTCCCTGGGGAACATCCAGGGCTACCTGCCTGGACACAGCAAACCCAGTCAGCCAGTTCACCTGGCCCCAAGCATACTCTGTACTTTATTCAGTTTCCAAAAAACCTCATGGGCTCAAGGTCTTTAAATGCTGAGGAAAACAGTGTGGTAGGTGAAAAAAGACGTACTGTAAAGGGAGAGGGCAGAGACCAGAGTGGTTTTGAGGAGCTTGGGTTAGGAGGTAGAAGATCAAAGAACAGAGTCATAGGCATATGTGAATGAGAGGACATGGGAAGGCTCTGGCACAAAAGAGGCTTCACAGAAGTCCTTGGTTCCAGATGCTGAATTAGCAACCTACCTAGGACAGAGTGAAAATGAGTAGTAGTCGGGTCCTCCTGGATGACTATATCATCCAGAGACTACAAGAGTAGCCTCCTTGTCAGCATGACCAGAGTACTACAAAACCATGGAAGTTCCAGCATCCCAGAGAACACACTGTCCCCTAGCCTACCAGTGTACCACCTATCTGCTTCTAAGTGAAACCTTGTTAACATACAAGTACACACTCCCAGAGAGGTGGAGCGCCATGTCCTCAGCCCATCTTCTGTCCTCAGGCCCTTGTGTGTAGAAGCCTGAGGGTAGTATATGGAAGAGAAAGGGTCTTTCCTTTGCTCCACGTGGAGCTACCAACTTCTTGCCTAGTAGGTAAGTGCATTATCAATTAGAAGTTAAATCTGCCCTAAACAGAGTGTACATCTGTTATTGCATTAAGCCTAGACTGGGAAAAGTGGCGTGCCAATACTGAGTCTAAATGTACCAATAGAAGCCAAGAGCACAAGTCACGTGGCATACCGTTAGCCCTTTAGCCTTACCAGCACCCTGCCTCAAAGCAGTGCCCCCACAGCTTCCTACTCAAATACCAAGACTACACACCTCTTCAGAGCTTCTTTACAGGCTGTCCCAGGGCATGGCCCCAGCTCCCAGGCAGAAGTATTGGTTGTCAGGTGTGATCAACATGCCCTTGGCTAAACTGAAGTCCTTAAATTCTGAAGTTCACTGTTCACATGGACCATTCCTTCTTTCCTATAAAGTTGAAGCTCGCCTTCATCCCAGGCTTGAGTTCCTGGGTGAGTAGCCTGGTTGCTGTTTACAACTATGTCACTCTTGCTCTAGAAAGGCTTTCTTTAATGCTAGAGATAGGGTTTGGTGTGCATGACTTTGATCCAAGCATCTTCAGTGTTTATTCCCGCACTATGTCAACTTGAGTTCCCTGGGCCTCTTCTGCTCCAGGCTCTAACCATCTGTCCTAATCTGTGTGGACTAAGATTGCTAGAAACATTCATGGCCACGCAAGCTGTCAGCTCCGGTTGATACACCTTTTCCCAGGACAGCCTGTGCTCCAGCCCTGTCTCATGTGTCCCTTTCCTACCTCAGCTTCAAGACCTCTGACCTTGGCTTACAGGAAACCTCATGGATCCACATTTGCCTTATTTGCCCTGGGTGTCTGGAAACCTTAAGAAAACTAGTGATTAAAAACATGGGACTAAGTTCACATATAAGTGATGCTGTCTTCTCCAATGGATATTTTGCCAAAATTCAGGTTGTGTACTTGCATAGAATTATCTGTAGGTCCTCTGCTCTGCTCAGCTGCTCTACAAGTCTGCTTTTGTGCTTCCATGTGAATTTTAGGATGTCTTGTCTATTTCTGTGAAGAACACCTTTGAACTTTTTTTTAATGAATTACAATAAGTCAGTAGGTTTTGGTCATACAGCCAACTCCACAGTGTTAATTCTGCCCATGTGTAAGCATAGGAAGTCTCACCAACTTCTGGTGGCTTCTTTAGATTCTTTTTTCAGTGTTAATTTTCACTCACAATGTCCTTTGTATTCCTTGGTTATGTTTATTCTGAAGTATTTTTGTAGTTACTAAATGAGATGGTCCCCAGCCCTCTTTTTTAGCACATTCATACTGGAATATAGAAACATTACAGATTTTCTGTTTCTGTTTTGTTTTGGGTATTCCACTGCTTCGATGAAAGTGTTTATTGATTCTGAGAGTTTTCTGTGGAGTCTGTAGGGTCTTTATGAAACCAAACAGTGAATTTAATGAACATTCACAAATAAAACATTTGGATGGGGTATCAACCCACCCTCATGTGCCCTGTTTCCAGAGCATCCTTTAAGCTACATCTCACCTAGATTATTAATATTGTTAGCTGGAAAATACTGCCAAAGGGCACCATCTACTTAAGTGATTCCATTCCAAGTATCAACTCACAGGATTCTTGCAGCCCCTCAGAGTCTTACCTATGTCTTATGTGAAAACAAGAACCTTGGGAAGATTTGACTTTAATACATAACCCGACCAACGGACAGGGTCAGAGTCAGTCATGAGCAACTTGTTGGTGATCCTCTAATTGTCAGAATCTTTTCTGAAGGAAAAGTAATACATGGATTAATTTTATGTCCATGTGGTCATGGGGTGGGGTGTCCTTGAGCTCATGAAGACCTAGCTAGGGTGTGTGTCCACAACTTACCCTGCCATTCATGAAAGCCATCTAAGTATCTCTCAGCTCATGCCCTAGATATTAGCAGAGTCTGTCATAGGACTTCCTGCCCTGTGACCATTGGTTGGAAGCCAAATGTCTTCACACCCTCATGAAGCTTCTGTGCTTCTGCTGAGTGGACATGAGTCATAGCAATTATGGGCTGTTGGCATCTGTGTGGAGTAAAATCTAACAGTCTATGCTTAGAAGGAAAAAAATCCCATACTGGCTGTTGCAGTCTTTCTTATAAGGACAAGTTCTTATTCCACCAAGAATTACTGAATTGTGAATTGCTATTTTGTAACAAGCAAGCAAACAAGCAAGCAAGCAAGCAAGCAAGCAAGCAAGCAAGCAAGCAAGCAAGCAAGCAAGCAAGACCAAATTATTCATGTAGTAAAAATAATCTGTGAATTTAAAAAGTAAAATGTTGAAAATGTTGACTTTGTATGTATCAGAGTTTTGTTCAAGTCTCCTTTGCCCACACACAACAAAAGCCACAAAGTTCAATGTCTACAATGCCCTGACATAGGGCTGAAGAATGACTATAATGTGCCATCTAATGGAGGGGGCTTCCACTGGACTCACTCAGACCTGGAGTGGAAGCCCTAAGCCTCAGCTGTGCTTGTAGCTTTATCTTAATTAACATCTCAGGCCACCACCTCTCCATGGCATTAATTAATATATTTTCCCATAATGTTGAAAAGGAGGACTGGGAACATATACAGCAGGTAAAACTTGTTCCAAAAACTTAGGGGCCAGAGTTAAGATCCCAAGAACAGACATAAAGCCTGGGCATGGTAAGTGTGGTGTGTGTGTGTGTGTGTGTGTGTGTGTGTGTGTGTGTGTGTAATTCCAGCATTTTTATGAACAAGATGAAAGGCAAAGACAGGAGACCCCCTTCCTAATGATGGACACTCAATATGGAAGAGGTTAAGAGGCCCTTCAAGATCATATAACTATGAAAGAAATTAGGAACAGGGGGAGGGCTCAGATAGATTAAACATGAGTCCTGAAAACTCTTTCTTCAAATAATATAGACCATGCAAAGTGAAAACTGTGATTTACACCAACGTAAGAATGGAGGACTTGAACACAGGGTGTCTCCACATGTGTCACCTAAATCATCTTACTTCTCTGTGCTCTGCAAATGACAGGTACCTCTGTCATCTCCCCGCAGAAGCCACCATGGCTTGGCCTCCCTCTTCCTCTCCCAGACCTTTGGCACTGGCCACATTTCCTAGCAGTCACTGTGGGCCACCCTGACCTTCGAACTTCACCGGAAGGACTGGACAAGGTTCCTGTCTACAGCTCTGGGGAACACTTGGGACAAGGCGAGAAGAACTATGAGACACAAGGGGCATCTGTGTGGTTCATCTCCAGCCAGTGTTACAGTTATGTTTGTGATCAACTGATGCTCCAACACCAGCCTCTGCCAGAAACTGAACCTCCAGGCAGTGACTGATTCGTTTGAGCTTTGACTTTGAGAGGCCCCTTCTTCTTCCATTCTAAGTTCTTGCCTTTGTAGAAATGCAACAGGCTAGAAGGCCACAACATAGTTCAGTTGATATTGTGTTCTACTAGACTGTAGAAGTCTCTAGGTTCAACCCCAGCACCACATAATCCATGTATGAGTTTTGCAACCACCACTGAAATTAATTTTAGGATGACCTCACCATTCCACTCCTCTATCCACGTCTTGTTAGTGCCAGGAACCTACCAACCTCAAGAACCTACCCACCTCAGGAACCTACCCACCTCAGGAACCTACCCCCCTCAGAAACCTACCCACCTCAGGAACCTACCCCCCTCAGAAACCTACCCACCTCAGGAACCTACCCACCTCAGAGTGTCGCAAGTTAGAGTGCACAAGTGTTCTGACTCTCCTCGAAGGTCCAACTGGAGGACATCCTATTGAATGGCCCAAATCTTAGCCACTGCTGAGGAGGTCAGAAGACACACAGAGAAAACACCCCATGGGGGTCTCATTTTCAGGATCAGAAACTCCTTCCATCAATCCATCCCCTTTATCAGTGTCCTTGGATTTCTCACAGTGATTTATACAACCGCAATTCTTATACCAGTACCAAAAAGACATCTAACCTACAGCGATTTTTCCATAATTTACATTTCTCACTCAGATCTGAGAACATATTTGGGAAAAAAAAAAAAAAACCTTCCTTTCTCATAGAGAGCTCTGAAGTTTATCCACTTAAATCTTCATCTGAATAAACCATGAGAAGTGTGGTACCTCCCAAGTCACTGTACCCTCATCCTTCTGAAAGCCAATGAGTTCATCATAATTAATGCTATAGAACAAACCCTGCATATAGTAATTAACCACATATTGTTAAGTGCCATCAAAAATGCACGGCGTTTAATTAGGTTGAAACAACATTCCCTGTATATTACAGAGTGGGCTAATGACGCCCTTCACGGGATCATTCTTCAGCAGGAAGCACTTTCGCTAACAGTCTTTTAATGTATTTATTAGGACTTCAATAATATTGAAGTAGTGCATGAGCAATTTAGCTTAAATATTCCATTTCAATTAAACATTTGACCTCTTTGAACTCTCTGGATCCTTCAGAGCAGAGAAGGGCTTGCGGTCTTGTAGTCTGTGGTACAGTACGATACAGTGACCCTAGAACATCCTGCTTCAGTACGCAATGAGGATGCTTTGAATGATGAAGGCTTCCATCTTAGCCATCCTAGGTCCCCAGAGAGTGAGACCAGCCATGGTGTTATCCAGGGTCAAGAGTGAAAAATTTGGTGATATCCAGTATGTAACACAAGAATTCAACGTCCTCAAACCAACCCTCCTTTAAGCCCACTGATAGTCTGCCCTGTCTCCAAGTGGCTTTTTTCTTCTATGAAATAGGATAATATTGCTTGATTCATTGTACTTCCTGCCACACCCGTGAGACTATATTAGTTTAAATGTATGTGTAAATGAATGGTGCTCATTGATAATGAGAATGACTATAGAGAAACATGGGATTGTGACAAAGGGACTGTGGTTCTACTATTCCAGGAAGAAAACACAACTTCATAAATATTCTGCTGAATATTCACTTATCCTGGTCCTTAAACATCACTGCAGAAAAATGTTATCTATAAATAAATGGCACTACCATGTGAATAGAACTCTGAATAAATCATTGTACAAGGAACCCATTGGATAAAAACAGCTACTTAGACCACACATCTGATCACCTGCCCCTTACATGTTGGTTTCATTTTCCACTGTGTGTGTTCACCATGCAGGTGAGGAAGCTCCAGGTATGATGTGCTCTGGATCAACCCCCTGCTCCTACAGTGATGTAACAGTAGAAGGCAAATCCTCTGCTCCCTGGTGTCCTTGTTAGAACAGGGTGCATGTGTCAGAACTGTGTGTGTCTGAGTCATGAGAAGAACAAAAAAGAAAGGGAGAAAGGAAGGAGAGGGAAGGAGAGACAGATGGATTGACAGGTGGTTGGAAGGCGGAGTGAGGAGATGGCCCAAGCACCTGCAATGCTAAAGAAACTCATCCAGGATCCCAGGCTGGAGATGCCCTGCATCCTGGCAGCAGGACTTTCCTCAGGAAGTGACTGACACCAGCTGCTGAGTCCCTTCACACACTCGTGCTTATTTCTTGTTCCCTTGTCTCCTCCTAGACTAAGCAGTGCTACTCTTGGATGAGACTCTGGAACCATGCAGCTCCCCTTCAGTGTCACTGCAAACCATGCTGGAGGCTCTGCTCTGCAAATCTTACCTCACTGTCCAATTCCATGGTCCTGCTGAGGAGACAGGTAGGTGCCTCAGCTGCTTGGCACACTCAGCCTTGATTGTTCTCAAGTCCTTCAGATGGGTTCTGTGACCGATGTCCTGGCATCCTACCTACCTGAGGCCTGGAAGATGGGTAACCAGTTGTCCTCAGCTCCTCCAGAGTGTTCCGTGCTGTGGGCCTATTCCTTCTGCTGTGGTTGCAGTCTCAATGGGATATACATGAGACAGAGATAAATGAGGTATATGTCTCTATATATGTGGGAGAGAGAGCCTCTTCCTTTTTTTGTTGAGTAAGCCTTCCCATTTTCTTCTTTCTCCACTGCACTGTAAGCAGTGAGAAGAAAACAGGATGTACTCACAAACCCTGCTCTGAGAAGTTCAGGTTCAGTTTCCTCTGGGAACTGATGCCAGGTCTCCCAGCTATAAGCTTGTGAAAACAAAAACTCAAGCATCGTGTGTGCTGGGGAGAGAGTCCAGTGTCTAAAGTATCTGGAGCTCAAGGAGGAAGACCTGAGTTTCGATCCCGGACTGGGTGTGGTAGTACATACCTGTAATCTCAGTGCTGGGGCAGGGCGTGGCAGCAGATTTCTGAGATTCATTAGCCAGTCTAGCTTTCTGAAAGAGAAAACTCTAAAAGTTTGTTGAGACATCCTGTCTCAAAGAAGAGGTGGAGAACAATTGAGAAAGATGGCTCAACAGATAGCAGCTTCTAGCCTTCACAGCAATAGTGAGCATACTTGTATACATGTGGGAAGTGCACATGTACGCATGCACACACACACACACACACACACACACACACACACACACACACACAC
>JANHMN010000013.1:8120436-8160383 GCA_030674055.1 Rhabdomys pumilio
CACACACACACACACACACACACACACACACACACACACACACACACGGTACAATGGGAGGAGAGGGAGAGATGATCTCTTTCCTTTCCCTGTTCCTAAAAGGAAAGCGAGGAAACAGAAGGCTTCATTATTCAAGGCGAAAGGAGGATGGATACATATCCATCTAATTCACGATCGGTCCCACCGGAGACACGAGGTTCCTGTGAATCATCACACGGCTTTAACTTCAGAGCAATTCTATCTCCAATGTTCGTGATAATCTGATGGGGACACAACAGTCGGCCGCAGGAAAGATGACGTTCAGAGTAGAGAATGGCTGCTTTTGTTTTGGTTACTGCTTTCTTCCCCGCAACAATTAGGGTCCTTGGTGTCTGAGGTGTGGAATTTCAGCAGCATGGCATTGGGCTTCGATTTGTTGTCCTATTCAGACTTCGATTCTGTTGTTAAGACCCGTCAATTTCATTTACTTGGTGTCCCAATCGCTCACGCTGCTTAGCGCTGGATGCTGCGGAGTCCTGGGGCTGGCTTTACTCCTCCTCCTCGATTTTTGCAGCAGGAGCGTTCCTATTGGCCCACTCTCATTTGCAAAATCTAAATTTAAGCCCAAGTCAAGTTGTTCTTCGTGTTTAGCTACTTCCCTGGTGCGCAGATCAATCATGTTTAATTGACTTTGATTGTATATGAGACTGTTTAGTCTCACAGTGGTCACGTGGTCAGGTGTTCTTCAAAGGCTGTGACAATAGGGATGTCGACTAAAACCACACAGGACATACCCACCTTTTCCCACCACTAAAGCCCTGCTAGAAAAGACACTTCACCTACAGCTTAACACACCATTGTGTGAAGAGTTAGTTCTGTTTGTGATATCTTAAGACACTAAAATCGCAGGGGACCTTGAAGAGAGCCTGCTCAGTGGGTGAAGTGCTTGGTCATGAAAGCAGATGGCACAGGTTATAATGAGTTTGATACCTTGAACTCCAGTTAAAATGTCAGGCATGGAAGTGTGTGCCTATAATTCCAGCACTGGGCAAGTCGACACAGGTGATCCTTGAGCTTACAATCCATCTAGCAAAAGAGATGAAGCCCAGGTTCAGCAAAAAAAAAAAAAAAAAAACAAAACAAAACAAAAAAAAACACTTGTTTTAAAAAAATAAGCTGGACAGAGGTAGAGGAAGGCAGGAAGTATCAACCTCTTGCCTCTACATGTACACACATATACACACACATACACACAGAAACATACATACATATACACACATACACACACATGCACACTATTACATACATATACACAGATACACACATACATACACACACATATTTTCATACACACAAACATACACACACATGCACACAAACACATACATATACATACATACACACACATAGACATAAACATGCACACTATCACATACATACACACACAGATACACACCTACATACACACACAGACACACACGTACTCACATGCACACACACATGCACACTCTCACACATACATACACACAGACACATATACACACAAGCACACACATACATACACATATGCACACACACAGACACACACATACATACACACACAGACACACACAGACACACATACATATACACACATATACACCCATGCACACACACATGCACACTCTCACACATACACAGAGGCACACACATACATACACACATACACATATATGCACACTATCACATACATACACACACAGACACACACATACACACATGTACACACACATGCACACTCTCACACATATATACACACAGAGAGACACACACACATACACACACACATGCACACTCTCACACATACATATACACACATGCACACACTCACACAGATGTCTACACCCTGAGGACATCACTAACAATGCAGGAAAGCTTGTTTGTACTAAGTGCCACGGGACATAATGATCTGACATCAAATCAAAACCTGCACTGAGAAACAGGTAATAGAATATGGAGCATGATGCTAGCGGAGGGATGCTGCTCTCACGGGACACAAATTCCTCCTGCATGTGTCTACTCCATACTGGCTCACCCAAGCATGGTCCTGGCAATGCTCATGACTGGCTTCTGGGACAGACCTCTGTTTCCTTTGACATCACCACCCCTGGAAGCCTTTACTCACTTCTAGCCATGGGCTATGACTGCCTCTGCTTTTCTTTTCTTTGGGCCACTCCCATCCTTATGAGAAATCTCCAGACATTCCTTCCAGGCTTGTCTAGCATGAGTGAGCCACGGCAGAAGGCTTCATAAGAATTGGGGTCCCTGCATGGCTGATCTAGGAGTCCCCCCATCATAGAAAGTTAAGGCAACATCTAGGGACAGGGCTCCTCTTTAGAAATCCTCAACATCTATTGTTACAGCAGGGGACAGCCACCAGTCTCCAGAAGCACAGAGAGAGATGGAGAGCCTCCCAGCCATGCAAACTCGGTGTTTTCAAGAAAACTATCACAGAAGAGACCACACAGATCTAATGTTTCACTGGCCATTTAATACCACCATGGTGTTCTTCTGGGTTCTGGCTGCTTAGTACCATTTTGGGGGATTTCTGATGTAGCCTCTCACACTGTAGTGCACCCTAGCTTTGAACTCATGATAGCCCTCTTGGTTCGGCCTTTGTAGAGCTGAGATTATAGGTATGAGCTCTCTTGAGGTTCTGACTTCCTTCTGAGTCTTAATGTTAATAAAAATGCGGTCTATGTAAGTTTGAAAACAAAAAGTCTCTATCTCTGGCAATCCACTCCAATTTTCTTATAGGGTGCTGCTTGCAAAGCTATGGTATTAGATACGACTCAAGAACATGTTGACATTTGAGATAGCATCCTAGCTTGAGTGAGACCTGCAGGAAATGAGAAGCAGTTCAGAGATGCTGCACAATGAGCCTAGCAAGACGTGCAGATGATCTAATTCCATGTTGTCAAGGAGGATGCAGCCCAGAGAGACGGAGGGCAGCATACCTGGACATGGCACAGTGGTACATCCAGGATCATAAGTCAAGGACTCCTGCCTCTGAGTCCACTTGCTACCTTATTCTTTAGGAATGGTCTCCTGGCTCCTTTCCAAATCACTGTGCCATTACCCCTACCTGGAGGACCTCTTCATCTGTCTTCTTCCTCCATCACTCAGCTGCTGGGTTCCAGTCAGGCTCCTAAATGCACATGAGGATCCCTGGACATCTCCACCCTGCTGTTGTTAGTTACAAGAAAGATTCTCAAGCCTCTACTCTTCTCTGGGTTGTTACCTCACCTCCAGCTCCCCAACTCAACCTTTGGTTTTGGTATTCACTCTTCTCAGGACTGTGTTCTCTGTTTCTGCATCTCAGAATGCTGGAGCATCTTTCAAATTCTTCTTCAATACTGCCTCTGCAAAACTATCTTGAACGTCTGCATTAGTTGATGCTGTGCTTTGAGACAAAACCTGGCAACATCAACTTAAGGAAGGGTTATGTGGGCTCACAATTTAAGGGTCCTGCCTACGTGTCATGGCAGGGAAAGCATGACAATGAGTGTGAGCAGCTGGTCATTTTGTGTCTTGAGATGGGAAGCAAGGCATGATAAATACTGGTGCCTAGCTGTTTTTCTCTTTATTCATCTTAGGAGTCCAGGCCTTGGGACTTAGGCTGGGTTTTCCCTTCTTGGTGTAACCTTCCTGGAATAGACTTCATAGACACTCTGTGTGCCTGTCTCTTAGTTGATTTTAGTTGTCTATCAAGTTGGCAAGATTAACTTTCATAATCTTGGAGTTAGAAAATAGTGTCTCCTGAGTTTCTTCCCAATTTCTAACTCCTAGTGGCCTGCTCTCCTTTCACCGGATGCTTGGGCATCTGTCCTCTCCATTGTATAGTGGACTTCGAAGGTCAACTCAGCCATGCACACCTTAGTCCTCACTGAAGCTGGCAGAGTGGGCATGTGCCCATTAACACATACGATGATTTTCTGTTTTCTCACCACATGTCTCTCTTTTGGAATAGCACATATTTCAAAATCAGCAGGTAACAGCAACATCACAACTTCTCACAACACTTACATGAGAAACACACAGGGCTGTGGAAAAGGATCAGTTGGTTAAACACTTGTAACACCCACGTAGAAAGGAAGGTGTGACAGCCAGAGCCCGTAACCAAGTGCTGAGGAGGAGGAAGTAGACACATTCATGGACTTTGTTGGCTAGCCTGACTAGTGGAGTTCATAAGCTCCAAGTTTAGTAAGAGACCCTGACTTAAAAAACAGGAGTGCAAATCAGGAAGACACTTAATATCAACCTCTAACCTACCTGTTCTACACACACACACATACACACACACACACACACACACACACCATGTACTTACACAGACAGGCATGAACACATATACAGGCATGCATATGTGCACACGTAGCACACACACATGCAGATATACATGCAAGAGCATATGCATGCATGTATGCACATATTCACACGCATTTACACAGACATATGTGTACACACACCAACACACACACACACATATATATACATATATACACATATATATGTATATATATATATATACACATATATATATGTATATACACACACACACACACACACACAGAGTAAATATATACACATGAAAAAATGGAAAATTCCCAAAGAAAGGTCCTGAAAATTGTGGCATCAAGCCTCAACCCACACCCCATCATCAGTGTCCTTGGGCCCTATGTCACCTTCTGCTGTAGCTCTCCAATGTGTGCACTCTACTACCAGATGCTAGGAAGGTGTCAACCTGAGCATACAGGGGATGCTGCTGGGGAAACTTCTGCTTCTGTTCCAGTCTCAACTTCCTGGAGACCAAGACAATGCTCTTGGCCTCTCTGACCTTCAGTTTCTTTATTCACCAAGTGGAGACCATAGTAACTCCGCTTATTGACCGCATGCCTGCCACTAGGAGGTGAACAAGTTCACAGGTAAGACAGCAGCACATCAAAATCATCTCGCAAGGAGTGGAGAGCTACACAAATATTGTTCTGCCTTCAACCGCAACATCCTCTTTATCTTCTAAACTTTGTGCTTAGTGTGCGATTCTGAGATAATAACACACTGAAAATAAATTTGGGGTTGAATTCATTGATTTAATTGTGCCAGCATGTGCACTAAATGTGCTATGTAATACGTAGGCTTCCCGGAGAAGAGTTCATGGAGCAGTGTGACGTGGGAACATTCAGTTTCCAAGGAAAAAGAAAATAACTTATCTGCATAATTCGCACTCATAAACCAATTAGCCTTAAAAGACAAATGTAGACATACGTCCGCATCTGAGATCCCTAAGCTTGCATCTGCACATGGAAAGTGGGGGAGAGCTGGACCGCTTAAGACAGCTGAAGATGGCAGAGCTCTGAAGAAGCCCTACTCTATGCTTTTCCATGTCCTAAGGATGTCTGAAACTAAGAAGATTAACCTTTGCACTGAATAGAAATTCCTTCTCTCAGGTATAATGAATAAAGTGAAGACACTTCCCATGTGGATGGATGGATGGATGAATGGATGGATGAATGAATGAATGAATGAATGCATTTAACATCTGGGCAGATCTGTCTGGCTTTCATATTTAAGTAGTAACCAATTACTTTCCATGTTGATGGCCTATAAGTCTCAGGGATGATCCATGTCTCGTTTTGTCCCTACATGCCAGATGCCATCATGTGCCTGGCAGCTAAGATGAAACAGGGTAAGAGAGTGACTTACTCTGATGCAGAATGAACTTCCCCTAGCATGAGGATGTCTCATTTTCTACCCTATCTAGTTGCCATGGAGCATCTAAACCTTCTGACCAGAAAACAGTGGTGACCTGGGGTCAGGAGACTTCAGCCTTTGATTTTCCTTGGAAACCTTCCTGGGGTCATTGGAATCCAAAGGAATTGCTTTTCTAACTGTATTACATTAGACAAATATATTGTTTCCAGTAAATATAAGCCCATAGAGTATTCCATAGAGGCCAAAGAAAAGTACATGGTTATTGAATGACTGCATTTAGAAGCAGTGGAAAGATTGCTTCAAAATAAGGGCAGGCACTGCAGAAATGAAAAGTACTTGGGTAAACAGAGCAAGAAGAAAATGAACTAACCATTGGCCTCAGCAGCTATAAGATGATAAATGTGAGTCTTTATTAAAATGTCTTAGGCATGTGTTCATAAATTCTCTATCATAATAACATGGGATTGCTATTTCAGGATCAGGAACCGTTTTATATCAAACTACGAATGATTAGAGACTTAGAAAATTAAGTCTAATCTAAACTTGGAAAATTAAGAAAGTCAATGTTATTTTTTTAAATAAAAAGTCATGAGGATGCTAGAGAGATGGCTGGATAGTAAATAACAGTAGCTGCTCTTCCACTGGACTCAGGTTCAGTTTCTAGCACCCATATGGCAGCTATTAATGTCTTTAACCCCAGTCCGAGGGGCTCTGACTCCTCCTTGTAGCCTTGTTGAGCACTGCAAACAAATGGTACATAGACACACATGCAGGCAAAAACACTAATACAAATGAATAAGTCTTTAAGCAGTGAATAATGTATGCTGTATTTCACAAATATATCTCAATCTAAAATATTAAAAATGATCACCTAAAAGACAATATGTAGTATGGTTTAAGCACATTATCATCTACTCTGTAGCTTGAATAAAAAGCCAACATCCATTAAAATGCCCAAGCTTAGGTTGTTCTAGAATAGATAATCACGAAGCCTAATGATCGTGCGCATAGTCAGAGATTCCTGTGAGATTTAGCTTCATAATGGAACATGCAATAAAATGCAACTTTTTTAGACACTCATACATGTCCCCAGAGAAAACTTATCTAAAGAAATACTGTGTTGGAGCATGAAACAGTTCCTGTGAAAGACTTTATCTACACACTGATGTCTTAACCCACAGATACGAGAACTTTGGGGTTAGGGAAAAGGAGAACAGGAAGGAAGGAAGGAAGGAAGAAAGGAAGGAAGGAAGGAAGGAAGGAAGGAAGGAAGGAAGGAAGGAAGAAGAGGGGAGGGAGGGAGGGAGGGAGGGAGGGAGGGAGGGAGGAAAAGAAAGGAAGACAGCTAGTCTAGACAAAGAGAGGAGAGTGTGAAGGAACGGCAGAGAGCACACATGAGCACACTTTTCCTGATGCGAAGAAACTGGATACTTGATCAGGTGATGTGTCCTTATTTTGGAAGACTACCGTGAATATGTGCCAAGAGTTGAAACCCAGCACTAAAGGGAAAGGTTTTTGTGTGAGATACTGAACTCAGTCCTGATTCAGTGCCTGAAAGTGAACTCTGTGTGCCTCCATCTTCATCTGGCTGTCTCGAGAGAACTGAGGCCAGCTCATTGAGGTCCTTAAGGTACAGACCTCATGATGCTTGGCTCCTTAGGGGTGTGGCTTTCTGTCACTCTTTAAAGGAGACCATGTTATCAAATGGGTGGAGTGTTGACAGCATGGGACATAGAAGGCCTCTACTCTCAAATCCATATCTGTCAAGTATAAATGAACCTCAGACCTTGGTTGTCCTCAGAAGATCATAAATGCACTTGTTCCTCCATTAGACATGTCACATGGGAAGGTAAGTCAAATGTCACATTCAAGTTGCCAAACAGTAGGGTTTGTACATTGAAAGGTGTGAGTGAGCCTCTCTCCAGCCATGCACCTTATTCTCCTCAGCCGTCCTCAGTCTGGTTTTGACTCACTTGAGCAATGTGGGTAGTCACAATGCAGGGGAGAGCTTTAGAAATGGATGCACAAACTCATGCAGCTAGGTGTTTTGCTATTCTAAACAAAAGCGGGTGGCATGGGGAAGATCCCAAGACCAGTAAAGTATACTACCGTAAGCCAGATTCATGATTTCTCACAACGTGGGTCCTGCCTGGCCATAGTGCTCATATGTAAGGAAGCAGGGGAAACCATGGCAGGAAGCACACTCATAGATACTGTGACTCTAGTCCCCTACACCCCTCAAGTCTCCTTGTCCTTGACAAGCACCCTGGGAAAGCCCCTATGGTCTTGTGGTGCTCTACCTTGAATGGCCCCCATTTTCTGAAGTAAAGAGCATCATGATATAGATGGATCTTTAGATACAGTCTGGTAAGCACCTTTAGGGTTCTCAGGAGTGGAGCAGTGGACTAAATGCTGCAGCCAGAGTTGCCCACCAGGACAACTGTGCTCTGCACGACTTAACATCCAGCCATGCTAAAGTCACTTCCCCTGCTCACAGGCTGTGTCTCAAACTCTGCAGTTCTCATTGCTACAGGACTCCTTCTGGTGCTGCAGTCTTGAACTTAGGTATTTTCTTAGGGCTCTGTGTCTCCACTTGGGGAATCCTGTGCCCTGGGGATATTTGATCACAACTGCAGGGTGTTGCTGGTTATTATAGTTGGGACAGGTCTGGGCATCTGTGTGTGGGAACTGGGGAGGCTATTTCTCATCCCATGGTCCCCAAGGAAGCCTACTGCATACACCTATTCAGCCCCAAACATCAGTACTGTCATGGAGGGGAAACTGCCTTAAAGAAGTGTCCTGGTGCCTCTTCTTCACCCTCCTGGGTAAAACATTCATTTTTGACTTTCAGGATTATTGTGCCTAAAAGACTTATCTTCCTATTCCTCACACAACTAGGATTTCTAGGTGCTATTCCATGTTCAGTTCATCGGGGGTCACTAACATTAATGAATGTGGAGTTTTATTCAAGATTTGGAGATGATGGCTGTGTTTTTCAACCTAGGCTTTCGTTGTCAAAGATCACTTGAACAAACACTCTCTGAAGCCCTCTTATTCCTAGAGCTAAACAGTAGGCCACAGTACACTTCAGCCACAGTACACTGCAGCTTCCTTCTACATTTTATGGTGAATGAGCCTGGCTGGGGAGAGTATTTGTAATTTTCAAAGATTTTTCAGAATTTTGCACACAGGGTTTTATTTATTTTCTGAAAGGAATTAGGAGAACATTCATTTTCTGTCTTCTCTCAAAGTAAATTAGGAAGTGTTTATGTGTCTTGCAAATGTAAAATAATTGCCTCTATAGATGCCCAATTAAAAAAAATACAGCTTAGAGAGAAAGAGGGTTCTGAGGCCCGGGCCCTGGAAGAGAAAACTTTGGCAACTGGTGACTTCTGGGAGAAGGAAAATCACCATTTGTGGATGTGGCAGTTGGTAGTTGTTTATACCCTGGTGTGTGGTTCTACACCCATGCATATATGGATAGCATTAACTAAATCATGGGTAATAATAATTACCACTACAACTCATGATAATAATAACAACAACAACAATAAAAACAACAATAATAAATATTAGAAGGAGACATCTCAGGAATGGATTGTGAGGTGGTAGGAAGATGGTAATTGGGGTAGTGGTGACTAAGATCAAAATACAGTACAAACACTTACGAAAGTTGCAAAAACTAAAACTCCAATCAGACCAGTAATATAGGAACAATTCAAACAGGGGTCACCTTTGGTAATGAAACAGTTTCCGGATATGTGAAGGAAGCGGCTTTACATGTGAACTTCTGAAAATCTAGAAGAGAATATTCTACTGTGGAGGTCAACAGACCCTTCAGCCCAAACAGTGAAAAGTGCCCGAATCAGTGAGAAACAAGGAAGGTTGTAATATGGGCACATACAATAGGCAGATGTGTTAGCATGGGCTTGCAAATGTTGACATGTGTCTCACACTGGTTTGAGAGAGAGGTCGATGCAGTAGACTGTGTCTGTGTTGGTTTGTGAAGTAAACAGGTGCATCATCCTTGACTTATGACTTGACAGAAGCAATGTACTGGGTCTAGAACATAGACAGATGCCATAGCCTGTGCTTGTGGCAGATTCAATAGTCTAGACTGTAGTATAGTTGGTCCTGTGGTGAAGACAGACATCAAAGCCTGAGCTTGTGACACAGGAAGTTCCATTTGCCTAGGCTTATGACATAGTAGATGTACTGAGTCTGGATTTATGACACAACATATACAATAGCCTGGGTTTATGTTACAGACAAATGCCATAATCTGGGCTTGTGATGTAGACAGATACCACATTATGGGCTTGTGATGTAGACAAGGGTAATTGCCTGGGTTAGTGACATGGTGTCAATATGATTCACTGCATATGATTGAGACATATGCAGGTGAAATAGCCTGGGCTTGTGACGTAGGCTGATGCCTTTGCTTGGACTTCTGATGTAGACGGATATAGCATGGGCTTTTGATATGCCATCTACCATGGGCTTGTGACACTGTAAATGCAGTAGCCTGGTTCATTACATAGGCAGATGCCATATCCTGGAATTATGATACAGACAAACCCAATAACCTGAGTTTATGACATTGTCAGATGCAATAATATAGGCTTATAATATGAACAGGTGAAATAGTATGGGCTTCTGACATAGGCAATTGTCACATGTACTTATGGCATATGCAGGTGCTACAATCTAGGTGGATTACAAAGGCAGGTATGTAAGACTGGGCTTATGACTTGTGCCCATGTCACAGTCTTGGCTTAGACATAGATAAGTGACATAGGCTTTACTTTTGATACAGGCAGAGACAATAGCCTGGACTTCTGACATAGGCAGGTAGGCAGGTTTAAATGCCTAAGATTGTGACGTTGCATTGCCCTTGACATGTGACATAAACATATGCATAATCCTGCATTAAATCTTGAATATGCAATAGCTTGTGTTCATAGAACAACAGATGCCATAGTCTGAGCCCATCACATGAACAGATGTCATAGCCTGGATTTATGACCTGGAAAAACACCATAATCTGTGCTTGTGACATGGGCAAATGAAGTAGACTGTGCTTGGGTCTTCTTAGATAATATAGCCTGGTCTGGAATATAAACAAGTGCCAATAGTCTGGGTGTGTAACATAAACAAATGTTTTATTCTGGGTCCATGACTTAGTGTGTGAAATAGCCTATTATTGTATGTGTCATGGACAGATGCTATAGTTTAGACTTATGACATATGAGGATGTTGTAAGCTTGGTTTATGACCTAGGAAAATGCCAAACTCTGGGCTCATGACATGGGTAGGTGCAATAGACAGGGTATATGACTTGAATAGTTGTATTAACCTGAATTTATCATATGGTACATGCAATTTCCTGAATTCAGAATTGGCCTAGAAGATTGCTCAGCCTGGCTTTATGACACATTCCAATAGCTTAGCATGGGTTTATGATATAGACAAATTCCATTGTAGAGAGAATCTCTTATGTACTATATGAAAGCTCTCAATAAAAAGCTGACGGCCTATTAGCTGAGGCAGGAAATAGATGGGACTTCTGGTGAGAGTTCCAGTGGAGAGAGAGGAATTCTGGGATAGTCAGGCACAGGGAGAGATTTCACTTTGAACTCTTGAGGAGACAGAAGCATGAAACTAAGAAGAGATTACTTACCAGGCATGTGACACTCATAGAATAGAATAGATGAGTTAATTAAGTTACAAGGTAGTCAGTGAGCCAGCCCTAGATTATGAACTAGCCATTTATTCACAAATAACAAGTCTCAGAGTCATTATTTCTTAAAATAGGACACGGGCAGAAAAGCTGACAGTTACATTCCATAGCCTGGACTTGTGACATAATCAAATACAATATTTTGGACTTGTGACATAGTGTAAGATGCTATACTTGTGATATAGATAAATGTCTTAGTGTGTGCTTCTGACATGGGCAGATGTGAGAATCAGATGTGCCAACCTGTCCGTGGACATAGACATATGCCCATTGCCTGGGCTTGTTGTGTGGCACATGCCTCAATCTCCACATGAGATATAGGCAGATATAGGCCATAACCTTGCTTTATAACATAGGCAGATGCTGTCATCTAGAATGTGAAGTGAGCAATGTCATAGCTTAGACATATGACATGGCAGATACCTGTGCTTGTGACAAGAACAGATGCCTTAATCTGAGGTTGTGATATAATGCCATAGTTTGGACTTTTGACATGGCAGATACATTAAATTAGGCATATGGATTGGCAGATGAAGTGACCGGATTTGTGACATAAGAATACAATATAACCTAGGTTGATGCCTGCGATGGTGATATTGGCAAATACAGCAGTCTGGACTTGTGGATAGGCAGATGCAATAACATGGGCTTGTAACATGCCAGTTTCAAGAACCTGGGTTTTCTGACATAGGAAAATGTCATAACTTGGGCATGTGACCTGGCAGAGAAGTTAACCTGAGCTTATGAAGTAGTATTTCTGTGGCAGATCCTTCAAAGTGGAAAAAAAATTAAGTTTTAACTGGTGAAACCACAAGTTCAGAGTCATTGTTTTCTGTTCTTATCCGGACTCCCATGGCATCCCCTCATTCCCAGAACCCAGTGTGGAAGGAAGACAACCCTGGATGTAATCTGTGACTCTGTCTATTCCTCCTCCTCTACCTGTGTGGCCACCCAGTGATGTGGCAGACACAAGAGGAGGCACAGATAGTCAGCACAGTGACGAGTCACCTGCTACTTCTGCAGAAGTTCTAGGTCGCTGGCTTTCTGCACCCCTTCTTCAGCAGCACTGAGGGCATTTCTCCTTTTTGGTAAGTTTAGATTTCCATGTAAGGTGGTTTGACATGCAGAAACCGGACCGCTCCTTAGCAATGACCTGTACGATTATCAGAAGATGGCAGGAAAACAGTACTTTACTAATGCTGATGTGAAAAAATATGCTTCACTTCTTATAGCACGAGTGGCCTGTCCCCAATGGTATGTGGGAGAATGATATTCAGAGGTGTGGGAAGAGGACGCACATCTGATCCAAGCAGTAATGCTAAAGATTCTGAGATCAGAGTGTCCTTCCAGCTGTCAGAGAGATGACACCTGGGAAAGGCATCCTGTCCCAACCCAGACTTCAAAGCATGCAAGTATGTGTGTTGCTTTGTTTCTTGGGACTTTTCACTGTCAGTGCATGAGAGACACTTTGTCAATAATCTCTCTAGAATCTTGATGTATCTATGAAATTATGCAACTGGACATGAAATCATACACTCGGAGCATTCAGGTCTAAACCTGAGATACACGACTCTCATCATGTCTTGCAAATTGTGTTTATTACCGGCCAGATGCCTTCCAATCCATCTTGTCTGCCTCCCTACCCCTGTCATTGCCAGATAAACACAACAAATACAGCTAGAGATGGGAAATCTCTGTGCAAACATTTGGATTCCCTAGCAGACAGACAAGTAGATAGAGGCTCTGGTCATGAATCTCTTTCCAACACAGTTCTGATCCTTTGCAAAGGTCGATTATTCTGACTCTCCAGTTGGAAGTCGCTTTGTGTCATGACTTCTCTAGGAAAGACAGGACCATCAACATCCCCAGCTTTCAAGGTTACGTACCTAAAACAGTGTTCTCTCCAACTCAAGATCCCATCTTCAGAGTGGCTTTCAGTGAGCAGTCTAGTGTTATTCTGTACACCATGGTCTTGAAACTGCCTTGCTCACTCAGTCTTGGATACTCTCCCTTTGCTGACTACAGACATATAAGGGTCAACTCTTCCCTCCCTCCGTGCTTTAGGGACCTTCCCCTTGCTCTTCTCTCCCCTCCAATGTAACCAATATAACCATGGACTAAATGACACACAGGACCTCCTACTTCCAACTGGTTCCATTTGCTGTCAAGAACAAAGTCTATCTCCAATATTTTGACCAAATAATCTGTAAACCTCAGCACATTTTCCCAGAGATCCACAAAGGGAGTTCTTTGCATCCTTTAGGAGGTCCAGAGCCACAGCTCACTAACCCATCTTCATCCCAAACTTCCTGCCTTGGCTTCTTTCAATAATTGTCTGATATGAAACTGTAAGCTCAAACAAACATTTTTTTTTACCCAAGTTGTTTGTTGGTCATGGTGTTTTATCACAGCAATGGAACCCGTAACAAAGATTGTGGTCTCAGAAGAGATGGTGCATCCGGAAGGGTGTGTCCTGTGTTTGGACTGTATTCCTATGACTGTCCTGATATTCAAACTGTTGTATGGTTTATAACCAGTTACTCCTGAGTAAACCAAAGGAAGAATCCCAGCGATATCTGCATTGCATCTTAAAGCTGTGTGTGAATCCACAATCATACCAAAATTAAAAGTTTAATTAAAAATCTCAAGTGGAAGACTGGACTTAGGGTCAATTAATCAAAGATTAATTTTCCCTAAATCAATTTAGGGACTAGCAGTTCACTGATAAGCCAATTCGCAGATGCAAACACATCTCTGGGAGCCAGCTGGCAGAAACCTTCTGCTGTTGACAAATTTACCAAACCAGCCAGTCACCAGCACTCCTGGTGCTATGTCCTCATGGAGCGTGTCATGTTCTGACTCTGCTGACCCTGAGGAGTGACTCCATGCATTCTTTGCCAATTATAAACTTCTAGTGTAAGCTCTTCACAAAAGCGAGGGATTCTACAATAATCTTTAAAGCACAGACCAGCCTGTGTCTTTCAAATGAACGATTTGCTTCTGAAGTAAAGAAACAAAGATTTGGTCACACAGGAGGACCCTGGAGTTTCACCTTAAAAAAAATTGGACACCCATGGAGATCTGAGACCCTTCACACTTCAGCATGACCTGTCTACATTCTCTTACTCCCTGACTCAACATGTGATTCCCCCCCCATGCCCCACTCTGTAACATGATGCCTCACACAAGTCAAAACAGTTGTCTTCTCAGAGTCTATTTCAAATAGCGAGGGAAGAAGAAAGCATCCCACATTCTACTATTCACCGAGTGTGAGCAGGGAAGTTTCCCGGGAAGCAATTCTTATATGAAATGAACACCAACAAGCCAGACCTTCATAAACAAGCCCCAGACAATTCACAGGCTCAAGTGGGGCTCTCCAAAGTGACCTCTTCCATCTCTAATACTTACCTATTCTTTGGAGGTTCTGCCCTGCCTTGTCGATTCTATTGATTGCTCACAAAGCTCAAAATACACACACACACACACACGCACACACACACACACACACACACACACACACACACACCCATCCATCCATCCTGCAATTAGCTCAGCTTCAGCAAAACACAAGTACTTGTGCCTTGTGAATGGGGCTGCGAGATGTTTAGCCATGTTAAATGTGTATAAACAGATCATATAGCCTGGCATAAGATTAACAAGTGACCAGCCACACATCTTTCTCTCTCTGGTGGACCATCAGTGAGCCTGTGGCTCATCTTCATGGTCAACATCCAAAGTTAGATGTGCTGTCACTAGCCGAGCCTGGGCCATATTCTTGCATTGTAGTGAGAAGCTGAGTTGTGCTCTGAGAAACCCAAGGGGTTCTGGGGGGCTCTGTGTGTGAGCTGACCCAGCCGTATGGCTTCCATTGTATTCACTCATTCGCTCATAGGACCTCAAATTCAGTTGGAAAACCAAACAGAATTCCTGAAGAAACATTGCAAATCAGTGAGGAATGAGGCACATAGTGGAAAGGTCTCTGGGGAGAAGAGCAAACCAGAGGCACAGGCCCCATGAGTGTGCACATCACTGGAGACATGTGTGGAGCATCACTGTCAGCTCCAGGAGAAGACCTACCTACTAGAGGAACAAAAACCTGTGAGAGAGGCAGGATAAGAGAATCTAGAGCCAGACGGGACAGCTGGTCCTGGGCTCTGAGGATGCTTGCTGTGGATGAAGGGTCCTATCTGTCTGGCAACAAACCAGTGTTCCTGGATTGTCCATAAACCTACGCATCTGAGGTTCAGGAAAAAGCCTATATATCTGTTCCCAACACCTTCCAGCCTTGCTGAGGGTCACCCTGAGGCCTTCCAAATGAGATGACCGGACTCAGAGATATTATTTTCAGAATAGGCACAGGAGGGCATTTTAAGGTCACATCTCAGAAGAGGACCATCCAAGGTCTGAGAGGGACAATGACCCTGTGAGTAGAGATATTAGTATTCAGGAGGTATCAGAGCCTAGAACCACAGGTAGTGGGTGAGAAAGGTCAGCAGGAATGAAAGGCTGCTAAGGAGAGTCAGAGGAAAGGTATGGAAAGGAGCCGGTGACTAACACAGGGCATCCCAATGAAGGGACAACATGGAATTAGGATCAGAGAGGCCACACACATAACAAGGACTCTAACCTAGGGAGATTTGGGCCTGGTGACTACTGAGGCCCTGGGGTGAGTTTGAATGGGGGTACATGTGATCTTCAACAGTGACTTGTGACAGCACACAGCACCATTCTAATACTAGCAGGTCCCACAACAGGAGCTTGCTTCTTCCCAGAGGTCTCCAACCTAGAAGATCCAATTATGGGTGTGGGTAGAGCCATGTCCCATGAGCCTCTGGGGCAGGATCCTTCTCTCTCTTCCAAGTCCAGGTAGATTTCCATGATTCTTAGCACACTTGGGTGCAGCCATTACCCTCCCTCATGTATCCTGTGCTCTATGTCCTAATCCTGGCTTCTCCCTGCCTGTGTGACTATGATTTCCTATTGTTGTGGTCTTAGAAAGATGGACTAGGACCCACCATGCTCTGGTACAACCTATTCTTAGGTGAGAACCATATTTACACATAAGATCATTTTTTCAGGTCCTGGGGTACTAGAGAGACACTATTACATACTCTAAAAATTGGTTAAGAGAACAGCCAGCTTAGGTCACCAGTGCCACAGGAGGTATACAAGGAGACCCCTAGCCTTACCCAGTCTCTGCTGTGAGCCCTGGGCCCATGGGAAGAGTCCCTTTGGAGTCAACACAGAAGGGGAAACTTCCAAAGTCCAAATCCAGCCTGTGAACAAGACCATCACTAAGAGAAACATGCAGCAATGTCCATGCAACCTCTGTACACGACGTGCACGCTTTAGGAAGGGTTCTTGACCCTTGAATAAAATGGCTCTCATAGGCTCATATTTGAATATGGTCACCAGGGAAATGGCACTATTACAAGATGTAGCCTTGTTGGAGTTAGATGTGGCCTTGCAGGAAGTGTGTCACTGGGAGTGGGCTTTGGGGTTTCAAATGGTCAAGCCAGCTCCAGTGTCTCTCTGCCTGCTGCCTGCTGTCTGCCAATCCAGATGTAAGACTCTCAGCTACCATTCCATCACCATGTCTGGCTGTATGCTACCATGCCTTCAGCCACGACAATAATGAACTAAACCTCCGAATGTAAGCATTCCAGAATTGAATGTTTTCTTTTCTAAGTGTTGCTATAGTCACACCATCTCTTCACAAAAATAGAACACTGCCTAAGGCACCAACCTTTGGCTAGCCTTCTCTCAATGACTTCTGTGTATACAGCAAGAGGTGACAGCAATTTATCATATAATTTCACTGAGTCCCAGGCCTCATCCTTGGGCAGGGACACTTAGGTATGGAGAAGATGCATCTTAGCAGTACAACCTCCTTACAAGTATAATCCCCAGATATGGCTGCCCTTTGCCCATGAGGAATGTTCACAGCTGGAAATCTCCTGGACTTTAAGAAGATCTTCATGCATCTGGGAGGTGGCAGAGGTGGGGGAGGTTGGATGGGTGACAGAACATAGAGCACACATGCCTCTTCCTCTCATGAACCATTTCCACAAGAAATGCCTATCTGTGTCAGATGGGCAGGAGATGCAGCTTCAGGACCCCTTTCTTGCATCTCTCTTCCACAGCAATGTCCACATCACCACTTCATGCAGGGAATGAAACTGTCCTAGTAAGTCAGAAAAAATAGCATCAGTTGTCAGGGGAGAGGGACTGTGTGTCTTATGCTTCCAGGCTGCAGGTCACTGTCACATTCACCTGCCACTTGGGCTTTTGGCCAGGCCTTCGTGATGATGGAGAGCCCTCTTGTTGATAGATGTTCAGCAAAATGGCACCTGATTTGTGCTTTGGATTTTCACTGTCATATGAAAGCATAAAGTGTAGTATGTAAACAAGAAAGACAAGAAGGAAAGACACCTTCAGTGTGACATCCACAGACACCACAATACACTCCAACCTTCTGTGGCGTAACACAGTGAGAAATTCTCCCAAATGAGGAAGTGGCCCCCAAACACCTTTTTTCAGTTTCAACTCCTCTGGATTCTCATTAAGACGGTTCCTTAATATTTTTTATTGTTATTTCTCCAAAGATAGCTCAATTTAATAGGGGCATTTTACAATTGCTGAATGTAGAACATTGTTTATGAAAGAGGATTAGAAAAGATTGATGCACACCCATAAAACTGTGTATTCGTAGTTATTTCTTAATTTTCAAAGAAGAAATAATAGCAATATAATATCTTCTTACTGGAGAGGAAAGAAACAAGATGAGACAGTAAAGTCAAAATCAAATAAGAATCCTGTCACAGCACAATGTGTTTTTTCCCTTATAAGGAAAGCAAGGTGACAGGTTTCCATCTATGAAACCCAATGTTTACAAATATTCAAGCTCATAAATTTGGAAAGAAACTGATACAGAAAATTCTTGTTAATGCACTGCATTTTCTGGTAATTTTATAGTCCAATTTTCAGTGATTCCCCACAGAACAAATGCAGTTCAAAGGCAATTTTATAAAGTACTTTGGAGATAACTATTATCTGCTAATTATTAGAAATTGCATGTTGTTGTTAATTGCATAAATAAATTGTTTTATCTGAAAGCCATTAAAAAAAGGTTTGGTGTTTGCAGCATATCTGGTTTTTGATGCCCCTGTATAAAAACGCTTAACTGTTTAACTCTGAAATAATGGCACGCTGTTTTTAAGACAATTTCTGAGACTAATGGGTTATGGGGGGAGGGTTCTAAGCATGACTGTATTTTATTTCTTTGACATACTTCAACTGGTCATAAATACACATAGAAAAAAATGTATGCATTTTACTCTAAAGATAGAAAAATAAAGTGATATTTAGGGAAAATCTTTTTAAAATATTTGTATAAATATTTCCATTTATACAAAGAAGTACTCGTTTTCAAAGAAAATATGCTCTCACTTTGTTAATTGACTTCACTCATAATTAGCTGTGAGAGAAACGTGTCTGGGGGAGGGGCAGGTACATTTTATTTTCTGTGAAATAATTTAGAGAGAGTTTAATAGAGCACAGTAATCAGATGGGAAAGCAAGGCACTGGGTTGTCTCTGAAGCATCCAGAAGTTCAGGTGAAGTACAAGACCTCTGGAAACAGTGGCCAGAAACTCAGTGCTGAACCTGCAGACACACACTTGGCACTGGCCAAGAGGCAGACAGCAATATCTTCGAGGATGCCCAGGGAAGAGAAGGCATCACAAATCATCCCACCCACTGGGAGACGACAGGCTAGGGGCCCTGGAGAGCAAGACTGGTTCTGATCATGTTGAGAATCAGGTAAGAGAGGCCTCCTCCCCAGTGTTGAGGAAGGAGGCCCCTCTTAGACCAAGGGGGACAAAGAGAAGAGAGTGAGGGAAGGAAGGAAGGCTGCAGGGAGAGATGGAAGAAGGGAGGGAAGAAGATCAAGACAAGTCCAGGGGTGCGTGTGGTGCGTGCGTGCATGCGTGTGTTGTGGATATCATCATGGTCTCCCAGGCAGGGCTAGTCGATACCCAGCAGGATCCCTAACATTTCATGTGATAAAGCAACTGTGCTGATATTCTATGAGACTATCACAAACTCAGTCATCCTCATTCCATGCAAACCCTGGTAACATGCAAAAGCTCCCCCTCCAGAGTAAGAAACCATGGGCTGGTCATCTGTTCTCCCGCTTCCAAGGTCAGAACTGCCTCAGACACACTTGACACCTTAGGGTGAATAACTGAGCCAGAGTTTCCACAATGCTCCAAACTTACCAGATGTGTAAAGCCTTGTCTCTCTACCAATGATGAGATTGGGGAAACCTTTCTCCATTTTGTCTATTTGTCTTTGCCAAAGCAAGAAAACAGCCATCATCATCATCATCATCATCATCATCATCACCACCACCATCAATTTTTTGATTAATGATAAGTCTCCAGCTTCTCGATGGTTAATGTCCCACTGCCACTTCCTCATCCCCCCCACTACCTCCCCAAACACCCCCACTGCAAGTATAAAAGGATTAGGGAAAATAGAAACAGAGGAGATGATAAGGTGAGAGGACCTGACTCTCAGGTATATTAACAGAAAACTACTAATACTGACGGAGACCGTTTCCTGGAGCTGGAGACAGAAGCTGAGAACTCTGTGCTCTGATGTTCCAAGCTGTGAAAATGGTGGCTCTGTGGCCAGACCTACATCCTCCTGGGTACCTGCCTTTGGACTGCAACAAAATTCTGACTTCAGCTCTACTGAAAGTGACTAAAGGGATTCTGAAACAGGCGCCTGGACCATCACACACTCCATTCCTTATCCCCTCCATATCCTCCCTCTGTGTA
This sequence comes from Rhabdomys pumilio, assembly GCA_030674055.1. Classification (NCBI taxonomy): domain Eukaryota; kingdom Metazoa; phylum Chordata; class Mammalia; order Rodentia; family Muridae; genus Rhabdomys; species Rhabdomys pumilio. The sequence goes on from JANHMN010000013.1 coordinate 8,140,749, forward strand.
GGTCACATGAATACCTGCAGACATGCATCAGGCATCACCCCAGAGCTACCAGACACCCCTAGGGTTCTCCAAACATACTTCTGAATGGTTTCCCATTTCTGCTTTACCTCATGGCTTTCACTAGACTGTTCAACAGCCCTGGGGTATGTGACAGGGCCATCCATTCCAACTTTTTGAATGGGAAAGCTGCTGGTTCCAGTGTCTTCATCGCTGACCAAAGTCTTGTGAGAGGGCACTGTGGGCATAAGGATAGATGGGGTGACTTTTGTGTTCCTCCCGGGGAACATTCCCACACTCAGAGACAGCTGAGGGTGAAGTCATAACAGGTATAAAAGGAGACCCTGTCATGGTCAGAGTTTGTCTCCATCTCCCCTCTGCTCAACTCAGCTTAGCCAGGGTCCTAAAGAGACCCAGTTTTCTACCCACATTTTCTTACAGTGTTGGCAGTTCCTGTGAGTGCACTCTTACCACAGACATTGGCCAAGCCTAAAGTTTCCTGCTTTATGAGATCTGTTGAGAACACATCTCAAAGGGGTATGTTTGAAGTTGTCAGTCAAATTGATGAAGGAAAGGACAAATTCATTAATTAATTCACTCCTGAGTGGGGTTCTCGCATACAAACCTTAAGCTCAGAGTGGATTTTTATGGTTGAGTTATAAATCTTTCACCAGCGGGGTTTCCTATAGACAAGCTGTCAGAGGTTTAAATGCCAGAGCATCCATGGGTGCTGGGGGATGTCGTAAAAAGGACGTCAACTCGTTGCCTCTTGGGTGAACTTAGAGTTAGACCTTTGGCAGATATTCCAAATGATTATCGTTTTAATTACCAGAACCCACCAAGCGACCTCCAGCCCCATATGTCTGCATACCAACTGGTTGACTTTAATGCCCCTCTATGAGATGTGGGATTTTAATTCTGCATAACACACTGTATCCTTGGGTAGAGAAGGAGTACATCATGGAGTGTGGAAATCACATCTTCCACTGCTCCCTCCCCAACCTCTATTCCAAAGTATCCTGATTCCAGCAGCCCCATTGACCCAGTAGACATAGGAAGTCGTGGCCTGCCCTGTGGGCACAAGCCACAAAGCCACAGAGAAGAACTAGACCAGTCTGAGATGAAATTGCCAGCAGGTGCTACTCACTGTGCAAACTGTGGTCTCTGCTGGAGGACTTTGCACACTTACGACCACATCTCAAATATCCTTGGGCACTGCTGACCTCCCATCCAGGACCGTTTCTCCTACAGGGAACACAATCTTCATGAAATCTGGCTTTGACTGGATGGAAGAAAATGATAGGTACTTCGAAAGAGAGCTTTGGCCACACATCCCTAACACTACTCTAAGATTTGTTTTGTTCAAAAGTCTTCATAGTCGAAGTGCATCTCCACACAAGATTCACATGGTGTAAATTGCTCCCCGGTGGGACAGTGTCAGGAGGCAAGACTCACTCAGTGATGTCTTGATCATAAGTTCATCACCTTCATGCTGGATTAACGTCACAATAGGGAGGTCCAGCAGAACTGGATTCACTCTCTCCTCTCTGCTCCCCATGTGGGGACACAGCAAAAGGCTTCACAGGATGGCAGTGTGCAATTCATAAACTTCCACGCTCCAGCTCTGTAAGAAGCAAAGTTAGTCTTTTATAAAGTCTTAAGCATTTTTTTCAAGCTTTCTGGCAACATCTCCTTTCACCCAGGAGCACCTAGACTAAAGTTCAGACAGCAGGATCTTGGCCCATTAAGACAGAGACATGCCTGCCTGCATTTCTTCTCTCAAGTTTTAACTCCGTATGTGACTGTTCTTTCTCTCACTAGCTCAGCAGTGACAACCTTGCAGTCCTCAGTGAGTCTGAGCCAAGAGTTCAAAGAAATATTGCCACTATTAACAGGTGTGGATAGCTGTATCATAGGCTGCTGGAGTTGGTGAGATGCCATCTGACACACAGTGACCCTCTTAGCCCTTCTAGGTTCCAAAGACCTGCCTGTGGTCAGAAATATATTGAGTGGAATAAAAGTATTAAATACAAAGTTCTAGAAATAATCAATTTTTAAGGTTAGTGTGCGTGCGTGCGTGCGTGCGTGTCTGTGTTCCTGAGTGTGAAGATACACATATACATGCAGGTTTATCAGCCAATGTGTGAGCCTGTCTGTGGAGGCCAGAGGTCAACATCACATGTCTTCCTAAAGTTCTCCATGTTAACTTTTGAAACTGTTCTGAGTTTTTGTCGGCTTAACACAAGTTAAAGAGTAATCTGAGAAGAGGGAACGTCAGTTGAGAAAATGTCTCTATCAGACTGGCCTATGGTCAAGTCAGTGGAGAATTTTCTTATTTAGAAAGTTCTCAGGGACCACCTACCAACAACCCATAAGGAGGTATAGCCAATTGCTGGCATAGAGTTTTCATTCAACATGGCTCCCACCTCTAGGACAAGCATAATCTTTTCTACCTGCCATTCACCATTCACTCCTTTTATCCCTTTAGTGAACTGTTGCTAAGCTTTAGTACTTCCCAAGGCTTGCTGGCCCAACATTTTTCTTTTTGAAACTCCAGCATGACACAAACATTATCATGTTCACTTTCAAGAACCATTTTCTTGTCTCTTCGTGAATGCAGACCAGGTTTCCACACCTGTCTAGATTACTGAGATATGCCAGAGGTGTGCTTTACTTTGTAAATATCATAGCAAAGCCACTAAACTCTCATACCAGTCCCGAGAGCCCTGCTGAATTAACTCCCCTTTTAATACTATAGAGAATACAGTCCTAGTCTGAGCAGTGAGCTGGGCATCAGACACCATCTCTCACATGCACCGTGTCCACTGTAATGTCTCCCCATTATTTTCTTCAATTGTTGAAATTGTAAGGACAAAGCTGAAGGAACCAACTGTTTCAGGTAGCTCATGCAAATGAGTCCATGGAGACCAATACGCTTCCCTTTGTCTCGGATTACACAACTTTTATTTCAAAGATGAGTGCTCTATTCAGTTTCTCTACTTTCAGGGTAGCCAGACTGCTTCCACACACACCATGCCCACTGCCTCATGAGCCAGGAGATAAGAGGTTATTTTATTTCCTATTGTAAATTGTTTTCCATTCAAAAAGTTAATGATGAGATGATCATGTAATTCTCACAGTATATACTGTGAGATTATACACAGATTATAATACTGGTCCATGACTAAGGCCCTGTGTACTTGTAGATTATGAATTTTCTCTCTCTCTCTCTCTCTCTCTCTCTCTCTCTCTCTCTCTCTCTCTCTGAATTTAAAGTCAGGCATGATTATTAAGTTCTATCATTAACTCCCTGACTCTTTATCCTTGTAGGATCCTCCTTTGAGTTCAAAGTTTTTTATTTTCGTTTATTTTTTATTTATTTATTCCCCTTTTATCCTGATCTCACCTCCCCTCTCCTCCAAGTCCCTCCCCTCACATCAGCATATCTCCCATCCCCCTTCCCTTCTCCTCTGATAAGGGGGAGCCAGCCCCTAGGTACCAACCTATCCTTGCACACTAAGTTACTGCAGGACCATGCACATCCTATCCCACTGAGGCCAACAAATCAGCCTAGTTGAGGGAAGAGGATCCACAGGTAGGCAGAGTCAGGGACAGCTGCTGCTCCTGTTCTTCGGGGACCCACATGAAGACCTAGTTGCTACAAATGTTCCAGGGGCCTAGGTCTAGTCTATGTATGCTCTTTTGTGTGTTCAGTCTCTGAGAGACCCCAAGGGTCCAGGTTAGTTGACTCTGTTGGTCTTCTTATGGAGTTCCTCTTCCCTCCATGTCCAACAATCCTTGCCTCAAATCTTCCATGAAACTCCCTGAGCTCTGTCTAATGTTTGGCTATGGGTTTCTGCGTATGTTTTGGTTGACTGATTGGTGGAGCCTCTCAGAGGACGGTTATGCCAGGCTCCTGTTTGCAATCACAGCTGAGTTTCATTAATAGTGTCAGGGATTTTTTGATGTCCATGGGACGGGTCTCAGGTTGGATCAGTACTGGTTGACCATTCTCTCAGTATCTTCTACAACTTTGTCCCTAAACTTCTTGTGGGCAAGACAAATTTTATTTATTCACTTTGTAGGTGGGTGATGTCCTTATCCCTCCACTGGTAATCCTGCCTGTCTACAGGAGGTGACCATTTTAGGCGCCATATATCCTACTGCTAGGAGTCTGAGCTAGAGTCACCCTTGCAGACTCTCTGTAGCCTCCCCCATTACAATCTCTGGTACGTCTTAGAGATGCTTACTCATCTGCCTCTGGTTTGTATTCACTCTCCTGGCCCTCTCTACTTGACTCTCTCTACACTTGATTTCCGCCCCCACCCCATCACCCTCCCCATTCCCTCTCGACCCCTATTGCATTCCTCCATACAATTCTGATGACTATTTTATTTCCCCTTCTGAGTGAGGTTTAAGCAAGTTCCCTCGGGTCCTCCTTGTTATTTAGCTTCTTTGGATATGCTATGGTTAATATTCACTTTATGGTTAATATCCACTTATCAGAACATACCAAGCATGTCTTCTTAGGTCTCAGTTACCTCACTCAAGATGTTTCTAGTTCTATGAATTTGCCTGCAAATTTCATGATGCCCTTGGTTTTGATGGCTGAGTAGTATTCCACTTCATAAATGAACCACATTTTCTTTATCTATTCTTCAGTTGAGGAACATCTGGGTTGCTTCCGGGTTCTGGATATTACAACTAAAGCTGCTATGAATGTAGAGAAGCATGTGACCTTGTGGTATGGTAGAGAACTTTTTGGGTATATGCCCATACATGGTATCACTGGGTCTTGAGGTAGAACTCTTACCAATATTCTGAGAAATCACCACATTGATTTCCAGAGTGGTTGTACAAGTTTGCACTCCCACCATCAATGGGGAATTGTTGCTCTTGCTCTACATCCTTGTCAGCATGTGCTGTCACTTGAGTTTATTATCTTAGCTGCTCGGTTGGGCATAAAGCGAAACCTCAGAGATATTCTGATTGGCAGTTCCCCGATGCTGAACATTTCTTTAAGTATTTCTCAGCAATTAGAGACCCCTCAGCTGATAATTCTCTGTTTAGCTCTGTACTCTATTTTTAAATTAGTTTATTTAGTTTGCTGGTGTCTAACTTCTTGAGTCATTATTTACTCTGGATATTGGCCTTCAGTCAGATATAGGGTTGGTGAACATCTTTTTCCATTCCATAGGCTGCCATTTAGTCCTGTTGACAGTGTCCTTTGCCTTACAAACCCTTTTCAGTTTCATGAGGACCAATTTATAAATTGTTAATCTTAGTGTCCTGGCTGTTGGTGTTCTGTTCAGGAAGTTGTTGCCTGTACCAATGGAGTCAAGGCTATGCCCTACTTTCTGTTCTATTAGATTTAGTGTGTCCAGTTTTTTGATGAGGTCTTTGATCCACTTGGACTTGAGTTTTCTGCAGGGTGATAAATATAGTTCTATTTTCATTCCTCCACATGCAAATATCTAGTTGGATATGTACTTTAAAGAATGTTTTCCTTTTTCCCATTTTATGATTTTGGCTTCTTTGTCAAAAAACAAGTGTCCATAGGTGTGTGGGTTTATTTCTGGGTCTCTGATTCAATTCCCTTGATCAGTCTGTTTGGTTTTATATCAATGACATACAGGGTTTTTTATTGCTCTGTAGTACAGATTAAAAATCAGAAATGGTGATATTTCAAGATGTTCTTTTATTGTACAGGATTGTATTAGCTGTCCGGGGTTTTTTGTTTTTTCATATGAACTTGAAATTTTTTCCTTCAAGGTCTATAAACTACTGTGTTGGAATATTGATGTGAATTGCATTCAGTCTGTAGATTGATTTTTGTAAGATGGCCATTTTAACTCTGTCAATCCTACCAATCCATGAGCATGGGAGATCTTTCCATCTAATATCTTCTTTGACTTCTTTATTCAGAAACTTGAAATTCACATCACACAGAACTTTCTCTCACTTGGCTAGAATTACACAATGAAATTTTATATTTGTGGCTATTGCAAACGGTGTTGTTTCCCAGATGTCTTCATCAGCCCATTTATCATTTGTATAAAGGAGGGCTACTGATTTTACATTTGGACATTTTGCTGAAGGTGTTTATCAGTTGTAGAACTCTCTGGTAGACTTTGGGGGATCATTTGTGTAGACTATCACATCACCTACAAATATCAATCCTGTGACTTCTTTTCCAACTTTGATGTCCTTGACCCCCTTTAGCTGTCTTATTGCTCTACCTAGAACTTCAAGTACTATGCTGAATAGATAGGGAGAGAGTGGGCAGCCTTGCCTTGTCCCCAGCTTTAGTGGAACTGCTTTAAGTTTCTCTCCATTTAATTTGATATTGCCTATTGGCTTGCTCTATATTGTCTTTATTGTGTTTATGTACCTTGTCTCCATGGTCTCTCCAAGATGTTTAACATGAATAAGTATTGGATTTTGTCAAAGGCTTTTTCAACATCTACTGAGATAATCAGAATTTTTCTTTCAGTTTATATATATGGTGGAATGTGTTTTGAAATTTTCATATTTTGAACCACTCCTGCGTCCATACCTGAACTCTACTTGATTATGTTGGATGATGTTTTTGATCTGTTCTTGGATGCAGTTTGCAAATATTTTATTGAGTTTTCATTCATCAATGTTCATAATGGAATTGGTCTGAAATTGTCTGTGTCAAGTCTTTGTGTTGTTTAGGTATCAGAATGACTGTGGCCCTATAGAATGAATTTGACAGTGTTCCTTCTGTTTCTATTCTGTGGAACAGTTTGAGGAGTATTGGTATTAGCTCTTCTTTGAAAGTCTGGCAGAACTCTATGCTAAAACATCTTGCCTAGGGCTTTTTTTTGGTTAAAGACTTTTAAAGACAACTTCTATTTTTTAGGGGTTATAGGACTGCTTAGATTGTTTGCCTGAACTTGATTTAACTTTGGTAAGTGAACTCTATTCAGCAAATCATCCATTTCATTTAAAATTTTCCAATTTTGTGCAGTACAGGCTTTTAAGTAATACCTAATGATTCTTTGGAATTTTTCAGTGTCTATTGTTAGTACCCCTTTTCATCTCTAATGTTGTTAATTTGAATACTGTCTCTCTGACTTTTAGTTAGTCTAATGATTTGTCTATATTGCTCACTTTCTCAAAGAAACAGCTCTTGGTTTAATTGATTCATTTTATTGTTCTCTGTTTCTAATTTATTCATTTCAGCCCTAAGTTGGATACTTTCCTGCTGTCTACACCTCTTAGGTGTGTTTGCTTGTTTTCTAGAAATTTCAGGTGTGCTGTTACATTGCTAATATATCTCAAATTTCTTTACAAAGGCACTTAGTGGTATGAAATTTTCTCTTAGCATTACTTTCATTGTGTCCCGTAAGTTTGGGTATGTTGTGCCTTCATTTTCACTGAATTTTAGAATGTCTTTAATTTTCTTCATTATTTCTTCGTTAACTAAGTGGCCATTGAGTTGAGAGTTGTTCACTTTCCATGAGTTTGTAGGCTTTCTGTTGTTTCTGTTGTCATTGAAGTCCAGCTTAAACCATGATAATCTAATAAGATACAAGGGATTATTTAAACTTTCTTGTATCTGTTGAGGTTTGCTTTGGGACTGAGTATATGGTAAATGTTGGAGAAGATTCCATGACGTGCTGAGAAGAAGGTATATTCTTTTGTGTTTGGGAAAAATGATCTGTAAATATCTTATATCTTCTAGGTCTGTTTGAATCATAACCTATGTTACTTTCATTATTTCTGTTTAGTTTCTGTCTGGATGACCTGTCCATTGGTAAGAGTGGAGTGTTGAAGTTTCCTACCATTAATGTGTTAGGTTCTATGTGTGATTTAAGCTTTAGTAATGTTTCTTTAATGAATGTGTATGTCCTTGCACTTGGGGAATAGATGTTCATAATTGAAACATCATGTTGGTGGATTTATCCTCTGATGAATATAAAGTGTTTTTCCCCATCTCTTTTGATTAATTTTGAATGGAAAATCTATTTTATTAGATATTGGAATGCCTAGTTGTGCTTGAGTCTAGAGTTTGCTTGGAAAACTTTTTTTCCAGCCCTTTATCCTGAGATAATAACTATCTGTGCTGCTGAAGAGTATTTTTGCGCGTAGCAGAATGATGGATCCTGTTTATGCATCAATTCTATTAGCTTGTGTGTTTTTATTGGGGAATTAAGTCTATTGATATTGAGAGATATTAATGAACAATGATTGTTAATTCCTGTTATTTTGATGTTGTTGTTGTTGTTGGTGGTGGTGGTGTGTGTGTGTGTGTGTGTGTGTGTGTGTGTCTTCTTTTGGTTTGGCTGATGTGATAGTATGTATTTCTTATCTTCTTGAGTGTAGTTACACTCCTTGTGTTGAAGTTTTCCTTCTGACACCCTCTGTAGGGCTGGATTAGTGGAAAGATATTGTTTAAATTTTGTCATGGAATAACTTGTTTTCTCCATCTATGGTGATTGAAACTTTTGCTAGGTATGGGAATCTGGGCTGACATCTGTAGTCGCTTAGGGTCTTCAAGACATATGCCCAAGCTCTTCTGTCTTTTAGAGTCGCTGTTGAGAAGTCGGTTGTAATTCTGATAGGTCTTCCTTTATATGTTACTTGGCTTCTAACCTTGTAGCTTTGAATAGTCTTTCTTGGCTCTGTACATTTAGTGTTTGGGTTATTAGGTAGCATGGGTATTTTCTTTTCTAGTTCATTCTATTTGGTGCTCTCTAAGTTTTTTGAAAGCTTATAGGCATCTCTTTTATGTTTAGGAAATCTTTTTCTATAATTTTGTTGAAGATATTCTCTGGGCCTGTGAGCTGGGAATCTTTTTCTTCTATTCTTCTATTCCTATTGTTCTTAGGTTTAGTGTTTTCTTAGTGTCACAATTCAAAGTTTTAGAATTTCAGAAAGGACTCTTTAATAAAGCTCTAATTTAAAACCAATCTCTTCTCCTTATATTCCACTAACTGTAAGAAATATTGAGCCAACACCACATCACACATATTCAGAAGCTAATATGTGTGAAAGCTTCTCAGTGGGCTTTTGTTTGTTTGTTTGTTTGTTTATAATCATTGTAATTCCTCACTCAGATGAGAAAGTTTTTAGTAAAAAAAAAAAAAGTTCAGTTTTAGTTGCTGTCTTATCACTCAAAACAAAGACCACATTACTGCCACCATAATCTGTTTACAGTTCCATCCCACATATGCATATTTCATGGTTGCAATATATTTTCTTCTCCACAACTTTTTGAGCTGGATTGTGACCTTAAGCAGGGTTGCATAAATAAACATGATGATTACAAAAAATGCTGATAATGAAAAAATTCCAGAATATACAATAACCAAAAATAAATTCAACATCAACTGTGCCAGAAAACTTATGTGCCTCTCTCAATATGACATTGTCTGGCTTCAGCGTGGCCTTGATATCTGGACCCATAACATGAGAACTTCACACTGTGCACACTGCCCTGTTGGGAAATGCCAATAAACACTGTCTGAAATACCTGGTCTTAGGTTTAGGACTATTATGTGTTATGAATTGTGGTGCTTTTAATGCACATACAGGTTTTCTGCTCCTATAGAAACATAATGGCTTAATTACAGGAAACAAACAATATTTTTCTACCATAATTCCTCAGCATGTGCCAAATTAGTATAGCTTTGTATTGCATTGTCAGACAGTTTGGTTTTCACAGTTGCTGTTGGAATTCACGACTAGAGTTCCATAAGAAATTGTTAAATGAATTTTAACTTGTGCTTAGAACATGAGTGTATCCATCAGAAAAAAGCATTCTCAATGTTAATAATTATAAAATCAAAACACCAATCAACCATGAAAAACATTGAGGGCATTTCATGTTCTATAATATAAAATATTCAGGAAAGATTACTTTATATAAATGTCAACAAGCTCACTAATACCATAAGTATGAAGCTTTGCTTTTGTCTTCAATAATCAAATTATATGCAAACTGAAAATTTGTCCTAAAATGAATTTCTCCATGACCTATTATAAATAAATCATTTATACTTTTGCCTATTTTATATTGGTGTTAAGGGATTTGGGTGAAAACTGTTGTATAGGAGAACCACCAAGTTTATTCAGCAGGATGGACAAAGAGTTATACATCCTTGAAGAAAGACACCCTCCTCAGACAGGAAAGTGAAGTGGTGGAGCAGGGCAGAGAGCCACTGACAGTGTGACAGTCAGAGATCTGAGAGGCAGGAGAAGCTGCAAGCAGCCACTGCCTCCCTCAGGGCTACCAGAGTGAAGGTTACAGAGGTAATGAGCATCCCAGACAGAAAGTAAGTTATGACCCTAAATGCAGGATGCCAAAATGGCCACTGCTAGGGAGCTAAGGTACAGATCCAAAGCATCCCAGACAGAAAGTAACAGTGATAGACCTGAGGAAGGAATGCCAAAGCCAGGCTGAAGAGTAACGGTGGAGATCTTCTGGGTCCTGATACAAAGTAGAGATACAGGGGGCTGAACGTGGTTATCGGTTGAGGAGCCAGTCAGAAAGAGTGGGGCAGGGGGCAGGGGACAGATGGAGAGAGGGGGAGGGCACAAAAAAAGAGGGAGCAAGGGACAGGGAGAGGAGAGAAGAACAAAATGACAAACTTTATTACAACAGACAAACACTCCTATCAAGGAGACAAGAAGAGCTCCAGAGGTAGGAGCCCACCTTGGACCCTGGGTTGGGCTTTTTATAGGCTCCTAGAGCACTACCTTCTGGAGTCCCTCTCCTCCCTGTTTGGTCCTGAGGCATGTATCTTCTGTTGGATAGATTTGTTCCCCCTTGCCTACCATTTTGATATAATAACAGTCATTTATAACTCAGGCAGAAACTGTCATGGGTAGAAAGATTAAGAAGCCTACTGGACTAGTCCATCAGACATTTGACAGGCATTCCATCAATAAGAGGCAAGTGTCAGACCCTGTTAATGAAGGAGGCATTCTATCCCATACCACACAGAGAAAAACAGGTACTCTGGGTTTACCTCCAAAGACTCTTCATTCTCAGGTGGCTCAGCCTCAGTTGAGTGTCCTATTACCATACCAGGGAGCATACAATTAGTACTATGGCAAAAGAGCATGTCATCCCATACCACATGGGTAAAGATAGCAATGGCAGGCTTGAGCCTACATCTACTCTACCTCCTGTGGAGAGCTTCTCTGCATTCAGCTGTAAAGGACAACAATTCAACCAAGCTAGCTGAGTAGCTGATACAGCCAAGCGAGTGACATAACAAAGAGCTTCTTTCCTGCAGGGCACTGTCAGAACTTCCTTTTCTCCCCTCATTCCTCTTGCTTCTCTGTTCTTCCACGTCCCCCAGTGGCATCTGGGAGACCAAGAATGGAGACCACCAGCCTCCGGGTCCACTCAGGAATCCTGCCCCCAAGGGAACTTCAGACTGAGATCTCTCCACGTTCTTCTCCATGCTTGGGTGGGGACACATGAAGTGAATTCAGTCAAATTCCCTCCCTCAGGCTTTTGCATCCCTGAGCCATAGCAGACATGCAGGAACCACAACTCAACAGAACCCAGCCCATGCCCACACTCCAGCTATCAGCTCCACACTGTAGTTAACTGTTCAATTTGCAGGCAACTTCACTAAAGATTCTCTTCCTCTCTGGCAATTGTTGATGGACCTCCTGAGTCTTGTAAGCTTTGTGGACTTCCTGAGTCTAACATGTTTTCCTCCTGGATGGGATATTTCAACCTAGATGAATAACTACACAACAGCTTCTCATGGCATTTGACTTCCACTTCAAAGGCCCCCAAGAAAATTTATAAGGAAAGTCAATCCTGCAGACACAGGAATGATAGGCTTTAAGGGAGTATAGCTGGGCCAGACCCCAAGATATTTCACATCTTCAAACTAAAGCAGCTTCTTCTCGAGTGGAATTCCCAGAAATGACTTACCAGTTGTCTCACCTTTACCCCATCACACAGAGGTCAGTGTCCTCTGAGGAGGCAACAGAGGAAAGTCTTTATACAAGGTGCACTGACTTCTGACTCAGAAAGACTTCCCCACAGAGGAAAGGAAACCATTTTACACAATGACCGACTACTCCCTAAGGCCTACACTGATGGCTGGTGGTTTTGGGGAAACAATAGATATCAGAATAAACTATGATATCAGAATCAATGGGCATTATGGGCTCCGTGGCCTCTGCTATGGTCAGGCTATATTCCTCCTCCTCAGCCTCTGCAGTTCTGCCTCTTCTATGGATGCCAATGGCATCCTACAACCTCTGGTCCCCATTCACTGCCCATCTGAAGCTTAAATCTTCCATTAGTGTTCAATAACAGGACAGCCTTTGTAAAGCATGTTGTCACCAAAATAAACTATGGTGCCAGGCAATCTGAGAGCTTTCTGGGAAAAAAAGAAGGCTCCTCACAGTCTCTGCCTGCAAGAGGCAGCCTTAATTCAGCTCTCACACCTTGGAACCTGCAGGATGCTGGCCAGATAGCTCAGGGCAGCCTGTCCCACTTTGCTCAGCTATGAGCCCTTCACACTGTTCTCTCACCTAGGAAGGGCAGTGTGACCAAATGTCTTGGTTTGCTCATACCAGTTCTCTTTGTTCTCATTTTGCATAGGTGATACTTGCTTCATGGACCTTGGAAGGTTTTGGCCATAAGAGCTCTTAGGCTAGAAAGGAGCGGCCAGTGGTACTTCATTTCAAGCTTGGCAAGAAGGGGCTTCTCTTGTCTGCAAGGGAAGACTGAGGAGGTATAGAGTACTTGTAGATCCTTCAAACCTGGTGCCATCTATGGCTTGAGATACAGGCAAGGAGGTTGGCTGGTACCAACAAGGCAAGAAAAGGCATTCAGACCCTGGCCCTAACTGTCCTGCAGCCTCTTGTCTTGCATCTGCCTTGTGGTTCCCGAGGAATGCCACTCTCCTCTTTTGCCCCTGCCCTGCCCTGCTTTCTCTCTTGTGTGTGTTAGAGCTGTTGTCTAGTCACTGTGACAAAACACCCAACCTAAGAGAGGGAAGATGTATTCTGTCTCCGTTTCAGGGCTCATATTCTATAATGGTGTGGACACAAAGCTGAGCGGTTCATACTGTAGCGACAATAATATGTGTCCATGGCCTCCTCAGTTGATGTGGGACTAGGAGAGATAGAATAGCTATAATCTGGGGGTATGACCTTCTAAGATGTCTCTACAGAGACCTACTTCCATCAACCAGGCATCTCTTTCTGAAGCTGCCACGGCCTTTAAGGTAGTAGTATAAGCCAGGAACCAAGCATCAGTAGCAGGAGCTTGGTGAAGGGAGGAACTTCACATGATAGCATGCCTCCTTCACTATTCATCTTCAGAGACCTTCTTAGACATCTCCATGGTGCAGCCGTACCTCCGTTTCCTCCCTAGTGTGTCCTGTAGTTGGTCCAGAAGGTTTATCTTGTGCACTGAACTCAAATGTCCTGGTCCCCACTGACAATGAGGACCATGGGTGATTCATCATTGCAAGAACTGAACTGAGCTCAGACCCTGAGGAGAGCGGTATTATGGTGGCTCCACCACCAACCTTCACACAGGCTCCTGACTAAAGAGAAGTTGTGACCTAAGCTTCAAGTTCCCTGTAATGCTCAAGACTCTAGGGTTGAAATGCTATCCTCCCTTCCTACTTATGTACAATAACACCAGGTCTTTGCTATTGCAGAATAAGATATTAACCATGGTCACTAGGCACATACACACAGAATAATCTCTGCACTCATAGCAAGGGCAGATAGCACACTGGGTCACTGTGACTATCAATAGCTACTTAGGACACGTGAGTGACCAGCCGCCAAATGGATGCTGAAGCCGGGTTGAGTGAATGTTGAGAAAGAGGGCTGCAATTCAATCCAAGTCCCATGGTGCAGCATCCCTTCAGTGACTCTAGAATCCTCGGAAAGAGTTCAGGAATTTTTCTGGCCCCATAAGAAGTCAGCTTTGAAGAGAGGTGATAGCTCCACGAATCACACTATGGGGGATCTTTGTAAGGGACTTGGAGACTGTGTGGCAGCTGACAGTGGTGGCCTTGCTGCCCTCTGCCCCATCCAATGACAGGATGTTACCATGAGGAAACCTTCTACACTGTGAACATGGGCTGTGAAATGATCGATTTGCCATGAAGGCAGAAGGTGTCAGCACCAGCCTGCATATCCCCAACCAGCAAGAGCACTCTCTGCTGCCACCCTGACACATGGGGCACTGTGGGGAGCCTTTGTTCAGCTACTCATGGCCAACAGGAATGGATTGTTTCATGGGTTAGTGATTTGGAAGAGTTCCTCCCATTTCTTGCCCCCAACTCCAGGAATATACATGTGTGTACATGTACATGTGTGTGCATATGTGTGTGTATGTGTGTGCATGTGTGTACATCCATGTGTGTGTGTGTGTGTGTGTGTGTGTGTGTGTGTGTGTGTGAAAGCCAGGGGACAACTCCCAGTGTCATTCCACAGGTACTATAAACCTTATTTGGGGGGGCAATGTTTCTCACTAGCCTGGATTTTGCCAAGTAGACCAGACTGGCTGGCCAGCAAGCCACACTCTGGGATCACAGTCATACATCGCCATGGTGTGGTGCGAGGATCAAGCAAGCTGCCATCTCTCCAGGCCTCCTTTCACTTCCGTTTCTACCCAAAATAAATATAATCTAAAACAAAACTGATTCACAGAGACTGTTGACTGGCCTCTTCTTCCTCTTATCTTCTGTTTCCTGAGCTACTGAGTCTTGCCGTTGAGGACAATATTAAGACAAGGTCACATGTCCCGTGGAGACTAGTCAATGGGATTTCTCAGCAGTGTGGTTTGGAAGCATAGTATCCTCACTCTGGGTACCAGAGCCTTTTCCTCCGTGGCTCTGTGACACTGTCTGTTCTGTTTCTGAAACAGTACATACACACAGAGGAAGGCACCCATGGTATAGGAAACCATACCCCTGGGAAGCAAGTAATAGGAAAGGAAGGGCCTTTGTGCTCCCCAGAAACCAGGCCTCCTCCGTCCCAGAGAGGCCTGCTCTATCCCTCTCGTTCCTGGGTTCACATCCCTGATCGCTTTCTTTCCCTGCAGCTTTTCTGCGACCCCTCTAGCTCATAATATTCCACATGCTGAGTGTCAGCTGAGCATGAACAAAGGGACCTTTCTCCTCTGCAGAGATCGCTCAAGACGCAAGCTCGGGAATTTACAGCGGCTCTCTCTTAAAATGCTTGACATTTCCCCCACGATTTCTTAGGTATACTTGGTGGGCAGTGTGCGTCATCTCTGTTTGAATTTATAGAACAGAATACGCCGTTTTCTCCACTTTAATGTCATCCCCTCGGTAACCAGGAGGTCAGAGGCAACAACGCCCAGAGAGCAAATTTGTCACTGGAATGTGGGAAGCCGGGTATAAATTTATCTTGTCCCAATCCCAGCCACTCTCTAGCTCATGATTTTTCATATGCTTGTGAGAATTTTCCCGGATGGGCTTTCTCACACATTTCACCTTTCCAGACAGATCTAAGACTTAGTCCTGAGAAGCACTGAGACTCCGCCCCTTCCGCCCCTTCCTCAGAGCACAGTTCTTTGTGTTGTCTCTCACACCGCTCTCCATGGGAAAGGCAGGCAACACTTACTGTGATGTCTATGTGTACAGAATGTTTGCAGAGAACACAAAGTCACTGTGACTTTGCGGGGGCTTCCCAGGACCGACTGGGGTCCTCATATAGCTCATCTCCCACTCTCCACACTCACCATCATGTATGCCCTTCGAGGTGCCAACAGGAACTGCAGTCTCGCTTTACCTGCCTGCGTACCTTCCTGAGTACCACCTTCTTGCCACATTCCAGAGGACAGGCCAGATCTTTCCAACCTTCCTGTGGCCCTGGCATCAGTGAGCTCTCACAAGGACTTCCTAAGAATCATGAGTGACCCTGAGCCTCGGGACCTCACCATCTGTCTCTGCCACAATGCTGAAGGCTATTGGTGTAGGTGCAGTAGTTCTTGACCTTTCTGTAGGTCCAGAAGGTCAACAAGGTATTCTGTGGCCCCTAGAAGAGCCTCCGTGTCCTCCTTTCTCCCTCTTGCTCCTTCTAGTGCTTAGAAAGGGTTTGGACTGGCAAAGACAAAGACTCCATGGGAGACCCCATTTTCCTCTCTTCCCAGTGGATGTCAGGGCCAGTGTCCCCACTGCACTGCTACCTGCTGCTCAAGCCTCAGTGAAAACCTCATGGATGTATAATCCCTGTGTTCTGCTTGAAACCACTTTTGGCCAGCCCTGTTCCATCCGTCCTCACAGTCACTCAGATCCTGGAGATCTCTTTCCCTTCGTTGTGGTCACTAAATCAAGAACATACACTTTGAAGTTTGTCAGGAAGTTAAAAGCAAATGTTGAGTCCTGTGGACCTTAGGGGTGGGGATTTGAGAGCTGGAGTTGGGGCTTTAGCCGTCCACTAGACAATGATGTCACAAAAGAGCATGGGGAGGTGGGAGGAGGGGCTTCCCTGAGAGAACGTCTCCACAGGCCAGGGCTGTATTGTCTCCACACTCAGCCTATGCAAGCTAGTGTCTACTGGGCTCTCAGCACTAGGTAAACATGATTCTTGGGTACAAATACCAAAGTACTCTGTGGACAGCAAGACCCTTGGTCATCTCTTAGAGGTGTGGCCTCATGCAAGTGAGCTGTCCCTGAGGGCATAAGCACAGAAGAGCTGGCCCTGCTGTCAAGTGCCTTGAGGTGGCAAGGACCCGGGAGATATGCCCCACCCTCACTCCTTGACACCTGTAGCAGGAGGGAGAGCTGGCCCTGTACCTTGCCTGGGCAACACAATAGAGCTGGCTCTGGTGGTGTGGGTGCAGGAGAGTTGGCAGACTGACCAACTCAGTTGCTACACAGGTCCAGATCCAGGGTTTGAGTTGACCTACCCCAACATCTAACATGTCTATGATCTGTTGGACTACATGAAGGGGCTCGTCTTGCAGATCCAAAGCTGGAGAATCTCCATGACATAGGTTGACAACAGGATAACCAAGAAGAGTCCAGGTGAGGACGCAGTACTGAGAGTGGAGCAGAAGCCAGAGACCTAGAACCAGACCAGTGACTCAGTGGAAAGAACATTTCCAAGTGAAGACGTATGAACAAAACAGAATACTGTGGGACACACTGTGACACGCTACAGCTTCCACAATGAGATTTTTAATTTTATTTTATAGGGTGGTTGCAAAGGTAGAAGGTAGATATGAAGGGATGAGGGGAATGAGTAAAATTCACAAAGAATCAATAAAAAGTTAGAAGATACCAAATGTATCAGCTGATCCTCTTTGAATGAGAACATTTGCTGCGGTTGGAATCCTATAGGTCACTCACTGGGAGCCAGCTCTGCACTTGGGATGCTCTACCGTCTTCTCAGAGCAGACAGTGCCAAGAAAGGGCTGTGAGACCTGAGAGGTGGGTACAAGTCCAAACTTTTCATATTAGGGCATGGTTGTTAGACTGGCATCTTATAGTGACTATAGATGGAGGCAAGCCATTCCAAACCTTTGTTTCTGCAAAGATACATGCATACATACATACACACACACACACACACACACACACACACACACACATACATACACATAAACACACATGCACACACATACATGCACACGCACACGCATGCGCACACACACACACACACACACACACACACACACACACTGGCTAGGGTTGCTTTTAGAAGAATCCATCATGATTAGATGTAGTGTAAAATGTCCAGGTAGTGCTTTCTTTAGTCCCCAGAGCCTTGCACCTCTAGGCTGTCAGCTACACTGAGAATGCATAAGAGAGTGATGTGTGCCCAAGGATGAGAAGCTGAGATGGGAAGCACTGCATCTGAGATAGGAGACAGGAAGCAAGGCTGGAGCTGAACCAAATTGAGGACACTTTGGAAGTTTAGTGCTACTTGAAGTATGTCTCTGAGATCACAGAGGGGTCTCATAGGCCCTAAGAGAACAGTGAGCATATGGTCCAAGACCACAAGAAGATCCCTCCTCTGTGGTAAGACTGTGTCTCTCCTTGGAGAACCCAGACAATGCACCTGGAGTGAAATGAATTACTAAATGACTCTGTAAGGCAGTATGATAAGAAGTACATGGACACTGTGGTTAGGATGAGAACCCCACACAGACACACTCACAGAGCTCATGTGTTACACGCATGGTCTTCAGCTGCTGATGCTACTGAGAAGAGGTTGGACCACGAAGTTGATAGCGTCATCAGCAGACTCAGCCATTGTGCTGGTAGAAGGAAGTGTGTTACCAGGGATGCACCACAGACAGGAACTTCTGAACTTGTAACCCCCAAACCCCTCCTCTGTTAAGTTGGCATCTTTGTGCATCTTGTTAAAGTGACAAAAAGCTCAGTAATGCAAGTGACATCTTTATAGTCACAAACAAAATCCATTATCACGAGAGGAATATGTAGGACAGTTATACATAGACAACCTTGCGCCTTGAATGACAGCTCTGAGAGGAAGAGTCTCTATGATTGCCACACTCTGCCTTCAGTGGGAAGTCCATCCTGATAAAAATCAGTTCAGTTTAATCTTCAGATCCCATGTCATCCCAACAGAGTATCCATGAGGAGAAAACGTAAGAGAGCCAAGAAATCTTCTAGACCAAGTGTAATAACGAGTGACCCCTTAAATCAAGTATCACAGCATCCTATGTCAGCCCCATTATTGTTAGGTCTTAAAACACCAGGAAGTCACCGTTACAACGGCTGAGCCACATGGTCAGGTGAATCTCTAAAATAGACGAGAAATCCAGAGAGAGCGGTGAACAGCCATAGCGAGGTGGCTGCACATTAACAAGAGTCATTTTTTATATCACCAGGAAAAAGAAGGTCCAGTAAAAACTGTAAGGCATGAGTTAACCATCTGAATTGTTAAATTCCATATTGAACAAAGATTTAAAGACAACAGTTGAACATGCTCCTCACTACCAAGGCAGTAAAATCTGTTTTGAAGCAAGCAAAAGTTATGATGCTAAACAAAAATTAGTAGATGGACTAAATTATGTCAAAATACAAACTTCCAATGACACAATAGTATAAAACAGGCAAAAACATATTTTTAAGCCAGGAGTACATTTACAAAATATGTCACAAAGAAGCCCTCCCCCGTGACAAGAGCTCTATCAATAAGATCCATGACATGACAGAAATAAAAACAGAATGAAGAAGAGGCAGAACATGGGAATGACACACACACACACACACACACACACACACACACACACGTGGTAAGTGGCTCACAACCCTCTGGAGATCACTCCACCTCTCTCATCATACGGAAAAGACAAACTGTTTCCACATCGAGACACAACCTTTCATTTACTGGATTGACAGATACAGAAGTTTATCACATTTACTTGCAAGGATTCCGGGTAAGGCACTGTCACTGAGTTCTCAAATGGTTGCCAATCAATGCAACTTCAGTTGGTAATATAGTGGCAGCTGTCAAAATTGCAATTGCGTTTCAACAACAGTAGCAAGTTGGCTCTTGGACCTGTCCCTCTAGCCCTGGAACTGCACTGTATTGTGTGAGCAATAAGAGGGAAGCAGAAAGGGGGGATATGTATTGCTTCCCAGTTCAAGACTGGAACGCCACTGAAGTGAT
>JANHMN010000013.1:8163356-8173449 GCA_030674055.1 Rhabdomys pumilio
CATATATATATATATATATATATATATATATATATATAATGTGTGTGTGTGTTTCATCTTTCTCATACACACAGATAGATGATAGATAGTTGATAGATTATTAGATATAGATGACAAATAGGGATGCATAGATAGATAGATAGATAGATAGATAGATAGATAGATAGATAGATAGATAGATAATATTGCATTCTCGGTTATCCTGAACTTTGTAATCCAACACCACAAAAAGCCCCTGGTAGATGAGCCCAAGAGGGACACAATATCTGAGATGACAATGTCCCAGGTTCTGGGGATGGGCATCAGTAGACACAAACCAGGACACAACAGTCATCTCAATTAGAGCTAATTTCTAACTCAACTCTGTCAGAATCCAAAGTCTTTGAGCTTCCCATTCTACAGACAAAGCCTAGCTGTCATCTTCAGCCATACTGAAATCATCAATAGAAAAGGCTACGTTGGCGACAGATTAAAAATTTGCATTTTAGTGTGAGAAATAAATATATAAAACATCACTTCTAAGCTCTGCAGTGAACATCCCATAGGAGGCACCCTAAATAATATGCACTGTAAATTTAATAATGTTTCTGTAGCCCCAAAGTACTCACTTAATAAATTCCTTTCTGGTTTCACCAATCATAATTTATTTTATCTTCAGTTTGCTTATACCCAAGGTAAAAAAATAAATTCTAGCATCTAACATGGCACACTCGCATTTGTATTAGATAGATAGATAGATAGATAGATAGATAGATAGATAGATAGATGGATAGATAGATAGATGACATATTAAAATATATAAATATCAATTTAGACATGGGTATAGAGATAGAAATAGATGACAGTTACACATATTTAAGTGGAGAGACGTATGAATGTACAGATACTGTTATATAGTTAGCTGTGGGTATAAGTACAGGTATAGATTCAGTCATAGATGAACAGACAGAAATGAATGTACATTTGGATACAGTATGCTATAGATGTGGTCAAATGCCACATATACATATATAGATTAAGATAACATAAATGTGGATATTGATCTAACTATGAAAACATGTATCTGTGTAGATATTGCTGTAGATATGCTAGGTATAAATTATATAGAGTAACATCTGAATATATGCCTACACAGGTAGACACACCATACATGCAGTTTATAGAAATGTATATATATATATATATATATATATATATATATATATATATATATATATATGTAAGTATAGACATAGCCATAAAAATGATAGATACACATAACATTGAAGTAGAGTTGCATCTGAATAAATTATAGCTATAGCTATATAAGATGATACATATAGATATATGGACAGAGAGACTTAAAATATGTATTATTGATGTAGACATAGGTACTGATATAGATACTACAGATATAGATGATATGATTATAACTATATATGTGTAGGTATCACCTAGGTTTTGACAGTAATAAATGGGTTCAGATGACAGAGGTATGGATGGCCATGGTACAAGCACACTGAGAATCCCTGTATGAATACTGTATGTGTACTGAACATGTACGGTAAGTATTGGATAAGCCTTCCAAAATGAGCTACAACCTGTGGAACCCTAACAGTTGTCATGACAGGGACACTCATGCTGAACTCTTCCTTCGCGTCATATTGCCATAGACCCATTTGCATAAGCCAAACAGAAGCTAAATAAATTGTCCTCATCCTTGCCTCAAATCCAAAACCCATACAGTGGAAAGATTTTCCTGGCTTTTTTAGATAACTCTTCAGCAACTCTGAATGGCAACATAAGCAAAAGTGGCTGCAAAGCTAAGGTTGATACAGCTACTCAGTCTTCTTGGTTTCCATGGTGAAAAAGAACTAGAAATTTTTACAAGAATCTCTTTGTTGTCCAGATTTTCAGAGCACCTGAGAGGGAATGTTAGTGTCTGAGAGAGTAAGAAAAGAAGTGATAGTGTTAATATCTACATTCCAGAATGTAAAGTGTCTGAGTTACTCTCCCAAGGGCACCTGCAAAAGTTGAGCCGTTGCTCCTTCTTGCTCATCTATTTGGTCCACACCCATTCCTGATTCCTGAGGCTCTCACCACACTAGCTGTCTGCTCAGAATGTCAATAGGTGGGCATTGGAAATAATGTAACAACCAGCACTGTCATCCAGATATACAAGAGACGCATGTGCAGAGCTTCTATCATTTGCTCCTTCATATGCTAGGAGTCCCATGCTCCTCCAGCCATGCACACATCAATACACACAGACACAGTCAAATAAATGCACAAAATCACCCTCCAGGACAAGTCCAGTAGCAGTAAGCTACTCCCTGTCCCCTGTGCATTACTTTTCCCAGCCTAGAGCTTGCCTGCACTTCTGGAGGCCTGCTGATACCAGAGACAACCAGGTGAGACCTTACTCCCCCAAGTCCCCTACCTTCCAAGTCCCTCAAAATACACCCAACAGCACTAATACCGGTTCCCCTGCACTCCATTCTCTGGCCTATAACTCTGCCTGCATTCCCAGAGGTCTGCAAGCACCAGGGAAAACCAGGTGGCTAAAGGCTGACATAAGAACACTCACCAAGAGCCAGGGCAAAATGGCACCATCAGAGCCCAGCTATGTTACTACAGCAAGCCTGTATACAAAGAACTCAGGAAGTCAGACTCCAAAGAATCAAATAACCCAATTAAAAATGGGGTACAGAGGTAAACAAAGGATTTTCAACTGAGGAGTATTGAGTGGCCTAGAAAAGCATAGACATCTTCAACATCCTTAGTCATCAGGGAAATATAAATCAAAACAACCCTGAGATTCTACCTCAAACCAGTCAGAGTGACTAAGATCAAAAACTCAGGTGACAGCAGATGCTGGAAAGGATATGGAGAAAGAGGAACACTCCTCCATTACTGGTGGGATTGCAAGCTGATACAACCACTCTGGAAATCAGTCTGGCGGTTCCTCAGAATATTGTACATAGTATTACCTGAGGATCCAGCTATATCACTCCTGAGCATATACCCAAAAGATGACCCAACACATAACAAAGACACATGCTCCACTATGTTCATAGCAGCCTTATATACAATAGCCAGAAGCTGCAAAGAACCCATATGTCCTTCAACAGAGGAATGGATACAGAAAATGTGGTACATTTGCACAATGGAGTGTTACTCAGCTATTAAAAACAATGAATTCATGAAATTCTTAGTCAAATTGATAGAACTAGAAAATATCATCCTGAGTGAGATAACTCAGTCACAAAAGAACACACATGGTATGCACTCACTGATAAGTGGATATTAGCCCAAATGCTCAGAATACCCGAGATACAATTCACAGACTACATGAAGCTTAAGAAGAAGGAAGACCAAAGTGTAGGTGCTTCAGTGCTTCTTAAAAAGGAGAACAAAATACTCATGGGAGAAAATATGGAGACAAAGTGCAGAGCAGAGACTAAAGGAAAAGTCATCCAAAGACTGCCCCACCTGGGGATCCATCCCATATATAGTCACAAAACACACTATTGTGGTTGCCAAAAAGTACAAGCTGACAGGACCCTGATATAGCTGTCTCCTGAGAGGCTCTACCAAAGCCTGACAAATACAGAGGCAGATACTGGCAGCCAACCATTGGACTGAGTGTGGGGTCCCCAGTGGGGTTCCCATAGAGCTCCCAGGAACTAAACCACCAACCAAGGAATACACATGGAGGGACCCATGGTTCCAGCTGCATATGTAGCAGAGGATGGCCTTGTCAGGCATCAATGAGAGAAGAGGCCCTTGTTCCTGTGAAGGTTTGATGCACCAGTGTAAGTGAATTCTAGGGCAGGGAGGCAGGAATGAGTGGGTGGGTGGAGGAGCATCCTCATAGAAGCATAGAAGGGGGTGAGATGGGGGGCTAGGGGAAATGAGAAAGGGGATAGCATTTGAAGTGAAAATAAAGAAAATATCCAATAAAAATATGAATTAAAAAAAGAGAAACTACAGACTCAAGCATCACTAATCAAACACAAGAGATGAAAGTGAGAATCTCAGGCTTAGAACATATGAGTGAAGAAATCAATACATTGGATTGGTCAAAGGGAATGTTCAATCTAAAAAGTTCCTGATACAAAACATCCAAGAAATCTAGGGCACTATGAAAAAACCAAACCTAAGAATAACAGGAATAGGAGATGATTCCCACCTCCAAGGCCCACAAAATTTTCAAAAAATCATAGAAGAAAACTTCCACAACCTAAAGAAAGAGACACTTGTAAACATGCATGAAGGTTACAGAACACCAAATAGATTGGTTCAGAAAGAGAAACCTTCCTGCCACACAATAACCAAAACACTAAATGTACAGCACAAAAATGAATACTAAAAGCTACAGAGAAAATGGCCAAATAACCTATAAAGACAGACCTATTACAATTACACTTGACTTTTCAAGAGGCTTTAAAAGTCAGAAAGGCCTAAGCAGAAATCTTGCAGTTTCTAAGAGACCACAAATGCCAGCCCATACTGCATAGCAAAATTTTCTATTAACATAAATAAAAAAACAAGATATTCTTTGAAAAACAAATTTAAATCATATTTATCCACAAACACAGCCCTACAGAAGATACAAGGAAAACTCCTACGCAAGGAAGTTACCTATACCCAAGAAAAGAGAGAAAATAAATAATTCCATACTAGCAAAACCAAAAGACAAGAAACACACACACACACACACACACACACATTACCACCTACAACATCAAAATAACAGGAATTAACAATCATAGATCATTAATATCTCTCAACATCAATGGACTCGATTTTCCAATAAAAAGACACAGTATAACAGCAGAGATTCATTATTCTACTGCATACAAGAAAAACATCTCAGGAACAAAGACATTGCCTCAGAGTGAAGGGCTAGAAAAAAGATTTGCCGAGCAAACAGACCCAAGAAGCAAGCTTCAGTAGTCATTCTAATGTCTAATAAGATGGATGTTCAACCATAATTAATTAAAAGATACAGTGAAGGATACTTCATACTCATCACAGAGGAAACCCACAAAGATGATGTCTCAATTCTGAATGTCTATGCCCAAAATGCAAAGGCTCTGACATTCACAAAAGAAATATTACTAAAGCTTAGATCACACATTGAACCCCACACATTAGTAGTGGGAGATTTCAACAGCCTACTCTCACAAATTGACAGGTCATCAAGGTAGAAACTAAACAGGAAAGTAAGGAAACTAATAGAAGTTATGAATCAATAACAAAATCTACAGAACATTTCACCCAAACACAAAAGAATATACCTTCTTCTCAGCACCTCACAGAACCTTCTCCAAAATTGACCATAGAGTCTGTTACAAAGCGAGCCTCAACAGAGACAAGAAAATTAATATAACCTCCTGTATCTTATCAGACCACCACGGATCAAAGCTGAACTTCAACAACAGAAAGAACACAGTCATGGAAAGTGAACAGCTCTTAACGGTTTACTCAGTGACCACCGAGTCAAAGAAGAACATAATGGTCTACACAGGTGACCCCAAAAATTCTACCAGAGAACTCACGCTGCTAAACACCTTCAGCAATACAAAATTAACTCCAATTCATCACCAGCACACCTAGATACAAATAATAAAGAAATTAGGGAAACAACACCCTTCACAATAGCCATAACTAATATAAGATATCTTGGTGTAACTCTCTCCACACAAGTGAAACACCTGTATGACAAGAATTTCAAGTCTTTGAAGAAAGAAATTGAAGAAGATATCAGGAGGTCGAGAGATCTCCTATGCTCATGGATTGGTAGGATGCACATAATAAAAATGACCCTCTTACCAAAAGCAATCTACAGATCCTACTCAAGTCCCATCAAAATCCCGGCACAATTCTTTACAGACCTTTAAAGAGCAATTTTCAACTTCAAATGAAAAACAAACCCAGAACAGTTAAAACGATCCTGGACAATACAATAACTTCTGGAGGTATCACCAACCCTAGTCTCAAGCTGCACTACAAGCCAATAGTAATAAAAATCCACATGGTATTGGCATAAAACTAGGCGGTATGATCAATGGAATCAAATCAAAATCCCAGATGTAAAGCCGCATACCTATGAACACTTCATTCTTGTGAAGGAAGCCAAATCCATACAATGAAACAAAGAAAGCATCTTCAACAAATGGTGCTGGTCTAACTACATGACTGCATGTAGAATCATGAGTCTCATCATGCTCAAAATTCCAATCCAAGTGGATTGGAGACCTCAACCTAAAATCAGATATATTAAATTTAATAGATGAGAAACTGGGAAATAACCTTGAACATGTTGGTACAGAAGACAAATTTTTAATCAGAACAACAGCTCAGGAACTAAGATCAACAATTAATTAATGGGGCCTCATGAGAAGCTTATGTAAGGCAAACACCACAATAAAGAACAAAATGGCAGCCTATAGAAAGGGAAAAGATCTTCACCAACCAAACCTTACACCTGACAAAGGACTGATATCCAAAATATATTGAAGAACTCAAGAAATTAGACATCAACAGAGCAAATAACGCAATTAAAAATGGGATACAGGAATACAGGTCTAAACAGAGTCTTCTTGATATAGGAATCTCTAATGGTTGAGAATAACTTGAAGAAATGTTCAACATCCTTAGTCATCAAGCAAATCAAAATAAAACAAAATTACACCTGTCAGAATGACTAAGATCAAAATCTCAAGCAGCAGTTCACGCAGGTGAGGACTTGGAGCAAGAACACTCCTCCGTTGTTGATGGGGGTCCAAACTTGTAGAACCACATTGGAAACCAGTATGGTGGTTTCTCAGAAAATTGGGAATAGCTTTACTTCAAGATCCAGCTATACGACTC
The DNA here is from genome assembly GCA_030674055.1 of Rhabdomys pumilio. NCBI lineage: Eukaryota > Metazoa > Chordata > Mammalia > Rodentia > Muridae > Rhabdomys > Rhabdomys pumilio. The sequence continues at coordinate 8,170,215 of JANHMN010000013.1, forward strand.
CTAGACATATATCCAAAAGATGCTTCACCATGCCACAAGGACACTTGCTCAACTATGTTCGTAGCATTTGTATCCATAATAATCCAGAAACTGAAAACAACCTAGATGTTCCTCAACCAAAAAAATGGATAAAGAAAATATGATACGTCTACACAATGAAATATTACTCCGCTGTTAGAAACAATGACATCATGAAATTTGTAGGCAAATGGATAGAACTTGAAAGTATCATCCTGAGCGAGAAAAAAAAAACAAGTCTCAGAAAGACAAATGTGGTATTTACTTATAAGTGAATATTAACCATAAAGTACAGGGTATTCATACTACAAATCACAGACTCAAATAACCTAAGTAACAAGGAGAGCCCGAGGAGGGACGTTTGAATATCACTGAGAAGGAGAAATAAAATATCGTCAGGCATGGATGGAGGAAGGGAACTGTGTGAGAGAGGGAGGAAGGAAGAGAGGAGGGATCAAGTGTGGGAGGGTGGAGTGAGAGAGAATTGGAATTAGTTGCAAATCAAACTAATGTATCTCTGGGAGAAGCTAAAAACCTAGGACAATGGAAACTCCCCAGAAACTATGAGATTGGCCCTAGCTAAGACTCTTAGCAATAGAGGATACAGAACCTGAAACAGCCACCTCCTACAGCCTGGCAAGACTTCTGATGGAAGAATGGGGGCACCCACCCAGCCATAAAAACTCACAAGTTTTCCTGCCTATGAGATGTTCAAGAATAAAGATAGAGATTGGCAGAATGGCCAACCAATGACTGATCCAGCTTGAGACCCATACCATGAGAGAGAGACCACCCAGACATTATTAATGATATTGCTATACTTAAAAAACGAGTCTAGTATAACTGTCATCTAAGAGGTATCACCCAGCAGCTGACATGAACAGATGCAGAGACCCATAGCCAAACATTAGCTAGAATTCTGGGAATCTTTTGGAAGAGTGGGAGAAAGGATTGAGGGATCCAGAGAGGTCATGAACACCACAAGAAAACTTAGAAAATCAACTAACCTGGGCCCATAGGAGGTCACAGAGACTGAAGCACCAACCAGAGAATTTTTATGAGACTGACCTTGATCTCCTACACATACGTAATAGATATGTGGCTTGGTCTTCATGTGGAACCTCTAACAACAGGAGCAGAGGATGTCTCTGATTTTGTTGCCTACCTTTGTATCCCCTTCCACCTAACTGGGTGGCCTTGTCTAGACCCTTTAGAAAAACACAAAAAACGTAATCTTACTGAAACTTGATACGCCAAGTGGGCTGATAACTCATGAGAGGTCTCTCCTTGTCTGAGAGGAAAAGAAAGAGGAAGAGGGCCTAGGAAGTGAGGGGGAGGAACTGGGAGAAGAGGAAGGCGGGAAAGCTGCAATAGGGATGTAAATTAATTAATTAATTAATTAATCAATTAACAAAAAACAAGTGCACAAATTCATAGATTTACAGATGCATGCGCATACACGTACACACGCATTTAGCGACTTCTCAGATGAATGTGAAATATCCTTGTCTCTATGAACTTGTAACTCTGTCATTCTTCCTCTCTACTCTTTACCTTCTTAGAAAGATGATTGCTGCTGTAAGTTAACAGTTTCTTGTAGAGGTGAAGCCCTCCTTCTATTACTCAGCATGCTTGTTTATTTATTTGTGTGGCTGTGCACATATAATATAGATAAGTGTTCAGAGCAAACAGAAATAAAATCACAGCAGCAGCACATTGCCATGAACACACTGCTATGGCGTAGTCTTTGAAATGCCAAAGTTCGACAAACCATTCAGGCGAAGAGAGACATGAATGACAAATCAGTTTCTTCTGCAAGGTGTCTTCCTTTTCCAGGCATATTCCAGTAAAAAAGTTAATTTGACAATGGTATGAAAAACACAAGAGAAATTGGCACACAGCATGAGTAATGGATAGCAAGTTGCAAATTAAATACCAGACAGAGAAGCACCATTAAAGAGAGACAGAATATATCAAAATTTGCTGTGCCTCTAGGGATGGGCTAAATTTGTTGTGCTGTATAAAACAATGCCATTAACACGTCATTGCGAGACTTCCTCTTGGGGGAGACGACTTTGGTAAATGTGGATGCTTTTCTGCACAACTGTTCAAGCACAAAAGAAGCCTAGGAGCACAGAACACAATTTAAGAAGTAGCCCTGACAAGCATCCAGCCTCCACAACAACCTCAAGTTTAGGGAAAGATGGTTGCACTGTGACCTACAGAGCCACATGGAGCGCTCAAGGAGGATAATCTATTCGTTCCTAGATCACTCTGCTGAGGAAAATGAGATCTATTGCTCTTAATTAAGTATGGATTGAACTAGAATGAGCAAGTCACTTTATTAAAAAATACACTTGTCGTGAAGCTTAACCCAGCTATGACGATCAGGGATGACCTCAGTTTATCTTCCCATCCCTTCTTTGGAAAGACTTCAAATTTGATTCCAAAGGAAAAAAAATCAGCTGAAGTTTGGCTGCTTCCCAAAACAAACGAGAAGCTATTTTCTTGGGGGGGGGGGAATGCTTAGACATTTATTTACAAGACTTAATTCTTTTTAAAGATTCATGTTATAGAGTATACTTTGAAATTGCAAAAACATAGAAACAAGTAAGTAGCACAACGTTCTCGTTCTCTGCAAATGAACAGGTTGAGGACTCGGATCTCCAAGGCAGAAGATAAAGGCAAAAGCACATACTCTGTGATTAGTGTTAGATCTCCACTTCAAACGTACTCCCGAAGTAACGGAGTTTTCTTAAAGATGGATTTTGTTATTTTGACTTTGTCTTCCATACATCTGAATGTGGCCAATCCCCACCTATCCGGGTGGTTCTCATGATTTAACGGAACAGCATTCATACCTGAAACAGAACTGGTGAAGCAAATAAAATTCCTAGCTCTCTGGTACGTAGAGTTGTGGTTCACATTCAGTGAAGAACAAGTAGGCAATCCCCAGGGTGACAGGGCTTCCCTATAGATGGAAAAGTCTGCCACGTGGCCCGCCTTAGATCCCATCTCTCTGAGTATGAGGACATGCAGACCCTTTTCCAGCTTCAGGGAAGATCACTATGGGTAACCAGGATCTGGGCCTGCCTCAAATAGTCCCCAGGTAGAAAGGCTAGTTGACACCTAACAGGAAATCACTTGACCACTGCTCAACTAAATTTTCTAGAAAATCCTAGTAGAGTACCTCAGCAGCCATTCTCTCTCTCTCTCT
>JANHMN010000013.1:8173549-8205131 GCA_030674055.1 Rhabdomys pumilio
AGAGAGAGAGAGAGAGAGAGAGAGAGAGAGAGAGAGAGAGAGAGAATCAATTTCTCAATAGCCAAGGAGTCCAAGAAGGCCATGCCTATGCAGCTGTATTTCCTGTTTGTAACTCACAGTCATTTCTGACGCCCCCCACCCCTAGACTGACATTCCTAAAACCTTCCAAAACAGAACCGACTCACAGATCCTCTTAGCAGAGCCTTGAGAATTCCTGAAATATTTCATAATTGCTGTTATCAGAAACATCTGTGTATTTTCCAGCAAAAATGGAGGAGACCCTTCCCAGGAAGTACTGCTGTGCCCAGGAGCCCTGCTGGGCCCCACATTAACAATCTGCTACATGAAGACAAATGCCAGCCAACCACCCCTAGGCAGAGCGCTAAGTCTATGCAGTGAGGTGTATGCTCTGTAAAACACTTGTTCCTGTGTGTGTGTACTGTTGTGTCTGTGATGAACCCCAGTTTAAACTGAATATAGAAACCATCACTGACCGTCAGGCCTCCATGTCTCTTTGGAAAGACTTCAAATTTGGTTTCTATGAAAAAAAAATCAGCTGAAGTTTGGCTGCTTCTTGATTCAGATGCAATTTTGTTTTTCTGACAATTTTCCTGCTGGTTTCTGATGTTTTTTTTCCTAACAGTGCACTGCGTAATTTCAGCATCGTGCTCACAGTTATATAGACGGTCTTTAAAGATGGGCTGTGTGCAGAGCTGAGGCACGTCTGGGCTATTCCTCGAACCTTGCCTGTGCCTGGGCACAAGGCAGAGGCTGAAGCTCTGGGTCTTCCACCTACCTTTGTCACTCACTAGCTGCTTCCTATGTGGCCACCCCAAGTCAAAGCATATACATGTGGAACCTAGCTTGCCATAAAGCTGGTAGGACGGTGATGCCCATCATGAGACTGCCATGCCATTTCAGATTCAGCCAAAAATCCAAAATATCAGCTGCACAGTGTCCTTCCCAGGTCTCACCCAGCTGTAGACACAATCTCATGCTTAGCCTATCTGTTTTCCACAAGAACTCATGACTCCCTGGTCCTCAGGCATCCATGAAGTAGCTTGACTCACAAATCTTTTTAATTGTGAAAAGTCTTTAACTATGTACCAGGATTCATTATCCACCCTGTCTGTTAAAAATGCTGGTTAATATGTTGCTTGTTTGTTACATGTTTGTTAATCTTGACAGAAGAGGAGACAGTTCTCCATCTCCAGATGATAGAGGTGGGTGGCTCTCTAAGCAGAAGAGACACTTTCAAGGTCAGAGGAGTGCCATTATAATGTCTTAAGCCCCTTCTACCAAAGGAGAGCATGTGGAGAAGGAGCATTCCAATTACTCGTGGTTCATGCTGGCATATCTAGATGCTCACCAAGGACAATACCATAGACTACAGGTAACTGTAGTGTGATGATATTTGATGCCAAAAACATTCTTCATCAGTCTTCCTGGTTGGATCAGGACTTAGGTTCAGGTAAAGGTGTAAACATATAACAAAACATGCTCTGCAGATTTGCACAATTTTATTCCTGCATGTGGATAACAAAAGCAATTAAGAAATGAAAGGCTGGGGCTGTTGAGAAGGCTCAGTGTGTAAGAACATTTGCGTACAAACCTGTCAACCCGGGCTTCTATACCCACGCTTACACAAACAAGACACAGCTGTACAAGTTTCTGCAATCCTAATACACCCACAGGGAGGCAGGAGGCAGGGACAAAAGAATCTCCAGAAGGTACTGGGCCAGTCAGCTTGGCTTACACAGTAGCAAAGAGACCCTGTCTCGAACAAAGTGGAAAGGCAATGACCAACAACTAAAAGTTGTCTTTTGACTTCCCACATACAATCCATGGGATACGTATGCCTGCATCCACACGCAAGAGCACACACACACACACACACACACACACACACACACACACTGGAATGACCTCCTAGCATAGAGGTAAGGAGCATTTATTTTAAAAAGGGCCTAAAGAAATGAACAAGTGAGACATGCGTTTAGAATAGATTTATTTTAAATGGGAAAATGATGGAAACTCAACCTCATTGTGTTAATTTGAGCCAAACTTCTCAATGAAGCATGATTTACCAAACAGCAGCCCAGCGGCGTGGGGGTCAGCCCTTCTCAATAACATATCCCCACTTCTGGCAGTCAAATAGGACTCCATCCTTATCAGTATAAGTAATCGCTCAGTCACAGCTCCATTTGTCAAAAATGACAACCTCTTTTATTAAAATGTAAAATTCACTGCCTCCTCCCCCCATTCCATTCTGTTTGACTTTTTTTTTCCCTTTGAAAAGCAGAGATAAATCCCAGTAGCACAATTAAAGCCCTAGCTAAATATTACTTTGTTGGGCTTAACGATAGATTACGATGTGTGCATAATGACCCAGTTCTAGTAATATCATCTGATTTAGGAAGGAAATCAGAGCCTGCCATATGCTCGCCAATAAGGTCGGAGAAACTCCTTCTATTTCTCAGTGCAGCGGCCGGCTGCCAGCAAAGATGCTCTCTGGTGAGAAAGCCCGTTGTTAGACACATCAGCACCTTGACCCTAGGACATCACGTCTTTCCAGCATCTGTATATATGCCAAGATGGAGATCTCCATCATCCTGGGGAGACCAGGGTGGGAAAGACTTTTACCTGAGACTTATCAAAGCCCCATGCTGAAGCCTGTAACCTCTGAGCTTTGTACACTAAACTACTATGGGTTAGTCTGAAGGAATATGGAGGGGTGGTGAAGAAAAAGCACATCAAAGTGAAACAAGGACTTAAAGGTCCCACCTCCAAAACTAGAGCATTAATGGAATTCCTTACAAGTGACAAAACAGTTGCTGTACTTGAAACCAAAATTCCAGTATTGAATACACAAGTTCAATTCATAGAAGACAAAAGAAATCCTGCTACCAGGACACAATACAGGTCTCAGATACATTAGATAATTTAATAAGACAAGCCACTGATCCATTGAAGTCAGTATTCATGAGAGAATAGGAGTGATTATTGACATCATCACATATTTTCAATGATGTGTTACAATTATGCAAATTATTTCACAGGGCTGAAATGGCATTTAGCGGTTATGAAAGTGAAAGAGGTAGATAATATGTTATCCTTTGTCTGATAAAGGGGGTGCGTGCTAATAAATAGTTATACCAATGAAACAAAACGAAGGCAGGATAAACCTCGAAGTAGGAACAGAGGTGATGATTTAGAACAAGGAAAGGGAACAGTTAGAATATAGCACTTGCAACTGTAACATGAGAACCGTGTATATTTTATATCATGCTAGACAGTAAGACATGACTAAAAATGTAAACGCAAACCTGTTGTTGTAATTATTTAAAAAGCAGCCACCAGTCAAGCTGACTGTCTAGGCTGCGGCAGCTCTGCCTAGCTCAACCACGTGGCCAGAGGCCACGTGCATGCCGCAGCTAGATACGGCCAGTTGGAAACACCAGCCCTGCCACCCACAAGATGCCAGCATGGGAGATGGCTCTGCCAATCTTCCACACTGTCTCTGCAAGGCTGGGCATTGCCCAGACCATCCCTCCAACCACCCGGGCCCAGTAGAAAAATGAGACTCTAATGCTTAGATTATCCAAAGTCGTTATATATTTGGTAATGATCAATAACAAGATGCCCATACAATCAGAAATGTGACCCAATACCCAACCTAGATATAACAACTAACTTTGACTGGCAGAGACACGCGAAAATCCGCCTCCATGTTTGCCTCTCTCTCATTCCGAGCCTCACCCTTCTCCCTAGTTCCTCCTCTTCCTTTTCCTCTTCCTCCCTTACTCCTCCCACCTTAGCTCCTCCTACACAAACCTATTAATAATTCAAACAACATGATGACTAGAAGTCCTGTGTGAAATGTGACTACATGGACAACAGAAGATAATCCAGCACTAACAAGTAAAAACAAAAACACTACACAGTAGACTCTGAAGGCTCTGGATCTGCACCTGACAGTATCCATAGTGTCTAGGATGAGTTCCCTAATAATTGGAAAACAAAAAACAAAGGAAGTATGGCCAGATATATAAATAGAAAACCTTGTGAGCATGAGAGAGGCAAATGGGGCACAGATGCAGAAACTAAGAAAACAAGATCCTCAAAGGCATGTGGCATGATCTGCTAAAGACTAGAAAGACTAAACCTAACCCTACCTAACCCTAACCATAACCCTAACACTACCCTAACCCTTAACCATAACCATAACACTACCCTAACCCTACCGTAACCTAACCCTAACACTAACCATAACCATGCAAACACATGCAAAGAGAGAAAAAACAGAAATTCTCATCAGACAAACATTAACAAATGGAAATTTGAGGTTAAAGGAAATAAATCTGAGATTAAGAGATGGCTCTGTGATAAGGATTGCTTGCTCCCCAGGCAGAGGACCAGAGTTTGGTTTCAATCACTGATTTCAGATAGCTCACATTGCCTGTAATTCCGGCTCTGAGGATATGATGCCCTTTTCTAGCCTCTGTGGGTAACCATAGCTACATGCACATAAACATAGATACTGGCATATATGCAAACACATAACTTGAAAGAATTTAAATAGATCTTTTAAAAAGCAATAGATAACATAATAAGCTCAGTGCAAAAGTGAAAAAGACACTTGCCCAAGAGCGTTGAAAACAGAAAGGAAACAAAGATGAAGATAGGGATGAGGTAGGGCCCAGTAAGAAAAGGTACATGTAAAAGAGCCCATGTAGGAGGCAACCTAATTGGGCTATGAAAGAAAATTAGGAAGAAGTGCCTAAAATCATGGCTAGAGACATGAGAGGAAAAGATCTTAGCCATTTTAGGAAGCTCAGCCAATCAGACAGAAGACTCTGCCTTGTGACTTTGTGGCCTGTTGCCTCAGACAAGAAAATACAGTTAGAGAAAAATGGCAAAAATTATGTACAGGGGAACAGGACGTGAATGGCTGTACATCTCTCATTAAAAGTCAAAGGAGCCAACAAAAAGAAAACTATCCATCAAAAAAAACATAATCAAAATAGAAAAATTAGTCCTTTTGTGTCTGCAGATGAAATTCAGATAAAAATCCCAGCAAAATGGCTGAAAACAATAACCAACATGAATGCAAAAGTCAAAAAAATGGTATGTAAATTCAACAACAAAAAAAATTGATACTGGGGTCCACAGATAGATGCAGGTGTAAACTAGAACATTCTACAGCGGACTCCAGCAGCACAGGAAATGACATTCCGAAAGGACAAATAGGATTGCACAAAATTAAACTGAGTCTACACAATACAGAAAACAACCAACAGAGTGGAGACACAGCCTACAAATTAGCACACTATCTTCCCATGGTTTCTCTGATGGGGGTGGAGGGTAATATCTAGAATCTATAATGAACTCCAAAACCTAAACACCAAAGACTCCAAATCATCCCATCAATAAAGAGACTAATGATCTAAACAGAAAGTTCTCAAAGGAAGAACTACGATTGACTAAGAAATAACCCAATGTCTGACATCCTTAGCCGCCAGGGTAATGCAAAATGTCACACCCCAGTTAGAGAGACTGTCACCAGGAAAATAAATGACAATAGATACTAGTGAGGAGATGAGCAAAAAGGAGCTTCTCCACTGATGATGGGACACAACTGGTCCAGCCACAGTGGAAATCAGTATGGAGGGAAGAACAGAAATAGAATCACCCTATGATCTAGCCGTCCCATTCCAGGGAGTATCCTGAAGGCAATGTACTGCAGAGACACTTGTGCGTCCATGTTTATGTCTGTGTTACTCAGAGTAGTTGTGGCCAGAGCAAAGCCTCTCAACTCAGAAGTCAGAATATCATGCCATCTGTCATAGTGTTCCGTGTAGCCACGGTGGGATCTCAGAACATCTCTGAAGTCTTCAGAGCAGTCATGCTGTCTGACAGGCCAGTTTTTCAGCGTCGTTGACAGTACCCTACTCAAGGTAGCCAGGCATGCAGGAAGGTTCTGACAGCTGTCTTTCAAATGCTCAAGTATCAAGTATCAAGTGGCCTTTGCTAAGGGGCCTATACTGAAGATCTTTACGTTTATATGTAGTGTGCATATGCATGAGTGGACCAGTGCCCACAGAGGCCAGAGGCATCAGGTTCCCTGAAGCTGGAATTACAGGTAGTTGTGAACTTCTTGATATAGGTTCTAGAACTCAAATGCAGATGCCCTGCAAGAGCAGCTCATACCTGAACCATGGAGCCATTTTTCCACTCACCCAGCTTCAATTATCTAAAGGGGAACATATCAGTTAAAGTGAAATCTTAGCATGGCTTGAAATTCTCAGCACATCTTAACCTGTAGCCAAATTTCATTCGGGCACGCTGGCTACTCCTTATTTGTCTGGACAATAGCCACATGGAGAAGTCACAGAATAAACAACATCTGGTGAGACGTGGTGCATCCAGCACGGCCAACACTAATGGAGGTGACCAAGACAGGATATCTGAAGAACATTTTTGAAAAATATACCACAACACGTCATCACAGTGGTTGACTGTATTCTTGTGCATCTATAAGCTAAAAATAACCCATAAACATTTGGTATTGATTGTAAACTTTCCTCTCATGGCACTTGGAAAGTAGGCTATTACCTCCACAGCTCAAGCCACAGTGGGTACTACCTTTGGACCAAGTTGTGAACTTGGCTCATCCAATCTTGCTTAACGACCAGAACGTGGCCTTTGCTAAGGGGCCTATACTGAAGATCTTTACATTTGAGTCTGCCTGGGATACATAGATTCCTGATAATCCAAAGCAAAGTCATTAGATTGTCATCTAATTCTCAGCCAAGGGCAAACACTCGGGAGTCACATGCGTAGGTCTTTCTTCATATGGATCATGCTAGAAGGGCACGGAGAGACACACAAAGTTGAGAATGAGACAGATAAATTGATGAGATGAAGTACAGGCTGGCCCTCATCCCCTTGCTTACTTCTTCAAAGCCTGTTTATTTAGTGTAAAAATTAAGTTATAATTCTAGATAGAAGCATGAACTCTATTATGGAAAAACTGTCCTGGTTAGCATTAATTTTTAACCTGACACAGCCTACAGTCACCTGACAAATAAAAGAAAATAAATCTCAATTAAGAAATTGCCTAGAAGTTCACAGGCAATAGGGTGGAACTTGAAAATATCATCCTGAGTGAGGTAATCTAGTCACAAAAGAACACACACGGTAAGCACTCACTGATTAGTGGATATTAGTCCAAAAGTTCAGAATAACCAAGATACAATTCACAGGCCATGAGAAGCTCAAGAAGAAGGAAGACCAAAGTGTGGATGCTTCTTAGAAGAGGGAGCAAAATACTCACAGGAGGAACTATGGAGACAAAGTGTGGAGCACAGACTGAAGGAAAGGCCATCCAGAGACTGCCCCACCTGGGGATCCATCCCATATACAGTCACCAAACCCAGACGCTTGTGGATGCCAAGAAGTGCTTGCTGACAGGAGCTTGATGTGGTTGTTTTCTGAGAGGCTTTCCCAGAGTCTGACAAACACAGAGGCAGATGCACATAGCCAGCCATTGGACTGAGCATGGCGTATCTGATGGAAGAGTTGGAGAAGAGACTGAAGGAGCTGAGAGGGTTTGCAGCTCTATGGTGAGAGCAACAGTGTCAACAGGCCAGATCCCCCTGAAGCTCCCGGGAACTGGACCAAAGAATACAAATGGAGGGACCCATGGCTCTGGCTGCATATGTGACAGACGATGGGCTTGTTGATCATCAGTGGGAGGAGGGCCCTTGAGCCTGAGTGGGTTCAATGCCCCAGTGCAGGGGAACACCAGGGCTGGAAGGCAAGAGTGGGTGGATAGGCAGGAGAACACTCTCACAGAGGCAGAGGAAGGGGGAATGAGATAGGGGGGTTCCAGAGGGAAGACCTGGAAAGGGGATAACATTTGAAATATAAATCAAGAAAATATCCAATAAAAGGAAAACAATTTCCCAGATCAAATTGGCATGGGGCCATATCTGTAGGGTGTGCTCTAGATTGTAAATTGACGCAAGGAGACCTAGTCCACAGTGTGTAGCACCATCCTGAGGCAAGAGTTCCTAGGCTGTTGGTTAAATCTAGATAGACATGAGCCTCAGAGCAAGAGAGGCTTAGATCAAAGCCACTGAGAAACATTCCTCTATGGCTCCAGTCTAGAGACTCTGCCCTGCCTTTCTTGTGTAACGAAGTATGACCTGGAAGTATAAGATGAAATAAATTTGGTCCCCCGAGGTTGCTTGTGGCTTGTGGTCATAGGATCGTCACAGCATCAGACTGAAAATGGTACAAATGTCTCTATTAGCAGGCTTTCTCAAGGGTCCTTACACAGTCTGCTTCCTTCTGTGACATCAACATCTGCCTATTAAGAGACAGTTGCTAAACACCTGGCCCTGGGCACCCAGCAATCCAAGGTCCCTGAGTCCTCTCTGTGAACAGAACTCTGCAGAGTTAAGTGTCTGCTGTATTTTAGGGTAAGCACTTTTTTTCTCCACTTCTGTGGTTATAGGCCCTTGTTTTTCCTTCAGAAAGAATTGTATTTTTTTTTCCTCTGCTTCATGTCGTTAGTTTTCCTGAGGTACATCCCTAAGAAAGAGCATCAGAAAGTGGCTAATTGCTTTTTTATTTTGCAGAGGCGGCTTCAGTTTTATTTTCCTCTGGCAGTCTGGTATTATTAAAAGTTGTTTGATTTGATTTTTCACATATCGGAGGGTTTCAGAAAGCACGTGTTTGAGATCTCCACTTAATGTTTTGCTTTCTTCCCCCTAAACAGTTCCAATTGAGAGAATAAAAGAGACGACTCGGAGAGATTCACATGCTCACTTCTTTTACAATGAGACCATAATTTCTATATTTCCAAGTTGGAGGGGTAATTTAAATTGTTTTGTTCATTTGCTAAGCAGCCTCCAAAAAAAAGGGGGGGGGAGTTTCTAAAAGACTTCAACCCCTGCTGTCACTAGCTGCTCTTGGGAAGACCCATGATCCTCTCTGTGCAGAAAAAGGTAAGGTCCTTACAAAGAATCTGTAGCACACAGTGAGCTAGGTAAGACAGCTCTAGAGTGTTTGTGTTTGTGTTTGTGTTTGTGTTTGTGACAAACCACAAGCAGCATGCAGGAGCATGTGGGCCATGGCAGTTAACTTCCTCCTTATGAAGGCTCGTAGTGTGAATTATGATCTATCATTGGAAGCAGGTAGCTAAGAGTATGTGGTGGTGAGGCTTAATGCCCAGGGGATATGGTTAACTTTCTCAAGAAGCACTTGAAGGAAACCTCTGAGCCCTCTGCTTCTTCTAGTTAGTCTCACTACTTACTACACACACACACACACACACACACACACACACACACACACACAATTTCCGGGGAGATGTGAACATCTATTCACCCCAGGTAGGAAGCTGTTAAGAGTCAAAAGTACAGACACCACAAAAGTCCAGCTTGGAGAACCAATGAGTTTTATAGGGCTTGCACATAAGAATGTGATTTAAGGGTTACTTACAGAAACAGAAATGACTCAAAATCAACCATATCACCAAAGCACACTCCAGCTTGGGTGACAGCTCACAAAAGCTGGGAACCTAGAATACATGTATACCCTACAGGCAGCTCAACAGATTGGCAAGTGTCCTTTCCAGGCAGCTCCTCCGGCTTTTGTTTCTTCTAGGCAGCTCAGCTGGCCACTGCTTCTTCCAGGCAGCTTGTCTGGGAGGTTTTTATTGTTTGCTTGTCTAAGGGTAATGGTCAGCAGCCTTTTTGGTTTACTCTTGGAGAAAGAGGAACCTCATGAATCTGGCAGGTTTCAGGGACTTCCTGAAGCTATTTTGAGTTGTTTACTTCCTGAAGGAGCTTCCCTACAGAAAAGTTTTCACCTCACTCTAGAACATCTTGTTGTTTCATTCCCTCAAAAAAGTATCCGGTCATAAAATAACTTGTTGTTTTATTTCCCATTTACATCTTACATCTTAAAAAGTTTCTCTCCAAGATAGACAATTTTAACTTCAGAGGAAACTGGTAGATAGCAACCATCTTTTCTGGTGTTTTGAAGACATTACTTTCTGCTGTAGCTGGAGTTTGGTTAAGGACCGCTGAACCCTTCGAAAGCAATTGTTAATACCAATGAACAAAGAGATACATCAAATTGATTTTTAAGAGGGACTGTCTATTGGCTTTAGCAAAGGAGTGTATGTACATAGTGTCTGTACTCAGAGAACAGTGCTGTATTCCAGAAAGTGTCAGAGAGCAGATGTGTCCTCCCAGGTAACATCACTGAGCATGGAGGACATCACTAATTACACTCAGATTTTCAGAACTGGAGGACAAAACTGTCTCTAAGAAGTTTCATTGAATGAGAAAGATACTGTGACTTACAGAGAGGTAGGGAAAGAAGCAAGAGAAGAGGGGAAAAGAAGAGTTAAGATGAGAAAGAAGGGGATGAGAACAAGAGGGAGAGGAGAGAGGATGGAAGTTGAAGACTGGGAGGCCAGTGGGTAGGGGAGGAGGGTGGATGGGGAGGAGAGTGAATAGGGAGGAGGGTGGATGGGTAGGAGAGTGGATAGGGAGGAGGGTGGATGGGGTGGAGGGTGGGTTGGGAGGAAGAGGAAGAAGAGAAGAAGAGGAAGAAGAAGAAAAGTGAAAGGTGGATGGTGTAAATATGCCTCTTCTTCTCGTGTTGGCCACTTATTTACAAAACATTTCTTGTTCCAAACTTTACAGTGTTAAAACCTGATATTTTTTTCCTCCAGACACTGAGAATAGTAACCTGGGTCTGCATCTAGTTGTTTCTTACTAAATGCAGGACTGTAGAGAAATTAGCCACTGAGCACATGTGGGGGGGGGCGCTGTTTTAAGCCACAATCTCTACCCTGACACATGCTGGCTTCTGATGAAGACAAAGATACACCTGTCTAAAGATGAAGGCCCTCGGCTGCCCACAGCTCAGGAAATCTGTGTCTCTCTGTGAGAGGGGATGTTTTGAGTGCTATTGAAACATATCAGTCAGTTTTTAGAGCTGAGCCTTCTCCTTTGGGGGGATTATCTGTAATCCTATTAATTTCATACAGCGACCCTCTTGGAAGAAATTTCAACTGAACGGCAAGTTGATCTTGTGACTGTTGTCAATGTTGTTACCATCTGAGACACGGCCACCCTCTGCTAAGAAGGTAACTGAGCTCTTTTAAGCTTCCTACACAATCAGGACTTTGGTTCAGACCCTACTGCTGTCAAACAAGGGCAAGAAAATACCAGGAAATTGAGAATCCATACAGCCAACCTGTATGTGGGAGCCAGGGGAAATCTGGCTGCAGTTATGACATGAGCAAGTGTCAAGAGAACGAGCTGTGGTCCCAGTCTCCATTCACCAGAGGATAAAGGAGAGCTAAGAGAATGGGTCCATGCACATATAATGAATGGGTCAGGCCAACCTGATATTAGCAGAGCTAGCCTCTCAGGCCTCTGAATGCTTGACCCTGTTTTTAGAGAACCTCTTCAAGTCTTAACTCTGGCCAGGTTCTTCCTGAAAGCCACACGCTGAAGTGGCCTGATCACAGCTTTGCCTCTGTTGTCTCTTTCTGATGATCAACAGCTCCCTTCACTATGGAAAGTGCTTACAGGTTCCTATGTGCAGTTGTGAATAACAGCACAGTGCGACCTGCAGCAGCCTATGCGGTGCCCCGTCTCCATGGTTACTAGAACCTTGTCTCCATATGCACCATCTCTTGAAACCAGTGTAAGAAGAAATGAATGTTCTTTCTGTCATGAGTACACTGTCTAATCTTCAGGGGGAGACCCTCCATTGTCCCAAACAATGTCTCTCAAAACTTAGGAGATGCTATGTGAACCAGAGTGGCTCCCTGTGGAGAGTCTACAGCTACACAAGGACTTGCACGGAATACAAGCAGCAGTGGATGTTCTGGCTGTTCTCTGCCTCCCAAAGTCCCCTTCTAGTTTAAACCTATCTAGAACACAGGCTGTCTGACGCCCTATTTGGAAAGGGTGTCCTGTAGAAGCTGTTAGATGGGTGGACATGGATTGTTACTAAAGCTCTGGAAAGCTGAGCTTCCTTCTGTAAGGGTTCCTTGAGACTGTACTTGAGTACACAAATACACACTGCGTGCAGACTTGTGCAAATAGAATATGCAGCACAACCACACACACACTGCACAAAACCCCATGTGGAAACATTCACATTCCGTGCACTCAGAAGCACACACCTGCATCACCTGATGCAAAGCATCCACTTGCCACCAAGGTTCCGTTCTCTCCACTGTGACAGCGGTGAGCAAACGGGGCAGCATGTTGACTCTGAGATGCAAAAAAAGTAGAAAATAGAAGAAGAAAAGTATAAAACCAACGTTAGTTTTGTGACAGTGGCAGTAATAGGACATTTTATATGTTGAGTGTATTTGACATTCTAATTGAACAAATTTTGAAAGTTGGTAAGACGGTATCCATCCTGTGCACTTTAATTTTGCTTGTTCATGAATTCTAAGACCTTGAGAAGAAGTACAGATGAGGACTAATCCCTGATCCTCAGTGATTTTTTTTATCTCCTTGGACTCCTTTGTAAGCTGTTTTTATCCTCTTACAAACATAAATTATACCAGAAAATTGGAGTTCACTTAATTTAAAAATAGAATGTACATGTATTCATTACCATGCCTTCTCTGTCAATGGCATATTAAACTGTAGAGATGGGCTTACAATTACGTGGGCGTGTGTAGAGATGTCTTCTTAAAACTATGATGTCAAACAAAAGAACCAGGTGAGCCCCCTGCAGACACACATCTCTGGACTGTTCGGAGTCCCATGCTCTGAAACAGGAATTCTAGGCTGGAGGAGACTGGAGAGGAGGGTAGCAGCACCTGGTGTGTTCTAACAACACATGACCCTGGATCTTTACCCAGCTCCTTCTGTTTACAGCTCCAGTAATATTTTAAAAATATCTCTCTGTGGAAACTAGTTCAGTAGATTTTCTCTACTATTGTCAGGGATTAGGAAGAAAAACAAACAAAGACATGGCTGCCATCAATAAATCTGTGTTGTGCAAAGCAAGCAGATCATTGTGGAAGTTCCTTGGACTAAAGTGAGCTTGTGTGATGGCTGACATGCTCCCCCATGGGCATCAGACCCAGCCCAGGGACTGGCTGACAGGAAGCCCTCTGGTCATTCCAGGGCCCTGGCATCCTTAGACTGCCTCCACTGACCACCCTGAGTATGGAATTATCTGCTGCATGTATATCATGCCAAAGGAGTCATTTGAGGATTGTACTGTCAAGCTGGTAGATCACTTCTATTTGTGATTTCACCAAAAATCTACTGATCATGTTCTTTCACGGGACAGGGGAAATCAGAAAAGATGGTAGCAAAAGGAAGAGGTATTTTAAATACTGACAAAACCATGTTTTTTTTATTCTTTGCAATTTGTAAGAAATAAAGTTTATTGATTAACCAAAATCTATGGGTGATTATTCCACCTGTATGTTAATGGATGGATGACAGTTCTTCAGAGTAGTGGGATATATAGATGGCAAGTTATCTCATCAGTGTTCTGACATTGCTACAAATCTGTCATCGGCAGAATCAGAGAGCTGAACACAATAACACCAGCTGGTTCCGCTAGTGTCGGCACAGGGAACATGCCGCTGAGTCCAGTGTATCATAAGTAAGTGCTGGCTGCTGTAACTACAGTGGTCAACAAAGACAGGCATTAGCACATAATGCTACAGTAGTTACCAAGCGTCCAAATTAAATAAGAAGGGTCACCACTGGGCCTTTTAAAAAAGATCTGCTCTATTTCTGTCTTAGATTCACTTCTGTTTCTGCTACAAAGTACTTTAACTAAAAGTAGCATGCGGAATGAAGAGTTTAGCTCCATGGTTTGAGGTTATATGATATCCTTTAGTGGAAGCCAAGGCAAGAACTCAAGCAACAAGTTACATCTTAGCTACAACCAAGAGCAGAGAGAAACTAACAAAGCCATGCTACCGTTTGTTCCCTTGCTTTCATTTACCTTTCTCTATGCTTATCCAGGTCAAAGCTCAGACCACAAAACGGTGCCATCTGTATTCAGAGTGGGTTGTTACACCTCAGTTCCCAACAGTCAACCTCTTCTAGACAATTCTTCACCCAGACACGTCCCAGTTGACTCTGGATTGTATTAAGTTGACAATTAAAGCTAACCAACATAGTTACAGACTACAAGTGAATTCAGAACAACGACAGTGTTAGCTATCACATGAGAATGTGAAGCAGCAAGCCAAGTGAACGCACATAATCTTATTTTTTGATACAGAAAAAGAACTGGGGAAATACAACCCACACTGAAGATGGAAAGTCATAGAGATGATGACAGAGAGCAATTGCCTCCGTGTAGTGGTGGCCTTATAGGAAACTTCCCGCTCATTAACACAATCCTTAGTGGGGAAATCATATGTATATTCTCTCTCTCTCTCTCTCTCTCTCTCTCTCTCTCTCTCTCTCTCTCAAGACAGAGCACACTAAGCATGTCATCTCTACTGTTCTGGTCAGTGTTGTAACTGAAGTGCACCTGTATAATAAGACAAGAAAATAAAGACGTGGATGTGAAAGGCAAATGTTAGTATGATTTTTTCACCCATGGCATGCCTGTCTATGTAGAGAATCCTACAGGGAAAGAAACTCTTCCTGAACCAGAAGGAATACCAAGTTTCAAGAAATGGGGTGAATATGGGAGCTCCTTTTCCAGCAGTGGTCAACAGTAAAAGACCAGAATACTGCTGTTCACAAGCTCAACAGAGAACATGGTACAAATCTAAAGTGAAGTATATTTGATATTACTGTGTTCAGAATCACAAACACAGACAAAAGGAGCCCAGAGTTTCTGTTTATGGATGGATATTTGTCTACTAGAAATTCAATATACCCAGATTTCATTTCTTTCCATATTTCCTTATAAATCCAACAAAACAGGCAAAAAAGTGCTGAACTTCACTTGGACTATAAGGTCTTAGATACAACACCAGTGGCACAATTGAAAGTTAAATTTTCTGCTTCATAAATAACATTGAAAGACAGGAAGAAAAGAAAGAAAGAAAGAAAGAAAGAGAGAGAGAAAGAAAGAAAGGGAAAGAAAGAAGAAAGAAGAAGGGAAGGAGAGAAAGGAAGGAAGGAAGATGGGAGGGAGAAAGGAGAGTTTCCAAATCTCTCAGCAGAAGTTATTTGTAAAAATGCTTTGCTAATAAGACCTGTATCCAAAATATACAAAAATATGTCCTAAAATTTAACAATAAAAAACAAACAGCATAATTTAAAAATTAGTCCAAAAAATATGCAGATACTTCACCAAAGATGTACAAATGTGAAATAAGGATGTGTAAAAGATGTTTAAACTAATTTATCAGTAGAGAACTATAAAATGAATAAGAGGCATCTCTCCACAACTATTACAATGCCTCAGATTCAAAACACTCACAGCCAAATGCTGGCAAGGACTTAGACCAACAAAATGCTCAGGTTGGTAGGAATGTAAGGTGGCCAGGAATGCTTGCACACAGCTTGGCAGATTCTTGTAATGATCACTGTAATTTTTCCTATTACCTAGAGGTCAAGACCCCTGAGATTTATTCACTCAATTTTAAAACTGTTTTCTGGATCTAGTTAAGGAGGCTTGTAATCCCAGGTACTCCAGAGGCCAGGACAGACCTTGCTGGAGTACATAACACACTCCTAAATGCAGGAGACAGTCAAAAACTCCCAAGGAACAAAGTACACAGCTTTGAGCAAAAACTACAATAGGATTAGATCATAAATATAGGCATCAAATTAACACTAATATGAATGACCAAAAGAATGTGATGAAATCACTGTGCAGTGCACCAAGTAGAACTGAAAATTATACATGTGTTGTCTCAGCATCAGGGAGATGATGGAGGTGCCAGATCTTAGACAGGGAGTCTAGGATAAGAGTGCTTCTGAGAAGCACGTACGCGCACACACACACACACATGCACACACACACACACACACACACACACACACACACACACCTCAGACAGGTGGCCAAGTATAGTCACTAATCTTAAATTGGATTGATCAGCTGGACCTTGATAGGAAGTGTGAAAAGAATGTTGCCTTCCCCTGGTGACTTCCTCCTAAACCTAATGCCCAGCCAACTGAAATTGAGGCATCTCCTGAAAACTGTCTGATGGTATCCCCCATCAGATATAAGCTGCCAAGGCTATGGCCTAACAGCCTGGAATCCCCAGAGAAGCTGACTCCTCACGATGTGACTATGGCTGGTGACCACAGAACTATGAGAGAAACCAAATGTCACAGATCACCTTTTGTCTGTGTCCTCAACACCTCTTAGGAGTCTTCTTTCCTACTCCTGGTCCCCTAAGGCATCTTCTATAGCCATGAGAGGTACATCCTCAGGGTGGGTCACTGTCTAACTCAAGTCACTGAATCCTCCATCCTAAGATTCCCTCCTAGACTTAACTGCATCAGCTGAGCACATACTGTGTTCAGGAGAGCTGCTCACAGAACACCAAGCCAGCCTTAATCATCCAGACAAGCCTGTGGGTCAGAAAGGGAGTAGGGAGCTGGGAAATACTTTTATACAGAGAAAGGGTCATGGAGAGACAGCACAGAGCAATCAGTAGGAACACCTTGATCTCCTTTGAGTGGCTTCAGCTCATCTATTGCTCCTATGTTGGGGTCCGCATATATTCATGCCCATGCATGCTGTGCTGTAACTTCTCCTGAGGAGATGTGAACAAAATTGACAGACCAGAGAAACCATCCCAACCAAGTCTAGCTGAGTTGACCAGCGTGTTTACTGGGATTGCTTATAAGAACACCAGCGAAGCATTGCTGAGAGAAGCACAGATGCCTCAAAGGGGGCTGTTTCACCCCAAACTCCACCCTGGCTTGGGGATGAACCAATGCCACATCTCATGAACCTCCCGTAGGCCTGGCAGGCAAGCTAGGCTGGTGGGAGAGCCTCCTCTGCCAGCAATTGTCAGCGCTCACTGGAGAAGGACCTTATTTAGCATGTTTCAGTAGCTTACTAGTCCTGTGAGTTTTGTTTATGGAATGGTTCCACTGGGGACTAAATAACTCTGCAACACCATCATTCACTGGTCACTCTCTGAAGAAAGAGGGCTCTGTCCTCAGCTACCTAATCAGTTCTTCTCATCTCAGATACGATGGCTGTTCCCTGCCTCTTCATCTGTGGTCCCCTGCGACTGGCTGAGAGACCACTCGGGGTGATATGATGTCGTAGAAAGAAATATTCACAGCATCCCAACTTTTTCAGGCAAGAACCAGAACACAAAATGAAACAAAGAGAAAGAGGCCAATTCTAAAAAAAAAAAAAAAACCTCACTTTCTATGTGGTCATGGAGCTTAGGAGAACTATTCTATAGAGCAGGTGGTGTCAGCCTGGAACTTCAGGGAGCTGTGGCACTGGACAGGAGCCAACCTAGCACTTGGAGAAGCTATGCTGCAGTCTAGAAGAGAAACTGTCTTCTCTAGGAACCTCCATCTTGATACTTAAGGATTCAGCTGATGGGATGGGGCCCACTGGTTGATCTAGGGCCATCCCCTTTCCCTTGAGATACCTGTGTTAGTCAGGTGTTTAAAATGCTGACAGTGACCTCTGGATTCCTGTTTGATGAAACAGCTGGGATCAGAGCCTTTAAAGGTTCCTAAATAGATTGTCATGTAGAACTCACCCACTATGACACTGCAGAGAGAATGTGATCAAGTGATAGATGGATAGCCAAAGGATGAAGGGCCATGAGACCATGCAGAACAGAGAAGCCCATGAGAAAGCTGTCTTTCTGGAAGGCAGCTTGCCCGCCTTTATATACAAAGAACCTTCTGAGTTCCTATCCTGGAAAAAAAATATATGACCATAGTTATCTCTTGTCATGCAATTACAAGGTGCACCAGCCAGTGAAAAGTCAGTAGCTATGGCAGCTTTGGGGCTCTGGCTGCTGTGACACAGTGGCCCCTGTCTCTGCATTCCTAGCTCTGTGAGTTCAGTAGTCCAGGGTTTGGAAGGACTCCAAGAAAAGTAATCATTTTCTCTGGATAAGAAATCAATCTTGAACGTCAGGACCAGTGAGGATTTGTTTGAGATATTTTAACCTAAATTGGCTCATCTCACGCTCTGTCTATAGGAGCACAATGGATGAACTTTGGGGGGAGTTGATCCTGCCATCTCAGCCCTTCACCCGCAGACCTGGGTGGCCATAGCAATCCATATGGCCCAGCAATCAGAATTGATTAGGAAGTCCTAGAATGAAAGGGCTGTTCAGGAGCGGATCAGCTGCCTGGGCACAGAAACACTTGTGGCTCCTGTCATTGGGGCAGTAGGCATGTTGTCTATACTCTCAGGCAAGGAGAAGAAAACCAAATAGCCATTCACAGGATGGCACAAACAACCACAGCACTCTAGTCTCTGCCCGAACCTAGGGAAGTGTCTATGTAGACAGGATTTCTCCACAGCAATGGGTCGATCACATGTCTGTCTGATAGCACAGGGCCTCATAGCCCATGTTGTACCAAAACCAGACTAAGGTAAGTCAGCCAGTGATGTCGTTAATGTTACCGAGCCATCCTCCTTTCCAAATGTGCACACAATCTAGACAACTCTCTCTGGAAACACCCTCGTTCTCCATGTCTCAGTGATGTGCTATCGCTGGCTTCGTGGGTGTGAGCTTTCCTGGATACTCCTGTTAGTCCTCCCAGCAAACAATTACTCTGAATGTCCCTGAACTTGCTGTTTGTAAAGAGGAAGGCATACCAACTGGGATTGACATGCAAGCCATCAGTTATCCTTATGGTGCTCAGGACTCATCATTTTCAAGGCAGGGAAGCTGACTTGGGGAGTATAAACGACAAGCAATGTTCGTACTTCCTGGGCAGTGTGAACCTCTGGTCCTCTGGTGAGAAAACTCTATGCCCACCTTGCTTCTGCACCACAGAACTTTACTTCAGTGTCTGCCTTCCTGAACGGAAGGTTCACGAAGCTCTGTGACACACATGCTTCTCCATGTACTGGACGTTTATTTCTTTAGAATAAGAACACATGAATCATCGAAGGAACCAGAAATCACCTTCTCTCCAGACAGACAGGCATGAAATGATTAGCAATGCACCTGAACTCAGAGCTAAGAGCAGGGTGCCCGCATCCCACCTGTGGTCTCTATGCACAGAGGCCTTTCAGCTGTCTTTCCTCAGCTACAGACAATGGAGTGGTAGGCAGGCATGGGTAGCCTTCTCACACTCCCTTCACTCTGACAGGGCGAACCCATGAGTCAGAGAGAACACAGCACATCTTAAATCCACTGCAGGTGGCTGCACAGGGTGCCTGTCAGGCACCTAAACCTACTTAAGATACAAAACCTCACTTCTACAGAAGCCTGTAGAATGGACACCGACCTGGTTTCTCATTTTGGAAGACATGGTGCATCCTCAGGCTTATTCATAATGTGGGTGGAGCCCCAAACCCTGCATCCAGCCTTGTCAGAGCTTTGGTCACAGGTGTCCAGAATGGACTATAACTCCTCGGGTCCTCATCCAGCTCCCAGACTCTATGGCAAGTTCCAACCCATAGGGATATTTTGAAGGAGTGTGAGTGAGTGTATATGTATAGCCACATTCAAGTGTACTGGGCACCAGTGATTACAGTACCTTTTGATATTCATGAGCCCACTCAGATTTTATCCTCTTAGTCCTCGCTCTCTTCCTACTGTGGTTTAACCAGTGGGCAGCCTATGGGATGCTCTCTCAGTTTCTGTATGACCATAGTATCCTCTTCCTTCACCTTTGGCCTAAGGCCTTATGGTCATGTGGGCCAAGATTTTGCATAAGATCAGTCCTGTCGGTCACTGGCACCCCATATCAAGGACCTGACTCCATGACTGCCAACCACAAATGTTCTCTAAGTTCCGTAACAATCTGAAATCTCTCCAGAGGTGACAGCATTTGGAAGAAGTACAAATCCTGGTCCTAGTGGTCACGAGGGATACGTGTGTGCATACGCTGCCCCTGGGGCTTCTCCAGGCTCCACGGGCCTCCACAGAATCCGGCTGGAATGCACCTCTGATGTCCAGAAAATCCCTTTGCACCAGTATCAGTGCGAAACATTTCACTATGCAAGTGAGCAGGCACAGGCCATGGCACATGTCTGGGAAACAGCACAAACGATGATTTTACAATCTGAAATACAAGGGACTGTGGAGATGGCTCTGTGGGTAAAAAAATCTGAGTTCTGATCCCTGGCAGCCACATACAATACTGCGTGTGGCTGTCAACACTCCTATAAGGAGGCAGAAGGATTGCTGGGGCTTGTAGCCTGCCAGCTTGGCCAAATCAGTAACAAGGAAAAACTCAAACAACGGTGAGATCTAGGTTCAATGAGAGAGGGAGAGACATCTTCAGGGGGTAGGGTGGAGCACACTAGGGAAGGACACCTACCACCATTACCCCACACATGCATGCATGTGCAAGCACTCCTGCACACACATACACACACATGCACACACATGTATGAACACATGCATGAGCAAAACACACACATGCACGCATGCACATGCACACACACCCACGTGCACACTTGCACACACATGCACGAACATACACATACACACAGATGTACACACACATGCATGTATATACATGCACACATTCTCACATACATGCACAGACATGCACAGACATATACACACACACATGCACACTCACACATATGTGCACACACAGTCATACACACAAATACACATGTACACACACATACACACACACACACACACACACATACACACACACACACACACACACACACACACACTTGCACACACAAGCCAAAGCACCCTGGCTTAAGTACTGGCTGCCTTACTGGTCCTGCCCTGTTTTTCTGCCTCTTACTCTGTCCTTATGAACCTATGCCATCTTTTTACTCCTCCTACACATTTTCACATATTAATATCATCAGATTCTTAGCTGTATTGTGCTTTGATAAACATCAATACTGCTTACTGGTGCCCTAGTCATTTCCTGCATTCATCTTCTCCCATATTTTTAAATTCGCTTTCTATCCTTGTGTTTCTCCTAATTACCTGAGCGAAGTATCTTTGGGTAGATATTATCTCTGTCCTGAGTTCAGTCTGTGTATGTACGTGTGGTTCCGGCATCCTGGACTAGCCATACTCTGCCTCCCCAACTCAATGCTGTGCTTTTGTGATGTTCTGATTGCTTGACCATCTGCCTGAGTCCTGGATAGGATAGGAGCAGAGGCTTGGCAGGACTGGAGAAAACAAACACCAAAGTGGGAAACTCTCATGTTTGAACACAGTTAACTCCTGGGGGACGGATGTGCCATTTAATGAAAGAATTTTTAAATCTTAAATGATATCTACTGAGAGACAACCCCCTTGAAAAACCACTTTGTTTATTAAGCATTCCCTATGCTTGTGTGTTCCAGTTTGCAGGCTCCCATCCTCTCTGCCCACCTCACGAGATAGAGGTGACCTTTATCTTTATCTTTAGGGAGCAGAGAAGGCTCCAAATGGGAAGACAGGATTCTTAGCTATGGAGCATAGTTCAGCAAATGTGTGAATTCTCAATTTGATGCTGGTCCTGCCACTGATGTCTGTGAAGGAAAGCCTGGGGCCTATCAGCAGAGAGCCATACCCTCCTAGTGCCTTTAGCACCAAACAGCTCACTAGGAGTTTCCAGATCTAAAGGGAACATGAAGGATGCAAGGTAGTCAAAACCCTTCTCCCTCAGAATCAGAGACAGGTGACAGAGCCTTGCATTTACCTTTGGGGGCCACTCATGGAAATCTCTACACCAACCAAAGCATCATTAATTCTGAAAAGGGTGAGACAATAGTCCCCAAGTGCAGATATTTCTAAATGAGGCTGCACGCATTCCCAGAGAAGTTTCCAAATAAAATTAGACTAAGGTACCCAATACTTCACTGTTTATGGACCAGGGGAGAGAGTGCCCATGAGAGGTGGCAAAATGTGTTTCTTTGTGTGGACTTAGAATGTGGAGCCTAGGGAGACTAGTACCAGCAGGACCAGGAGCAGGCACCTACATATGATGTCCCATTTGCTGCTGTGAATGACATGGGATCTTCCAGAATGCCACAAAGGTGTTCTGGGTCCTTGTGGCTAGAACACACCTGCTTTTTATTTGGAGCAGATCTTTCTGGAAAGTATCAATCTGTTCTTGTGTCCACTGGAGACGAGGGAACTTAGTCACAGACAGGCCATGAGAGAGACTGAAAGCTATGAACTCCAGGACCTTGAATAGAACTCCTTGAAGTGTGGAGTCCATCTGTCTGAGTCATCTGCTGGATGGAGCCTTTCAAAGGACAGCCATGCCAGGCTCCTGTCTACAAGCTTAACAAAGTTTCATTAGTAATGTCAGGGATTGGTGCTTATCCATAGGATGGGTCTCAAGTTGGGCTGGTTATTGATTGGCTGTTCCCTCAGTCCCTGCATTTCTTATAAACAGGATTAAATTTGGGGTTGAAATTTTTGTGGTTGGGTTGGTGTCCCTATTACTCCACTGGGGTTCCTGTCACCTCTTCAGGTTCCATGTCCCCAGTGCTATTTGTCACAGCTAAGGTCATCCCAGTTGATTCTTGGATGGGAAGGCAAGGTTCCAGCAGTATCATCTCTCATAAGTGGTTTTTGAAGTTTTCAGAAGTGCCATGGAGAGATTCTCAAGGAAAAGGCTTGTCCAAATTGGCAGAGTGATTATGAACTGGCCCCAGTGAGCCGAGGTTAAGAACAAGAGGTTTTGCCTCACAATCTCAGAAGACCATAGACATTTATAGGAGTAATACACAAATCACAGTACCCTTACCCTGCTTCTCCTCAATCATGTCTTACAAAAGTATAGACAGCTGTATCAGGAACCTTGCTCATTACTATAACAAAACATCTGGCAGACACAGGTTTATGGAGGAAACATTTATTCGGGATCACTGTTTCCGAGTTTCTCATCATGGCGTACAAAAATACAGAATACTATACCAAAACCAGGATGGGTAGAGCCTTCAAAACACCACCCTTGGGGGCTTATTTCTGTCTTCTAAACCTCACATCTAAAGGCCTTGTGGCCTTTAAAATAATTTCCAAGCTGAGAAACAAGCACTCAGATCATAGAACTCTGGGAGACATTTGACATTCTGAGACAAACTTTCACTTTTGACCCCAAAAGGCTTATGGTCATTCTGTAATGAAGATACAGTCACCCCCCTACAAAGTCATTGTATCTTAACAGTCTCAAAATGTTCAGGAGCCCAAAGTACCAAGTCTCTTCTAAGACTCAAGGAAAAGCAAGTTATGTAGTTCCAACAGATGAAGGCGCAGACTAAACATTCCCCTTTGAATGAGGAAAGATGGAAAATAGCAAGGAAAGGCTAGACCAAAGCGAGACTGAAACCCAGCAGGACACACAGAACTACAGCTCCATGGGTGGCCGATGGTGGCCTGAGATGAGCTCCATGGGCTTATGTAGCTCAACATCTGGATCCCCACTGCTTGTCACATACATAGACTCCACCTCAGGCCAACTTCATTCCAACCATGAGTGTGGACATCCCCAACATTCTGTAGTTACCCAGGCTTTCCTGTCAGAGTCTCACTAATCTCCCTGTCAGGGTTCCTCCACATAGAATCCAATTGCCTAACCTCACAAGCTTTTCTCTGTTACCTTGGTGCAAGCTTCCATGAACACAAACCCCTTGCATTCTGCATACCTAAAACAATGTACCTCCCAAATAATGCCATGTTCTGCTACCAGCTCATGGCAGCCAGGCCCCTTTCACCATGGCTGCAGTGGCCTCCAAGGGCCACAGTGGTTAAATGCAGAAAAAAGTACTTCCCAAGTCAGTCCTATTCGACTGGGCCCCTGGGGCTCTGTCATTCATGGACTTTCATTTTAACTGAGCCTTTCAATACATTTCCACGTCTCACCCAAACTCTGAACCCATTCCTATTGCTGTAATGCAAAGCTCAGAGGTTCACAGCAACTTTAAATGAAATCACTTCCCTTTCCTTCCAGACATCCTTTTTACTGTTCTCTCCTTTTTCCTCCTCTAAATTCTTAGTGTATAATCTAGAAACAGCAAAAAATAACAACTCCGTGGCCTGTGCACTCAGATATGTGAAATGTCCTCATTCAAATAAATTAGTCCATTACTTTTAAATTTAAACCCTCGCAAATGTTTAGAAGACAGGCAAACATATCCAGATATTTTGCAGAATCTAACACAGATGGCCTCTACTCCTACTCTTAATGGAGGTTTTGGTTTCTCCTGAAACTTTATGAGTATGGTCTTTACTGTCGGACTTTCTATCAGACCTGAATGCCCACCAGATGCTAAGTTCTGCTTAGAGCAGTAAAGTTCTCTAGGTCACATTGCTAAGTTTCTTCCAAGTCCAAAAGCCGAATAATCACCCGGTCATGCATATACAGCCGCAACCTCACTTCTTGGCATAAATTCTCTTGAGCCGTTACTCACGGTCAGAGTCAAATCTGAGGATTTCAGTCCATCCTAGGATAGGAGGCAGAGTCAAGTTCCAGATGATAGGAGCTTGTGACAGAAGTTTTACCATCATGGGGGATCAAGAAGCAGAGAGCTGCAGACCAGAAGAAAGGACACAAAGAATCTTTGAAGGCCCACTAAAAGGATTCATGCCTGTTAACCAAGTCCTATCTCATATAGTTCCCACACCTTTAATATAGCACCACAGTTGAGGGATAATCTATAGTGGGGCTATCTCAGAGCTGCCAGCTATATAAATAGTAACACAGAGACTTCCTAATATTTAAAGCTAAGACCTTGTTGGAGTAGGTGTGGCCTTGTTGGAGTAAGTGTAACCTTGTTAGAGGAAGTGTGTCACTGTGGGCATGGGCAATGAGACCCTTCTCCTAAACAAGTGGGAGCCAGTCTTCTAGCAGCCTTCAAATGAAGATATAGAACTCTCAACTCCTCTTGCACCATGCCAGCCTAGATGCTGCCATGCTCCCACCTTGATGATAATGGACTGAACCTCTGAACCTGTAAGCCATCCCCAATTAAATGTTGTCTTGGTCATGGTGTCTGTTCACAGTAGAAAAACTCTAAGACAGGCCTTTCAGCTAGGGTAATCTCCCAGTAACTCTAACCCAACTGATGCTGGCACTCCATCCCTCCATGTGGCCAGCTCTATCTCTCTCTTCTACTCTAGTCCTTCTATTCTCTGTGTCCTCTGCCTGAATCTCTTGCATCTGTCTGGTTCTCCTCCCAGCATCCCTCTCTCTGCCCAGAAGTTCTGCCCTCTACTTCCTGCCCAGCTATTGGCTGTAAGCTCATTACAGCTAATCAGGCACAATTCTAGATTGCCTCAGGCAGGTGAGGAAAATGAATATTTACAAAATATGAGGCTGGTGATGGACTGTAGGAATAATTATACCAAGATCCTGGCAGCATTCAGCTCTCTGCCAATACAGAACTAACAGTTGAATATACAGAGACACACCTTCTCACAAAGTACCCAACAATAAACATTCCAGCATAGGCCTAGAGATGACATTTCAGAGAGACCCAGGACAGCCATATTCACCAGCAGTTGTAAGAGGTCACAATACTGATATAAAGTCCATCAGCATGGTCTCCTCAACCATACCTCTGCCTCCACAACTGTGGCCACCCCTCAACCCTGTTGTCACCAACCTGCTATTCAGCTTCACAGCTAAGCTACTCTCAGGATGTTTTTTAAATGTGTGTACATAATATGTAAGCTTCAGATGCTCATTCTGGCCATTGTAGGTGATTTCTTTATAATCTATGTTTGTTGGGGTATCTGGCTCACCAGGATCATGGGGGCAAAGCGTAAGGTGTTGATGTATGTGAGTTACCTGAAGATCCAAGATGACTGATATCTCTGTCATCCCGGGATTCATGAAGGTCATTTCTACTCATCCAGTTTGAGAACTCTCAGGTCCTTAACATAATAAAGAGCTTCTCATGGAATCATACAGGGTTCTACAATTCTGGATCTTAAATATTTTGTTTTTAGTCAGGCTTCTTTGACACTGCTCAATCAGGGAAGTAGAGGAACCAATTAAGTTGGAATGTCCAGTATCACCATCTGGCCTCATCATTCCATTGAGAGGGTTCCACAGCTGCTGGACTCAGGTGGCCTCCTCTGATACTGTCTGGTGTCTTCTTACTTCCCAGCATGCTGAAAGGCCACCTCTGAGAACACCAGGGTCAGAATCCATGGTGAAAGACAGTAGCAGCAGAGGGACTCACGCCAACCCATCAGGGTCATAGACCCAGCTCCCCAGTGATCTCTGATCCCCACTGGAGAACCAGGTACTTCATGACAGCTAACATAGGACTGAAACAGATGGAAGGTGATGGCCTCTTTGCCTTTGTTGCATGGATAGTTCTAACTTCTCTGTGTTGTTAAACTTCAGTAGAAAAATTACTACCTTTAAGTTTCTCCTGGAAGTCTATCCATTCGTGGGCCCTCAGTGACATAATCAGGCTATTGAGGGATGTGTGTGAGTTTGTTTGTGCCTCAAAAAACTCATTTCTTTATTCCCAAGTTAGGATGCTGAGACTGAGGTGACTGCAGGATGGTGCTGAGTCTGCTGAACAACCTTCCTCCTCTCACCTGCAGAGAACTTTATGGGATTTTTTTCCAAGGGTAGGAATGTTTGGTTTTGGCTTTCAGTGTTGAGACTGGAACCCACAGTCCTTTGCTTGCTGGATGAATGCTCTTACATTGAGAGAAACCCCAGACCATTGCTCTTTATGTGGTATGTGTGATGCACAGGGCTAGTTTTACATAGCGGGATAAGCAGAAGGAAGCCTCTTCATCCCACTTTACTAAAAGCAGAGTCTTCTTACCTAGGAGGCTTTGGGGCTGTGGAGGGCTGAGACTCAGTCATCCAAGTATATTTCCAACATCCAGAACACTTCACAGTCTTGCTCTATGGATATTTATACTGTAGGATCTTGTCCCCTCTCTAAAACTGCACTGAGCTGCCGACCCTGGCTCATCTTCATTTTTAAGATGCTTTCCCCTTCTACAGTGAGAAGATTTAAAGTGGTGTTTTAATTACTCATCTCGTGGCTAAGACAACCTCACAAAAGCAACACAAGGAAAGGTTTGTTTGGACTCACAGCTTGAGAGGAAAGTCTGCCATGGCAAGGAAGGCATGGAGGTTGAACCTGTGAGGCCAGTGGTCTTCCTGTGTCCAGGAAATACCAGGAAATGAATGCTGGTGTTCAAATTACTTTCCTCTTACCTGATTTACGATCCCAGCCCATTAATGCTACCACATCCAGGGTGGGCCTTCCCTCCTTGGTTAAAACATCTCTGGAAACAACCTCAAAAGGATCCGCAAAGGTATGCCTCCTAAATGATTATAAATCCAATCAAATCTAGTGGACAGGGCACTACTGGCAGTGACCCACTATCTTTCACATAGCAGAGAGATGCTCTTCCTTGTCTTCTAACATGGAGAGCTTTTCAGTTTCCCTGGGACATGAGCCACCGTGTTCTAGCCCCATGGTCATTATTTTAAACCCCCCCTCAAATTTTATTTATCCTGTCTTTTAACTTCCTGAGACAAAAATTCTATAAATCCATCATGATGCCTTGAGTAAAGTCCCTCTCTGCATGGAGCTCCATCCACTGTGACATTGATCAAGGCAAAGAGAATTGTTCCCAAACCCAAAGGCACTTACAGGGCAGAGCAGCTGATGCAAGTCTACTCTGCCACTCTGTGCTGCGCCTGAGGCTTCTGGCCTCAGATCCAACTGTCACCTACCAGATCATGAGATTCATGGCATCACCACTTCTGCATGGTCCCCACACACTTCATATAACACTCAGTCCCAGCACTGAGCAGCCAGCCCGTGCATCCAACAAAAGAAGCCCAAAGCTCCCATGCTCCGAGCGCACTAGTGATAAGTGATGAGGGACCAGGGCTACAGGCATGAGAACGTCTAAGCTGGGAGGAGCCAGAGCTGGGAGGAGCCCGAGCTGGGAGTAGCCGGAGCTGGAAGGCAGATGTGAAAAAGGATTACTGATGAGCACAGGGTCTTGCCAACCCTTTCTGCCAGTAGGCAGGCATTCTCCCCCATACAGCTTTCTACAACAAGGCCATGGTCCTGAGTCAGCCACCAACACTAACATAGGTCTGTCCTCCCCTATTGCCCATGTTCACGCACAGGATTTGTCTCCATCTGAGGCCCTGGAGGGCATGCTGGGCTTTCCTGCTGCAAGCATGACTCAGTGACAATGCAGCATGTCCAGTGTGACCTACTCCCTGGCAAGAGAGCATCATTGGGCCCTACTCATACGCACTGTGGGAAGCAATGCCTGGGCCCTGGACTTCGCATGTCACCCTCACTCCTATATGAACCCAGAGCTCAGAGAAAAATGCACTTCTGCCTTCAGACACTCACTATGGTTTGTTCTGAGAAGCCCCACGTTGGAGGAGAGTATGACCTCCATGCAAGCCCGTAGGTGATAACTGTCCTCCGTTTGGACCTCGCTGTCCAAACAAGAGATGGACTCTTTCAGAAGTCCCATTCTTCATCTGACAGGATGACCCAGAATGCTCACCGTTTACCTGTGTGGGTGTCTATGAGGTGGAGGGAAGAGGTGAGAAACTGAGTAGTCAGGAAACATCTGTTCCAAATGGTGTCCCAAGAAGAGTTTGGAGTAACAGTGACTTGGGTATCTTCGCCATTGGGGAAGAAGGGAAAACATCCCAAGATCCCTTGCTCTGCTTTCTATGAAGAGTGGAGACACGCAGGCTTTATTTCCCAGCTCCCAGCCCTGGGTGCCTTTGTGATGAAGCCGTGACGGTTTTGGCTGCCCTTTCTCAACTTCTGTTGTTTTCTGGGGCTCAGTGGGATGAGTAGTCTGTGCTGTGGCAAGACATGCCAACAAATTGCATCACTTCTGCCTCGGTGACCAAGGACAATGACATGCCATATGCCAGCGGCAGGAAATGAATGGGGCTCATTTACACTGGCACCGGGTGATGTGGCCATCAGCTTTCTGAGACTGTCTGCAGCAAATTGGAAGGTGGCAAAGAGGCAGAACCCCTGGGCTTCCAACTACAGGACAGAAAGGACATGGATGGAGGCACCAGGTCCCACAGGGTGGGGTATCCTTCATGGAGGAATGTTAGCCTTCCTGTCTCAGAGGAGGCCCTGAATCAGGTCAGCATCTGCTCCCTGCACTGAAGGGAAAGAAAGGGACTGGGTGTAGCATTGCTTTCCAGCTGCTGGACAGAACAAAAACTCAGTGGGTGCCACGCACAGAACATTCAAAGCATTTGCTTGTGCAAGCATCCTGCTACAAAAGCTTGCCCCGTCGGTGACCCCATGCCTGGACCCCACCCCATGACTGTGAGGCTCACATCATCCAACCTCCAGCCTCCCTGGCATCTCGTCATTTATCTCCACACATAGACATAGACTCTGGGATTCAGGTAATGATTAAAGAGCCAGTGCTCTGGAGACCTGAGTCGCTAATGAAGAGATCGAGGGTCACCCTCACATGGCAGCCAGCCATCGCCACTGTCTCTTCTACTTGTTTCAGGGCAGTGAGGAGACAGATAGCAATCATGTGTCCCCCTCTTCTTAATCACCACAATTAACCATTGTCAGAGGCAGGTGAGCATAGGGTGATGTCCTGGCAAAGTGACAAAAAAAAAAAAACTAATATATTTGGCATTTGTGGCAACTTCTTATCTGATTTTAGAATGGTCCTGGGAGATGAAAAAAGCCATCCCTTTCACCTTTGGGAGGCATAACCTCAAATCTACAAAGAGCTAGTGTGAGGTAACAAGGCCCAGCTCTCAGGACACCACAGCAGAAGCCAGCAGTGCTGAGCATAGCCAAAGGTCCTGGTCTGAGGCCACCATAGCCTGTCCCCTGAAGCTGGAGAACACCTACAGCTGATACCAAGAAATAATTAACAAGGAAAGGTCCCTCAGGCTTCTAGCCCATGGGACATTAGAAACAGCTAACAGCAGTGCCTATCCTGTCTGGCCTCTCAATCCAGCCTTGGAGCCAGAAAGCTCTTCCTCCAGACAAGGCTTCTTCCTTAGAAAGAAGTATAATTGGAAGAGCAATGCCCATGGACCTGTTTCTAAACATAACCTTGAGGTTTAACTCAAGAAAGACAGCACCCCTCTTGCTTCTGAGTTGAAGAACATACTGCTTCCTGTGTTCTTCAGAGGAATCCAGGGTGTTGATTCCTTGGTGGCTGGCAGAAAGGCACATGGCATCTAGCTTGTTCTAGCTTCTTTGCTGGGCCCATGATGTTTTCACATTCCAAGTTTTCCCAGAGAGGACCCTCTTTGCTCCTCACAGGAACCCTGTCTGCTTCTGGGATGAAGGGAACAGGGGCATTCTGTACAGTATGACTTCAGGATGAATAGTCAAGCCCACAGCCACAAATTTTGCACTTAAGCATGTTGTGACCTAGAACTATGGCACGCACACACACACATACAGGCCTGATACACACAACACTTTCATAGGACCTTGTTCCCTGCAACAGAGAGGTGTGGAGACACAAATGCCCTTTCCTGATAATGTACCCTTCAAGAGATTGTTGGAGTTCTCCCTCCAAGCATGCTATATGCATTTCTAAAATGAGACATTCTAGTTTCTGAACATCATTTAAATAGAAAAATAATCAGTGAGTTCAGAGTCTGCAGTTAAGTCTTAATCTGCCAACTTTAAATTTTCATTCTCTTGTGAGGATGTGATCGTTAGTATGAGTGATGAACTTGACAGGACCAAGAATCACCTGGAAGACTAATCTCTGGGCATGTCTGTGAGGAAATTTCTAGATTAGGTTAAGTGAGGTGGGAGGAGCCACTGCAACCGTGGGTGGCACCATTCCCTAGGCTGTGGTTCTGGAGTGAAAAAAAAGTGAAAGTCAGCTGAGCACCTGCTGAGCACCTTGAGAGCAGCTGCAGAGCAGCTGCAGGCATTACTCTCTGCTTCCTGACTTTCTATACATGTGACCAGGTGCCTCTTTTTCACTAGGCTTGAGTGCACCTTGGAACTGTGAGCCCAAGTTAACCCTTTAATAATATGCTTTTTGCAGTTAATTTTTCACAGCAACCAAACATGTGACTAATACACAGGGAGCATGAAGTGAGATGTGAAGATCACAGGCCATGACTGGCTGCTATCTTTTACTCAGCTCCTTAGACTCTGGAGCCAGGAAGCTCAGGGCTTGGGTCTATTGGAAACAACTGGAAGTGCACATGGCAAGAGAGTTCTCCCTGCGTAGCTCACAGCTCTGACTGATCTCAGTGCTGTCACAACTGTTTAGCAGGAGTCCATCTTTCTCACTTGTTTTCTGTGCCCTGAGCTGTTGCAGGCAAAGGTAAGGATCCCCTGCTAGTGTGTGTTCCTTATTATCCCCCTGCACCTGCCCTAACCTTCCCCTGCACCTGCCCTATCCTCCCCTGCACCTGCCCTAACCTTCCCCTGCACCTGCCCTATCCTCCCCTGCACCTGCCCTATCCTCCCC
>JANHMN010000013.1:8205141-8229557 GCA_030674055.1 Rhabdomys pumilio
TCCCCTGCACCTGCCCTATCCTCCCCTGCACCTGCTCCACTCTTGGCAGACAGAGTCTGCCATCCACAGAAATTAGCCCAGCCAGCTGCCTCTCCCAACCCAACTCAATAACCCATCTGGGTTCAAGGCCTTGTCCACAGTGTCTTCAGTGTCACATGATGACACAACAAGCTCCCTGTCACAGCCAGATTTGGTGACCATTCCTATGTGTGCTTGCACTGAGTTAGCACAAGTGGTTCAGGCTCTCTCCTCTCAATGGCTCTCTCTCTCTCTCTCTCTCTCTCTCTCTCTCTCTCTCTCTCTCTCTCTCTCTCTCTGTCAGGGTGAAGGAGGGCTTTGGGTACCTCATCCATAGCTGCCACCAAGTAGGGCATCATGGCCTGCCCTCGGATATACTCCCATCCCTCTCTGCTTTCCCAGCAGCCCTCTGTGATCCTGGCTGGTTCTCTTTTCTTCTATAAACTGAGGCTATCCCTATGAGGCAGTGGAAGGAATTGTTTTGAGATTTCTAGTCCATGAACTAAAGGCTTACTTACCCTCTATGTGTAAAGTCCGTCTCAGGGCTCATCCAAGACAACTCTCAAGCTGATGACGAGTCATGAGAATTAAAGGCTTACCCCAAAAGAAAAGTAAAGCTGAAATTTTATTGTCCTGAATAGTTATTCTAGCTCTCTGGTGTCAAACTGAACAAGAGAAGGCTTCATGGGAGGGAAAGACTCAGACACATGGATGTCTCATAGCCTTGTCTTCTGATGCTGAAATTTATACTTTCCCTCTTGGGATCATTCATACACATGAAAACTATCTCTGTCACTCTCATTGCTTTAATCAAATTGTTTAATGTTTGAAAGTTTCAATCTATCCCACTGCAAAGTGGAGATGGAGAATATCTGTATTATGAGGCTATGGTTTAGATTCCACGAAGTGATCCACACAGTTGTATAGTTGAAGCCAACAACCTCACTGCCAGTACAGTGACTATCTATCTGAGGACAGGAGTGTATGTGAGCTCCCCAGTGTCTGCACCTACCACAAAATCCAGAGTCAGGACTACTCAGCTTGATGTATGTGATTGGTCAATTCTTGAACATCTTATAGAAAAGATAAATGTGCGTGCTCAGTATAAATTAAAAAGAAAATCTTGCTCCAACGTTCGGTAGTATGGGGGCTGTCCAGGTGTTCAGCGGTCTCTATAAATTGGCTAAGTTTTAGAAGCTATGCTTAGTGCTTCCCATAACTTCAGTTAATTTAGTCATTCTGGATTTCTGATGGTGTTGAAGACCTATAGTCTCATAGCCAATCCTGGCTATTTACCTTGAGAGAAAAGATCTGAGTGGAGGGTTTTCAGCTGACATTCATTCTAAAGCCAAGAAAAAGCCAGGTTCAAAACTAAGTGTTTTAGTCAAGAGAGACGACAGAGGTTCTGGTTAGTCAACAAAAGGATGGACTGAGTATTAAGACTATCTTGTACCTCACTGGTACAAATAGGAATAATTATGCTCTAATTGTATTTTGAGAGAAAAGTTTTATTTTAACAGGAAGGGTAATATGTAGGAAGAGCTAAGGGGGAAGGAGCACCGAGAGGAAAAGATGGAGTAAGGAGAAGAGAAGATGAAGTAGAGGAGAAGCTAGGTAATGAGAGAGAAAGAGAGAAAGGGGGGGCATGGAGGCAGAAGTTCACATGTCTCCACTAGTCAAGGATAGTTTACATAGCTAGGTTGGGTATTAGGTTACACTTCTGATTGAGCATTACCATACTTATAAAGCCTTTGATTAACATTTAAAAAATTGTATAAAAGCAAAATAGAAAAGGGGGCATGGGATAGGGGTTTTCTGGGGAAGGGAAATGGGGAAAGGGGTTGGCATCTGAAATGTAAATAAAATATCCAATAAAAATATCTTTTGAATAAGTAAACTTCTACTGTTTAGGAGTTATTGTGGATTTTTCAGTGAATCTGATCTCACAGATTTCCCACGTTTTGTTTTTAGTCATAAACAAGTCCTACGCTCTGCTTAGCAACAGCCTTGGTGGACTCTCTGGATGTTCCCCTATGCCTTGTAGCACAGACGGCAACATCAACAATGGTCTGGTTTCATATAGCAAATCCAACGCTGAGAGAGAGTACAGTGGTTGCCAAGAGAGGAGTGGGTAGAGGACCAGGGTTTCTCAGCAAGACGGAACAATGCATTCTCAGACATGAGTGGAGTCAGGCCATTGCAATGATAAGGTCTCTGGCTTGCTCATGTGCAGGCATTCTTCGACAGAAATCAAGGCATGGGGTTTAAAAGCATATGATGATATGAATGTTTCAAAATACTGACTTGGTAGCCACATACAGGAAGTACAAAGACGACGAGGTGCTGGTTGTAAATATATAACGTTTGTCTACTCAAAATGACAGTGACATAAAGAAATGAAAATAGACAACATCATGATACATACATCCATTAAAAGTAGACAGAGAGATGAGAGGTAAGCAAAGCTCTCAAATATGGTTCATTCTGGCTTCAATCTACAGGAAAGCTAAGTGCCAGTCATCTGAGTAAAAAAGATAAAGGAGTTTTGATGTGTGTGGCTCTGTGCCTTCTATGCTTCTGTGTGTGTGTGTGTGTGTGTGTGTGTGTGTGTGTGTGTGTGTGTGTGTTCATGCATATATGACTATGCATCTATGTTGCTTATCTGTACACATGCATTATACATCCATAAATGTATGAATATATATCTGTTGAGGAAGGAGAGCTTCAGTTGTGTGGTAGAGAGATCTAGCTAACTAAGATAATTTAAATAGTATTTTAATTTTAAAAATCAGTAGTTGTTATACTAATATCAGATAAAGCAAGATAAACAGTTTTAAAGGAGGACTATTACACTATGACTAAAAAAAAAAAGATGACCCCACTGAGAAGTAGCAAAAATTCTGGCATGTGCACACTCCCAACACCAAATTAAAATGAGAATATACATGTCATAGCATGTGAGGTGCACCAAAATTATGCTGAAAGGAAATTTCATAGACATACCTATTTATACTGCAAGACAAAAAAAATGTCCTGAATCAATACTTAGGTTCCAACATCAAGATCTAAAAACACAAAGTCAAAGCAAACTGAATCAAGCAATAGAAAGGAAGTAATCAAGTAGTATTAAACAAAATTTAAAACAGGAACAGCCGAGAGAAAACCGATGAAACCAAAAGGCTTATTGTTAAAAAAAAAAAAATTACTCTTTACAACCTCTAGAAACATAGTAAAAGTTCTAAAAGAGAGGCAAAACACCAGTGTAAGACTCAAGCAGGGACGTTACTACAGACCACAGCTACAAGAATGCCATTGTCAAATCACAGCAGCTGTGCACGCATAAATACAGCCTTAGAGAGAGAGTCTGAAATTCCATAACCATTTGAATAACTGAATTTGTAACTTAGACAGTGATAGTTTCATGTTAGAATTCTACCACTTACAAGGAGGCAAAGAGGCTGGATGGTCCATGCTGCTGGGAATGCAGAATCAAACACCACGCTGGAACAGTTTATGAGTTGCTTAAATCTCTAAACATGCGTACATTTCTGCAAACAGCACATCACTGGGAATATGTGATGACTATTCTTGGTTGTCAACTTAATTACCTAGAATTAACCCAACCTCAAAATGCTTGATATACCTGTGAGGACTTTTTTGATTGGGTCATTCAAGGTGGAAAGCCTCACCTTAAACCAGACCACACCTTTTGGTTGTAGTTGTGGACAGTTAAGAAGGAGTCTATTGCTCTTTGCCTGCTTGCCCTCTCTCTTGTTGGCAAGCTCAGTTCATTCCTTCACTGGCCTTACAGCTTACTTCTTCCAGATTCTGGTGAATATTGAAGACCCTCAGAGACATTCAGCCTCATAAACAGAACAACTATTGGACTCTTGGATTTTCTGTTATGAGGCAGCCATTGTTGGAATAGCCAGACAACTGACTGTGAGTCATTCTAATGAGGCCACATATATTTTTTCTTTAACATAAAGCATTTAATTGGGAGCTTGCTTAGAGATTTAGAGTATTATTCCTTGATCATCATGTTGGGAAGCATGTGGGTATGACACTGGAGAAATAGCTGAGAGCTTTACATCCTGATCTTCAGGCAACAGATGGTGAACAGAGACTAAGTATGGCATGGGCTTTTGAAATCTCAAACCCTTCTCTCAGTGACACATCTTCTCCATTATGGTTACACCTTCGAATACTCCCCAGCACTCCACTAACTTATGACTAAACATTCAAACAAGAACATTCCCATTCAACCACCAGAGGGTATTTGCCCTTTCTATTATTTCAGAAACAACTTAAAGGAAGAATGGTATATCTTGGCTCGTGGTTTCAGTGGGATTATAGTTTGTTATGGAAAGAGGGTGAAGTGACAGGAGGGGTCCATCTATGGTGGCAGGAACATGCAGTTGCCATTTCTCATAGCTGTGTGTGTGTGTGCGTGTGTGTGTGTGCGTGTGTGTGTGTGTGTGTGTGTACATGTGTGTACATGTGTGTGTACGCATGTGTGTGTGCACACATATTCATTCACTTCCATATTGCAATGATAATCGTTAGATTTGTGATGAGCTCTGAAGCAATGTTTTCAGCACATGTGTCTCGGGCTCCTGCCTTGCAGTATGACAACCACTGGCCATCATGCATCTTTGTCAGAAAGCAAAGAATAGGGACAGAACTGACTCCCTCCTCCAGTCAATCCCACAACCTTCCAAATCAGGGCCACCAGCTGGGATCAAGTACCCAGAAGCATGAGGATATTTCAGAATGTGAGCATAGCCACATAGAGTAATGTGGTGTTTTCACATAAAAAAATTAACATAGAGTTCATAGCATATTTCTATATAATAATTAAAAATTGTAAACACTGTGGGTCTCCATGTATGGTCCAGCCATTCCATGTTCTGTAGATGTAGTCAACCGCTCAGAACTACCTCAATGGAATTGTGTCATGTAGTAAAAGTCAAACCTCAAAGCTATTGCATTTTTGTGTCATTCTTGAAACAGAAGATTTACAGAGATTCATAATGGTCAGCGGTTGTCATACGGCAAGACAAGAGCCTGAGAAACATGTGCGGAAAACATTGCCTCAGAGCTCATCATGAATCTATGATTGCCATTGCAATATGAAACTGAATGAACACTTGTACACACATATGCAGGCATGCAAGCACACACACTCTCATACACACTCATTCACACAGATACGCACACACACATTCACACTCACAAACACACACACAGGCACACACATATTCACACACACTCATACACATGCACACTCACTAACACACAGGCACACATTCATTCACACACACTCAAACACACACACATACACACACACACACACACACACATACACACACACACACACCCCACACACATACAGGAAACCAGAAAACTGCTACAATCTAAATAAGCTCAGAGGTTACACTCATGGTCAGCTCCTGGTCTGAGCATTGTTCTTCAGTTATAGAAAGGAAACCATGAAGGAGCTGAGGGAAGGACATGCTGTTCTCTGCTGATTC
Organism: Rhabdomys pumilio; assembly: GCA_030674055.1. NCBI lineage: Eukaryota > Metazoa > Chordata > Mammalia > Rodentia > Muridae > Rhabdomys > Rhabdomys pumilio. The sequence continues at coordinate 8,210,694 of JANHMN010000013.1, forward strand.
CCCCAACTGAAAGATTACTCCACAATATAAGATGGCAAAATAGCTCTTCTTCTGTGGTTGCAAATTAAAACACAAACATTAAACTATAATTGTTAAAACATCTATGTGTTATAGTCTTTTATTATAAAATTACATTTGGTGGGTGCATCATAAAGATGTTAACAAAATGAAACCTAAAAACTGAGTATTTCTATAAAGCACAGGCTGGAGTTGTTGACTAGATTTTAAATCACAGTGTATTAAAAAAAAGAGGAAATGTCACAATCAAAGTTGAGAAAGGCAAAAACACATGATTAAGTTTTGATTTCTATACAATAGAACCAGATTGTACAGCATTTTCTAATGTATGCTTTGAACTGCTTAATATTTAACACAGTTAAATTTGTATTAAATTTCTGGCTTTTATTTAAAATGCAAGCCTATTGTCCTCAGGGGACAGCCTCCTACAGCAAAGGTAGACTGGAGGAAGGCAAAAAGACAGAAGGGACCAGAGAAAAGTCAAAGCAACCCTTCAGGCTGGACTGCAAAGTCATAGCAAGCTTCAAACCAAAGGTTTGAGTTGTATTTTAAAGCACGTTCCTGACGTTTGTTACAATGTCTTTTTTGCCATCTACTGTTCTCTTGTTGGAGTGAGAATGGTCATGTGGTGTCAACAGGATGCCATCATGTGAGGTTCTCATGCCAATGTTTCAACCTAAGAGGCCTTGATGAAAGGGTCATGAGATTGTCACCAGCTTCAGCACCTGGACAGCTCCTCGTACCAGGACTTCCTCTGCAAGAATCACATCAGGGATGTCTACTGAGACACAAATGTTCTGGGAGCTCAAAAAAGCTCAGGAGTTGGCAACAGAGCTGACATCACCGGCTCAGGTGCTTCAGAAAGCATTATCCTGGGTGCAATTCATGACTTTCATTGGAAGCTCGGCAACTACTTTACAGGATGAGACCTGGATCATTGAAATTGAAATAAACTACCGCAGATATCTATACTTGCACAATATAAACCATCCTTAGGGAAGTATCTGGATGTACAGAGATGGTTGTATCTTTCTGCTCTCTTCATCTGGAAAGCCTCCATGTTTTATAGAACATTTTTGCACTTTTTAAAAAAAAAAATCATCTTGCTCTTCATGGAATTAGCCTGTTTACTTTTTAATGATCTCAACATATAATTTTGTATCTTTTCTGTCTTTAGGTCACTTGTTAATGAGCTGAGCAACGGGAGATGGTGAGAGTTAGTCGATCATAGTTGAGAACAAGACATGGGTATCTTTCCATAAATGGATGAAAGAAACAAAGAAGGAACCATCAGAGTCTGGGAAAAGGAATGATGCCCATGGCTGATCCTGGGGCTCAAGGATGCTGTCTGGATGTGAGCTCCAGCAGACAGTGCTGGTGCATGCTGGCTCTGTGCTTGTTGACCTTTAACCATGCTGCTGGCCCAGCCCTTGCAGATATCGGTCCCTAACCCTTGCTAATGATGCCCTGTAATCTTTCTATTCCAACCTTTGCAGACTTGGAGCCCTGATACTGTAGTCATCTTTGTCAGATGTACAGAAGATGGCAGAGTCCTCCAAACAATAAGAACACAGTCCTAAGGACTGTGTCCCTTATGTTCAAACTGACAGAGACAAGAGCGTAAGGAAAAGAATCTCACAAGTGTCATAACCATTTCGAATATGGAGAAAAGATATCCTTGTATTGTTTTAGTAACAAGCCAGCAGCCAGTTCAACCAGAAAGTTGTTATAACTGACATTTATCTAGCCCATGAAAGACATCATGGCAGAAAGTAAGGAGAGAGGGACTGCCTTCACAGTACACGGGAAAGCCAATGTTCTTAAATCCCAGTCATAGCCATAATGATGAAGGTATGCAGTGGTCCCTTTCTTGAGTGATGGAGACATCTGAGGTAGCTGCTAAGGAGTTGAGGATGAAGAAAGTCACCCTGCATCTTTTCCTACAGGATAAGGGATTCTTTCAATGGATTGGACAGTGTTCCCACCAAACCTGAACCCCAGCACCCATAAGTGTAGCCTCATCTAAAAGCACTCTTTACAAAGGATGGGGTCAAAATATTGGCCTAAATCAACTCGTGTCTGGGGTCAATAAAAGGTGATCACAGCACACATGCACAGGGGAGGGACCAGTGAGGAAAAACTCAAAGTTAGATCAAAGTCTCCTTGATTTACGTCAAGGAGAGAAATCTCACAGAGCATACTTGTTAGTGTCCAGATCTTAAACTTTCACCTAGAGGAACCATTGAGATATTAACAAACTGGCTGGCAATATTTGTTATGAAGGTGCCAGTAGGTCACTAGCATACAGCCCAAGAAACTCTGGTTCCATTCATAATTGACAACTGAGTCAAAGCAGCTCCTGGAAAAAATAAGAGTGGAAGAGCTGGATTAGACAACCTCACCCAGTGGTACCCAGGATGAGAATGAGGTTACCTAGGTTACAATTTGTCACTCACAGAAGCTTCCCAATCCCAAGGGTACATTCTACCCACCTGTCTTCTCTATAAGTCAGTGGTTCTCACCCGTGGATCATGACTCTGTTAGGGAGTTGAATGACCCTTTTACCACGGTCACCTAAGACCATCTGAAAACAAATATATTTACATGGTGATTCACGACAGTAGCAAAATTACAGTTATAAATAGTAACAAAAATATCTTTGTGGTTGGGGGTCACAACCTGAGGAACTGTATTAAAGGGTTGTATCATTAGGAAGGTTGAGACCATTGCTTTAAGCAGTAAAGCCTTTCTCACAGTCAATAGCTGCACAGTAACTGTGCTGATCTAAGAACTGCAGAGTCTCATTCAAGGATGCTCAGGAGAGTGGGAGTCTGCACTGAACTCCTTGGTACCATAGATACTCATAGACTCCAAGCTAAGGGAAGAAAGTGGAAGAAACTTTGGATGAGAGGTCAGAAACCCTGTGGAGACAAAAGCGCTCACGTTGGTGTGAGTTTGGTTATCTTGAGGGAAATCCTGACTTAAAGTTAGCCCTTTGTAATCAAAATTCGTGTAAAAGAAACAGAAAAAAAAAGGAGGAATGTAAGACATTAAGATTTCTTGAAAGTGAGATTTAAAAAAAAAAATCAAACAAAAGGCAAACGAAGCCAACTTGGTAGTGGCTGACTGTCTAGGGAAACCCCCGCGGGGGTGCAGACAATGCAGGAGGCGGGAGCCGCACCTGCAGGGTCCTGGTAAGCTTAGGGTTCACCAATTTACTCCTGCACCCGAGGCCTTCACACGGCAGGAAATTCCATGTTGCAGAGAAGAGTGGGATGAAGACCTGGTAATTGTTAGTTCTGTTGTAAGCACACCAAGCATTTGGGAGGAACGGCTCTCCATGGTCGCGTATGACCTTTTGCGGAACTCGGGATCTCAGGGTGACAGGCTCACACGCCCACGCTCCCTGTATTGTCACAGTCTTGGCAAGGCTGGGAGGCGGGCCTGTGTTTCATGTCATCAGATGCTTGTAATTATGACAAATGATAAAATGTGTTATTTTCAGCAAAGCCACGGCAGGCAGAAGGGACACCGAGAGCTGGGATGCCGGAGGCTGCAGTGGCTTTGGAAGCCATTCCCTCTGCTCATATCCAGGGACGCTGAGGCTGGGAGCCCGTGGCTCTGTGCCTATATTCTTTCAGTGCCAACCTCCTCTACTTACCAGAGATGCCTGCTGCCAAACCTCTGTGTCCTGTGCTGAGATACTACGAGCACAGAGTGCTTCCCGCTAAGGTGAGGCATCTCTGGCCAAGCCACAAAAGAGCCTCTACTCTAGAATGGGTACTACATGCTATCAGCCGCACTGAGCTGTGGGTTCAGCCAACCAGAGGGCAGGATTTCACTTCTGACAGTCGTAAGCAGTATCTGAGCTATGTGTTCCCTTCTCTCCGCATTTCCAATGACTTTATCGGAAAAAACAAGATCTCCTTCCTCAACTCAGGAAGTTGCTGTGCACGTTGCACCCATAAAGGGACATGTTTGAAGGAAGATTGGCTGCTCTGGCCCCGGTAAGCAGCAGTAGTAACCTCATGTCTTGTCTTTACCTGGCAGCCTGCCCAACTCTGGAATATGCTCCTTGAGATCCATCTCCCCCAAGTGGGACATACCTCTGTAGCGATGGGGTAGGTATTGCAGGATTGGTTCGAGAAGAGCCTCAGTGGTGACACCTTTGCATTCCTAGCAGGAGGGAGGTCCTTATTCCCTGCCCACCGGAATTATGTTGCTTGTACTGCCCACAACCTCCAAGACACATAGGAACCCCCCAAAACTCTGGTGAAATTACTGTAGAGCTGTTTTCTTTGTCAGCAATGTTTTTGAGCTGGTATTTACATATATCATGCAGTTTAAAGCTTGGGGGAGTGGAGAATCGTGGGCTCTTGTGAGCCTACTGTCACACCTGTGTGGTCACGGGGTTTGTGGTCACCTTATCTCTGTCTCCCGATTCCTATATTCACACTCTTAGTCACATCCCCTCACACACATGGGGAAGAAACGTCTCTGCAAGAATGGAGAGAGATAGGGGAACGTGCTACCCTCAGTGGAAAGTCTACAGACAAACGTGGAAGAGCCCTTTGTCCACACTGTGAAGACTCCCTGCTGGGCAGGGAGGATTTGTGTACTGCCTGTACCTTTCCTCCACTCTGCTCCCTTCTTGGCTGCAAGAAGAATGTAGAAGGAAAACTGACCACCCTGTGCTTGGTGTAGTCCGAGATCTGGCCCTAAGTAGAAGCTCCTCTGTTGATAGAGCACTGGCCCTGTCAGAGATCCTCCAAGATGGCAATTGGCCTCAGTAAATTGAACTGCCCCACCCCCTGGTGTTCTGATCCAGGCACGTGCCAGGTGGGTTGTTTCAACTCTTCTTTTACCTGCTCTTATTCTGCCCTTCTCCTTAGGCCCACCAAAGGACACCAACTGACACCTGGAGACCTTAAGAGTCCATCCCATAACAGATGTTGTCATTTAACCTAAGCTGGGTTCAATACAGAAGTTTAGGGACTGGCAGCAAAACTGAGCCCAGAGGCATGTGTGAAAGTCCCAGCGCTCCACCCTAAGCCTTCCCAGCAGATAATTAGACAGTGGTCTCTTGGCCCTGAAATGACCAGGAACAGGAAGCCCCTGCCTGTGAAAGAGCCGAGAAAGACACAAGCCCCGTGATTTCTTTAAAGGCACTGACATGCTTAGAGTCTCCCCATCCCACTTGCTGCCCTCATAACTAAGCCCAGTTTCCCACCATGTCAACTCCTGAAGGCTTCTTGTGTCCTTACTGTGTTGGCTGGCTTTTCTGTCACTGTAACAAGAATTTGACCAGAGCAGCTTAAAGAAAACAAGTCCACAATTTCTTGATTCTGTTGTTTTTGTTTCAGTGCAAGGCAACAGCATTGCTCACTTCATGGTGGCAAGAAAGAAAGGGAGAAGGAGGGGAGGCAAAAGAGAGGGGAAGGGGGCAGGGAGAGGGAGGGAGGAGCATGATAAGATGCCCTTTAAAGGTGCGACCTCCATGCTCTCGCTAGACTCCACCTCTAAAGTTTCAAGCACCTCCCCAAACCACATGACTAGCTGGGGACCAATCACGCAACGCATGAACCTGTGGGGAACAGTTCACATTTAAATAGGAACAAGTTGTCTCCAAGGAGAGTAGAAAATCTAATGTCTACTAAAATCTAATGTCTAAAATCTAAAATCTACCAAGAATTGCTTCTGGGCTTAGAGAAGCCTGTCTCACAGCAAGGACATCCCTTTTGCACTGCGCTGTCATTCAAGATAAAGGCGAGCCCCTTGAGGGAGAGAACCCTCTGATCCTGGAAGGGAATGGCGCACGCCTTTAATCCCAGCACTTGGGAAGCAGAGGCAGGCGGATTTCTGAGTTCGAGGCCAGCCTGGTCTACCGAGTGAGTTCCAGGACAGCCAGGGCTACACAGAGAAACCCTGTCTCGAAAAACAAAACAAAACAAAACAAAACAAAACAAAACAAAACAAAACAAAACAAAACAAAACAAAACAGGAGAAGACCAAGCTTGGACAAGCTGCCTCCATCACGCCGGACGCCGAGTCTTCTGTGCCTTTCACCTGCTTCCCTTGTGTTTCTCCTGGCATGACTTGTGATCTCTCCAGACCTACATCTGTCCATCTAAACACTAAAATGCTGGTGCCTGTGCTGTGGAACAAGGCCATGGCCTAAGCTTCCTGGCTGGTTTCAGTGATAAGAAAACGGGACCATGGGTGTCTGGGAATCTTCCTAGAGTCACAGAACAAGCCAGGCTAGTCTCCTCTCAACTCCTGTCACTGGATCTTGGCAAACGTGTGCTACTGTAACTTTTTTTCTCACTCAGGGGTATCAAGGGACAGCACCCCTTCCATTATAAGTGGCATTGTCCTGCCATCCATAAAACATGAGATAATCACCCTAAGTTCCTAAAGCAAATTTGTGTGTGTGTATGTGTATGTGGTTTGTTTTGTTTGTTATTGTTGTTGTCGTTGTTGTTATTGTTGTTGTTATTGCTGTTGTTGTTTGAGATAGGGACTCTCTTTGTAGCCCTATCTGGCTGTCTTAGAATTCACTATGTAGGCCAGGCCTGCCTCTGCCTCCAGAGTGCTGAGATTAAAGGTTTACCCCACTACATGCAGCCTCCCCAGGGTACATTTAACCTTCATGAAAAGTATCTCCACTCACACCCTGAAACACTCCACATCCTCAGCAAATGTCAGAAACTGGCAACAGACCATGCCTTTAATTCCCTAGCTGCTGTGGGGAATGCAGGTGTGTGACATCCTGGAGGAACCCCCTGTGTCATGCTGAGTTTTGCAGGCCACACAGGAAGAATAAGGATTGATCTTCAGCAACAAACAGTGAAAAGACCTCTCAGGTGACAGCACCAGGGAGATCTGGTCAAAGGAACCTGGAACGAAAGGGATCTGGTTCTTTGGAGTCCAAAGCAGAGGTGCAGAGCCTCACCATGCAGGAGCAGCAAAAGGCCAGGGCATGCACTTCTGCTGCCCTCGCTGACATGCGCCTAAGTGAGCAACCATCTATGGTGTTTTACTGTTACCTGATTATCTACATCTATCCCCCACACAGCTATTTTGATAGACTTCAGAGAGCTTTCAAAAGATGCTTGCAATGTATCATATTTTATAAAGCCATGCACAGAGTCATATAATTTCTAGAGAAAAGTAATTGAAACCTGTAATTTAAAAACTCACAATGAACTAAACTTTTATCCAAACTCCACTTGTCAAACAATGGCAGGCAGTGTGTGTTCACAACATAAACTCTCCGGTGGCCTTGTACTCTTCCAACAGAATACACAGAGACATGATATATTGAGCAGGTATGCAAGCCAGCCACAGTCACTGGCTGGAGAACTGTGTGTTGTATATCCATGCTTAAGGGTGTGGCTCATGAACACCATCCTGAATCTTGGAGCTACTCAGACTGACTCTGCAAAAGCAAAAGCTAATATCTACAGGGCTGATTGTAAGAGCAGCTCGGGCTTCAACAAGTGGAGCTCGATGCTTGCCCACTAAAAAGAGATGGACTCTCAAAATGTCCTAAGAATCGCCTCAAAGTCCAGCTTCTGCTTTGATTGCTCAAAGGAAGCAACCACAAACCAGCACAGCTCACATACCGGCATTCACAAAGGTGTGCGTGAGTAAACACACAAGCATGTGTGTACAACCCTGTGTACACACACATGCACACATGCACATCCACAGTAAACACGTGGAGGACGGGGCTCCAAGGTGCCCATCACTTCCCTGCCAGAGTTTACAGCTGCAGTGAACAGTTTGATGTGACTCTAATTTCTAATTACACCTCACTGGGAAGGGGGGAGGATGTCAATTTTGCTTGTCCCGTGGCGAGACACAAAATGATTCTACTTTCGGCTGCCAACCAAATCATCCTATTCTTCAGCAGGGCTAAGAATAATCATCTAAATAACAAAACTCAACAGGAGCAAAGAGCACCGCAGGAAGGGCTTTCGCTTTTCTGGAGCGGTGTGCCCAGGAGTCTGGAAGGTGCACAACAGTCTGCGGAAACTCTCTGAAGCTTTCATGTGACGCTGTGTGTCACCTGAACTCAGCAGTGCAAGATGCCATGGGCTTTCCTACATTCCTATACCCCTGGCCTCAGCTACAGTTCCCACCCCTCACCTTCTTGCTTGAAGTCCTTCACTGTGAGAGTTGTTTTCTACTTATCTTGTTTGCATTCGTGTTAATTTATTTGGTGTTGTGTGCTTGTACCTCTAATGCTGGAAGGCAGAGACAGGAAAACCCCAAAGGTTCCCTGGACAGCCAGGATAGTTGTATTGGCGAGCTCCAAATTCAGTGAGGAACAACTCAAAATATAAGTGGAAAGTGACAATAACGTCTGGCTTCTTCATGTGCATGCACAGGCATGTACGACTGTATACACGCATTCACATATGAATATGCCACATACACCCAGGCACACACATATGTACACACTATACTAGTTATAATCGTCAAGGCAACCAATTTAAAAAAAAAATCCTTAAAATATATTACGAGAAAAGACAAAGGCATTAAACTAGCACACGCAAATATCTATTTAACCTCAAAGAAAGCAATAAAATAAAAGAACAAAATGACACAAAATATAAAATAGCAATTTGGTCTCAATAGTGTTCAAAGACAGTATAAATCCATTTTCTCTGCTGTCCTTTGGGCTGTTATTGTCACACAAATTATACCTTTGTATATTGCGTGCCTATCAACACATATTCCTAATTATTGCTTCTTGCAGTTGTCTTTTAACTCAGAAGAGAAGAAGGGTTGCAAACAGAAACTAAACACACCTCCAGGCAAAGGCATTCCCACTGTGTGAACTATGAGTCAGACAGATAAAGAGAGCCTTGTCAGTGGGGTCCTTTCAAGGTGCCTGTGGCCAGCCTAGGAAGGCAGGCATGAGTGTGGAGGAGTTCTCTTGCTACTCAGGGTGCTGCTTGTTGCTTTCATTGGGAGGCTACTCGGCTGGGGAGGGTATGGGGACAAGGCCAGCTAGTGCTACAGACCTCGGTAACTCCCAGTCCTTTCCCTCTTGCCTTTAGCAGATTGCTCCTCAGATTGCTGAAAACATTTCACCAATTCTCAGAGCTCTGAAAAGAACAATCCAACCATTTTTGCTAAGTTTTGTTTCCTATCTGTTGTGTTGTTGTTGTTGTTGTTGTTTGTTGTTGTTGTTGAGGCTCTTCTTCCCTCCCTGGTGTCATTAGTATTCAAAGTTTTTCTGGGACCAATTTCATCCTCCAACTCCAGGAGGAAGGGTAGGTCTCAGCCTGGACTGTGATGTCTCAGCCTGGTCTGTGATGTCACAGCCTGGGCTGTGATGTCACAGGTAGCTCATCTTCCTTGGAACTGTAGAGTCATAATTGGGAAGGAGGTTGGGGCAGCAGAACACAGCTCCCTCACCCAACTCCCCCAGCAGAAGACTACACAAGGATTGCAGTTGTGTCTCAACAAAACTGAGTTTTTGGGTGATGCTGTGCCATCCTCTCAAGTCCCCAGGGAAACATAGATTTGGATTTGTACTGTGCCTTGTGATGAGAGGCACATACCAATAACCGAATTAAATGTCAATGGTTAAAATGCTCCACTGAAAACAGATTAACAAGGTAGGTTTTGGTTTTTTTAAAAAAAAAATGAATAAAGGAAGCCAAACTAACCAAGCAAAACCAAAACACAAGCTTCACCTATACCAGTGTGAAAGACACACACTTTAGACCCCAAAGCACAAATAAGAGAAGTAAAGTTTGGGGCAAAGAGCATCAAGCAAAAGACAATGAACAAGGCTCCCCACAGAGAGAGCCAACTGTCAGTTAACTGATATCACGACAAAAGACATAAAAGTGAGGGGCCCGGTCTCTAAAGAGATTTTACAATTATAAACATGTATGCTGTAAAGAATAAATCCAGAAATGCATGGATCAACATGGACACTGGGGAGAAAGTAGAGAATTCAAACCAACTTTTAATTACAGATACCATAGCTAGGCAAGCAGCCAAAGAAAGACTCTGGAAATGCTATACACCTTATGCTAGACAGGGCATCTAGAAGGTTCTACCCAAAGTTATCTAGGATACTCTATCCAAGGACACCTAGCAGGATCCATAGGGAGATACCTGGAAAGCTCCACTCAGAAATTTCTGGAATGTTCCAAACCAGTGACACCTGGAAGGCTCAACCTTTGACAACAGAGTACAACTTCTTCCCAAGTACAATTTAAAGATATTCTAGAAGAGACCACAAGTAAGGCAATAAAACCAGTCAGCTTTAACAAACTGAGATCCTACTAAGTGTAACCTCTGAATGCAAGGAGAAAATAAAATTAAAAGCATCCTTGAAGGTTCAGAATACAAAGAAATTAAACAATACACTTTTAAAACTAAAAAAATGGGTCAAATTTTAAAAGTTCACAGTGGAAAACAGGACACATTCTGAGACAAATTAAAGCAAGCACACAACATTCCCAGAACTACAGTGGATGGGCTGGTTAGAAATGCATCAAGCTATAGGCAAGCCTGTAGGGTATTTTCTTAATTAGTGATTGATGGTTGAGGGCCCAGTCCATTGTGGGTGGAGCCATCCCTCGGCTGGTAGTCCTGGTTCTACAAGAAAGCAGGCTGAGCAAGCCCTGAGGAGCAAGCCAGTAAGCAGCATCCCTCCATGGCCTCTACGTCAGCTCCTGCCTCCAGGTTCCTACCCTCTTTGATTTCCTTTGATGATGAGCAATGATGTGGAAGTATAATCCAGATAAACCCTTTTGTTTCTAAATTTGAAGGGGAAAGAAAAAGGGGGCAGGAAGAGGGGAAGACACCTTCTCACTTTAGTGGCTTTGCAGAATTCGAGACTTGACACAAGTGAATTGTGCATCTCCCAGTGTGATCTGAGTTTGCCAACTGTATGTGTATATTCTCCTTAAAATTTGTTTTAAGTTACATTTGAGTCTGTGGGTATTTGTACTTACATGCAGGTGCCTGAAGGGGCCAGGAGAGGGCATCGTAACCCCTACAGCTGGAGTCACAGGCGGTTGTGAGCTGGGTGATGGAAACCAAACCTGAAACCTTTGTGACAGCAGCAAGCCGTTCCTAACTGCTAAGCCAGCAGTTCAACCACCACCACCACCCCCCCCCGCAACACTGTGATCCTTTAATGTTGCAGAGACCCCAACTATAAAATTATTTCATACTGTAAATTTTGCTACTGTTGTGGATTTTAATATAAATATCTGATATTCGGGATATCTAATATGGGACCCTCTCACGCCCCAAAGAAGTTACAACCCACAGGTTGAGAACTGCTGGCCATATTTCCGCTCCCTCTTCAAAATTCACCTTTGCTGTTGATCTTCCTCGTGTTCATACATGAGGAATTTCTGCCTGGAAGGAATTGGAATAAAACTAAAGCAGCAGATGTCCCATAAGATGGGAGCAAGAGGAGGCAGGAGAAGGCAGAGAGAATTCCCATACAAGCCACCAGGAGACTCCATCCTTTTCCCAGCTACAGAAATCTGACCAAAGTACTAAGGAGAATGAGTCAGAGTCCCAGCATTTCAGGATGCCTTGAGAACGGGGCTTTAAAACAGTTTATGATGTAATCACCCTGACCACAAAACAGTCTAGAAGGAAGAGAGGAAATAAAAGCACAAAGACCTAGGGAGACCTGGGGAGAAAGCATTTCAAATGCATGAAGTGATTTAGTGGCATTCCTTTTTCATTAAACGAGCCAGGAGATCACAGACTTAAAAAAAAATTACTTAAATATGATTTTAAAATTAATTACACTTCACCCCATAATAGCACTTAAAGTGCATTTAAGCTTCATCAGACTTGTCAAATGGGAAGCATGCCTCACCCTCACTGTGTGTGTGGAGCCTGGTCTGTGAACACCAAGCTCCACACAGCATTTGTAAACAGAATTCCAGGGAAACCCAGATACGTGCAATATCCTTTCCTCAGAGAGTGTGACAAGTTCTGTGACTGGCCTCAACTTGTTACATTGTGATGCCAAAATTAATTTTATCATCACTGTGCCAGACTTGAACCTTGAAATTAAGAATGAAAGAATAATATAAAACTTTCAGATGGTGATAAATGTTATTTTTTGGGAAAAAATGGGTTTTTGCCCTTACCAATAAATTATAACTAGTGACCAAATAACAAAACATCCTTCAAAATTTAATAAGAGGTTCAGGCTTATATTTTTCAGCATTATGTATATGTGTATATATATATATATATGTATATATATGTGTGTGTCTGTGTCTGTGTGTGTGTGTGTATGTATATGTATATATAATATATATATGTGTGTTCATATGTATATATACACACATACATAGACACATATTTTGAGGAGAAGAAAAAAATCCATCACAAAGTAAACAGTGACTGATCTCCTGGGCTCTCAAAAGGGCCCTTCACCCCCTCACCTCAGTGAGCTCTACACGACCTTGTGAAGACCCCTGCCCTGAGGACAGACATCCACATGGCTCCCAAAGGCAGAGCCAAGGAGCAAGTGATATTTAAAAGCCACCCTGTAAGTGCAAAGATTGCAGTGAAACTGAAGAAAAAGTGTGAAAGCAACCCTAATTAAGTCACTTCCTAAAAGGCCAGGCTTGACTCTGAAAACCTTCCCCAAGGAGAGCCACAGAGCTGAAAGAAACCAGATGTGCAGTTTCCCGGACAGCAAGGAAATCATGGCGAAGCGGGTTCTGTGTATCTTCCACCTGTCAATAGAGCTAGGAGCACTGAGAGCAATAATCGATAAGTCATATCGCCCAGATCCATAGTGTGGCCAGTCTGCAGGAAAATCAATCGCCCTGTTATAAGTAAGCTGGCTTGGAAGATTTTATTGAGGTTTTTTTTTTTTTTTCCTCTAATGTTAAGCATGATGGTTCTATTTGGTGCTCTTTTAATTAAAAGCAGACAGGCTCTGCCAGCACCTGATTGCACAATAAGATGCACAAATATTTGTGTTTGTTTTAGAATCATGCTAATTTGTGTTTTATGTCATTCTGTTTGCCTGACTCTCACTTGTTAAACAAAACATGCATTATATCCTAAAGGATATTAAATTATGAGGCTGGCTACTATTCTTTTCTGTGTCATAATTTAGAGACCTAATTTATTCCACATCTTTAATCCGTAGAACACAATATGTCCTGTTCTGTGTTCAGATGTTCCCTGGAATCCATTTCAAATTTATGCTGACCACAATGTTCACACAGTAGATGCGTCCCTCACGATCAATCATGTCTGTCTGTCATGTCACTGATGCTAACTGATGGGGGAGAACAAGATACTAAGACTGATTACAAAAAAGTACCACAGAGAAGCTGAAGAGATGGCCCAGTTGGTGCGATACAGGAGGACTGAGTTCAGAGCTTCAGTACCCACAAACAAAAGCCAGCTGTGGTAGCACCTACCTGCGATCCCAGCACTGAGGAGACAGAGGCAGCAGGCAGCAGCTTTCCTAGGACAAGAGACTAACTAGTCTTGTCAAACTGGTAATCTCCAGGTTCAGGGAGAAGCCATGTAGCAAAAAGTAAGGTGAAAGCCTGGCAAAACAGTTCAGAAGGTGACAGCTCTTGCTGTCAAGGGTGACAATCTGGGTTCCATCCCCAGGGAGAGAAAACCAACCTCCTTAGGCTGTCCTCTGACCTCCAAACGCATGCAAGGGCACACACATACACACAGATACACACAGACACACATACATACACACACACAGAGAGAGAGAGAGAGAATAAAAATAAATCATGTAATATTTTTATTTTTTATTAAATCATTTTATTTATTTACATTCCAAATGTTGCTCCCCTTCCCAGTCCCCCTCCCAGCGTTCTTCACCCCATCTCCCCTCCCCTTTGCCTCTGAGGGTGCTCCCCCATCCACCCCCGCCCCCACCTCACCACCACCCCCAGCATCTCCCTTCCCTGGGGCATCAAGTCTCTACAGGATTAGACACATCCTCTCCTATTGAGGCCAGACAAGGAAGTCCTCTGCTATGTATGTGTCAGGGCCCTGGACTGTCCCATGTGTGCTATTTGGTCAGTGGCTTAGACTCTGAGAGCTCTGAGGGGTCCTGGTTAGTTGACACTGTTGTTCTTCCTACGGGGTTGCCTTCCCCTTCAGCTCCTCCATCCCTCCTGTAACTCTTCCACAGGACTTCTAACCTCAGTCCGATGGGTAGCTGTAAGTATTTGCATCTGTCTCAGTCAGCTGCTGGTAGGGCCTCTCAGGGAGCAGCCATGCCAGACTCCTGTCTGCAAGCACAAAATGGCATCAGCAATAGTGTCAGAGTTTGGTCCCTGGGCATGGGATGGATCCCAAGTTGAGCCGGTAAATGGACGACCTTTCTTTCAGTCTCTGCTCCATTTTTGTCTTTGTATTTCCTTTAGACAGGAATAATTCTGGGCCAAAAAATTTAAAGATGGGTGGGTGGCCCCATCCCTCCACTGGGGACTCTGACTATCTACTGTGGGTGTTCTCTTCAGGTTCTATTTCCCCACTGTTGAATCTAATAGAAGAGAAAGTGGGAAATAACTTTGAACACATTGGCACAGGGAAAATTTTCCTGAATAGAACACCAATGGCTCGGGCTCTAAGATCAACAACTGACAAATGGGACCTCATGGAACTGACAATCTTCTATAAGGCAAAGGACACTTTCAATAAGACAAAATATCAATCTACAGATTGGGAAAAAAAAACTTCACTGACCCTACATCGGATAGAGGTCTAATATCCAAAATATATAAGAAACTCAAGAAGTTTGACACCAAAAAACAAATAACCCAATTTAAGAAAAAAATGGGGTACAGAACTCAACATAGAATTCTCAACAAAAGATTCTCAAAGAGCTGAGAAGCACTTAAAGAAATTTTCAACATCCTGAGTCATCAGGGAAATGCAAATCAAAATGATCCTGAAATTTTACCTTACACCAATCAGAATGGCTAAATCAAAACCTCAGGTGACAGCACAAGTTTGTGAGGATGTGGAGAAAGAGGACAACTCCTCCATTGTTGGTGGGATTGCAAGATGGCACAACCACTCTGGAAATCAGTGTAGTGGTTCCTCAGATAATTGGAAATTTTCTATCTAAAGACCCAGCTATACTACTCCTGGTCATGTACTCAAAAGATTCTCCAACATATAACAAGGACACATGCTCCACTATGTTCATAGCAGCCATATTTGTAATAGCCCGAAAAACTGGAAGCAACCCAGATGCCCCTCAACCAAAGGATAGAGAAAGAAAATGTGGTTCCTTTACACAATGGAATATGACTCAGCTATTAAAAACAAGGACATCATTAATTTTGTAGGCAAATGGGTGGAACTAGAAAATATCATCCTGAGTGAAATAACCTAGACCCAAAAGGACATGCATGGTAGATACTCAGTAATAAGTGGATATTAGCCAAAAAGTACAGAATACCCATGGTACAGCACACAAATGAAGTTGAACAAGAAGGAAGGCCCAAGTGAGGATGCTTCAATCCTACTCAGAAGCAGGCACAAAATAATCATGGGAGGCAGAGAAAGGGGGGACTAGAGTAAGAGAGGGAAGGAGGAGGGGAAAGCAGACCAGGATCAGTTATGGGAGGAGACAGGAAAGAAGCCCAGAGGGCCAGGAAATATGCAGCTAGGAGGAGTTGGGGGAAGGGAGAACTGTTAGAACATCACAGAGACATGGGATTTGAGAGGCTCTCGGGACTCAATGGAGATGCCCTTAGCTGAAATCATGTAACTTTTAAAAACAAGGTGAAGAGCAGAGGTCAACACCTGATGTTGACCCCTAACCTACCCACACACAAGCACATGCACACCACACATGCATGTATACACACACACACACACACACACACACACACACACATGCATACCATACATGCACACATACAACACACTACATACACATATGCATATATTACACACACACACAAGCACAGGCACATACATGCACACACACACACACCATTTACACAATATGCACACACATACACACAAACATATGCCACACACAAACCATACATACACACACCATACACATACACACACATCAAACACACACACACAAACAAATACACTTATTCATCTCCTATAGACATATATACAAAGCATAGGTAGATAAATATTCATTACTGTATGCAAGTTTTAAAAGAAAGTTAAGTCTGAATGGAACATCAGGACACACTGATTTCAGAATCTTTGGGTCCTTTTGAAGTTAGAGTTTGCTGAATAAAGCCTAGTTCTGTGCAGCAGAGCATTGGTCAGTGTTCCTCAGAGGTTTTCATGATTTGGAACATAAATGCCTTGCAGGTTTCCTCTGTGCTCTCTGCATGAAGTCTGCAGAGTATACAGTTGCCCCAGCCTTGCTTTTCCTGGGACATCTTTCCTGCAGTGCTTGACTCTCATCTGCTAAGCTCAAGACATCAGACTTCTCACTGATTAAGCTCTCTTCTGGTTACAAATTGGTTCTTCTAAGGTCCACACCAGAGTACTAGGCAGATCCTGTAACTTTTGGTCACATTTGCAACCTGGAACTTCTAACTATTTATCCTTCCAATGCATGACTATATAGGTTCCATGGGGTATGCTTCAGTTATGTGTGGAAGGCTCACAATCAAGGCAGTTTTAGCCATGATAAAATGCTATTTCGATTTCAATGTTTATTTCAATTACACTTCCATAACCAAGTCCATCATTGAAGAAAATCAGGGCAGGAACTCACACAGGGCAGGATCCTGGAGACAGGAGCTGATGCAGAGGCCATGAAGGGGTGCTGCTTACTGGCTTGCTCCTTATGGCTCACTCAGCCTGTTTTCTAGAAGAACCAGGACTACCAGCCTGGGGATGGCACCACCCACCATGGGCTGGGGTCTTTCACATTGATCATTAATTAATAAAATGCCCTACAGCTGGGTCTTATGGAGGCATTTTCTCAACTGAAGCTCTCTTTCTGCAGATAACTCTAGCTTCTGTCAGGCATGCAGAACATCCCATAGGAACTGTGAACTGTGGTAGAAACAGACAACAGTGAACACAACTTCATCAGTCTAACTAGAATGAGGCCTGTCCTTTCTCTGAGAACTCGACTCAGACATGTGGTAGGGTTGGAACCTCACATCTGAAGCCTGGTGCGTGCCACGGAGAAGGTAACGAACTGTCTTCATTAGGATTTTACTGCTGTGAACAGACACCATGACCAAGGCAACTCTTAAAAGGACAGCATTTAATTGAGCCTGGCTTACAGGTTCAGAGGTTCAATCTATTATCATCAAGGTGGGAGCATGGCAGCATCCAGGCAGGCATGGTGCAGGAGGAGCTGAAAGTTTTACATCTTATCTGAAGGCTGCTAGCAGAACACTGACTTCCAGTCAGCTAGAATGGGAGTCTTAAAGCCCAAGCCCACAGTGACACACCTACTCCAACAGGGTCACATCTTCTAATAGTGCTACTCCCTGGGCCGAGCCTATACAAACCATAACATACACTTCCTGGTTACGTGTTTGATCACCAAAATATCACATTATTAGGGACTGGGAATGATTTTCACTTCTAAATTCTAAATAAGTAAAAAAATCACAATCTTTGCAACAGGAAGAAGACAAAGGGAGATGGCAGAAAGAGAGATCCCACTGTGTTACTTTGAGCTCCAGAGATGGGCTATGCTGGGGAAGATCTCTTGGTTCAGCCAAGAGAGACGGTCTTCCTGAGGCTGTTCACCTCATCAGAAAAGATTTACAGGCATTGAGTCATCTGACAGCAACGCCTGACCAGATCAGTACCAACAAGCTTCTTGTGGATTGTGGCACAGATGCTCCCATAGACCACTGGTATAGTGTCCACTTCTGCGAGGGAGGGAAAGCTCGTCAGCCCTGAGCTCCTGAGAGAAGCTATCAGAGTCTATTATCAGAAGCAGTCCCTCAACACCATCGGTTGAGGAACATCCTCAGAAGGCTGGGCTCCTGGTGGGCTAGTCTCTAACTACGGGGCTCGCTCACTTCTGTGGGCTGTTTAAAGTCACACACATGGACTGCAAGAATTTATGGTCTCCAAAGCACTGTTTGGAAATGCATGCCTGTGCAATTTCTCCTCTTCAAATTCTGTTCTTGTCTCTAGTCTCCTGTTATAGTGCCACTGGGAAAGCACTGTTCCTTACAATCTAGAACTAGCGATGTGTGCCTGGAACAGCTTAGCTCCTAAAGGAACTTCATCAAGCTTCGAGGATGCTCTGTGCATATTGCCACTGTGCAAGCCTACCCTCCGTGAGGAGCTGTGCTTGCTGACGAGTGAAGTCCCTCTGCACTGCGTGCTTCTGAAGCAAATCATTAGACTTCAGAGCACTTAAATATGAAAGTTTGCACTTAAAAATGTGCACTTAAAAATGCACGTTTGCATTTTTATCTTATGGAGTCCCTACATTGACTCATTTGAAAAAGCTACTGGGGAAAAAGCAAGGCACAGAGAATGAAACACAGGCTTAGCTTGAGATTTTATTTCTAACTCCTAATGCAAGATGTCTGTTGTGACACAGTACTGCAGATGAGGAAACCAAGGGTGCATGGAAAGGGAGGTACCAGGGCCATGTAGCCAGCAGGGGGCAGATGTGGCCTGTGGACCCTGTCCTCAGACTCAACAAGGCACAAATTTTAAAGACTGATCCATGTATGCATGTATATAGCTTGTTAAAGAAACGCATATATATATAGATAGATGATAGATAGATATAGATAGATATAGATAGATATAGATATAGATATAGATATAGATATAGATATAGATATAGATATAGATATAGATATAGATATAGATATA
>JANHMN010000013.1:8237472-8252991 GCA_030674055.1 Rhabdomys pumilio
TCTTTCCTTCTTTCTCTTTCTATATTTGAAACTGAGTGTCGCTCTGAGCACAGGCTGGCCTCAAACCTGCAACAATCCCCCTGTCTCAGCCTCACCAGTGCTGGAATTTTAGTTATCCACCACCCTGTACAGCTTGAGATCCATTCTTAAAAAACAATTCTCTGGAGTCTACAACAAGACAAACACAGGGTGTCAGAAACAAGCCCTTTATCTTGCAGAGAGACCTTGAGCATAACCGTGGGCAGGAAGCAGAAGACGAGAGGAAGCCTCTGATGGTTCTCTGTACCAGGAAACATATGAAGCCCTAGGTAAGGAGAATGGAGCAACCTGTCCAGAAAGCTCGAGATCGAAGGATTACTCTTCTTTCATGCTTTTTACTTAGTCATTGGTTCAGCAAGTACTTAAGGAAAGCGTCTGCTTAGATCAGGGGTACACGCAGCACAAACTGGTGGATGCTTTAACCGAGTCCACATTCTCCCAAGGTTCACTTGTTCTCACTTATCACCTGAGTACCAGCCTAGGACCCAGATGAGAACTCAGACACATCTGGAGATGACCAAGGCACTGGGTCTCTACATGAAATCTAAGAGACATGTTTGCAGGGTCTGCAACTGAAGGAGTCAGGACTGTATTTTCATGTAACTCCTGCAGACTTCCCTTTCCTGTTATTTCAAACTGTGTTCACTACACAGTACACGATCAGGCCCACAGCAGAGTTGGGAGCCAAGCTCATTAAGACATCTTGAACAGGGCATCTTGAAATTCCTTGCAGAATTTATTCGTTATACTAATTGTTCAAAAGTGGATAGATATTCTATCTGAACCACTACAAACTGCTTCTTCTGGTCTCTAATTGGGTTTTATTAACCTGCTTCTATTGTTTAGCAGAGACAATGGTGGAGCAGGGAAGAGTGGGGTAAGATCTCTGCAGGGATAATTTGAGCAGGTGGGTGGGGGGTAATATTTAATGTGATGCTTTGTTTTGCTTGTATTCTAAAGTTTATAATGATCAAATACTTTACAAAACTGGGCCAATGAATTGATGTGCAGATTTTACACAACTCTAAGCAGAGGAATGTGTATAAGTGTTTGGATTGAATGTGAAATGTCTTCTCAGATGGAGGTGGGGAGAAAAGTAGAGAGAGGCTGAGGCTAGCATGCTTACTCTTTATGCAACAAGTCTATATATGATCCAACCTGGGGAGCTTGCTTGGGTCCTTGCTCCAGTAGGGGAGGGACTAGCATGTGACAGCAAACAGCAAGGATGACCCTTGGTCCTCACCCTGGATCCATGCTGGTGCTATCCATTCTTAGGAGAAGGGACAGACAATGGCAAGAGTTATCCCTGCTAAAAGATTCTTCATTGGAGCCAAGCCCATCCCCCATCCAACCAATAGCTGAGTTAGCAGTTTGTGCATAGCTTGGGTGGAGAGGGGAGTACAGCCATGGTTGTCATGTCATGAGGGAGTGAGGCCACAGTGGGGTCAGTAGAGAGGACAGGGAGGGAGACGGCAGGAACGTGGACTAAGGACACTGTGACCTGAGGAAAGTCGGAGAAGAGGCACAGCAGAGAATGTCCTTGTGAACCCTAGGAGGGCAACAGAGCTGCAAGCAGTCAGGCCATGACACCCAAACAGGCGAATAGCCCCATAGTAGAGGTGGGAATCACCACACATTCATCCTCATTCAAATGCTGACACAACCCAAACGAGCCAGGTAAGAAACTCTAGCCTGTGGTTTGGCTCCTAGCCATAAGCATTGATCTGGTTGACAGTGGACACCATCGGAACACATGTTTCAAACCCAGAAAACCTATCAGGAACCTCATGACCAAGACTTGCAGTTAAAAACTCATTGGCTCTTCATCAGAAACTCTGTTCTCTTAGTTGATTCTTTTTTGTTTTCTTCCCTGGATTTACTACGGTTCTGTCCACCCTTAGTCTGTCCATTCTTTCCCAAGGCTTCATCCCAGTGTGAGCACCATATTTCGTTTTATCTGTGCTCAGCGATGCCCTCCCGCGGGTCCTGTATGAGCTGGCATACATGAGTCTAATATAAACATTTGCAGGATGATGACACCTAAAGCATCTCCTCTGCCACGGGATGGGTGGGACACCTCTACGGGGTTTCTCAGAGCCTGAAAAAGAAAGCCAGCTACGATAGCAATCACAGCCAATGCAAGCTGCCCGTCATTTACAGTGGGTGTTAATGAATTTTTACCTCTCTGAAATTATAAGGGTACTGTGGTTGAGGGCACGTGCAACCCCACACATATGCTCCTCCCTTGATATCACAGTGAGGAAGTCTACTCGTCTTGCCAATTATAAACATGCCAACAGTGCTCTTGAGTGACTTTGTGTCTACTGGAAACCCTTAAGGGGTGGAGACAACCCAACAGTTGGGGAGGAAACCTACTGAAGGGATAATTGAGGAACTCAAAGTTGTAAAAGCTGTTGAGGGAATCTCGACTGGTCACTTCTGTATGTGTGGATGATAGTCACAGAAGAAGCACATCCTAGGCAGGAGGTTAGCATCCAGACACATTCTATAACCAACCACATCACTATCCTGATCTTGGCTTTTAAAAAACATGTTCCGAACAGCTGTCTTCCTACATGAAAAGTGTAGTGTCACTGTGAACTCAGTGTAAACATCTCTGTGACAGTGTTCACTGTGCAACATTCACTATTGATGATACTGATTTTTTTTAAATATATCAGTTCTTTAAGAATTTCATACAATGTATTTTGATCACACCACAGCCCTCCACCCTCTCCCTCACTGCTCCCAGGTCTATCCCCATCCTCTGCCTGCCTCCAGCTTTGTGTCCTCTTTTTCTTTTTTAAGCTACAGGATTCCAATTTGTGCTACTCTTATATTCCCAGATGTGGCGCTATCCACTGGAACATGGTTGACCTACCAAGAGTCACATCTGTAAAGGATATCGCTCTGTCTCCCTCTCTTTCTCTCTGTCTCTCACCCTCAATACCATTTGGCTACTGATGCTAAATTTTATGTCTAGTTTTCCTTATTGAAGTAAAGCTAGATACTCCCCCCCCCAAAAAAAATGCCTCATCCCAAACCTGAAGCTGACAGAACCTGTAAATGTCATACATATGTTTCCCACTTTTTAAAAAATAGAAATTGTTTTAAATGAGATGCTTAGATGTAATCAAAACATTTAAAACATACAGGATCTGCTGTCTTCACTCCATCATTTTCATAAAAATGTTTTTGATAATAAATAGTTGAAATGGGCAATTTAGCAGTAGCCACGAATGTTTTGAACCGCAAATACAGTGTTTAAACAGTTATTTTAACAGTAGACTTGTCAAGTTGATGGAGCTGGGCATCATAAAAACTGCTTAAAACTGTAAATTTAACTGTTAAAATTAACAGTTACACTGTCAGCTGCTAAACACTGCTGCAAATGAAGCCATAATAACCCGAAGGCCAAGAAAAAAAATTTTACTTTTTAATGTTAATTCTCTCATTATTGTTATTTTTCTAAAATAAATTCAGAGTAATATTTTTGAAATGAGAAGAAATTGTTCTGAGAAATTTTCTGCCAGTCAAATGGCCAAAGCAGAGGAGAAGTAGGCCAGGTGACACAGAGCTATTAGCCCAGCTGCCAGCTACTACAGAGGCTGAGTTAGGGGGATTGAAAGTTCGAGGCCAACCTAGGCATTTTCTATAGAGAGACCCTGTCCCAAGAAGTCTGGAGATATAGATTAGTGTTAGCATTTGCAAGCATTCATGGGAACCTGGGTTTCAACCCCCACCATTTTGTTTTATTTTGTCTTTTTTTTTTTTTCAGAGCTGAGCACCAAACCCAGGGCCTTGTGCCAGCTAGGCAAGCACTCTACCGCTGAGCTAAATCTCCAACCCCTGCCATTTTTTTTTTTTTTTAGTTCAGAGGAAGTGAGGAGGAGCAGGGCGTGCTGTGGAGAATTCCTGTAATCTCACTCTGGCATGAGCACAGACCAAAAACTATACCCAATGCCTGACTACAGAACTCTCCCCTGGTATTGGTCTGTGTGTGGAGAAGACTGCCAGGTGGTATCCCATTCAGCTCTCTGTTGTTCTGTGGGTCACACACAGAGCTCCACAGAAGCAGCCAAACCTGACGCTGAGATTAACAACGACTGAACTGCCTGCTCCTGAAGCCTGGGGCAGAATCAAAGGTATCCAAAGATGCCACCCGCCATCATAAGTTCATGGGTCTGGTGAATAGATTGCTTTGTCTATAGTGTAGACACATCCCATTGTCCAGGCAGCTGGGCATGCAAACACAGCTTAAGGTGTCTATCTAGCAAGACTGAATTGGCAGCTGCATTCCACAAGAGGTCTTCTACTTCATTCCAAAGCATTAGAGGTGCAGCTTTGCGCTTGCTGTAGAATATCAGCAAATGGAATCTTCACAGAATGAAAACAGCTCTGTACTGGCTGGAGCTTGGGTGTGAAGAAAACAGGCTGGAACAGAGAGGAGCAGGAATAGGGTCTCAGAGGACCCACGAGGTGACTTGATGCTCAGCACGTTCACTGTGTGAATCAGGTGACTGAGGTCCAGATAATGGAGCAGAGTATCTCAGCCCATCCTACTTCATCAAATACACTTGACAAAAAAGACTAGGCATAGGGAGGGCAGCTGTGCAAACATAGACCCAAGTCTGAGCCCCAGTGCCCATGAGAATGAAAATCTGAGTGTGGAAGCATACATCTAGAAGGACTGAGACAGGAGTCCAGCAGGTCGATAACCTCTAAGTTCAACTTGAGACCCTGTCTCAAAAACTAAGGCAGAGAGAACCTGAGGAAGACACTCAGAGTGGACCTCTGTCCCACATAGATACCCACAGATGTGCACACGTGGTTTAGCTGTTCTGTGGGAAACAGTTGGGTGCTGATGCTCGGGGCGGCAGCCTGAACTCATCTCAATTACAGCCAGAGTAAGGCCATCACCTTTTGGAGTCATCGGCGCCCATATGTACTGGCCCTGTCTGCTCTTCATCGCTTGAGACAGTGAGGAGCACATCAGGGAAGTGGAGGTACAAGTCCCTCAGCGGTTCCAGGTCAGGTGACCCTCGCTGCAACAGTTTCAGTGCAAAAGCAAAGCCTATGTCTTCTGGGGGAGATAGCTATGCACTGTCCCCTTTCTCCCTACAACTACCCTCAAAGTCTCTGAACACAAAGAGACACTCAAGTGCAGACCCTGATTTTCTCTGATGTGTACACTCCCCCAGATACCTCTGAAGATGGCAATGTCTGTTCTTCCCTGCCATAAACAAGAAGTCCTGGGCTATACAGACAGCAGGGCTGGGGATGGACTTTTGAAAATTCCCCTGTCATATGACAATGAATAATAGAATTCAAAGTCCCTATATGGAAATGCTCATAAGAACACCTTTGAAAATCCCCCTAAAAGCCAACAACCTTCTTAAGGTGAGTACTAACAGGTGACATTTATGGAAAGCCAGGTGTCCATGCCTCCCCCGCTGCCACCAAGTGTTCCATAAAGGATCACACTTTTTCAGGTCACCTGACAGGCTTCCCTCTCATGAGGGGGGCTCTTCTCTTCCTTTTCCACAGACACATGCCTCAGCTCTAATCTCCAGGCCTCTAGTGACCTTCTCATAGTCACTGTAACTCTGAAGTCAGCAGGTGCTCTGGAGTCAGCAGGTGACAGAGGTCTGTATTGACTCAGTAGACTCAGAACTACCAAGTAAAACCATGCCCCCTCCCTCCCTGTTGGACATCTTTGCTCTGAGATCCTTTCTGGGTCCCCAGATGGACTTGCTGGGGTCAGTGAAGGCAGCATAGAGCACTCTCAGTTGCACACACAGACACATAGACACACACACTCAGAGAGCGAGAGAGAGAGAGAGAGAGAGAGAGAGAGAGAGAGAGAGAGAGACCTTCTCCCTGGCAAACTCACTGCACTCATGATCAATAACAGGCAAATGTGTGGTGAGTGACACACGAGACACAGCAATGGTGCCACAGTCCAAGGCTTCCCTAGAGATCTCAGTATGACAACTCCTCCAGCAGATACCAAGGTTGAACCAAGGTGTCAGGATGGGCCCTGTGGTGAGTAGATCCTCTGTCGAGCTGCTAGAGAACCCTCCTGGGTTGCAGATGTGAGGTAAGCCTTCTCTTGTCCAACAGAGAAGAAAAGATATCAGCACCCTGAGGACTCTGTGCGGCTGTGCAGCCCTCGCTGGCTTTCATGGGAGCACCATGCTTTTCCTCCTTGTCTCTGACACACACACACACACTCTCTCTCTCTCTCTCTCTCTCTCTCTCTCTCTCTCTCTCTCTCTCTGTCACACACACACACACACACACACACACACACACACACACCAGTTGACACACACCCCAGTTGCCTGGGTCTCTCATCCTCAGACCTCAGGAAACAAGTCTCTCTCAGGTGGTCAGGGTCAGGTGTTCTGGTGCTTGTGTGTTCCTCTTCTCAGTTGGTAAATTTCTTCTTGCCCCTCGGGCCCCCACCAGTTCCTGCCTTCTCTCAGGCAGTCTTTCTATTCTGTCTCTTGTCAAAACCATACAGCCTGGGCTCCCTATGACACCGTGCAGATGTCCATTCTATTCCGCGTCCTGGGCTGATCCTTGTGTTGTCTACACGCAATCTCTACTAACTTCCACAAAGTAGTCAGGTCAGGACACCTCACACGGTGTCCAGGAGCTATGCGCTCCTCAGTAACCGCTTGCTGAATGTGGCAAGGGGAGAAGCTTCCTCTAGATTTATGAATTTAGACCGCAGACCCTCAAGTAGCCAGCTCCCAGCTTTGCTATCAAAATGAACTGCCTGTCACGTGCTTTTGATGGAGTGGCTCCTTGGGTTGCTGAGGACAAACTCGATCTAGTGGTTCTGTTCTGTGAGCTGCTGTCTTAGTTAGGGTTTTCCTGCTGTGAACAGACACCATGACCAAGGCAACTCTTAAAAAGACAGTGTTTAATTGGGGCTGGCTTACAGGTTCAGAGGTTCAGTCCATTATTATCAAGGCAGGAACATGGATGGCAGCATCCAGGCAAGCAAGAGTTCTACATTTTCATCTGAAGCCTGCTAACAAAATACTGACTTCCAGGCAGCTAGGATGAGGGTCTCAAGCCCATGCCCACAGTGACACACCTACTCCAAGCCACACCTTCTAATAGTGCCACTCCCTGGGTCGAGCATATGCAAACCACCACAGCTGTCCAGGATTTTTTTAACACTCTGTTGATGCTGCTTGGAATATTTGTTTTTCTTTTTCTTTCCAAATAAAAGGGTCTTGAGATATCCCATCCATTAACAAGAAGGACAGAGAATAGCCATGCCCTGTGGCTCAGATGCAGTCTGTCTCTGTGTTGGGTTCTAAAGAGTAGAAGCCACAGATCCAAAGCAGGTATGCACCCTCAGAGGAGCCCGGACATTCAGCTCTGAAGGGCTTCAGTTACCAAATTAGAAAGTTCTTGCCATAAAAGCCTGGAGACTTAATCCCTGGAATCCACAGAGAGCTGGGGGAAGACTCCACAGTGCTGTCCTCTGATCTGCATGTGCATGCTGAGATGTTCAGACCCTCTACATACAAATTCTTTCTCAAGCCAGAAACAGTGCCTAAATTTTTCCTCCAGTCTATGAGCCGCTATGGAAGGTTCTGACTTCCCTTCAAGTGGCAGTGTGCCCAGTAACCTGCAGAGGAGCTAGCACAGGCCTTCATCTGCTCTGCAAGCCACTGAGATGTCAGGGCAACAAGAGACACCACCTCACAGGTCTGCTGTCTTCCTCCTTCAGCCCCTCATCATCCTTAAGCCATAAAGAATCCCTGAATGACTTGAGATGGTCCCCAAGACCCTCAGGGTAGAGGACAAAGTGGCCTGGGCAAGAAGGAGATCTTCTGGCATTCTGGTAATAAGGATGGACTCTCATGAGGACCCAGGATCAGGTTCTAGAGCTCCAGGCCCTGTTCAGGGTCATTATCTGGAAAGAAATGAACAAGGGTACCAGTGATGGAGACAGGTGGTCCCTGAGACAGCAGTTCCCCAACATTTTCCATGATGTCAGTGCCTGCTCCCCCCCCCCAACAGCCAGTAGATGTGGCTGCAGCTAAACCTGAACCCCACTCAGAGGGAGCTGAAGCCCCAAGGATCCCCAAGAAAAAGTGTGGGATCCAGAAGCCCACTCACAGCAACAAGACACTGCACCTTCCACAAAAGTCTATACATTTCCATCAGAACACAGACCTGAGTGGCATGAAACAGTCATGGCACAGCCATTACCCTCTGAATTCTAGGCAGTGGTGACTACCCATGCAAAACCTGCTCAAGATCGGTCCTGCCGACACAGCCACAGAGGCTGGAGGGGCTCACGACATCCCCCATCCTCCCTGAGGCTCTTTATGGAGAGCACAGTTGGTGGGGAGACGGAAATTTTCTTCAGTGGTGTAGCCAATGGTAAGATGCTCGTGGTGACATGATCCTAATGAAGCTCTGAAGCTTACAAAACAGGGGTGGGGCTGAGGGAGAGGTAGTTAAAGCGGGCAATTAGTTGGGAAGAAGAAAGGGAGGGCAGGAGGGGGAGAGTTACGTAAGGGAAATATGTGTAATCAAAATGCACTGTAAATATGAGAGAGAGAGAGAGAGAGCTATGATGAAGTCCACTATGACGTGCACCAGCATGTTCACGCACAGGCTTCTGCTTTCCTTTCATCTCTGCATCCGCACATACTCTCCTCTCCCTCCAGACTCCTGTTTGAGTTGCAGGATTTATCACTTCCTTTACAAGCCACGGCTCTGAGCGCCAGGCAAACACTGTCCCGCAGGTGCTTCCTGCCTCTGTCTGAAGGCCACCCTTGCCTCATTCCCACCCAGGCCCTGCCACAGGTGACAAGGTAGCAACAGATCCTCACGGAGCCCCACTCTGTGGGCTGACACTGGAGACAGGCTTTAACAGGTTGCTGCTGGCCCTCTCTGCAAGCAGGGCTGCCCAGGCTGCCTCACTGTGGTTGAACACAACCAAGCGAGAGAGAAAACAATTGGAGTTAGCTTCCCAAAGCAGAGAGCGGCGAAGGGAAGATGGATGGAGGCCTTCCCACCAATCATCAGGCCACCCATTGAGAGAGCATTGATTGATGAAGTATTTAAGCAGTCAATTCCACACTGGACCCCTTGTAGACAGCTGCAGTGGGAGGACCTGGCTCTGCCAGAGAACAGAGGCAAGGGGTCTGCACAGTCAGCTTTCAGAACAGGCTCCAGGACCACCCTGGACAGCTCACCTGGTACATAACTGCTTCCTACTCAGGCTTCAACACTGACCTCGGGTCTCCCAGATGTCCCTGCCTTAAGTAGGCAATGAGTCCAGAAATCTCTTTGAAAGTCACCTTTGGGTTTCTGTCATAAAGACCCTAAGTATGTACAGCTGTAGACCCTCATTCCTGTCTTAACACTGGCATCACTTACTAGGACTATTGTGGGCACACGACGGGGAGGTGGGCAGTAGGTGGGGGCATCTGTTCTGACCATGCTCTGAGACCATCCCAGGGGCACTTAGAAAGCGCAGGAAACATGTCCCTTTGTGGTACGATAGCCGTAGAGTGCCTGGAACAGGGTTTGGGGTCACCAGAACCTGAAGCTCTCATCCTCTAGGAGATTCTTCCAGCAGCACATAACATGAAGCCACTATCATCACCGAAGGGATATGGCTAAGAAGAGACTCTAAGGAGGCTGCATGCTGAGGGAAGGGTCAGCTGGGATGTTTCTGGAATTCTCTGTAGTGAGAATTCCATTTGAAATTAAAGAGCTTGATTCCAGGCACCCTTGTGTCACCTGTATCCTTTGGAATGAACTTTAGAATCCTGTGTCTCCCACCTGGCAGCCACTACACTGGGGAGCATAGCCCATGGCTCTGAGCTGTTCCTAGCCACACGACAAGCTACCACGCAACATCCCCCACAGCGCATGAGTCTGCACGGGCCTGAGCATGCAAGTGCGTTTTGATTTCATGTTTCCTTTCGGGATCCATTAATATTTTATGAGACCACACAGAGGGCTCCTGAACTGAATGTCCCTCTCTCTCTCTCTCTCTCTCTTTTTTTTTTTTCATTTTAGTCATGTAAGTAGCTGTAAAACAAGTTGGGGACTGGAGAGGAACAGGGTGTGTTCACTGGTAGGGAAGGGAGCCAAAAGCTCATTTGAGGATGATGACAGCCATCCAAGGTATAGCTGCTGAAGTCGGGGGGGGGGGGGTCACTTGGTCACTTGCTAGCCATCAGAAAGTCAGCTTTCTTCTGATCTAAGCTACAGGTAAGTAGGTGTGTATGTGTGTAGCTTACCCCAGTTGGGGATATAGATTCCAAAATAAAGTGGCTTCTCACACCATGCACAAGACAGCAGCAGAAGGAGTCAGTGTCTTTTCTTCCATGGGAATGCACTCCCAATGAATTTACCATGAATTCTGTAAATGCACTCTGTCTCTGGCCTCTCTCTCTCTCTCTCTCTCTCTCTCTCTCTCTCTCTCTCAGCTAGCCAGTAGACCCCCAGCTCTGTCACGTACAGTTCTCCAGATCCTGCTATTTCCCACCTGTGCATCCATATACCATGGCCCTGTGTATACAGCTACCCTCAGTACGTCTCTGCATGAGGTGGAACACTGGGAGTTTGTCCAGATGGCAGAAAGACTCCTACGCTATCTAGAAGCCAGTCAGAATTCAAAGCATCTCCCACTCTGGAGTCACTGACTTCCAAGTAAAGAGATGAATTCCCACAGTAAGATCGTGGGCATAGTTGGGGTAGTGGTGCTGGATCTCCAGTGTAGACTGCAGGTGATGAGGCTGGCTCAGCAGTGGAGACAAGCCAAAAGGCCCAGATCTTCGTATTTTCCCATTACTCACTCTATGACAACAGGCAAGTCAGTGAGCATGTCTGCTGGACAATGGGACAAAAGACGACAGGGTCCTGGTCTGTCCTGGGGAGGTGTAGCAGATCTGCCATATTGACCTTGAACTGACAGTATGTTATTTCCAGACCTCTTACCATGAGAAACTGATGATTTCTTTTAAGACGTGTGGTTATTTTAGGTCTCAGCTACTCCACTACAGCTCGAAACAATTTCTGTGTGATACATTATGGTTTGCAATCTCAAGAAAAACAATGGATGTAAACTTTTATAATCTCTCTTCATCATGGCAATGCTGGAGCAAAGCCAGACTGAAACATCCCATTATGTCTGGACCGTTTTGTGCTCATGCAGTAACAGACTCCCATGGGTTGGTTTAGTGCATCTCTTCATAGTCACGCAGAAGTAGCCTTATCTCTGGGGTGAGATCAGAATCCTGCTGACCAGGACACAGTCTAGCCTGTCCTCTTCCGATGCCTGTCATCCATGTGCAAAATAGAAATGTGTCAGACCTTCGTAGTTTATGAATGAAATGTACTCAGAGCATCTGTCAGCCCAGGAGGTGGCTGGTCGGTGACAAAGGCCCAGGAATCTGTGTGTTGTTCCAGGAGACCCTTTTAGAATAACGCTGCTGTTGGAGTGGCAGACTTTGCCACACTGCCCAGAAGCAGGTATTACTGCTGTTTTTTGAGTATTGTGTACATTTCTCTCTCTGAAATAATGGTATGGTGATTCAGGAGCCAGTCTCATAAAAGAGCAGAAATGGCAATGTCTCCAGGGGAAAGCTGCCTTAGAGTGACTGGGGCGGGTGAGCCAAGGGGCTGTGCAGCAGTGAGAGGTAGAAGTGAGGCAGAGGCTGCTGTCCTGGAGTCCCACCTCCAGCCACAAGGTGCCTGTTGAGTTCAACTTCTCTGGATGCAGCAGCCTCTATTCCCCAGTGACAGAGCAGTTACCCCAGAAACCACTCAAGTTTCACCCAAGTGAGAGAAAAGCTATCTTCTGAGAAAAATCTAAGGACTCTTTGTGGGTAGGATTTATAAAATAAATCAAAACAAAAACTGTGAAGGTAGAATACAGGAAGTAGAATGCCAGCTATCCCGTCGATCAGTCTGGAAGTTTCTCTACCTCCTCTTTTTCAATTTGCTTAAAAATCTCACAGAAGAATAGAATACAGTATTTACATCATTTCCACTGCCCTCATTTCTCAAGTACCTCAGCAGCTCTCAAATCCATGACTTCTCTTTCTTTCTAAGAGAAAGAAAAGAGAGAAACACACAGAGACAGAGACAGAAACACACAGAGAGACAGAAATACACAGAGAGAAGAGAGACACACACATGCATACAGAAAGAGAGAGACAGAGAGAGACACAGAGACAGATACACACACACACAGAGAGAGAGAAAGAGAGAGAGCATACTGAGTCCAACTAGTATTGCCCTTATTTGCATGTTCAATGCTAACCACTTAGAGCTGTGCTCTGATCCTGGAAAAAAAAAAAAAAAAAAAAAAAAAAAAAAAGAACTGCTTCTCCATCTCTCAGCCACCATCTCAGCAACCTGGGGCTCTTCATATGGGGCGGAGCCCTTGCGACTTTACTCCATCTGTTTGGTAAGTAGACTGGTGTGGTCTCTGCAGATCTTGTGCAGGGAGCCACGTTGGAAGTTCCTGAGCAACACTCTTGTCCCTTGCAGAAGACACTATTTCACAGTGATAATCTTAGTCCTTGGGCTCTTAGAATCTGCTCCCTCCCATGATGCTCCCAGAGCATTCGGTGTAAGTGTTGTGCTATAGACGTCCCATTTGGGGACGGACAGCTCTCTGTCATTTATTTTCTGTTGTAGATTTCCCTAATAACATCTGCTGCCGAAAGAAGCTTCTTTGGTGAGGGACAAGAATGATGAGACAGGGTCTCACACTTTAGTTCCAGGCAAACCTGGAACTCATTCACAGTGTGTCTTAGACTGGCCTTAAGCACATGGCAGACCTCCTGCCTGAGCCTTCCCTGTGCGGAGACTGCAGGCATTTGCCGTTATGCCTAACTAGAGAGTTTCTACTTCTCCATCTGAAGGAGGGAACCATACCCATCTAGGTATGCTTGACATTTTAAGTCCAACAGTCTCAAGTGTGGTGTGTGACAGTGACCATGATTTCACTTCTGATTTAAGCGTGTAATAGCATCCTCAGGAGGTGAAGCTATGACGGGAAGTAGTGTATATGCGTGCGTGCAGATTCCCATAAATGATGGAACAGAAACAAAATGGGCAAGCCTAATTTCGTATCGCAATCTTCACACAGCTGGACATTTCTCAAATATTTTAAGGTGTTTTGATCATTTAAAAAGATTTAAAGCATTATTTTCCTAGAAAAATCTGACAAAATGATTCTCTCAAATTAACTAGTGCCTCCAAATTGCATATCGTGCCATTAATCCCCAATATAGATGATATTTGAGAGGCAATCAGTTTAACAACACAGTCATGTAAGAATCTTTCATTTCCATAATTCTTTGGCTATATATTTTTCTAGAGAATCAATATTCTCTCTGTGTAAAGATGCTCTACTGGGATGTCAGTTCAAATAAGTGGAATGACTTAGACCTATAATGAATAGAATATCTCAATTAAAATTGAAAAAAAAAACAATATCACTCTCTCTGTCACTCATTTGTCTGCAAATTCATTATTAGCCAGGCAAGATAGATGTGGGGGACGGGGGCGGGGAGGTGGCAACAGGACACATATCCACATTGGGTGGGACAGATGCCAGGAAGATGTCTGGATATAAAAATTGCCACTAAGCAGTGGGTGACCGGATGAAAAGTGATCAGGGGGCAGCCAGCTTGCTGGAGGGCAGTAGAGGAGATAGACTCAGAAACAAGAATCTGTCTGGATCCTGGGTGTATCTGATTGGGATCCAGGAATCTTCACAAGGCAAAGCTGACAGCTACTCAGGTGACCACATGTTCGTGCTGAAGTCATGCTAATCAGGACACCTGTGATGAGACTGGTCATCACATCATGGCAAGTATGAGGCAGCATCAAATATGCACCCCCAGTGACTGTTGACAGGACCCTCTGTGACCTGCAGGCTGGGCTGATCTTGTCAAACAGCCTGCAGGAAGTGACTACCTCAAGTTTCTCCACAGAGATTTGCTGGGGTGATCATGGAGTCTGGCCTGAGTGTCAGCTTAGTGCTTGCCCACCCTTCTCAGTGTGGGCTGGCTCTGCCTGACAGGAAGAGCAACAGTGCCCTAAGGAGCTATGCGCGACCTGCCCTTCTGGCAGTGTGTGGGACCAGCTCGTGAGCACCAGCTTGGTACAGAGTTGGGTGAGTACAGAAACAGCCACAGTGAGCCTTGGTTATCCCCAAGGCCTCCACTCCATGCTAGCATGGTGGTCTGGTCATGTAGAACCAAATGGCAGGTGCCACCAGGCAGCAAGCAGAAGGTGGTGTGCGACCCCATCAAAGGCAAGTCAAACAGAAGAAGCCTCATGGGGAAGCAAGTTATCAGAGGCATCTCAAGTGAAGGGTGGTAGCATTGGCCAGGGTCACCAGAAGCCTGCCATTCCTTAACTGGGCACCACTGTCTCTGGAACACTGAATACATCATCTTCCTTTATTTATGCCTTTGCATCATAACCTAGAATGGTGAACTGAGCCTATGCCAGCAGAAGTCTTGGAGTGTCAGCACTGGTTTGAAGTTCAGCCTTTCCTTACCATGTTAGTTCCCTGAGGCAACCCACAGGCTCTGGTCTCTGCTCTCTAAGGGTTGCAATGGCAGCCAGCAAGCCCTCATACAGACACACCAGGCAGTGCCCACGGTGTTGAGGGCCGTTTGTCTTCAGATGTGTTGACAGCAACAGTGAGGCCAAGACTTTGACCGAGACAGAACTTAACTGCGGTCATTTCACTTGCAGTTGCTGAATTCAAACACACATGCTGAATAGCAACGTGGAGGCGTTTAATGTCTTTTGACAAGAGCAATGGCCTAGGAGGGAGTGGTGAAAAGTCAGAATGTGGTCCATGAGGAATGAACAGAGTAAGCCATCGAGACATGAGCACAGGCCGGGGTCCACAGGGCCAGCAAGCAGCAAGCAGGAAACCCCAGCCCTTACAGTTACATTTGCTCTTCCATTCTTTTCTGCAGCACGCCTTTGCATGTACATTTGAATATACGATCTGTGCGTGATAACCTATAGGTTGGTTGCACGTGATGATATAGAAATAAATGAATAAGTAAGACGAAACCAAACTTGCCTGACTCTCTCCCGTTAGTATTTTTCAACCAGGAGAGTTTTAAATTCACTTCTGGATATTTTAAAAGTAAAATTGAAAAGGGGGGTGGTTTATAAACCTGTTGCTGGTTCGTTTGTACTTTGCTTTGGTTCTTATCGGTGTCAGGGAGATGCTATCAATTTCTCTTTCAGGTGATTCTTGGATTTGCTTCCCAGTTTCTGTGTATGGGACTCAGAAGCCAGGGTCTTCTTCCACCATCGTCCCTGGGGACACTGCATTGCACACAGAATGGCTAAGTGCTAAATCAGTGTGAATATATGCAAGGAGAGGATGTGACCTGAGGGGCAAGGGCAAGGGCAAGGGCAAGGGCAAGGGCAAGGGCAAGGGCA
>JANHMN010000013.1:8253001-8264435 GCA_030674055.1 Rhabdomys pumilio
AAGGGCAAGGGCAAGGGCAAGGGCAAGGGCAAGGGCAAGGGCAAGGGATATCCCGCAGATATCCCAGAGATGGTATCCTGTTCAAAGGGATGCATTTATGCTAGCAGAACTACCTTATACTGGATATGGTGCTTGTTCACAGTAGGGTTAGTGATATGGATCCAGATGACCCATCCCACAGAAAACTCCAGAAAGCAGCTCTCCTATGCACCCTGTGGCTCAGACTCCACCATCTCAGGGGGACTTTGGGGGTCACCAAGATTCTGTGCAGAAAATTCCGCTATCACCCTTGGGCTCCAATATGCACGATCACACAAATACATACGCTGTACACAGTATCATGCGCTATGATGCTTGGTCTTCCTTCTCTGCTTAACAGGATTGAAAATCACATAGGAGACACATCTTGGTTATCTTGTAAGGCATTTCAAGAGAGAAGAGTCTAACAGAGAGAAAGGGGGGCCAAGCTTCATCCTCAGCATATGTGGAATTTTCTAGCAGGCAGCCCAGATATAAAAAGTTCTGGGAGAAAGGAGCATGAACCTGCTTGTCTTCCTGAGAGTGTGTGTTTATCATTGCTGTTGACATCAGAGTCCATCCTCCTAGGTTTCCCAATATAGTAAACCCCAGTGACTCCTCCGGGAGCTCCCAGTCTCCCAGTGCTGAATTGGGATCACTGGGGTGTCAGGTCTCTTAGACTGAGTAGCTACCAGGTTCTCCACTTTTCCAGACAGCAGGAATTCATTGCAGAATCTAATCTAATAAATCCCCAGTGTGTGTGTGTGTGTGTGTGTGTGTGTGTGTGTGTGTTAGTCCCATTTCTATAGAAATGCCTGCCTAATACATACATTCACATTTGTGCAAATTGCCCCCCCCCAGGACACCAGGCAGCCTCAGTGACTCTGAGTCTGGAGAAAGCTTGCAGCACAGCTCTATGGGAGTGACTGTGTTTTGCTGAGTCCTGTTTGAGTTGACAGCTGAAGAACCTGAGGAGAATCTGACCATCCATCCAGTCCACCCAATGCTATGCACAGGGCAATTCAAATGAAGGTGTTGGCCATCCAAGCTGTGTGTGTCTTTAAAACAGTGATAGAGTCAGATGGTGAGCCATAGCCATTTCTCTGATCACTGTTGCTGGTGTAGCCCAACAGAACACTATGAGAGGTGAGAATGTGGAAGCCAGGAAAGTGGCATTAACTTATTACTAGTATACCTCATTTAACCCCTTCATCCAAGGTATCATCATTTCAGCCTGTTGGCTGCTACCACTGGGCTGTTTTACGTGCTTTGCTACAGGTCTGAGACATCTGGAGACCAGTAGCACTATCAGCGTATCTCAGTATCTCATTTGGATCTACCTGGGCTGGTGGCTCCAAAGCCCTCTCTGAGCTGTTGGCATCAATCCCTGTGAACAGCACAGGCCTGTCTCTGACCTATTTCTCCATGAATACCTTCCCTGCAGAAGAAGCCTTACACCATGAACCTGGTTCTAGGGGACTGGTTTTTAAATGTTGGTGAGTGAACTCCCACAGGACAAAAGCAGTTCAGGACAGGTACCAGTTTGAGGCACTGAGGAGGAACGGCCACCAAGGTTGGAGGACACGTTCATTCAGATGCGGCCCCCCCGCATTCCACAGCTTCCTTGTATTCTGCAAGCCATCCAGACAGAAGGTTTCCAGTCACCTCTCCTGCATGTTTGTGGGATCTTCTGACTGCTTCATGGCTCCACCCCCTTCCCCATAAGCTCCATAGCTCCACCCCCTTCCCCATAAGCTTCATAGCTCCACCTCCTTCCCCATAAGCTCTATCTCAAGCCACTCAGGGACATCCAGCAGAGCCCTAGACTCCACCAGAATCTCCATTACACCAACGAAGCTTATAGGATGTTCAGATTCTAGTCCGGTCCTAGATAATCACAAAGATTTGGCTGGCCAAGCATCGGAGGGTCATGTTTCTGTGCTTGATTCAGTGCAGCTGGAGCATAGCAATTTCTGCAGCTAATAGATGAGTCTGCTGCCCCTGGTGGCCACCCTCCTATCCATCTCGGCCTCCCAATCCAGGTGCCTCCATCTGGGGCTTCTTCACTTAACCCCAGAGACTCTAGAGTCACGGCAAAACCAGAGCCATGGAAGGCCCATGCCAAAGCAAGAATGCAGTACTCTGCCTGGCAAGCTAGAGCATCTGTGTCCCCACAATACTGCATGCTTCATAACACTCTCCTCCAATGCTCAGAACAACTCCCAGGATCAGCACACTTTTAAACCCCACTACAGATGACCAAAGAGAAAGGCAGCGCTGGCTACTATGCCCAAGGCCATGTACTTTGCATTAGCACAGGCAAGACTTGAGTCTAGAAATTCAACTTCAGCTTAATAAGCGTCTTTAATGACACAGATATCCAGCCTCCCTACTGGAGGCAGTAGGTCCTCTCTACTGTGTTTTGGGGTTCAGCGTGGGGTGCAGACTGGTGAGAGATTACCTCCTTTAAGAACTAATTCATTACCTGTATCTTGGAGGCTGGAAAGATAATGGGAAGTAATACATAGGGCAAGAAAGAAACGTTGACTAAGAGATGAGGATTAAAGCTCCAAAGTTTGGATACCACTATCACCAGAGCTACGGCTACAAACTGCACAGCTTTGACAATGAGAGCCATAAACATTAAGGCCATAGGTACTACTGACTCCTAATGACTATCGTGTAGAAGACCACAACCCTGGGGACCACGGCTTTGAAGATTGTAGACCTGAAAACCACGAGGACTGGAAACCTCAGGACCCAGACCCTCAACACCACAGTCAAGACGCCCACAGCCCAAACTAATAGTCCTGAGGACCACAGTACAGATGATCAAAGTCATGATGACTACAGTCCCAGAAAGCACTGCTCAGAAGAGCAGACTGTGGGAATATATCTCTAAAGACAAAAGTCCTGGCACAGCAAATTAGCTCCATTTGGTGAAGTGTTTGTTTTGCAAGCTTCAGGATCTGAGTTCAATTCCAGACACCTATAGTAAAAAGCCTAGACAGCATGGTGGTGTGTGTGCTGGGGAGGGAGAGACAGGTGCATCCCAAAGGTTCACTAGCCATCCAGCCTAGCCATGAGTAATATAGCTCTGAGGATCATAGAGGAAGACTATAGTGCTGAATGCCCCATCCCTAAAGAAATCAGCCCTGGAGAGCTGCATCCCTAAAGACCACAGCCTGGAAGACCATTGCTCAGCAAACCTGACTCTCTGAGGGCAACAGAGGTGAGGAGCTCAGTACTGAGGATGGTACACCTGAGAACCTTGGCCCTGAAGACCCCATCCAGGAGAATGACACTCGTAAAGACTCTACACCTATGGCCACTGTCCTAAGGACAACAGCTCTCAGGACATTAGCCCTGAAGACCAG
Source organism: Rhabdomys pumilio (assembly GCA_030674055.1). Classification (NCBI taxonomy): domain Eukaryota; kingdom Metazoa; phylum Chordata; class Mammalia; order Rodentia; family Muridae; genus Rhabdomys; species Rhabdomys pumilio. Next base: position 8,256,397 of record JANHMN010000013.1, read on the forward strand.
AGTCCTTAACACTACAGCCGTTCACAAAGAGCAATGACCCAAAGAAAATGGCCCTGAGTACCATAGTCCTGAAACTCACAGCCTTGAAAAATGTAGTCCTGAGGACTATAGTCTTGAGAAGACAGCTATAGGTCTATGAAACTGAGGATAGGATCTCTGAAGACCTCTGTCCTACACAGCATGGCCACAAACATTGCAATACCAAAGACCATAGTCCCCCTTCAGTATCCCAGCCTTGAAAACAACAGGCATGACCAGCCTAACTCTGAAAGTCTGGCCACAAAGATTGCAGTCCTAGAGACAACAGCTCCCAGGGTCCTGAAGAAAACATTGACGTAGGCCCTGTGTGCCTCAGTCCTGAAGACCACAGACAAGTCTCAATGTCCCACTCTGTTCTGTGGACGTTATTTGCACACCTACATTTCCTCAGAAACAAGTAAGGGACATTCCCATGTCACCTGAACAGTCACAGATCTTTCAGGAGGCCTACCTTGCAGATCAAATCCACACTAGCAAAGGTTTCCCTGGGGGTTAACTTATTGTATTGGGTTTATCAGCACAGATTCCCTGACAGGCTCATGCCGGAAGAGACTCATGGCCAGAGGTCCAGAGGATAATACCTCATCAGTGTGTCCTCCTCCTCACTCTCGTCCTTTGGTTTTTTTCCACGTGTTCCCAAGTTTGGTCTGAAATTACAGAAGGCCATGCTGATTGGTAAAAAGGCAAAATGTGGGAAATCTGCACTCTTTTGTTCCAGAAACATGCTCTTGGCACAAAAGAAGCCCTCTAGGGTCCTGCAGAGGCTCAAAGAAGCATTTAGCAATAAAACACTGGAGGTCACAGAGGTATGAGGCTCCAGTTGCCCTGGCTAGCTGTCTGAGGTCCAGGGAGCAAAGTCAGCAGGAATTCGGCCATGAGGACAAAAGGTAGACTTTGACACTCTTAGGGAAAGCAGTCAGTCCCACTGGCTATCTGCCTGCTGGGAGCAAAGGCTAGCTCATTCAGACATGGTTGTGAAGAGCCTCCATGTCCAGTGTATGATATTGCTGCAGTGGACAGACAGGGGGCTAGGTTCCTGCATGTGCAAAGCCTTCCCTGATTATAAATGGCATCTCCTGGTTGTTTTGCTGTCATGGGTCTGTTTCTCTCATGATGTCTGTTGTCTCACATGCCAGCAGCTGCTGCTCTCACGGAGCCTCACCTGCAGCTGGGAGGGGATGCACAGTCGGTGTCCCTCAAACTTTGCCAAGGCATAGCCCCTTGAGAACCCGTCACTTTCCACAAAGGAGAGCCGCAGGGCCTGGCACCAACATGACTCCCACACTCTGTGCTGGGAAGCTGCAGTCAGGCAGCCTTGTGCAAGCTCTCCTTGTGGCATCATTCTAGGTCTAGGCAGCCTCAGTATAGAGGCAAACTGTGTGCATTGTGAACCTTTTCTTCCCGTGGGAAATTATTGCAACATAATCAAGCTGTAAGAATGGCAGTTAATAATAACAGTAGCAACCATCCCTAATCTTACTCACTGCTTCTAAGGGTGTGTGTGTGTGTGCGTGTGTGTGTGTGTGTGTGTGTGTGTGTGTGTGTGTGTGTGTGTGTTGGCAATGCAGGTATCTTCCCGAACCTATTTCTACCTTGATTTTTGACACAGGATCTCTTACTGAACAGGCAGTATATGGTTTCAGTGAAACTGGAAAGCTCACCCATGAGCCTCAGATACCCTTCTGTCTCAGCTACCCAGCACTGTGCCAGATATTTAGCATGTGTACCGGGGATCAGAACTCAGGTCCTAGTGCTTGCTCAGCAAGTTCTTTTCCCACTGAGCCATCTCCCCAGCACTGTACACTGCAGTTTCTATGGTGTTACTTTACGTAGAAATTGGAAAGGTTGGCGGCCATCTTGCTTAGGGTCACACTGTCATTTGGTGTTACAGGTGCAAGATTCCTTCTCAAGCACTGGGTTGGGTGTTTTCTTCCCATTCTTTCCCAAACACACAGAGCACACGTATCCCAGATATCTTCACTGGCTTTGGCTTTGAACAGAACCAACACGATCCTGGGATTGAAAGCTGTAGACGGTTTTGTGATTCTGATGTATGGAAATAACCCTATGTCATAGGTATCTTCTCAGGTGTGTCCAACTTGAGGCCCGAAGGCTGTTATGTGCCACCACGATAGCTGTGACATGGCTCAGCATAATATCATAAACTACTTAAAATGTAAGGACTTTATTTTTCTTTTATATTTTCTTTTCCTTGTTCTTTGCGGGGAGGGGGTGGATTAATCGTACACCCTCTCATTAGATGATGGTCTCATGTCACAATGTGAAATTTAGTGTGAACTCCGTAAATGACAATCCGATGCCGCAGTGTGAAGAAAAGGCTGGACACACTTACTAGTAAATAAAAGCATCCAGAAGTTCACAGGAGAGGTGCTCACTGGGTTATTAGAAAGAGAACGTCTTTGTGACTGTACACAGCCAAGCATATTACATACAGCCCTTTCAGCTGATGCCATTGTTTTCCGTCTCCAGAGTCCTGTCCTAACTCTACCCTTCCTTCCATCCGTGCACCATCCGTGCGGGCTGCAGGTGAAAGGCTGAAGCATCGCGCAGGCTTCAGGCCTCCCTGCCCTTGCCTGAGAGGAAGTGTTTGAGTTTCTAGGAAGAGGCTCTGCTTTATCTCTTCAAAAACAAATGCCGCCCGGATGGCCTATTATCTACAAACAGAATGTCAGTCTTCTCTTTTAGTGCCATTTTTGTGAAAGTTTATTTGAAGAAGCTCCTGTCATTGCTGCCTAGGCAGACCCAGTGTGTACCCAGCTGATCCAGCAATGACACCTGGTTCTCTTTGATTCCACGTCCCTCAGCATCAACTCACGTGTGCCTAAGATTGAAGACAGTGTGGATACCTCTGTCTGTGTAGCCCATTCTCACAGACCTCAGTCCAGGGGAGAGGAGAAAGAAGGAGTAGGAAGCTCACTCATTCTGTGGTAACTCTCCCTCCTCCCTAAACATGGCCGATGTCTCCCACTAGCTTCTTCCTTTCACCACCTAGGAACCTTGAAGGGCTGAGCTTCCCACTGAGTCTCATCATGTTCCTGTATCAAAGAGGAACCAGGACCAACCATCTTCCCACTCGACCTTCAAGTCCATACGTGCGTGTGCGCACGTACGTGTGTGTGTGTGTGTGTGTGTGTGTGTGTGTGTGTGTGTGTGTGTAGGGCAGGTTGGGTGTGGAAAAATGTCTATGTGCAAGGTGGGAACCAAGGTCATGGTAATAAATATTCTTTATGTGCCCACTACCTCAGGAGACAGGAGAGGACTCTTAGAAAGCTCTTTTTGACCAATGAAAAGTTGGTTGAAAGATAAGATCTGACCCATGACTAATCCAGTCTTTAAATACTTTTGTGGGATCTGAACCTCAACATGTCCTAAACAGACCAACAAATAATAAAGAAAATATCCACCTAGAATCACACCAAAGTCACTGGGCATGGGGGCTTCCTGGCTTAGTCAGTGTTCTACTGTTGCAAAGAGACACTATGACCACAGAAACTCTTATAAAGAAAAACATTCAATTGGGGCTGGCTTACAGTTTCAGAGGTTTAAGGCCATTATCATCTTGGCAGGAAGCATGGCACTGTCCAGGCAGGCATGGTGCTGCAAAGGCAGTTGAGAGTTCTATATCTAGATCCACAGAGAGCAGGAAAAGAAAGTGCCACTAGGCCTGGCTTGAGCTTCTGAAACCTCCAAGCCCACGCCAGATGACACGCTTCCTCCAACACCTCATACTCTAACAAGGCCACGCTTCTTAATCCCTTCAAACCATGTTGGTCCCTGGTGGCTAAGCATTAGAATCTATGAGCCTATGGGGGCCATTCTTACTCAAATCACCACACTTTCATAAAAAGAAAATCTCAAATTCAAATCCCTAAATAATCAGAGAATAATGAACCAGCATGCCGTGTCAGCTGCACCGGCTAAATGGGGCTCTCCTTGGGTTTACTTAAACGTAAATCCTGTGCTCCAAACCTGGGCTCGTGACAGCTGTGTGCCCACAGGAACTGGATGTCAGAGAGGCAACTGGGCTGCTTAGTGAGACATCAAAACAGGTGCCCAGATGTCATGAGTGGGTTTGGAGGAAAGGTAGATCCTGGATGACACGTCACTTGGTTCACAGAGATGCCTACCTGGTTCATTCTAAGAAGCCATGGTCTGGGTTTGGGCAGATTACAGGTTAGTGAGAATATAGGGTGACATTATCAACATTTACTCACCTGATGAGCTTTCATTAAACCGCAGTGATGTAGCATATGCTCTATCAGAGACCAGGAACATAGACGTGAGTGCAAGGAGAAAAGGAAGTTCCTGTTGTCCTAGGACTATATATCCAAGAAAAAAAGATAACATCAGACACACAACCAGTAAGCTCTGGATTATCAAAACTGCAGCCTGCATTAAGGCAAGGATACACCTCAGAAGAAAATGTGTGTATTCACAGATGTGACACAGTTTACATTCTATGGGTCACTAAGCAAGGTGCTAATTGGGAATATTTAGATCTTTTTAAAAGTCTGTTGCATCCCTTTAACAGCAAACACAGGGGTTAATGTTACCTCTTTTCCTAATTATTTTAAGTTTATATTCTAGAGAATTGAACTTCAGATTTCTCCGTAACTGAGGTATCTGTTAGCAGTGGGATTTTTTACAATGTAGGGTAGGTAGGTAATCAGCCAAGAAAATTCTCCAGGATCCAGAGCATGCTGAGTTGGAATGTCTTTTGCATCTGAGATCTGGATCCCATCCCACCCTACAACTTGGCCCCACTGAGCCCAGGTGCCTCTCCTTACTTCTCTGAAGGGCTGAAATTAAGCAGTGTGGTGACCATGAACCTCTCCTGGGGTATCAAAACAATGAGATTTAGTGAGCCCAAGGGCCATCAGTCCCAGAGCAGGTCAAAAACAGACAGGAAAAAGCCAGGTCTGTTTGCACCCTGACTCAGAACAAACACCTTTTCAGACAACATCAGGACTTGTCATGCAGCGGCCAGGCCTCTGCTGAAATGGACACAAAAATACTTGGCACTTCCAGTTCAACTTCTTGGCCATGGCCAAGGTAGCTGTGTGTGCTACCTCCTCCAGGGAATTTCTACAGGAAGTGTTGTGAGACCATCATTCCAGGACTCGGTCCATTGTCCATAATTCAGGGAACAATAAGGACAGGTGACAAATCTATCTGGAAATCCTGGTAGCACCAGCAGTGGCTGAGTGTGGCAGATAGCTATGGTGCCCTGATCAGCCCTTCACCTGTCTGGACAGTGGGACCAGAGATAATAGAATGAGCTTCAGTTTACATTGTATCCCTGCAAAGTCAGTGAGCCAGCAGCTGGGCCATCCTGCCTCAGGTTACATGTGCTCTGTACTCAGGAGAAATCAATCGATATGCCCACACAAAAGCCTGTGCAGGAATGTTCATCTCAGATAGTTTGTAATGGCTGGAGCCCAAAGGATTCCCAATTATCCATCTGTAGATGATCAGCAGACTGGCTTTCCATTCTAGAGAATCCTCAGTAGCAAAGGACATTGGGTAGAATACACTGTAGCACAGATGGATCTGAGAAAGACACTGAAGCCATTCCCACAGCACATGCCAGCCAGCGGGTCCTGTGTGTTTGGCACTATGGAAATCTAAACAAATTCAGTTTGATTTCTACAGAAGAAAGGGGAAGAAAGGAAATATAAAGAACATTTTTTAAAGGAAATGACCCATTTATTTGATAGTGGCAGTGGCACTAGCTTACCACATTATATATTTAAATTATATATATATATATATATATATATCCTATACTTCACTACTGCTGCCTTTTGAAAAGGTACTTATATATTAGGAAGGAAGAGTTCAGCACAGAGAAGATGAAGGAACAGGAGACAACAGACTGGTAATAGATACAAAGGCAAACATGAAAATGCAGAATGATAGTGGCCTCTCCTCCACAGATGGATCCCACAGCCCAGAGCCCAGGTGTCATGCTCAGATGTGTAGATAAGAACAGAACGGTGTAAACAGTAGTTCACTGCCTTATGGAACAATGACCTGGGAGATTCTGATTTCTGATGGTATGGTTAACACCGACTGGTTTATCTTTACTTTTTTCTCCACTAATGTTCAACTTGTGTCTTATATGGCAATAACACCACCAGCTCGTCCCTTTCATAATTCATGGACAAAACCATGTTGTTTTATTCAGTTTCCTTCTACAGTTAAGGAGAACAAGGTTCAAATGACTAATCTGCAAGCAACGCAAAATAGTGAGAACAATCCTAACTAACAATTTATACTCATAGGAGCATAAGGAGCTGAACGCATGCAAAACACCAGCTTCTTGTTGAGGGTGGTGTCAAGGGGGAAACGGAAGAAGGGCTGAGGGCCCTCCTACATCAGGCGAGTGCTGATAATGTGAAGCACCTGTGGCCCCCACACTCTTGCAAAGTAAAGGGCATGGCAGCTGTAAGCAAAGAAGGCAGCAGGATGTGGGGAAGGCAGCTTCTCTCCCCAAACCTGGTGCTCTGACATAGCATAATTGAATCTCATTGTTCACCTCCTGGGTATCTTCAGACACACCCAGCCCATGTATGGCCTGTGCAGAACTGGCCTTGTAGCTCACAGACTATCTGCTCTCCCAGTGGGAGCACAGCCTAGATGGATGCTTTGTTTTCCAGTGTGCTGTGTCACCTGTCACCCATGCGCAGCAAGGTGCAAGGCTTGACCCTGTAGCTACCCATCTAGGGCCTGCTCTGGGGACATTTGAAAATGCAGTGCCTGTCATGGCCACTCCTCATACCAGCTCTACTCCCAACTTCTCTACAGCCATAAGCATGATCAGAATGGTCAGATGAGCAGTGGCCATTGGGAATGACACCCCAGGACAAGTCTCCTGAGTGATCCCAGAGATGCCTTCTTCCTTCAGCCCTGCACCTCTAACAGATCATCAAATTGCCTTTGGAGCATGCTGCTAAAGAGCCAGGCCTGGCCATCACATGTCCATTGCTTCTAAAGGAGAAGTGCTGTTTGCCCATGGTGGCCTCCTTCCATGCAGTGAGGAGTAGAGTGGACAACTACAAACCCATCAACAGTAGGACAACGGTACTTCAGGGGTGGGCATGTGTGTGGGCTGTGGCTGGCCAGGTGGTGGAGCTGCTGCCCTGAGGCATCTGCAGCCATTTCCATGGGCTCTCCCCTGGGAGGAGCTCAGGGAGGGGAGCTGCCCTAGGAGGCCACCCGCAGTGGTTCTTCTCCTTCCAGATTCAGTGTGTGACAGGACAGGGTGGAGATTGTCACAGCATCAGTAATGAGTCTCCAGCCCTGTCTCTAAGGTTCCCCTCTGCAGAATTGGAACAGTGCCTCCTCAGAGATAGACCAGTGTGGTACGTTCTCTTAGTAAGCTTGGTCTTCTTACTACAGTCTATCTTTATCTCAAGGGTGCTGTAAAAGACCTGGAGATGCTTTGTAGTAATTTCCAGGACTGTTTATAATTATGTCTTTGTCTGATTATTTTGTGCCTAGATCTTAAAACACACCATGCAGAGCTGACTCGAGATGGGTGGAAAGTTGCTTTCTCAGCCCCAGACTCACCCTGACTTCTTGTATTATAAGTTTTTGCACCTACCTCCGACCTGCCATCAGGGATGGATCCTGCTGCACAGCCCAGGCCCCGTATGCTGCCAAATCCCACCGTCCATTTCCAGGTGCCCAGAGTGTCCTAAACACCCTCCTTTCCACCACAGTGGCTCTTTGTTGCTTGATAGTCACCTGTGTGCTTTGCAAGGTCTGATTTCTTTTGGGTTCTTTCAGGTTCTTTCTTCTGCTCTCTAATATTTTATATTCTGTCTGATTCTTCAGTGGAGTTTCTCATCCATCAATCAAGGCGCACTGGGAGAGCCTAAAAGACAGGCTGAGGACTCCGCCTTGTTGCCTGTTTGATGGTTTGTTTGTTTTTTACACTTAATGACAGACATTTATTATACAATGGAAGTACCGTC
>JANHMN010000013.1:8268955-8284180 GCA_030674055.1 Rhabdomys pumilio
CACACACACACACACACACACACACACACACACACACACACACACACATTTATAACAATCAGTGCTCGCCTGTTCCTAAGAAACTAGGCAAGGCAACAACTGGCTTGGGCTAGATAAATCCTTTATATTAAAAACAGGACAACAAAGATGTACATGCTGTAAGACACAGAGAAGAGACCTGCTGGTGAAATGGCCTGCTCACTGTCTTCCTAGAGCTGTTAAATGAATTTGCTCAGCTTTTCTCTGTGGGTATGGGACTGCATGAGGCCACCAAATATAAGAAGGACAGGACAAGATGGACACGGACATCAGGGAGAACAGCAGCAGGTAGACACGGACATCAGGGGAAACAGAGGCAGGTGGACACAGACATCAGGTATGTTCCATGAGAAAAAGCAAAGATTGGAAAATCAGAATACAAAACTCAAAACTCAAGTGGAGAGCATAGAACTGGGAATGGCTCGATTTCCTCCCCCACTCCAGTTACAGTGCTGGGAGTAACTGCTCTTCTGTGGAATCAGAGCAGGTCTTACAGCTTTTGATTTGAGACTTTGCTCCTCAATTTTTCTGTGATGCCCTCTGTAATACTCAGATCATGGCAGGGGAAGCAGAGACTACATAAAACGCTTTCCCAGGGCATGATTTTCTATGGAGTATCTGCAGCCCGTTAAACCACTCCTGCCATTCCAGAGTCCCAATCCAACATAATGAAGGCAGATTTTTTTTTATTAAAGTTCTCAAGACTCACTTTGAACGTCTTCCCTTTTGTTGATTGAAGCCATATTTCTGGTGTCATTTTAATAGTTTTTGTGTGCATTTTCATTATCTGTTAAACTTGTAGTTTGATTATAGGTATAAATGAATAATTTTTCTGTCATTTACATTCGAAAAGGAACGCATTCATGAGGTAGCACAATCTGACTTCGCCACAAATTCCCCTCTCAGACATTCATTTGGTCAGATCACAAAGGCTTCACGTCAGATTATTACAGCCGGCATTCACTCGTCAGTGCCTCCCCAAAAAAAGTCTACCTTAAGATGTGATTCTCAGATGCTCACACCAGAAATAATTATCGTGACATTCCCTGCCTAATGGAGGCTTTCCTTTGTTCCTTGGCAACACATTTAAGTCAGACGTGGTACCAATTGCAAGATCGCAGAAGCAGGGCTTTCTGCGAGCTGGGGGCATATTCTTAATCAACAGAATGAGGATTCGATAATGAGAATGTGAAGCCAGCATTGACCATCCACCTTAAGTGGACACTCTTCCAAGCACCCCACTGTGACAGGGTGCCATGAGGTCCTCCATGGCCTGATCTGCAGCTGGATTCAAGCATCTCTTGATCCAAGGCTATCAAATGCTTGTTCTCACCAAGTTGCAGGAATGCACCTGCAGTGAGCACCAAATTTGAGGAGAAACCTACCCTTTTTGCATTTTCTCCTTGTCTACTTGCTGCTGAAATTTGGATATATCATCTCACAGTCATTGGATCTCCAAAACACAGAATGTGTTGTATAAAAGCAAAGAACTGTTTAAACTCTCCCTCCATCCCTTGGCCTAAGCCTACCCCACCCATATGGCAGCAATGCCATATAAAATAAAAAGAGCAGGCAATGATAGCACTTCTTGTATTTTTATCTTTAAATATACACTCAGGGCTGGAGCCATGGTTCAGTGGACCCTGCACTCATATCAGGCATCTCGCAAATCTCACAACAGCTTCTGAGTCCAGTTTCAGGGACTTTAACATCCTCTTCTAGATTCTGTGAGGATCTGCATCGTATACATGTGGAGCACACACACAAGCACACACACACACACACACACACACACACAATTTCTTTTCAAGACAAGGTTTCTCTATTGTAACCATCACTATCCTAGAAGTCTCTGTAGACCAGGCTGACTTTGAACTGAGAAATGTGCTTCTCTCTGCCTATCAAGTGCGGAGTTTAAAGGTGTGCACCAGCACTACCTGGCTTAAATTTTCTTAATAAAATAATTTTTAATCTAACCTTTTTCTTGTCATTTATGTAAAAGTTTGAGAATTCCCATTGAGAGTTTAAAATCAAGGGTGCTTTTCCTATAGAAGGCTACTCTGGTTACTACATAACCCTCCCTGCAAATCTCTCAAAGCCCGTTAACATGAACGTCCATCTGCAAGCCTGGGAGAATCTGAAGGAGCAGAGAAAGGGCCCTCTGGTGAAGAGCTGCCCTCTAGACAAGAGAAGGCTGAGGAACCTCAAAGAGGGAAATAATGAACCCGAACCATAGAATCCCTGGATCCCTCCTTTGCCCAGACCTATGGACCTAAAACCGACTCCCTATCCACCAAGCCCATCAGCCACAGGAAGGGTGTTTGCCTACACACTGCGGTGATCTCCAATAGGAGCTGAGGCTGAACATTCATTAACACTTCATTTTGGGGGTGCTCCTTTTTCTGCAGATGTTACCTCCGGGGCCATGACAGCCATTTCCTGCCCTTTCATCTCTCCACTACTTGTAATTGAACAATTAGTCCATACCTACAGACTCTGAATGGGGCTGCAGAGGAAGGGGCGACCTTAAAGGAGCACTCCTCCCTAATAACAGATAGCCAGTGACTTCCTTCCCAGTGTTTATATGGCTCAGCAGACTTAACTTTGCAGCCTGTGTCTTTTTCAGTGAGGTGAGACTTAGGGGTATCTGAGTGAAACCTGGTAGGCATGTGTAGTTTTAATTGAGGGGCGATAGTAAACTAATGTCACAAGAACTGTGAGAGAGAATTTACTCACAGTTTACAGCTATGTGGGTCTCGGTGAGGCCAGGAGGAGGCACAGTCACTGCACAGAGACACTGAACCTCTGAGGAGGTGGTGCCACGTGGTACCCTGTTAGCTGCTGCGAAGAAGCCACATGGTACCCTGCTAGTTGCTGCGAAGAAGCACTGGCCTCCAAGAGTGTGCGACACCCCTGTAGATCCCGAACTGTGCACACAGTGGCCTCACAACATGGCTTTGCCAAAGACCACTCCACAAAGGTAAATGATTTCAGTTGCACCACAGGGCCTTTCAGTGCTAGGACATACTCTGGAAAAACTAAACCCACTAATCTGCCCTGGTAGCACGTGCCCAAGCTGCCACGTACTCGAGACACAATGTCCCCAGGTTGTGTCCCCACACAGGTTGGGGCCTGGATCCACACAGGCCATCCTTTAGACATTCCCTGCAGGCCAATCAGTGCATCATTAAACCAACTGTGAAATGGGGGAATGGGGAAGGGTATCGCCCCTTCCAGCTCTGAAGATTTCCAGTCCAGATGCAAAGCCAGTGGTAGCGACATTGCACAACACAAAAAAAAAAAAAAAAAAAAAAGAAGAAGCAAATCCCATTTTTATTTCTCACGCATTCCTACACGAACACAAAAACCTGGAGTGATTTTAAGTGGATGATTGTCAGTGATCATTGTGTTTCAAGGTGCGAGGTTGCAGGGACAGCAGCTTACTGTGGAAGAACATCCTCTCACTCAGTTGTATTTAACAATTATTACTTCAGGTCAGAAGCTGCTGCAGTAAGATGTGCTTTACCCTGTGTCTCCTCATCTCCTCTAGAGTAGGAAAAATATCTGGCAACACTGTTTTTGCCTCTGATCTTAGGAAGTGAGCCTCGTGTAAAGCCAATCTGGTTCATGGCTTCACGGATTCCCTCCTCCAACTCGATCCTGTCTGAGAAGGCTATACTATTTTATATGAGACTAAAAATGGTAAACGCCTTTTAAATGGTGGAGGACTTGGGGTTGGAACTGCGTTTCTTTCTCCATGGCTTGGCAACTTTTTAACTTTTACTGGACAGAAGCATGGTTCTTTATGCTTAAAGAAAGGCCAGGAGACACAGAGACTACCTCCCTTTAGTGGGGTTGAGAATACTGAGGGACCTGAGGTCCCCTGTCGCCTGCTCACAAGGATTCAAGAGGACTTGAGACCCCAAGTTTGTGGGTCATGGATGGCCCCTATTTTTGTCCATTTGGGACTAAAACTGGGTAGTGTGGCACTTAACATAACAGAGGATTTGCTCCCTAACAATTCCAAGGGTCAAAGTTCAGATAGGAGGTGTCTACTAGACAAGGTGTCCCCTGGGGGGCATCCATACAGGACCTTCCAGCCTCTTGCAGTTCCTGCCACCCAATGTCTTTCTTGGCCTGTGGCTGCATTACCCAGACCTCGGCCTTCATCTTCACATGTTTTCTCTGTCCTGCTACAGCCTTTCCTTTTCTTATAGAATGTTGTCACTAAACCCAGAAGCTGCCCAAAATTTGAGATAATGTCACCTTAGAAGTCCTTGGCTAATAACCCTGCAGAAAAAAATAAACCTTTCCCAAGTAATTCATATTCTGAAGTCTAAGGTGCAAGGGAATTACAAAGTGCTAACCAATCACCTCAAGGGTTCCAGGCTGTGTCACGGGCATGGCTTCCCAGTAGGAAGAAGGGTATGGCCTCGGAGTCTCCATTCAAAATCATCACTGGACACTGGGACACACATCTCCCTTAGTCCTCAGGACAGGTACAGGTACCACCAACCTGCCCATAGAGCAGGAAACAAAACCTACATTAGCAAACTCAAGAAGTCATGCTCCTGCTAAGGAGAAGGATGAGACGCTCTGCTAGCCCCTGCCTGCATGGGTGACAGAAGCCAACTGGGAAGTCAGTCCCAAGTGCCAAGGGTGAACCCCTAAGTCACAAGAAGCCCGACAGCTTCAAGGTTCTCCAGGAGATGCCCGTCCCCAGTGTGAAGTGGGCCAGGCCCTCACAACGGGCCTGGAGGTCACATGGTATCCCAGCCTGAGAAACGGGACTTCCTGGTGGCATTTGAGACTCTGCAGCCTGATATGGCTAATGAATCTCCCACCCCAAGCTAAAGTGAATTAGCTGCAGCAGATGTTTTTACTCTGGGAACTCCCGGACCTTTCTGGCCGTTCATTTATCCGTCAAGGGGATCAAACTCTACCCTTCTATTATGCGTTGTCACCGGACCATCGCACAACTTTATCAGACTTTTTATTCTGGAAACTGAATTAATTTTCTGCAAGGGGGTTTTTGTGTGGCTCTTTAATCACATTTACGGGGGAACATGTGTACAGCAGGCTGGAGAGCCGATTACGGCTGCCAGAAAGACCACTTTCAAAGGAGATCGCCCTCTCTCCCGAGGCCGCATCTGAAGGTCCCGGGTTTTGTGGAGAGGAAAAAATTAATTACTATTTTAATAACGAAGCCAATCCTGCTGAAAATCCTCTTAGAGACGGAGCTGGGTGATGTAATGGCTGGCAGGGGGGATATTGAAAACACTGACCGCACAGCCCGGCCCCATCCTTTCCATTCAGTCTCTGTAAGATGATACGGGCCGCTGGGTCACACATTAGGGAATTAAAAATATAATAATAACACTACTTTTTCCTGGGAAAGGGGAAAATTGTGGTCCTGAGAGAGCAGTTGGTAGGTTCCTGCCTGTCCCTGCCACCACCTCTGCAGAGGGTACAAGCACTGGGCACTGTGTCCCTCAAGTGACTCTCCGTCTTAGCTCTTCCAGATGAGAACTAAATGTTCCGTAATATCAAAGCATGAAGCTGTGCACATAACTGAGGCTCCAGGGTTCAAGTCTGTAATGCCAGGCCCATGGGGCAGGTTCATTTCCACAAAATACTGGGAGGCTGGGATTGTCCTTGGCTCTCTAGACTACACACACCACTTTGAAATGAGTTTTGAAGTTCACTTCAAAAATAACTTTTCGTGTGTTTGCTATTTATCCTGGAGACCAAACATGTAGCATCAGAGTAGTAAGCAACCTAGGTCTTGGTTTGATGTTTGCTAATGCTCCATTTCTCCCTTTGTCCCATGGCTGGATTGAAAAAACAGCGTACTTGATAGGCCAAACTCTACCCCGTTGCCGGAGACAGCCTGGCTACCTTGCTCATCTAGAGCACAACCACATTCTTGGGATTCACGCCCTGCTGTCTTCATTTCCTCTCCCTCCCCACCTCTCCTTTTCTTTTTCTGTAGCAATGGATGAGCAAAGCGGGTATTTGTATTGTAGCATGAAGAAAACACATGTGTCTGAGGACAGTGTGAAAGGCACCTGTGGATCTGTCCTGCCTGGAGGGAAGATCTCACATCATCCCGACCTACCTCTGACTGGAGACCCAGCCACAGCCTAGGTAAAGTCAGAGAATATACTAGAATACAGTGGATTAGCTCAGGATGTGGAAGTCAGAGAAAATGCCCGAGAAGAGACACAGCCATGTGGAATAGAAGAAGCATAGGGGTGCTTCAGAGGAGGGGACTGGGACAAAGGGAAGGACTGTTTCTTGCAGATGGAGCTTCTGCTCCCTGTGACTGGACTAAGATAGAGTTGACAGCTCAGCGATTGACAGAAGAACATTAAAAGAAGAACAGACAGTGTTACCCAGAATCTGTGAGTGAGGAACAAGTCTCCACTATGAAATGTCACCCCCAAACCTCAGAGGCCACAGTCCCTCCACACTGTCAGGGTGTCAAAGACCAGCCTTGACTGTGGCATCAGGCCATTGTCAGCACTTGAACAATACTGAATCTTTTGTATATCCCTTAAGAGAGTCCAACTGAATTTCACAAGATGGATGCCTCACCCCAGAACACACTTTCCAGTTGGTGCTGATGCAGTCTATCTTGTCTTGCACTCATATATTTTTTTCAATGCTGGGGATGAATCCAGAACCTATATGAAGTTCTCAAAAAAAAAAAAAAATAGAGGTTATGATGCAATCAACTGAGCCCTAAGGGACTTAAGGACTTAAGCCCTAAGGACTGCAATTCTTACAGTTCCTAGAAGTAGCGCCCAGGCCTTTGAAGACAGGTTCCCTACAGGAATCTCATGGGTCCTTGTGAATCCCCAGGGAGAAGAAGACCCCAAAAGTTTCCTTTAAGAAATGAAAGCTGTTCCTGCCTTGTCCTCTGCAAGTTTCTGAGTTTGTTTTAGAGTTGGAGGAGGATAGACAGAGAGACTTCACACTCCCATTGTTCTGACCTTTGTGATGGTAGACCATGCAAATGCCAAAACACCTCTTAACCAGTCTCACGAGTGTCACCATCTCACAGCCATGACTGACACACGGATGCCCTAAGAGGACTTTCACAGACCTGTCCTCTCTGGCTGTCCAGGGAGGAGAGCCTCCTCTGTCTTGAAGAGAGACCTGGTACACAAAGGCCAGCTCAAGGAAGTTGGATACTGACTAGATTCACATGAGGATAGCAAGCCTGGCAGGGTGACCTATATTGTCACAAGGTACCAAGGGGACAGGGAGTTTGGGCATCCAGACCAGAAAGCCAGAAGAAATGAAGCGGAAGCCTTATACCCTCCTACACATCAGGAAGCCTAGCTGTGGCCCAGCTCTATGTCCAATAAGCTAACAGCTGGCTGGGCTGAGAGAAACTTGTTATGTACACTTGCTCTGCCACATCTGGATAACATCCCTTCCCCAACCCCATGCATCTATCTCTGTTGTGGGTGATGGTGGGAGGTGATTATCAAGTAGACTGAATCAAAGATCAAGGGGTTAAGCAAACATAGGCTCTGACAGCGAAAGGATGAGAGACACAGGCAGAGATCTAGTGTGCCAATTCTGGAAGCCAGGAAGCCATTCTGGCCCCAGCTCCTGTGATACTGCCCATGAACCAAGACACATTCAGCAACATGGAAAGGACAGAAACAGTATCTCATGACATGTGAACCTTATGAGGACCTAAGGTCATAC
The DNA here is from genome assembly GCA_030674055.1 of Rhabdomys pumilio. NCBI lineage: Eukaryota > Metazoa > Chordata > Mammalia > Rodentia > Muridae > Rhabdomys > Rhabdomys pumilio. The sequence continues at coordinate 8,276,717 of JANHMN010000013.1, forward strand.
TGCTGTGAACAGACACCATGACCAAAGCAACTCTTATAAGGACAACATTTAATTGGGGCTAGCTTACAGGTTAAGAGGTTCAGTCCATTATCATCAAAGTGGGAACATGAAAGCATCCAGGCATACATGGTACAGGAGGAACTAGCTGAGAGTTCTACATCTTCATCCAAAGGAGACCAGAAACAGACTGAGTATCCTCAGACAGGTAGGAGGAGGGCCTCCAAACCCACTCCCACAGTGACACACTTCCTCCAACAAGGCCACAATCTTCTAATAGTGCCACTCTCTGGACCAATCATATGCAAACCATCACAGAGGTCAAGTTCACTTCCTCCAACCAAGCTTTGCTGATGCATTCATTACTGTCCTTGTTTCTATAACTCAATGCCAGACAAAAGGGAAGCTACAGGACAAAGGTTTATTTCAACCCCAGTTCAAGAGCATACAGTCTATCGTGGAAGGGAAAGAGTGGCAGCAGAAGCATAGGTGGCTGGACATATTGTATACCTAGTCCTGAAGCAGAAGGCAAACAGGAAGTAGGATGGGCTGTCAAACTCAAGTCTCACCCCCAGTAATCTCCAGCTACACTCCACTTTTCAAAGGCCTTACAACCTCCAAGACAACACCATAATCTGGGGACCTCGCGATTAAACACAGAGGCATATATGGGAGACAGTTTACATCCAAAGCACAGCAGCTGGCCTGTGGCCACCACAGTTTCTATACCTCTAAGGGTCTGTTGCACACAGGCAGCCTGACCAACAAAGTCCAAACTCTCCTACAGATGGCTTCATACAGACCAAGGTTGCTGATTCAACCACCTGCCTTAAATACATGAATACCTCAGATGTAGAATACTGGGAACAAATTTACAAGCTTTATTCTCAAATCCGTGGGTCTAAATCCCTTGAAATGACCCATAATCTGAAACTGTCTTGGATGAGCCAAACAGAAAGCTGTGCAGTAACTCCCCCAGGTGGACGTGCTCACTGCTCCTCTTCACACCACACTACAGCGATTTCCTCAAAGCCAATGAAAACTCAGCTCCACTGAAGAGAAAAAAAAAATGTATCAGACTCTCAAATGGGGAAGTTTTATTAGCTCTTTATAACCTGTATTTTTTTTCTAAATTGCCAGAGTTAGCATAAAAGAGACATGTCATATTGATGTGAAGGCTCCCAGTTAGGATTATGAATTCTGTGACAGCAACAATTGCCTTGATATCAATATGTTTTTTCATGAATTGCAAAGAAAAGCAGGTGTATAAAAATAAAACCCACATAAAATATAAATTATCATTGTGCAAGTTAATTCCATACCCTCAGGATGCAATAGCTTGCGCACTTTATATTTGCAAAAAAAAAAAATGTTTGTGAGTTACTTTTTGAGGCTTATTTATTTATTTCTATTTGTTTATCATTCCTTTGCCTGACTGAGAGGTCTCCAAGATAGAACACCATTTTCATAACTGTTCCTGGGGATAAGTAATGTCTCTGTGATAACCTCAGTGCCCCCAAATAATTCCACCCATCACGCATGCATTATGCTTCAAGCCTCCGGTTCAGAGGGGGTTGAAGGGAATTTTCTTTTTAGGAAGCAAACATTTTTCTTAGATGAGTAGCTACCTTAACAAGGAGATAAATACATGGGAAAGCAAAGTGAACACTGCACTGAGGTTTCCTTTCATTTGGGAGGCTGGACAGGACCTGGGCCACAGCAGTTGAAGAAGGGCAGGCCTTCGGCTATGGATACTGTCTACATCAGTTGATAAAATGCCTTGAATTTTGTTCAGACACATCTATGTCTACCTGTGGGTCATTTTCTATCGTGTCTCCATGGAAGGAAGACTGTTCCTGTGGGGATGGGACTGTTTTATCCCACAAGCCTCAAGGCGTGGTCCATAGAATGTCCATTAGCATGTGTTCACACAGGCTCTGGCTTCGCACCTCACAGGCACTTAGCTTTTCCTAAGATGCCATGCCAAGTTAGGGATCCAATGGGCCCATGGGCACCCCTGAGGCCAGTCCTAAAAGGACAGAAAGGTGCAATCTAGGGAGTGCTACCACAATAGAAGCTAGTGATGTCCTCTAAAGAAGAGTCCCAGGCTCTCAGTTTGCCTCTTGGACCCCAGAGGTGCAAGTTGCAATCCAGGCAGCTCTATTTTGAATTGTTCTCCCAATGCTCAGCTGAAGTGCCATATTCTGAGCTTCTCCAGCATCTATATGGAGAGGAAAGTGTGCACTCCTGTCTGGGAACAGCCAGCTCAGCTTCCGAGTCATCTCAGATTCCATATTAGCAAGCCTTCCTCTGTCACTAAGCTGAAAGCAACCAACCATGCAACCCACAAGACATCAAGAAAGAAGGGTGACTTGGTGTTTTCCTCCTGCTCCAGAGAGTTCCTCAAAAGTTCTGAGCTAGGTAAAGAAAAGGGAAAAATTGTTTCAGAGGAGAGTGGACCTCCCAGCCCTTTACTTGAGGACAATCCCTAGAGTATTCTATCTGCCTTTTGTAGGTAGACTGTTCATTCATGAATGGGTGGATTTTAAAGAGAAACCATATAAGGAGCAAATCCACTCATCTCTCTGGGAGCCTCTTGGCAGCAGGTAGAACCAGGAGCTATCTCTTACTTGTGGTGAATAGAGGCAAAAGGCATCTCTGGTGCATTGGTGACTTGACTGCTGTTGGTGCTGCCCACAGCTCTCTGCTCTTTGGTAACATAGTAAAAGGGTTACAGTGGACTCCAAAGAGTCCCCATGGTAAAGATAGCACTAGGACCCCGGGTTACCATATGTCAGAGGAAATACAAACAACACAGGCACTGATGCAGAAAGTGTTCAGTGTAGCAGCTAACACAGACTACCATACATGACGGAAGATAAACGATGAACAGTGCAGGTTACGTGCTCCGCCATGACAAACCATCTCTGGGTGTCTTTCATATGAAAAACATAATTTCCTCTTTCTAGTTCCATTTTCAAAATAAGAGGAAGAATCTTTGGTGCCTTCTATGTAGGTCAGCGGTATATACAGTTCACTTGAAAAGATGACCAAGAACCTGCAAGAACTAGATTGTAAAATAATACAATTTTTTTTTTTTACAGACATGGTCTCACATCTGTTAAACTTGTTATGTAGCCAAGGGTGACCTTGAACTTCTGATTCTCCTCTTCCCACTTCTTCAGTGCTGGCATTTCAGATATGTTATCCATACCCAGTTTTATGTTGTGCTGGGATGGGATACATACCTGCTAACAAACACAAGCGACTGAGTTACATTCTCACCCCTTAATCAACTGGAGCTTCCCCCTGAGCCTAACTTCCTGAGCACTTGGTGCAGGGATAAAAATACAAGGGCGATCCTTGACAACTGTCTCACCCGGACCTTCCTGCACCATTCAGGGATACTAACCATTATACACCTCCCTTGTGCATGGCTGTGATGTAGTCTCGCAGTCTCCTTCGCTGTAGAAATATGGCATGCCTACTCACAGCATCTTCCCCCGTGCCTTAGCACTTGCTAAATATTTAATTGGTTCATGCAATATCAGCTAGGCTAGGATACACCGTTGATTAGTCTTTTTAGTGGAGGTCATTTCTTAATTATATCGATCACTCATATCATATGAACTATAATTGGTGCCTTTCTCCTGGCCATGTATTTTTAATGACGTGCTTGTGCCCTCTTTGTAATGGCAAGGTGTGGGAGGGAGACGTGTGTCACTCAACCTCGAGTCCTGGATGCCTTCTTCCTTTGGAAACTGCAGACACAAGCTTCCAGCTGAAAGGAGATATTTGCAATTTTTTTCCAGGATGTTTTTGTTTTACATTTTTGAGACAAGGTCTCACAATGTAGCATAAGCCGACATCCAACTTGTGATCCTCCTGCCTCCAACCAGAGCACACTGGAATCACAAGTGTAGACCAGCCAGTACATTCATCTCAGGATATTTGTTTTCTGTCAGGAAGTTTGTCTTGGGGTCAGTGCAGTGTGCTGTCTGGTGACATATATGATAAAGATGTATGGTTTCTGGGTGAGGGCACCAAGTGTTCACACAACACACGTGCCAGGACAGTACAGTTTCCTGTGAAGCCCCGCTCACTGCTAGGGCAGTAGTCAGACCCCTAACTCCATCACGGTGCCCATCTCAGATTCCAGGATCTGAGGAAGGCAGATGGAAGCAACAAGGGGCAGTATTAGTCGCTGCCTCTCAAAGGCAGGCTTCACATTTCTTATCGTATCCACTCCCTTCAAGAGAGACGGTGCTTATAGGGCAGGTCCCTTCCAACTCTCCTTGGGCCCCCTGTGAAGGTTTGAGTGGCTAATCTTACTGTAACCTGGCAAGGACATTGAGTGCCCCTGCTCCACGCCTCCTGTCACATAATGTACATCCTGTACCAGGTTTCCCAGCCGAGCGTTGTCCATCGGCCAAGTGGACACACCCAGTTTTATAGGATTCCTGCTGGTCCATACTACTAGCCTCCCGGGGTAACCTATTCCAACTTTACAGTGAAGCCATCGGCTTTAAACACACACCATATTCCTCTGGAAAACATCCCATCAATGCAGATTTCTGTCATAATTTATTTCTATTGCTGTGATAAAATCCTGACAAAAACCAACCTGGGGAGGAAAAGGGGTTGGTTGGTTGGTTGGTTGGTTGGTTGGTTGGTTGGTTGGTCGGTTTTATTTTTTCCAACTTGCAGAACACGGTCCATCATGGGAGGAAGTCAGTGGAGGAACTCAAGGCAGGAACCTGGGGGTAGGATGTGATACAGAGGCCATGAAGGAGTGATGCTTGTTAACTTGCACGTTGTGGCTCAGCTTGCTCCTCAGGGCTCACTCAGCCTGATTTCTTATAGCACCCAGGGCCACATGCCCAAAGGTGGCCCCACCTAGAGTGACCAGGGCTCTCCTACATCAATCGTAAATCAAGAAAATGCCTTCAGACACAGGCATTTTTGTGGAAGCATTTTCTCAATTGAGATTCCCCCTCCCAGATAGCTCTAGCTTATGTCAGGACTCAGGTAAGGCCAGGAGCGCCTAGACAGAGAGTGGAAGAAACCCAGATGACTGCTCTCCCTGCAACCCCCCTCCCCAGAAGGACAAGAAGGAAAAGCATTCCTTTGTACCCAGGCTGACCTAGCTCTCAATTTGTGAACATACTCCAGGTAACAGGGGCAAGGAGGAGATCTGGGAATGCTGGGTCACAGGCATCACAAGCAAGGGAACCCATTTGTTTCTTCAGTAGATGCAAACTGCTTTGCCTCTGAGCACACCGCACACAGCTGTCTGTAGAAATGGGGTGAGGTGAGAATTCAGATCAGGACCTCTCCCAGAGCCCTGGCTGGAGCTTGTGTCTACCTAGTCTTAGGACTCTGTTTTCCTTCCTCCTAGGCTAATGGCAAAGGATAAAGCTGTAACCATGAAAATCATGGCTATAAACGTCTCCCAAACTGTAAGACTCCCTGCCCTGGGTCCTAACACTCCTGAGTCTGAAATACACTGAGCAGACTAAAGCAGCAATGTTGAGCAATTAGAAGGTATGAGGCAGAAGTGAATTTTATTTTTAATATAATTTTATTAGTCTCTCTCTATTCATTGCACATAGTGGTATGTGTCATAGAGACGTTCCACTCATGTGTATTGTGTACTTTGACCATAAGAACCCCCAACCATCCTCAGCCAGTTGTTTCTTGTTCCCTCAGAGAGTCCTGGCTTTTTCTGTTTCCATGTCTATATACACATTCAGCATGTCCTTTATACTCATGCAATTTATGTGTCTAGATAAAATCCAGGATGCACGAGTGAGAAAAAACGTGATATTTATGTAACTTTCTTTGTTGATATAAATATTATATTCCTAAAAGTAAAAAGGGAAACATTTGTGCCAATTGCTTGAATTCTTTGATATGAATAAGAGGCAGATGTAGCAAGAAGATTTTTTTTTTAAGTTATTTGATCAATACAAATCCAAAGTTATTTGATCAATACAAATGAAACAATCCATTTTGCTCACTGGTCACAGTTCTGTAGTTTTTGCTTAAAGTATCCACACATACCATAACCTCTGAAGGCTTTTAGAAACTTCACTCTTGGTTGTGAAGTATCCACAGGTCCTTCAAACTATATCTGACTGTTTAAATGATAAGTCCCAGGGCTGGGAAGATAGCTCGGCAGTTAAGAGAACTTGCTTTTCCAGAGGCACTGGGTTCAATTCCCAGTACCAAGATGCCATTTCACAATCCTCTGCAACTCCAGTTCCAGAACATTGAGGGTCCTCTTCTGACTTCTACAGACTCCAACCATACGTGTGGGCATGTATAGTTAGTCACACACACAAAATAAAATTAACATCTATTTTTAAAGTTCAAAAATAAACGAAATCAAATAACAACTCACTTTCAGAATTCAAAAGGAACAGGAGCCTGCATGCCTATGTACTGACTCCTCCCTCCTAGGGAAAGCAGAGGAGAAGGCCCGTCAACCTCTCAGATGTCCCAGGGGTACCCTGCAAGCATGAGGCTGCTTTCTCTTAGTCTTCTACAGTTTTGCATAACTTGATAGGCTTCTTCCTGTTCCGACCCCTCTTTTGTCTTAGTTGGTATCCAAAAGATTATGTCCTGGCAACCGTAACACCCTTGTCATTTTGGTTGCACTGTGGATTGTCCCTTGTGAAGGCTCCTAAATAATAAATAAAGGATTCAATTCCATGGCATGGCACCAGAGAGCACTTACCACGTCCCCAGGGAAAGGCATCCATTCCTTCACGAACCTTTATTTTACAAACACTGCTTCCCTTGTGGGTGTGACCATGGGAAACATTTCTGAAGGCGTGAGTACTGAGCGCAGAGCATGTGTGTGTGTGTGTGTGTGTGTGTGTGTGTGTGTGCACGCTCCCACCTTTTTGATAAATCTCACAAGAGACTTTCAATAGACTGAGACAATTTATACTTCATTACAAAACCTGGACTTCACATTGGTGTGTGGACAAGCTCCTTATGTTGCTCTCTCTGTCTTAGCAATAAGGATAATAGCTAAGTGCTATCACTATGCAAAGTTCTTTCATTGAAAATGAAGCTAAACCCCTCATTGGTGTGAGCATGGTGGCTCACACTTGTAATTCCAGTTCTTGGGAGAGAAGAGTCGGGGGAATTAGAACTCAATGTCAAACTTCGTATCAGAGTGAGTTCTAGGCTACCCTAGGCTATGTGAGACCATGTCTCCACATAAACAAAAGTAAGCGAATGAGTTAACTAGTTTAAAATAAGAATAAAGTCGGACACCTTTTGTATATCTAACGATCACCTGTGTTTTGTGACATATTCATATTTTGTGCCTATTACTTCCTTGATAACTTGTCCTTTGCATCTTGGATTTGTAGGAGCTCTTTACATATTAAGGGAATCAGCCTTTTGGCTATAACTATATATATATATATATATATATATATATATATATATATA
>JANHMN010000013.1:8290239-8334654 GCA_030674055.1 Rhabdomys pumilio
GTGTGTGTGTGTGTGTGTGTGTGTGTGTGTGTCTCACTCCCCCGTCCTCCCCCCTTTCTCTAGCTATTTGGATCTCTCACTCTGCCCCATGTGTGCCTGTACCTGTCTGTGTTACTTTGTTACTTTTTTTTTTAAAGGCTTAGAGTGGGAACTTTATGAGTCACAATACAATTTGTTTTCGTGATGTTTGCTCTTACACCCGAAAGTTTTAATGAACCAGTTTAGAGAGAGCAGAACATGTCCAGCAAGAATCTAGCTCCCTGCTTCTGTGTTTCCACAAGAAAATGTATGCGTGCAAGCATGGTATCTGTGTGAACGTATGTATGTAATTGCTTATGTAACTACAAAAAAAAAAAATTCAAAGTAAAATGTGATCTGTGCTTCCAAACTCACTTCTAAATCCAGCAGGTAATCCATACAAAGACCCTGTGGAGCCCAGTAGATCTAACACACAGTGAGCCCCAGGAATGAGGAAGTGACAGATGTGGGCAGCACCCTGCCGTCTGTCGATGCTCAGGAATTTGGGTGACATTTGACAAGATGTTCAGCAAGAGGGTGTCAAGGGAAAATGGAGTGTTCTCTACCTTTGCAAAATGAAAAATATCTTCACGAACCCGTTGTCAAACTAAGACCTTTCCTGTGATTGCAGGTTGTCTGTACGCCGCAAGAAAATGTGGAGACTTCTCGTTATAAGCAAGAAAACAATGGCACAAATTAAAGCCCAATTAGGGCAGAATAACTTCTTTGTTCTTTTAGATATTTAAAGTTTCAGACATGGTGACAAATCTTAGAGACAGTGGATGCTACTCTACCAAGAGTACACAGAGAATCAGGAACATGGCACAAAGCCCACTCCAATGGAGAGGCCTGCCATGGCTCAGCTAAATTCTCATTCTTGCCCTAAATATATCACCATTAGCCTTTCTCATGACTGGAACATGCTAACCTGGGAGCCTCCACACAGCTTCATGACAAGCCGGCCTCCTGAGCTAGAGGCTGGCTGTAGGGAACATGTTCCGGGCCTTCGATGACCCAGTGAGACATGAGTTAAAGCCCTAGACAGCCAAAAACCACTTGAGAGAAAGGAGTCCTGAGTAAAGGGCTAGGGCAGAGTTTCAGCTGCCTGATTAACCCAGGTACGTGGTGCAAAGCAGTGACACAAGCATCCTTGAGGGGGCTGATGCATTCAGAAGGAAAATGAAAATTTTTGAAGCTCAAGGGATCAGACCAGAGGGGAGCAAGATGTTTTATGGACAGAATGCCCTAGACGTGTCTTTGGTACAGCTTCTGGCAGGCTCCACGTGTGTAACTCAGTGTCAGAGCCCATTGGAGCTCCTAGGAGCAGATTGGGACCCTTCAGAAACTCATTCTCATAAAATCTTAATATCCAGGTTATTCTGAATTTTCTGGACAGCTAAACTCTTTCGTGTGAACATATGGCTAGTGTGCCTTAATGTACATTTGCCCAGGTCCAGCACATAAACTAGGCATATGTACCCTGCATTTCCTTGCTGAAAAAAAAAAAGCTGGTGAAGCAATATTTGATGGGTGTGTTTTGTGAGCAAAACCAGGTTCTGGGGCAAGCACTACAGAACCGATGCTTGGGTTATTTTGTAAAATGCTACCCTAAAGCTGTTTTTCACTGTACTGAAAATATGATACTGGTCACAGGATTTTGTCTACAATGAATGTACCTGGCTCTAGCCATTTTACTTGCAGGGAGACGGTAATTACTGGAAGTTTCCTTTTCTCCAAGATAGAACTTGGCAAAAGTCAGAATTCATAAGCAGCAAATTGTTTGAGGAAAACTTCAAGGGTTTCTGTAGTCAGAGGGAAACTGCAAAACAGACACCCTATGTGATCTTCTGGGCCTCATAGAGGCACAACCACAGAACCCCATGCCTGTGGTGATGTACCTCAAGGATGAACAGAATCGTGGGAGATGCTTTGCTACAAGGAAAGGGGAAGCAACTCCTTGGATTCCTTTACTTACTGCCATGCTGCAAAAGATCCACCATGGGCTTTTTTGTCAGTGGCCAACAAACCCAGTTCCAGAGTCCTCACTTCTGTACAGTGTCAGTCCCATGCTGACCTTCTGCCTTCCGTGAAGCAGAGGCGGACTTCAGATGAAGCTGCGTCGTTTTGCAAGACAGCAATACTCTCCACAGGTTTACACTGCAAAGCTGCTTCATCACTTTCTCTTGCCAGGATTTTAAAAATTTAACATTGTGATAGAACAGTTGATTGCTGCTGCACTGCTCAAACCTCCTGTCCTAGGGCCGTTGGCTGTAGCAGGCCAAATCCCCAAATCCTGACAGACACTCATCTAGGAAGCAGGGAGAGTGTAGGCTGAGGCTGGAGACCTAAAGAAGGAGCTGGCCTTCATGAGACTGGCTCCACCGGGGAGCAGATATTGTCAGTTGGAGTTTGTGTAGAGCCCTGACGTGGCTCCCCTATGGCAAGTCTGAAGGGTCCTGAATGTCCCACTAAGGAGACATCCCTGTGTGTGCCCTGGGAGAAGCCAGCCTTGAGACGGGGAGAAGCACAGCACCTGGGACCATACCTTGAGATCCCAGGAGAGGATCTGTTACTAGAGGGAAGACTTCTTAACCAAGGCTGAGAGGGATGAAAAGATGTTAAAGAAACACTTTCAGAAACCTCCAAATATTTTAACTACACAAACCAAGAATCACTTTTGTTACTGTAGCTTGAAGGATTTTTCTCTGTTTCATTATCATTATTGTTTTATGTGACGGCATACTTATTTGTGTGCATGTGCACAAGTGTACTTGTGCCCGTGGAGGACAGAGGTCTCAGATGACATATTAAGCCATTGTCTGCCTTGCTTTTTTTTCAGACAAGCTCACTAGTTTGGGTAAGCTAGTTGGGCAGAAAGACACAGGAATCTGCCTGTCTCTGCTATCTTCCAAGCCATATTTAAAGTCTTCAGAGAGAAATAATCATAGGTTCACAGGCAGCTGCAAAGCACAGTGCAGAAGGATTCCAAAACCCCTTCTCCAGTGTTTCCCAGCTACACCTCACAGTGTTACAGATTACTGGTGCCAGGAAGAGGTTGTGGTGACGCATCTACTACCTTAGGGTCCTATCATATTTGATGCATGCATGTCTCATGTCTGTTTACAGCTGTGTCTTTGAGGTATACTCAGGGGACCACAGGTGCAGAACCTCTAAACCATCTCTATGGCCTCAACCACATCATCCTCCACCCCTTGGACAGTTCTGTTATGACCTCCTCTCCATAGTGAGAGGTAAACTGCAAAACAGACTCCCTGTTGTGTTCTTCTGGGCCTTGTAGAGGCACATGACAGAACCCTATGTCTGTTGGGATGTGCCACAAGACCCCACAATTATGGTCCCACAGGATCCTACTCCCTGGACTTTGTCAGCTGCCACTGCTGCACTAATGTTTGCCTATACACTCACTGGCTCATAAACAAATAGAGTGTTTGTTAGTAAAAGAATCTAAAAGAACCGAACCCGGATAACGAGCTGCCTTAGATGATCTGTGAAACAAACCAGAGTGGGGACACACAGACACACTGATCACAATACTGACCCTGTGTCAGACACTCATCAAAGTGCCTGACACAGCCGAGACTTATGGGCATCCACTAACACGTCTCTATAAATTATGAAGCTTTATTTTTAAATCACAGAATCCCTGCCACTAACCTGTAGAATCTGAAGAAATTGAAAGCAGATGGTGACCATTCTGAAAGGGTGCAGTGCACCCTACCAGGGAGTGGGCTGCTGTCCGTGGTCCTGCCCTTCTGGACTTTTTAACTCCTGTGCTCCTTTGCTTTGGGGCTGCTCAGAATCCTGCTGCATCTCCTCACCCAGTGACCCTGATGAACAAGAGACTTTCCAGGAGGGAGTAACCAAGAGAAAACTGTACAGGAAACCAATCCCTGCCGGTTCACAGTAGAAAGAGTGTGTTTCAAGTAACCTATATGGTATTGTATGTATGTTATTGTATACCAATGTTTGCTCCTGGAAATTGTCTCTTTGCTTTTCAGTATTTTTCCTAAAGTCAAAATAGTGACTCGCCTCTGAGCAGTGCTTATGGGGATTTTCCGTATGTTCCCTTTAAGACAAAAGCTCCTGAGTCCTGGTCTCTTGTACTGCTTTGTATCGAGTCCTTCACATACACACACACCCCTCCTGAGTCCTTGGGCAGTTCTGCTCTGTCCTCCATCTCCATAGTCAAAAGGGAGATTGAAAAACAGACATGTGATCTTCTGGACCTCACAGAGGCACACCACAGAGCCACAGAGGCACACCACAGAGCCACAGAGGCACACCACAGAATCCCATGCCTATGGTGATGGTCATTGCCTTCCATCAAGTCCTGTGCCTCCTGTTGTCTTGAACCAAGTCCTGGTCCTTGTCCTGCCCTTGACACTGCATCATCTTAGTAAATAAAAAACAATGACATGGGCATTGGATTTGTGTAAATGTATAAGACAGAGAAGCTCAGCTTCAGCCACTTCTAAAGTGAACTCTGTGCATGTGTGTATGTGTGTGTGTGCACATGCATGTGTGTGCATGTGAAAATGTATGTGTGTACATATGTATGCGTGTGTGTATGTGTGTTTTCCCATGAGTGTGTGTGTATGTGTACATGTACATGTGCACGTGTGTGTTCTAGACCTCACATAGTCTTCTTGGCAGCTTGTAGAACAAATGACAAAAGTGAGAGCAGACCCAAGCACAAGGTGGCACCTGATGGCCCACTGCCAACACTGGACACAGGGCAGATGTGAGCATAAAACTGTCAGGAGAAAAAACACCCAGAGAAATGCAGCCATTTCCTATTATCTATGTTCCTTGAGCAAGCTGTTTGCCCAGTTGCCATGGCATGGGCACTGGGATTCCATAATTTTTCCCCTGCCTGCCATCCACTCATGCGACAATTGAATTTAATCAGCCCAGACGGTTGGTTGGGTTTTGTCTGCGTGGGTGGAGCAAAAACTTTTCTCACCAGCTAAACCCACAAAGTATCGAAAAGCCATAAATAACCGGTAACTTCTAAGCCCTGCACCTGCCTGCTTTACTTAATCTGGGCAGCAAGAACACAGAACAGTAAGCATAGAATTCTCAAGCATGGACCACCGCGGGCAGGCAGTGCTGGCTGAACATATCTGTGGCAGAAAATACCCATTTGGATGGAGAGGTATAAATCCTGAATAACAGAAATATTTCTTGTCTGAACAGTAAAGTCAGACAGAATGTTCCTAACAACCTTCCATCCACAAGCTACAGAGAGCAAAGACGACAGGGGAGGAAAACCCAGAGATTATCTGAACAGTGAGAGAGCAGAGAGTTTAACAAGCAGACCATTTAAAGTAAAAGGTAAGTTCTTCCTCCCAGTCTGCTTAGTCCAAAAGCACAGGGTAATGATACAGGTCAGCCAGCAGTGGATGCAGACACTCAAACTGGCATAATCTGCATACATGAAGGGGAGGCTTGACCTAGTTAAGCAATACCTGCATCCCTTCACGGACTACTTCTTACTGCTTCGAAATAGCATACGATGAAGAGGAACGTCTTCTCAAGAATGCTTACCTGCTGATGACGTGTCATAAAAACATGTTAGGCTTCCATTTACAGTAGTAGTAATTAAAACATGGATTTTTTTTCTCCATATCTTGATGCAAGATTATTGAATTTCCAAAACCTGTTTAAAACTTACTCAGTACTTAGTGTGGCAAAGGGCTTGTAAAGTGGTTCTTGTCTGTAAAGCTAGATGCTTAGATCATAATAAATGTATTTGCTGGTTCCATTGTTCAAATTGATAAGCTTATTTCCTATCATATGCAGCCGAGTCATTTATCTTCTCAGTGACTAGGAGAATGAATGACTGTTCACACTGTGTTCGGCTCAGCTGGAATGTAGGGACTACAGCCAAACCACGGGGCAACTGCAAAACCTTCTCTGAAAGTGGTGCATGGAACCTACCTAAGAGAGCCCCATTTTGACACAGGGCAGCAGGAGGCACAAAAGGGACCACAGACAATGTGTGAACTCAAAGACGAGGGAAAATTTATCAGAAGACGATGATGGAGAGAGACATCAGCTGAGCTGGTTCAAAGTGGCTTATCCTAGGTGGTCGTGAACTGTGCTTGGTCTCCACTGTGGTAGTGAGAGACACAGTGGGGCCTTCAGAAGGTGGGACCTTTAGAATGTGGGGCCTTGACAAGAGTGAGGCCAATAGAGAGTGGGGTTATAAGAAGGTGGAGTCTGTAGAAGGTCGGATCTCAGAATGGTGAGGCATAGAATGTGACAGGAGGATTCATTAGCCTTGAAAGGGTTTAGATAACTCTCCCAGGACCTGACCAGTTCTCACATGACAGTTGCTACAAATGAGCAAAGCCAGCCCCTCCCTAGTGTCTGGCTTCCTGTCTCACCATGTGATCCTTCAGCAGCCTCTGTTTCCGCCACGTGCCATCCACCATGATATGATGTGGTCTCGGGACCCTCAGACTCACATTGTACTCTGTGGAACTTTGGCCTCCCAGACCATGAACTACAGGAGATCTTATAAGTCACCAGTCCCCGGTATTTTACAGTGTCAATGCAAAAAAGATACATAGAATAATTCGTGGATTGTTACTTAGTAGTTTAATTATGACTCAGTTTCCCTACCTTACCAAAGTTTATACCTATCCCTTCCAGCTATTCAAATGTCCACAGTTAGTTCACCATAGATGGTATTAACAATTTATAAATCCTAGATTTTGGATTGAAATACTGTTCAATGAGTGTTTGCACAAGGAAGCAATGTATACACACTCCTTATAGGCACCTGTGGATTTGAACTTCCCAGGCATCGGTTGATCTGGAGTAACGGAAGTACCTCCCAAGCTAGAATTGAATCTCAGCTCAAAGATAAACAGGTGCCTCCCTAGCATTGTGGGGATAACAGTGGCCTCCCCACAATGCTACCAGAATTAAATTAAATTACCTGCTAATTAGAGCAAATCAAACTCCTGACATGACTCTCAGATACAACCCAACACCCTGTTCTAGAGATGACTGAAAATACCCTGCTACCCACAGGTAATGACCTAGGGTGAATACGTGAGACCATGAGTCAGTGCTTCGAATGTAGTGGGTGCTTCACTTCTGCTTTCTGGTGTACATGGATGAAAGAAAGAACTTCAGTAGCAAACTAACCCTAGTACCTAATATCAGTGTATCCAGTGCACACGTGATAGTGAGGGGAACTGTGGCATCATGCCAGGTACACAGCAGTATGTGTTCATTACAGTGTTACATTGAGTGTCCCAGCTATAATGTATGGGTTTTCAAGAAACATAGCTGGGGGGGAGGTGTTTTGTTTTGTTTGTTTGTTTGTTTGTTTGTTTGTTAGGTAATCTTTATCTTTTTAACCCATTAACCACAAAAGTAAAGGAGGAATAAAAAGGAGATTGAGGTGGAGGGAATGACAGAAAGAATGAAGGATGAGAGGGAACAGGGAGAGAGGGAAGAAGGGAGAGAGGAACAGAGGGGCAGAGGGACAGAGGGAAGCAGGGAATGAAAAAGAGGACCATAAACTGGCCCAGCACCACTGAAGATGTGCTATCGGCTTCTGTCATGAGCATCCTTGACCTTGAGGAGGTATTAGTGTCCAGTCTTCAAAGGAAGGATGTTCAACACTCCTTGTGATCAAACAGCTCTGGTAACAAGTGAAGACCTAGGGAAGGCCACAATGATTGTGATGGCTCAAGTGTTCTGAATACGAGCTTTAACACACAAAGAATCTTATATTAGACCCTGTTCAACAGTCCACACATTTTCTAAGCAAACATATTCAAAGAAAAAAACATAAGCATGAGGGTTATGAGTGTGTATATATGTATGCACATACATTTATATGTGTGTGCTTTCATGTATGTGTGTGTGTGCGCATGTGTGTGTGTGCAAGCATTCATGTGTGTTTGGATCAACCAATAGGGTGGAAAGTGTTTGCAAGAGACATCTGGTCAAGACCTACTATCTTCCTCTCTACCTAGAAGGAAGGGCATGAGAAGGCTATACTATGTAGCACAAAAGTATGAACATTAGAGAAGGATTATACCAATATAAATAGTGTCACCATTTATAGCAAGGGTGTGCTCATGATGAAGAAGGGTATGACTATGTAGAACAAGGGTATGACTATGAACAATGGGTAAGGACATGGGAATAAGAACTTGTCCTTATGGAATAGTATGCCCATGTAGCTCAAAGGTGTGGTCCTGTAGAGCAAGGGTGTGACCCTGTAGAGCAAGGGTGTGGCCCTGTAGAGCAAGGGTGTAGCCATATGCATTGAAGACATGACCATATTCAGCAAGACTATGTTAGTGTAGGCCAAAGTATGACTATAGAGACCAAGGGTGCTTCCTTGACAAGCAAGGGTATGGCCATATAGGATAAGGGTGTGGCCATGTTGGGGCAGATGCATCTACACAGGGACAGAACATTGCATGAAGGATCCCTGCTCCATCACTGCTATGTGCATCCTGCTCTGATTTCTCATGTGACTCCCTTTAGCTATACCATCTGTAAATTGCTGCCTGTCCCCAGAAACTGATGTTCCCAAATATCCCAAGATAGGAGAGGGAAAGGAGTGACTGCCCCACTAGCTCTGGAATTCCACATCTAATTGACTGACTTTTTTGAGTCTGTCAGGGAGAAACTGTCCCATATTTAGGATTTCAGTGAACACTAACTCCTAATATAAGACCTCAATATTATAATCAAATGGCAGAAATTGAAAAGTATTTTTATCTTTTCCTACCTTCTTCCTAGAGCTGACCATTGGACATGGAATGGACTTTCTGAACTTTTGCCTATGACAGGAAGACATACAACACTCCTGTAAGATCCATGTCCTATGCTGAATAAGGGTGATCTTGGCCTCTGAGGGCATGGGGTTAGAAGAGTTTGAATAGCCTTCTGGGACCAACTGGAGATCACTGCCACCAGGTTATACTTTATACTCACATCTAGTCCTCTAGGACTGTCCACATCATCCTCAAATCTAGCATAAAATCTCTTTCTTCCGGGTTTTGTTTCCTCTCCCATGTACTCCGAAACTTATTACATAAATTTTCATAACTTCTCCTCAACCTGTCTTTATACATTTGATTTCAAAATATAGCCATAGGTCCCCCAAACTAATCTTCCACCATACTTTCTGGTGCTCAAATTAGGCACCATTGACTTGGGATATCTTGCTCAGTCCAGAAGCTACAGTTTAGAGACAGAAGCCTCTGGCAAAATCATTTCTCTCGGCTCTGTCTGTTAAGGTTGTTCAATCAAAGATCCTGACAGACTTGGTTCTCAGACCCAGCCAGGGACCTACACATGCTCAGCAGATCTTCTTATCCCTGCAGAATCCTGCTTGGCCTCAGGTGGCCACTGGGTGCCTGGACTCATGGACATGTCAGTGTGTCTCTTCCTCTCTCCTCACACATTGCCTGTGGAGTATTCATGGTCTCCTTGTCACTATAGCATCATCATGCAGAAGTGGGCCCTGAACTTTCTCATCTTAGGTTTGATCCTTTGTGAAGACTGCTTCCCACACAACTATGGTCACCACACAGGCTAGAACTGTGACATGTGCAGGTAGGTCAGAGGGATAAAGCAAGGGAGACTAGAGGGCTGGGGGAGACAGAAAAACAAAAGAAGCGAGGGTTGTCTGGGCCCAGTTCACATGTCAGGGTGCATTTAGACCTAAGGAGACCTTTCTGTCTCCCAGGGTTATTTCCTTGAACATGCCACCCACAACACTGGCACATTCACCCAATCAAGACTCACCAGTACCCCCAGTTAGGGTGTGAACCCAGAAGGAGCACCCCCCAATCTCAAGCTGAACTGCAGACAGTTTGAACACAGCCACAAAACTATCCAAAAATGGGTGACAGTTTCACACCCACTCCGCTGTGGATCACATCTGCTTGTAAAAATTGATATATCCTTGTGAAAGAGAAGAGAGAGAGTCAGGGAGAGAGAGAGAGAGTCCTTGAAGAAGGACTTCCTTCATTTTCCTCCAGGTCTGTTCTGTCCTGCTTTTCTCTATTCCTTCAGCTCCTTCTGAGGCAGCTCTGGGGGATCTGTGGGTGAAGGAAGGCAATACACTGACCCACTGGTCAAGTCTCCTTGGGAGATCATAGGAATCTGTGGAGAGACGGCCCAGCCACAGGAGACCAAGGAGACTAAGGCCAATGTTGTACGGCTGAATGGGAAAGTCAAAGACAGCTGCACTTGCCCAGGGACAAGCTGGATGTTCTGATGATGGAGAAAGGTAGGAGAAAGGTAACCATGACCTGAGGAGAGATGCCTGCATCCCCTGTGAGACTCACTAAAAATACACATCCACTTGCAAGCAGCCCAGGCTAGCCAGGAAGACACTATGCATCCCTCAGCCCGAGACTATTCATGTACCAGCAATCCACTGTCAAAGTTAAAGAGTTTGCCAAAGAATAATAGATGCTCTATGCATAACTAGTTCTAAACCGGGGCTATAAAAGTTCTCTATTAACATGTAAGCACTAAGACAAGTATTTTTTTTAACTTGATAAATATACATAACTTCTTTACAATGGAGCTCTTGTGTCGCTGATGAGGACTCGTAATGGAGAGTTATATTTCCAGGATTATATCTTTATTCAGTTGCAAATGATTGGGGGGGAGTTTAATACTCTGCTCCGTCTATGAATAATAGTATCATTTGAATGCGGGACACCTGGTGCAGGGGGCGGACAGTGGGGGCTCTGGGCTGACCTGGCAATCTTGCCAGCTCCACATTTTCCCAGCCTTCCTATCCGCTCCATTCAGCATCTAATTTCATTCTCTCTCAGCAAAATGCTAGACACTTGTAACTTTATTCTCCCTCTGCAAAAACTTGCTCTCTTGTAAGAAAAAAAAAATCCTGGAAAAAAATTTCCCTTATCAATCTCTTCTTATGTGGAGTCTAGTAATTTGAAGGCTGGCTAAAGTTTCAGGAAAGGCCTTCCAATTAAATACTGTAAAAAGATAAAATAACAGTGGCCTTGCTGCTGCCCGATAGCTTTATTGAAGCCCTCTTTTGTTGATTTATTGTACATTAGCCATTGAGCCGTGCAAAGAACATTACGTTTCAGAAAGAGCTATTCGTATGCGGCCGGCATCCACTCCAAAAACAATCAGGCCTGTATTGCGTTTTGCAAATTTATACCAGGATGTTGGTTTAGAGTGTTTCCCTGGAAAGGTTTGCAAGGAAGGGTCCTCTTTCACGGGCAGAGTGACTGAGGCATACAAACAAACCTTTGTTTCAAAACTCACAGATGTATGGCCCGGCTTGAGCTTTGTTTTCTCCTTTAAGAAGTATTCTCAGATTTTTGTTTTGAGCACAACACAGGATTGTACCAAAAAAAAAAAAAAAGTGAAGAAGAAAAAAAGAAAAAAAAGAAAGAAGAAAAGGAAAAACTGAAAAAGAAACAGAAAGAAAGAATAAAGAAGCCCCGCATAAGAATGAGTGTCTCCTGTAATCTTAAGCCCTTCCAGATTTTTCCCAGGCTTGGTGTTGCTTCCGTAAACTTTGTGTGTCAGAGAAGTTTCGTTTTATCCATTATCATTTGTTTGTTTGCTTTGGGGTTTTTTTTGGAAATTCAGGCACACAACAAAAGGGCTTTCTGGGTACTTCAGCTTTGAATGGCATCAGGAAACTTCATCTCAAAAGTATTTGGAGGTTGCAAACCCCATAAACATACTTTTGTCACACTGGTGATCTGACTCTTTCTTTCACTAAGCACCCAAAATCCTTCTCCAATATGGTGAGTATGTACCAGGTTGTGTATGTCCCAGAGCACAGAGGATAGCCACCTGAGTCACCTAAAAGTGACTCCCAAGTGACAAAATATTTATACTCTAGGCCAGGCCTCTCTGGAGGCACAAACAGTGGCTTCCCTCCCCGGCAGCAGCTGAGGAACTCTTACAAGCCAGGAGTCAAAGACCCAACAGAGAGCATTTGATGATAAACGGAGTGATGAGAGCCATACAGAGAAAGGAGGCCACCAAGCCTCAAGCAGAAAATCTGCCCAGCCACCTCTTAAACCCTTAGCCTGCACAAAGGCCAAGCTGTTTGTCTGAGAGTCCAGGACTTGGCAAAGGAGGTAACAAACTGGCAGAGCTGAATGTGGCTACATGCACACCGTAGCTCTCAGCGGGTCGTCCGTCGCAGAAGCTCACACCACTGGGAGATGCGTTTATCACATAAACAATGGTGTGTGCAATGCTGTGTGCATTCCTGTGGGGGTGTATGGTCCCTGAGGAACAAGATGTGGCATCTATTACAAAAGTGGCACATCACCCTCTAGAAAATGTACAGTATCTGGAGAGGTTTCTGGCAGGCTTGGGAAGAAGGAAATATCAATGGCAATCTGGTTTGACCAAATGGAAACCGCAATGGTGATATAGTTTGTCTGGGCTACAGTTAGTTAAAGTGAATTATGGACCAGTTGCACCTACAGACTACATAGGACCTTTATGCACACTTCCACTTATTTATATTTTATTGAACCGTCTCAGCTCTCCCAGCAGCCTTGCTTCTGCGATTATGGAAGACCCCATTTTAGAGATAAGAAAACTAAGTCAGGAGAATTGAAATAATTTACTCTCTCTCACCCTCTGGCAGAGCCAGCTCCCAGTTCAAGTCTAACCACAAATTCTACTTCTGTTTTCAACTTCACCTCCCACCAGTCCCACACTGGGTGTCCCAAAGATGAGGGGGAGGAGGGAAGCAGAATTCTCACCCAGCAGATGTTGTGAGCCCACTGGCTACTGCTAGCATTCCCTGCCCTTGCTTCTTTCCCTTCTTTGAGAAAATGATTTAATCAGCTCCTAGTTCTCCTCGGGACTGACTAATTTTGGCATCAGTCAGTCTGGGCCCCCGCTTTCATTGTTTAAGGACCATGACTAAACTGGACTGAGCCAAATTGTGCTATAGTGTGAAAATTTACTGTTGCTCTATCTTTGCAAAGCATCACCTCCAGCAACCAGCATGAAACCCCTGATCTCTCGGGATATTTCAAAGACAGTGTTAATTGCCCCAAGGATATTAAGTGGAACATAGCTTTGTGTCCCCACACCCAGAAAGTACAGTATTCACATGGCTTCTCAGGGACAAGTATACTGTCAGCTGGGACAGAGCAGACCCCAGTGGTCACACACTCCACTGTCCTCATCCAGCTAGACAGAAGTGATAAGTTGTCCTGAGAGGAACCATTTCAAAATCTCCTAGGATGCATTGATCTCTTCCTGTCCGTTGTGGACAGTGGCAGTCTTTGTCCCCTCTGATGGAGTTTAAACAAGACAAATATACGTCCATCCCAAATTAAACAGAGTCCTGGGCTTTACGCAGCTTTTACAAAGTTACAGAGTTCTCTGAATGTGTGGCTTGCTCAGAATATCTCTCAGAAGAGACTTGACCTTCTCAGTGGCAACAATGTAACCATCAAAGCCTATGGAGCTCACTCGCCCCCTCCCAGGGCCAGACAGGCTAGCCAGCCTCACTTTCTCTGCCAACGGTAGTCATCTCCCTTTTCCTGACAGTCACTCAGTCTAATGGCTGCCTTAGACCTGTCCTCTCCCACCCCACTGGCAAATCCATGGCATCCCTTGGGGTAATTTACCCAGTGCACATTTTGGTGACACCATGGACCTAAACAGAGTCTTCCATCATAGGAAGAATACAACGCAGTGGCCCAGCCATGCCTAAAAGCCCAACCATGGCCAAGCCTTGTGTCCTGCTTATGAGGGTTCCAAAAGCATGAACCTGGTCCCTCTAAGACTGCATGTGACTGAAGAACCAGGCAGTGTCCTCAAATGGAGGAGCCAGCAGGGCAACTGTAAGGACTCACAGAAAGTATTCCCTGCTGCTAGGCTGGCTGGATTGTCTTCTTCCCTCCCTCTGAGAGCACCACAGGATAGCATCGTCTTTACTGAGCATCCTGGCTTCAGCTCTGCCAATCATGATGAACACACCAAAATATGAAATTAGAGGCCAGCAAAGAAGGGAGGTCCAAGGCCTCCAATGGCTGGCCAGAGATCTGAGACCCAAGGCTAAGGACAACTCTCTTCAAATCTTACCTATGGAAATATGATAAAGATAGACTGTTTTTTTCATGTGGAAATGGCCATTGTCCCTGTCCAGTCTAGAAATCCCATTGAGGTGTGAAATGACATAACCCAGAAGCCAGTTCACAATTGACAAACAGCTCTAGACACTCATGGGTGGACAAAGTGACCTAAGGGACACCCTCAGCTATGGAGATAGAGGCACCTCTGAGGAATGGGCCTGCCCCACAGCATAGGTGGCCTTGCTGCTCCCTCTCAGGCCAACGGGAACTACCACCTACCTAGGCTTAGCATCACTGTGGCCATTACTCTGGATGTGTGGGAAGGAGACACATTCAGGATTGCTCTCATAAAGTGGCCCTGTGATACCACAGGTTTCCAGGATGAAGTAAAGGGATGATAGACAGCCACTAACCTTTTCACCAGACCGTGTTACTTCTCCGAGTGAAGGTGCTGTATGAGGCTATCAACATCCCAAAACGAGTTATTGGCTTCTGTCCTTGCTGCCTGTATTGCAGCCATTTCTAGCCCTGGGGAATTATTTTTATCCAGTTGGTACCTATGATTGATATCAGTAAAAATTTTTTCTGTGTTCACCGGACCCCTGCAATAAGAAACGTCCTGGAGCCTGACTGGGAGCCACAGACAAAAGAACCTCATGGATCACAGGAGGCAGAATGGTGACCTAGCAGTCACTGGGATAGGCCATCCACCAAGGATCAGCCAAAGGGCAGATCCTGGTCCACCGAGACATAACAGAGGGACTCCCCAAAGGCCTTGCTGTGGATCTCAGATAGCACTCTATCCCAAAGGTTGAGACTCATATCTGTGTAGGGCACCCAGAAAAGTATGCATATATAAATAAAAGGCTACAACATTAGTGGGAGTGTCTCTCCATGTAATGGGGACCCTTCCCTGGGGCAGGCAAGAGAGACTCAGGGGCCTCATGCCAACTTGTATAACAAGTTCTGAGAAAGAAAGAGCCTCCACTGCCAAGAACACCACGGCCTCCCAAAGCCTTGGCCCCTAGTCCTTCAGAGACTTTGCTCCACCATCCAGAAAGTCAAAGCCTAGGGTGGAACTGAAGATCACTGTGCTGTAAGATCAATGGGAACCAACCCTTCTAGAGGCATTGAGGTGACAATAATGACCTTGCTGGGTTTGCTGAATTTACAGTTTATAAATCTATTTGCAGAAACAAGCAACCCCATCTCCTAAATAGATTGTCTCCTTTTCCGTCTGTCGTACAGGACTGGCCCAAGCCGCCTGCCCCACTTTAGGCTGTGCCGTCACTGCCTCCCAGGTGCCCACACAGCTTTTAGCTACAATCTTTCACTTCCCTGCAGCCTCCCAATCTGCCATGCATCAGAAACCCTGACAAGTGACTATTAGACACCCCAAACCATACATCTGCAGAGTTAAACTTAGGGTCTCCCTATAGAGAGTCAAGTCATCATTTCCCATCTCTGTCCAACTCAGCACAAATGTCCCATCCGGATGTTGGAGACTGCGACCTGGAACCCTCTTTTCTTTTCTGCTACTGGGATGGGTGCACGCCAACCTCATCAGTCACCACGTTCTTCTCGTAACAGACTCCAAACACAATGACCTTGCTCCAGCACCTTGAAGAGCTTCTCTTGCCCCAGGAGCCAGATCATTACTCAGATGCTGCAGCAGTGAGCAGAGCTGGCCTCCTGCCCTGGTCTTCTTTCTGCTCTGATTTTGCTGTAGGCTGCTGTGGACTGTCCCTACCACCAAGCAAGGACTTTCTCACACAGGGCACAGCACCTGTCTCTCCTTCCTCCAGCATCTGTGAATCCTCTGATCTAGCTGAGTCCCAGTGAATCCAGCTTCCCAATACCGACTGACATTCAGCCCGAGGAACCCACACAAGCTCAGCCCCCTCACTTGTTTCCCTGGTTCATTTCAGTGGCTCTGTCTCATTCAGTACAACAGCAGCTTTGTCATTACTCACTGACTGTCCATCTTCCCTGCTGGACATAAGCTCTAGAAAGATATGGACACAATTTCTCAGCTTCCAGAATAGCATCCCCCATTTGCAGGAGCTCATACATATTGTAAATGGACAAAAAAAGAAAAAGATGGAGGGATGAGAGGGTAGGTGGGTGGGTGGATGAATAGAGGATAGTGGATGGTGAGGAAGGATAGAGACATGGGTAGGTGAAGGCATGTTCATTGTGAGGGAAAAACGTAGGAGGTTTAAAGAGTAGAAGGAAAGAGCTCTTGAAGAGGGAAGAAACAAATGAAGAGAGAGAAAGGAGGGAGGAAGAAAGGGAGGGAGAAAAGAAGAGAGGGAGGGAAGGAGGAAGAGAGGGTGGAGGAAAGAATGAAGAAGGGGAGAAAGAAAAGAAGGAAGAGGGAGGGATAGGAGAAGGAAGGAAGGGAGAGGGAAGGAGGGAATGAGGGAGGGATGGAGAAAGGATGGATCCAGGAGGAGGAAGGAAGAAAAGAAGGAAGGAAGGAAGGAAGGAAGGAAGGAAGGAAGGAAGGAAGGAAAAGGAGAGGAAGGAAAGAGGAATGGGGAGGGAGAGAGAGGGAAGGAGGAATGGAAGGAAGGAAGGAAGGAAGGAAGGAAGGAAGGAAGGAAGGAGAGGAAGAAAAGAAAGAGGAGGGAGGGAGAAAAGAAGGAAGGAAGGAAGGAAGGAAGGAAAAAAGGAAGAAAGGAAGGAAAGAAGGAAGAAAGGAAGGAAAGAAGGAAGAAAGGAAAGAAGGAGGGAAGGAGGGAAGGAAGGAAGGAGAGGAAGAAAAGAAAGAGGAGGGAGGGAGAAAAGAAGGAAGGAAGGAAGGAAAGAAGGAGAGGAAGAAAGGAAGGAAAGAAGGAAGAAAGGAAAGAAGGAGGGAAGGAGGGAAGGAGGGAAGGAGGGAAGGAAGGAAGGAAGGAAGGAAGGAAGAAAGGAAGGAGGAGGAGGAGGAGGAGGAGGAGGAGGAGAAGGAGAAGGAGAAGGAGAAGGAGAAGGAGAAGGAGAAGGAGAAGGAAGGAAGAGAGAAGGAGATTGGTCCTACCTGTAATGTTTTTTTTTTTTCTTTACCATGATGGCTAACACTAGGCAGCAATCTAACTTTCAACATTTTACAATTTATCAAAAAGGTCAATTTTACCATTTTTAGAACAAGAGATTATCTGACCTGTATGGTTCTTGCTGCTAACTGGTAGTGAAGTCTGTTTACCTGTTACCTTTCCTGGACGAACCGAGGCAAACTGGAGGAAGATATAGATGCATTGATGGGAAACACTTCTGGTTTGAGCGCTTGTACCAGTGATTGGGATTTTTTTTTTTTTTTTTTTTGCTTTTTAAAAACTTTATTATTAGTTTTGGAATAGTGATGGTATTCCCCCAAATACTTTACAAATTGACTGTCTTCACTATCCCCAAAGATGCAAGTGCCAGTGGGGGATGCAGACTCAGGCATAGGAAGTTGGCCTCCAGTGGCCTCCATAGCATCTGATCATCAAAGGAAAGTTGGGCTAGACAGGAGTTACTCCACCAGCTCCAATCTCACTGTCTACTTCCTCCCTGCAGACTAATTATGTCCCTACAGCTATGCCAGACTCAAGAACCGTGTCTATTTAGCCCAAGATCAATTTTGCAATGATTTCCCAGCCACAGAAAGTGCAAAGGTCCCTACTGAACCATATCAGGTGTCTGGTCATTGCATTTTCACATAGCCTGTGGACACTACAGCTACCAAGAGTCAGTACCACACAGGCAATCCTTGTACAAAGAAACTAGCCAGACCAAGACATAGATATGATACATTGGGTTCCTTGGAAATCATCAGAGAAAAACATAGCTCTCTATTGTTCCCTTGGGTTGAAATCTTTAAGAATTTACTGCCAAAACCATAACCAACAACCTTCAACAGCCACTGTGTCCATTGATGGCACCGCCTGTTCTGACCGAGGCTGCTGAGGCCATTAGAAGCCACAAAGAACTCATCTTGATAGGCTGGCCAACCAATTCTCAAGTCTGTTACTAGCTGTAGATTTTACCCTTCTGAGTTCCCTAATTGTCTCATAAATTCAGCCAAGCAATTTGACTTCCCCATACACTGGCACCGAGCTTCCAGAAATTTCCCACCTGGTAAAATCCTTACTGAAGATCATTGTCTGAAGACTGCCTGGCATGCATACACCCTGTCAGAGACCAGACTCAGCAATCTGGTCACATCGCAGCAGGAGAGATTGCATGCCCAGTGAAAGACAACAGGGGATGACCATATACAGTATGTGGACACAAATGTATGACCCTCTCCCAACTCTCCCAAACTTGGGCCTTACTAGTGGCTGCAACAACTACAGTGACTTGGTTACTGTTAGGACATAGGCCCATAGTGTAGCCTTTGTTTGTTTTTCATCTTTTTTTTAAAACTGTGGTAAAATACACACACTGTGGATTTCTCCTACTTTGATCATTTTTAAATGCACCGTGTTTTAGGTTTCTGCACAGTTCTGTGCAGCCAGGGTCACTCTTCACCTCTATCTAGCACCTGTCATCTCCCAACAAGGACACTGTCTCCCTGAAACATTGATCTCAGCCCCAGTCCCACTGTTACACTGTGACTCTGGGATTGAACCTGGAACCTCACATGAGTGGCACCTCGGGGCCCTCGCCCACTGCATGGCAAAACATTTCCAGTACGTAGAAACTGTGTTCAGTTCCTGGGGCTCTCTGTCCCACCCCTCCTCCACCAGGGTGTGTGCCCTGCAGGCTCCATTCTACTGTCTGCTCAGGATTCCACCTGCTGAAATCCACCAGGGAATGTTCTCAGCCAGTGCTGAGGGGAAGGAAACAAGACAAGCCCATGCTTCCTCAGAGCTCAGTCATCTCTAGACCCAGCTATTATCCACCATTTAGTCTTATCACTATTTGCCTTTTATCTGTCCTTCATCTAGATACTTATCAACCTACCTATAATTCATTATCTACTATCTATCTATCTATCTATCTATCTATCATCTATCTACCTATCTCCCATTGGTTCTTTATAATTTTAGAAACTAGAATTTTTATACTAACTTCTCAACTGGCTCCATGATGTGCCTCTTATCAAACCTTCCCTTGCCACTCAGAAAAGCCTTAGACCTCTGTGATCTAATTCTAGTGTCTTCCCAGATATAAGTGCCTATCTGAGTCCTTCCCCATATCCTGCCTCTCCCTGCTTAGGACAGAAAGGCAAACATTGTGCTTCTTTGACTGTGTTTTGGTTGACTTTGTGGGTCGCAGCATTGCTCCCCCCATAAAGAGAGAGTGTACATTGTTGGTGGGGTATAAGTCACCTTGGAAATCAATCTGTAAGCATCTCCAAAAGCTATAAATAGAGCAGCACATGACACTGCTATATGCCTTCTAGGGATATACTCCACCATAGAGACACCCTATGTCCATTGCTGCTTTATTCTTACTAGCTAGCAAATGGAAGCTAGATGAACACCAACCCATGAGTGGGTAAGAAAGGTGTGAAGTTGCAAAGTGGAATATTACTCAGTGATAAAGAAAAACACAACCATAAAATTCACAGGTAAATGGACGGAACTTATGGGACTGGGAAAACCATACTGAGTGGCCTGGCTCAGTCCCAGAAATATAAACACCCTGTGTTTTCTCTTCTATGTGGATCCTAGCTTCAAAACTTGTTTTGTGTGCTTCATGTGGAGCCCAGGTAGAAGCCAGGAAATGAGAAAGGGGAATCTTGGGAAAAGAACATTAAGGAGAAATGACAGATTATATGTAAAGTAAAAGGAGAGATGGAATACTGGGGGATGAAGGGAGGAGAGAGGCACTGAAGTGTGGGAATATAATGAGTTAGAGACAGGATTAACCCAAAGGAAGGGTACATAAAGAGCCACGTGGAAGCCAACTATCTCACAACTCAGTGTGATGCACTGCACAGTTCATAGAACACACTGGTTATTAACATAATTTCAAGATAGAACTTAAAAATATGAGAAGGGTTTGAACAGAATCACCCTGAATGAGCATCCAATGCTGCTCCCTGAGGACATATCGTAGTAAATGCAAACCACAACCTACTGTATGAGTGATGAGTCAGGGAAACCCAGAGGGCTCCAAGGTAGCCCAGGCTATTCCCACCATCCTTGGTTACCCTCCATAACTACATGCCAAAAATATATTGTTGAAGACATCACGCTTTTGCTACAGGACAAAGAAAAACAGTCCTAAACTGGCTAGGAAGCTTTTTTTTCTCCCTACTGTCTCGCTTTCATGGCACTGGATGGTACCACTCAGGCTGTAATGGGGAAAGAGAACTCAGTGGTCTTACTCAATGCTGTAAGACTGACCTGCTGTACAAGATGTGCTCACTAGTGCACTAGTGGTGTCTCTGTCACAGGATAACTAAGTTCTCGTTGGATGTGAAGCCTTCTTCATAGTACGGAATACCATGACTAACACTATAACTTTGCTCAAGGGGTTAGATAGAACTACTGTCTTAGTCAGGGTTTCTATTTCTGCACAAACATCATGACCAAGAAGCAAGTTGGGAAGGAAAGGGTTTATTCAGCTTACACTTCCACATTGCTGTTCATCACCAAAGAAAGTCAGGACTGGAACTCAAGCAGGTCAGGAAGCAGGAGCTGATGCAGAGGCCATGGAGGGATGTTACTGGCTTGCTTCCCCTGGCTTGCTCAGCTTGCTTTCTTATAGAATCCAGGGCTACTAGCCCAGGGATGGCACCACCCACAATGGGCCCACCCACCATTGACCACTAATTGAGAAAATGCCTTACAGCTGGATCTCATGGAGGCATTTCCTCAAGGGAGGCTCCCTTCTCTGTGATAACTCCAGCTTGTGTCAAGTTGACACACAAAACCAACTGCTTTTGTTGTTTCACTAAATGTCCACACTGTCGATGAACTTTCTAAATCCTTATGTTTATACCCATACATCTGTGTTGCTCTCAACCTAGGTTGGAGAAGCTTCTGTCTGCAGAGGGAAGCATTCAACAGGAAGAGTCCTGCAGTTCAAGCACTGTTGCGCCGACTAGGCAGGCGCTCAGACTCTCACGATTATTTTACTTTCTTCTCATTGTTATAACCTTTTAAACCAATAATCCCAAAAGAGCAGGAGAAGCACATCTAATGTCTATTCACATATATGTAGAAAATCATGTAAGACACAGAGGATGGGAAGGACTGCTGGGGACTTCTAGAAATGGCATGGCTGTCACACTTACAGTCTCACGGCTGCTATGGTTACCTGCACAAGACCTACAAAACTCCAAGATAGATGGGAGAAATGATCTCCAGGCCCCATCCCTTCCCAGAAGACATTCACAGTAAATAGTTGCTGGCGAAGACAAAATCACTCCTTTTGGAGGGATTTGAAGGATTCCCACACTCGAGTGGGTGGCCCACATGCATGTACATATGCATGTACTTCTCTGACTGGACTTAGTGAGTTATTTTTTTTTAAAGACATGAAGTTGCAAGGGAGATAGGGCACAAGGTTTATGAAGAGATTGAAGACTAGTAAGACATGGTGGTTGATGTGATTACATTTTTGTTGTATACGTGTATAGAATTCTCAAGAATGAGAACAATTTTAAAGGGGTGATGGCAGACTTGTGTATCCTAGAATCATTCTGAGCACCACATAAAGCCATATAAACTCTCAAAGATAGACCCCTCAATGCTGTCCAATATCTTGTTGACGAAGGTGCACACACAGAGTCCCTTGTCATAGCAATTTACATTTGTGTTGAAGTCCATATAGCGTGCCAGAGAAGGCATGTGAGTTGCATATTGAGGCAAAATGGTTTGAGAAAAACTCAGCATAGTTTTCCCTTTTCCCAGAAGCCTCTTTTCAGCAAAACACTGTCCCCCAAGCCCCATAGCTACTACCATCTAGCAGTCCCAGTCTGGTTGTGGAGTCCAGCATTCTGCAGGTTTGGTCTGGATTGGCCATATGAGTTTAACAGAAAACTAGGATAACCTTTTAAACCAATAATCCTATAAGAGCAGGAGAAGCACATTCTAATGTTTATTCACATGTATGTAAAGCTGGGATCCTGAGAGCCCAGTGTGACCCCCAAGTTTCAAAGCCAGGATTCCTGGACTGCAGGTGTGCAGTCTTCCTATACACCAGAAACCTTCAAAGTGCCCTGTGAACAAAGCAGCAAAGGGCTAGCAAGATGGCAAAGTGACAAGATTTAGCCCATGTCCCTTATGAGATGTGTAAGCAGGAAGAGAGGTCTGCTGCTCATCATTCCACATGGCACTGAGATGTAGAAACCGCAACAGTGACAAGGGCACTAGCATTTTACCTGACACAGTGAAGCTCTGCCCAGGCACAGAAGCTATTCAAAACAGGTTCAGATTAATAAGGAGAAATAAACAGAATATGCAGCCCATTGAACAAAACAAGAGAAGAACAGGTTCCCAGAAATGCTCAAGAGCCCACGTGTGTGTGACCCATCCCCACTTTTTTTTGCCCCCACGCAGGCACATCTTGGCAACAGATACCGAGACTTGCCCACACAGGAAGGCTGGAGACACACCCATATACCCAGATTCTCTGTGCTGTTTAGACCCAAACAACAAACAGCCAACATGAAAATAAAATTTAACTTCTTCTGGTAACTTAGCAAGGCTCAGAAACAACATCTTTCAAAAAAAAACAAAAACAAAAACAAAACAACAACAAAAAACCACCAACAGCAAAAACAAACAACAGCACTAATTCAGTTCAGTTCCCAGGCCCCATGGCAGACCTGACTCATTATCTCATGGATTGCTCAAAGCTCAGCTGCCCTCACTAGTCTCCACACCACCCTTGGATGCTGTAGTGGCTCAAATAGGAAAGATGCCCATAGGCTTATACATTTGAGTGCTTGGTCATTAGGGAATGACACCACTTGACAGAGATCAGGAGGCTTGGCCTTATTGGAGGAAGTATGTGGGGGGGTTGGAGGTGGAGAGAGAATTGGCTTTGGAGTTTCAAATGCTCTATCCAGACCGTGTCTCTCTTCCTGCTGCCTGCTGATCATGCTTTAGAAGAGTTACCATGGTCATGGTGTCTCTTCACAGCAATAAGACGTTGACTAAGACAGATGCTAACAGAGCAGTTACTGATTCCAGGGTCAGTCACAGAGAAATCACGCCATCCCGCATGCCTTCTCAGTCACAGCCTCCACAGGCTTCACCACAATGGCAGCACCACCAACCACTCTGATGGCACACATGAAATGCTCATTATTCTCCCAGTACCAGTTTATACCCTTGGAGCACATCTCTAAAACTTGAAGGGACCCTGACTCTGCCTGTATATGTGTGAGCAAATATCAGAATATGCTTCTCCTGAGATTTTAGGGTCATTGGCTTGAAGGGTCACAGTAAATGATCATTAAGTTAAAAATAACTTCTAAAATTCTATGAGGATCAGAGAGGGTAGTCAATAGACATTTGCCTTGTCAGTTTCCCAGGCCAGACTCTTCAGGAAAACCTTAATTCTGGCAGCCAGTCTCTACCCATCTTCTGTGATCATTTATCCTTGTCCTCTGGTATCTAGTGAAACTCTTTATCCCAAATGGCCTTTTCGTCATAACAAAGAAGGAAAGGCCTCTGCTGTATGTCCCAGGCTGCCACTGCTGAGACTTATGTACATTATAGGAGACACAGTGCTGACTCTTGCTGTGATAAAATCCCTGACAAGTTCAAGATGGATGGGTTTATTTTGGCTCACAGTTAAAAGGAACACAGTCTATCACGCAAAAGTCATGAGGGCAGGTGAAGCTAGAGGCAGCCAGTCATCACTGCAACAGCAGAGGTAGCAAAGAATGATAAATGTGGGTGCCAAGTTTCCCCATTTTTAGCATCTCAGATACCCAGCCCAGAGAGTGGTGCCATCTACAGTTAAGGTGGGTATTTCCACTCAACTAATCTAATCTAACTAAACCCTCATAGACATGTCAGAATATTTGTCCCCAAGATTATTCTGGATCCTGTCAATTTGTCAATCAATATTATCTATCACAAAACCCATAACCATAAGACAACCTGGAAATGAAGGAAGCAACTCTCTTCTAGATGACATCAGCTGCAGGTCACTTCTAAGTGCACATAAAGTATGTGAAGCTGCAATAGCATCCTTGTCTCAGCCACCGGCCGTCATCCCTGGAGACATACGTTTCACAGATGGAGCGTAAAACAGTGTGAAGATGTTTCCTTCTCCTTCTGAGATGCCTCACTAACTGGGCACTGGGCACTGGTTGGTTGATGGCTTGTTTCAGAAACACAAAGAAGCACCACCTCCACCTCCTCTTCATCCAAGGAGAAGCCAACCTGCAATGGAACCTTTGTCTTTAACAGTGAATATGACATCCACACAGCCCAGCCAGGACTGCGGCGGTCAGCAGGCCTTGAGAGTGCCGCTCCTCAGCAGATCCTCTTCAGCCCATCCACTGTCTCAACTAAACAGATGACAGTGAAATCAAAGCCAGGATCATGTTCGGAAGATTCAGCGTGGGGGCCAGGAAGTGCCATATCTATATCTGCTTCAGTGTGTTTCATGAGGGTGAGGAAGAGGCTGGCTCAGACCTGCTGTATCAACAACCCAAAAGATAGATGGAAGGATGACCTCTAACACTTCCTGACATCTCCTTAGAGCTGCTGAGGACACTGCTCCCTGGTACTCACTCTTGGCACAACCCTCTGTCCCCTCAAACAAAATCCCTGGCACCGTGTTAACTAGAAGGTACACCAGGGTCCAAGAAAGCATGTGCAATCAGCATGACTATGCTTATGAGGGTCCGAGCAGTCCTGAAAGCCATGTTTTTCCCCTTCTGCTGCACTAAGTGTTCCACGGTTTAAGCCACGAGCACACCTTCTCGGGGGCTCTGGCAAATCAGAGGTCAGAAATCTACTTCGCTGGACCAGAGCCGTGCCAAGGTTCTGTTCCCTGTAGGAAAAATCTCTGATCCTCTTGCTCCTGACTTAAGACATGTAACTACAGAACTCTAGACTCACAAGAAGAGCATTCTGAACAAGCATAGCAAGCTTAGAGAGGAAAAATATAAAAACATATGGTTCGAGTATTAAAGGGAACCAGGAAGTGAAGTGGAGCTGAATCCCGTGTTCTAGGAGACGCAAAATTAAGGGAGTGAGACTTTGGGGCAAAATCCTACCCCGATGAGTTTAGATCTAGGAATGGTGGTATGCAGCTTTAATCCCAGGAGATAAAGCCAAGCAGATCTCTGAGTTCAAGGCCAGGCAGGACAGAACAAGTTCTAGGTGAAGAAAATCTTAAATCCAGGTGTGCTGGTATGCACCTTTAATCCCAGGAGGCCAGCGTACAGATCTCTAAACTCAAGGTCAATCTACAAAGCAAGATCCAGGACAGCCAAGCTTAGGCAGTGAAGGAGCTGGAAAACAGAAAGCTGGTGATGTTTATGTTCCAACTCCTACAAGGAGTGGCACCATGTGGCTTTATAGTCAAGTAGAAAAGGAGACTACTGGGACAATTAATACTGGCTAGCTGGAGCTAAGAAATTAGTGTCGATTAAGAAGAGGCCAGCATCACTGACGTGAAATCTTCTGGGAAGTGTTTTCTGAGAGCACAAAGAAGCTGTGTTCCAGAGATAGACAAGGATGTACCTCCTGCAGCAGCTGGACTTGGTGATGTGTAAGAGTCACCAGGTGGTGCTGGCTTTGAAGGGATGAAGGCATCATGAGAAACAACTGAAGCTTGGCACTGTGAGAGGCCATGGAAGGCCACTGGTGAAGGTGCCTCAGCTGCAGTTGACGGCCCAAGACTGAAGGGGTCATGCAAAAATGTTGAGGCTTGGCACCATGAAAAGAGCCTATGAGAGGCTGTTGGTGAAGCCCAGTTACAGAGAAAGACCCCAGTATATTGGATATGCCAGTACCGGGGATGATCACCAAGAACAGCAGCAGCAGTGGAGTGGATCAACCTGAGCTTACAGTGCTACAGAGGGCAGAGCTGGAGAAGTGATGCCAACCCTTTGGAGGAGCCCAGAAGATCATGTGTGGATCCCAGACATTGGAACAAGAAACTGTAACATTGAAATTGTCTTGAAGATTGGAAGATATTCAAGATGCCATAATTGTGGGTTATCTGCTGAGGAAAGCAGCTAACAAGGAGTGGAACCAGCCCAGGAGAAAGAAGTTTGTTGCAGTCAACAAAGATGAAAACGAAGTTGGAGATCTGAAGACCGCTTTGACATCGGCCTTGGAGATACAAAGTTTGGAGTTTGCCCAGCTGTTTTCCTGTCTTGCTTTAGGGATTACAGTTAAGTAATTGGATGAATCTCAGAAGAGACCTTGAACTTTGAACTTTTAACTGGAAGTTGGACTAGACGTATTTTGAATTATGCTATATTTATATATGGCCCCCGTAGACTCACATGTTTGAAGAAGCCTATGGGGGGCAAGGAGTGGGATGTGATGGTTTGTATATGCTTGGCCCAGGGAGTGGCACTATCAGGAGGTGTAGCCTTATTGGACCACTATGAGTATGGGCTTTAAGACTAGCTCTAGCTGCCTGGAAGAAAGTATTCTGCTAGCAGCCCTCAGATGAAGATATCGAACTCTCAGTTTCTCATGCACCATGCCTGCCTGCATGCTGCCATGCTCTCACCTTAATGATAATGGCTGAAACTCTGAACCTGTAAGCCAGCCCCAATTAAATGTTGTTGTTATAAGAGTCGCCTTGGTCATGGTATCTGTTCACAGCAGTAAAACCCTAAGACAGGGGAAAACAGAGGTGAAGGAAAAAGTCTATATAGAAAGATAACCCCAGAAGGCATTGAAGGTGAATCTGTGAGCTGAATTCTGAGAGGTAGGCTGTGGAGCCCCGCCTGAGAACACACTACAGAAATGAGGAAGCAGCAGGAGGGGTTGGGTATGTCTCTGATGAGCTGAGGCCCACCTGGTTTCATGTCTGGCCTCCTAAGCGTTCTCAGTTGCAGTGAGAGACCCCAGGAGAGGATGCTAGAATACCAGGGTGGAATTCCTCATGGTCCTTTATCATGCAAGTTCCTTAGCCCAGCAGTATCTGCCCTTTATTGTACCAGCTACAGGCATCAGCCTCAAGCAAAGTTGAAAGCTCTTCTGGAAGAGAAGAGATGAGTTTGGTTCCATCAATTCACACCTGCCAGGTCCTGGGCTGTTTTCATCTGGTGGAAAGAGTCCACACACACCGAAGAAGTGCTACTCAGCTCGCCGGCAGCTTCCCTCACACAGCCAGGTACCACAATGGAGAAGAGAGCCCAATGGGTCATGCCTCTAACTCCTGGACCTCAAAGACAAGGCCTTTGCTTTCTGTCCCTCGACACCACCGTGAGCTCCAGAAAACACCTCACGGGTTCATTTGAAACTTGGTCAGAAAGGTCCACTTTCCCCCATGTGAAACAAGCCAGCTAATGCTTTTAGACAAGCATGTGAAGTCATGGCCCCCGAGGCCCACAATTTCATCAGGTCACACACAGGTAGGGCTTGAGATCAATCTGAACAATCAATGTGAAAAGAAGGGCAAAGAATGCCTATGTGCTGGGGCGAACTGGATAGCAACCTTCACTTCTCTGGTAAGCCATCTCGGGCTGGCGAGCCTCCTTCCCCTGTGGAGCCCTCTGGCAACCGGGTTGTGATATTTGGCAGTCACAGATTTTTCTCTCTTTTTTGCCATTACTAATCTTCCGTTATGTAGCATTAGTGCACAATGTGTCTGCCCTCCTCACTGTGTTCTGCAATTAGTCTCTGAGTGACCAGTGTTAATAACACTGACATTAGCCACGTTCTTCTGAGCCCTGGGCTGCAGCACTGCCTGACTCGGTGCTGTTTGGAATAAAGGGCCTGGATCCTCGTAAATGGAGCAAACGGAGCCCAAGGTAGAAATGCAGCGATAGGTTTCTTATCCCCAACACCCCCACTGCCTTTGAAACGCAGCTAAACAGCTTTCTACCGTGTTGAATACTGTGGATGGGCATATTATATTTTTCTCCGCTGTGAGAAATTTGCAAAACCTAGTTGAGTCTTTGATATATAGGATATGAGCCTAATAAATATTACCTGAAATTGATTATCCTATGAATCGACTGAGAGGAACAAGAGAGTGATTGTTAATGCATTATTAGCTGCTGGCAAAATACTATATTTTACATTTTACTACTCAGATTATATATCCTGGTGCACACATTTATACTGCATGAATTTTTGCCAATGTGGTAGCCATTTCCAGGGGCTTTCAAAGGCTGTTTCTCAGAATCTCAAAGCAAAATAAATTGCATTTATAAAACAGGTACAGGACGATGCTCTCTAGATCAACAGAGATTGTCATGGCAAGACACGCCATCCACTGTCACAGACTCCTCTGTCTTTCACTATTCACTACCTCAGAAAGTAGAGATTTTTAAATGTCATTTCCAACATTTCTAATGATTCACACATTTTCCTAGGCAAATAATTTTGTCTTCTAAGTAAAATTTACAGAGAACAAGAAGTATATGGCTAAAGAAAGTCACCAGGAAGCTTCAGGGAAAGAGGACATCATTTAATTATGAGGCTGTGTGGGCGAATTCATGGCACAAAGAGTATACGCATGTTGTAGACACGTCAGGCCACTACTGTCCTTGAGCACACCAAGATTTCTAGGTGGCACTAGGAACCTTGCTGACTACATCCTTGTCTTTGGTAGGACACCTCTAATACCCACTGAAGTACTCTTTTCGAATGCATTCACCAAAGTCTTGCACTCAATAATGTCCCTGGCTCCAGTAATGCGCCAGGCTCCATTTCAGCACACCTTATACCTACTGTGTTCATCTTGACTCTCCTTGTAGGATTTTCTCCAAACCTAAGAGCCTGGCTGATGGACAGCTTTCCCTTTTTTCAGAATTTTTTATGTGCAAATAATTTTCCTGACATATATATATATATATATACACACACATACATGTGTGTGTGTGTGTGTGTGTGTGTGTGTGTGTGTGCAACCTCCTGCCTGCATAGGGAAGAAGTGTGTGTTCAACCTCCAAAAATATCTGTGTCCTATCTGTATCTGTAAGCTGTCATTTGGTTGCTGGAAACCTAACTTGAGTCCTCTGCAAGAACAGCAAGTGTTCTTAGCCACTGAATCATCTCTTTACCTCCAACAGAAAGCTGCCTTAGTTGGCCATGCTGGCCTGCTACCAGAAATTCCCAGCACCTCACAGCCCAGTGTCTATGACTGCTGTGAGTTTAAATCCACAGCTACAACACATCATGGCACCTTCTCCTCTGTGAAGTCTCTGTGTCACTGTCAGTGTCACCCTGGCTGCAGAGGTACACAAAGAGCACTGGGTTAGGCTTCACCCTACAACTTCCACTTTAGTGGGTATCACCAAGTCACCAGAGAAATGATGAAGAGCCCAGAGGCTTTCTGAGCATTGTCCTTGGTCTTTGCAGAGCCATGGAGTAGGCTTTGTCGATATTCTCATCTTTTCATACACTACACTACCCAGGATTACCCAGGCAAGGGGTACCTGACACCAAAGCCAAGAGGGTTCAGACTCTGATCCTGAAGGGTCCCTTGTACTTCAGTAGAGTCACCTTGCATACATGGTGAGCCCCCTGCCCATGGTCAACACCTATGTGCTTGGTCAGCACCCATGTGCTTGGTCAACACACATACCCAAGGACAGTACTTGCATCTGTAGTCAGCACACATCTCCATGGTCAGCTCCGGTGTCCAGGCTCAGCACCCGTTCCCTGGTGGTCATCACTAGATGCTCTGTCACCACTAGGTCTCTGTTGCTCATCCCTTAGTGCTCAGTAGCCATCGATGCTTCTAGAAACAGAAGGTCCCCACAAGTATGGAAACTTTTCACCTCAATATTTTCAGCCTGGAGTACTGTTAGCATATACCACAAAAAAAAAATTAAAAAAACAAAAAAGCCAGCTTGCTGTGAGCACCTTTTGTGAGAGTTCCGTTTGAGCAGATTCCAAATATATTTTAAACCCAAATTCCATGCATTTTACAAATTGCTTTTTGTTGTTGTTGATGTGTGTGCTTTCTTAATTTCTGGTAATGCTCAAGTGTGTGGTCCCTTCTGTATGGTTTTCCTAAGTCTTGATCCTTTCTGCTGCCAGAAATTAAAACAAAAAGTCCGTAAGGCTCCTTGTTCTGACACCCGAGGTCTCCTAAAGAAAGCCATTGTTAGCTGCAAATTACACTCAATAACTCGCTTGGTATGGGCTTTTCTCTGAATTCTAATTATTAATAATTACCCTAAAGTTTTGGAGCTGAGTGTAAAAGGAAATATTCTTGTACTACACAGCTAAAACCCATGGCCCCTTTCCCATTCTGCCTCCAGTGGACCCTCCTGAGGAACAGAGGGGGAGGAGACAGTAGGCAGTTGACCTTGTATGAAATAAATATGTTCATGGAATATAGCACCAAATATGTGTTCATTTTAATAGACGAGGAGAGTTAACAATACCTCAGCAATAAATGTTTCAATATATAAACATGTATTGGTAAACAACCATCATCTAACATATCTGGAGGTTTGAAGCAGATTTTTGCATAGGGTTCAAGGAATTTGAATTAATTAATTTAATTAATTAGACAAGAGCAGTTTCATCAGGTCACCGCTTCCTGGTGGAAGCAGAGGCCCTCCTGTAGAGATCTGAAATGAAAACTGATTGATGCTGGTCCTGCAACAGGCCATCCAACAACACCACACAGTCATGACAAACTCACCTCAAAAATCCCTCTGTGGTCTTCCTGGGTACCAGCTGTTACAGCACTCCAGGCCTTCCAGAGTCCAGCAGCCTAATCCTCTAAGAAAGTAAAGTCTTCTCATTCAGAATTGGATTCTCTGAACATGAGAACTCTGGAGGCTAAATTAGAAGCAAAATGCTCCAGAAAAAAAAATCTGTCCATTATATGTATGTGTGTACATGTTAATATGTATGCACATGTGTTTGTGGGTACACATGCATGTGTGAACATGTTTATGTGAAAGCAAGAGGTTGAGGATAGCCATCGTCCTCAGTTGCTCTCTGCCTTATGGTTTGAGATAGATTCTCTCAATGAACCAGAAGCTTTCCAGTTTGGGCTGGTCAATGAGTTTCCGAGGTCCTCCTGTCTCTGCGCCTCAGGTCTGGGGATATAGGTGCATACCACCACACTGGCCTTTTAAGAGCACTGAGGATGTGGACTTGGGTTTGTGCTTACAAGGCAAAATTCTTCATTGACTGAACCATCTCTTTAGCTCAAAATGCTGAAATGTTTAAATTATTTTAAATAGGTTTACCTTGGTATGGCAGAGCTGGCTTCTTCCCTCACCTTCCATCCCAACAACTTGAAGCAGCTAAGGGCTGGTTCCAGGTAGCGGCTCAGCCTAGCCCTTCCTGTCACTGGAAGAGAAGTGTCTGCTAACATCGTACCAGGGAGCACAGACAATGAGATCCCGGTCAGGATTCCAGCAAATAGGATATCATGAACACGTCCTCCTCTGAGAGGCCCACCAGCCAAAGTTGCTGCCTCTGAAGCAGATTCCAGAGCATACAGTGAAAATCAATCATGTCTGACCAGGGGACTCGGGATTTATGAAACCAACGTGGATTCGGACCACGAGGTGAGACTGCCATTAAACAAGTCAAAATACGAGGGGCTGGAACCCATGGTTCTCTCCTTCTCCCTCTTCCTCCCTCCCACTGTTTCAGCACTGTATCTAATTGACTTACAATTTTTCCCTAATATAACTCTTTATGAAACCTGCCTTGAGCAAAGGATCCATGATTGCTCACCGAGGGTCGTGCCTCATTTGTTCCTGTAGATTGTGCCTAATTAACGCTAACTTGTCTGTACATAAAAAGTACAATAGACTGTCCTTTCCAATTTAATTCCGACAGTTTAATCGAATCTGTGTTCTTTCAAAAATAATTAGATCATTTACACTTCATTAACATGTAATGTAATGTTGGGACATCCATCATAATGATTTCTTATTTTTCTTCTGCAATATTATCCCCTCTAATGAAACTGCTAACACCATGCGTGCCTTAATTAGCTGTATCATATCACTGACGATTTCTGAATAAAGCCCTTCTTACAGATGAAATTGCATTATCTCGGTAGGTACATTTTCAGCAGAATATGCTCTTTTTCTGTTGTTAAAACACCTTCCCAGGGCCTAGCCTCACGGTGCCAGGATTGATTCCCTCACGAAAGTCTAAAGGGAGCCCTGTTATATGGAAGGACCATGTGATTGGTTCCCTCACGAAGGTCTAAAGGGAACCCCGTTAGATGGAAGGACCACGTGACTGGTTCCTTCACGAAGGTCTAATGGGAACCCTGTTAGATGGAAGGACGATGTGAACATGGTGGAGCTCACTCTCCAAGACACACTCCGAATAGAAGTAGCACAGGCCACCGTGTACACAGTGGCCAGAAGATGCAATATGTGAGACACAGCTGCCTGGCTGAGTCACTAGCCCAGAAAGAACACAGAGTGCGTCTACAGAAGGCCAGGCGAGCGATCTCTTCTGAGAACTGTGATGATGGCGGGCCCATCTGGCTTAGGGAGGCAGGAGAAGGGGCTCGCGGGTCCAGAACTACCCTCCTGTTTGTACAGCAACAGCATAATATCCAAGGAAAGCTGTTCTCTTAAACACACCAATATGACAGGTAAGTGGATGGTATGGTGGTGTAGCTACACAGGCAGCCTCTGCATCAGAAGATCTGGACACCAGGAAGTCGAAGCAGGGAAAGAAAAGCGATGACGTCACTTCCCGCAAAGGCATGGACAGAGCTACTTTGCCTC
Organism: Rhabdomys pumilio; assembly: GCA_030674055.1. Lineage (NCBI taxonomy): Eukaryota > Metazoa > Chordata > Mammalia > Rodentia > Muridae > Rhabdomys > Rhabdomys pumilio. The sequence goes on from JANHMN010000013.1 coordinate 8,323,168, forward strand.
ATTAGCCAGATGAGTTGCCTTCCCTCCATGCTTTGTTAAGGTATACTGACAAAAATCCCATGTATGCATATGTGATACAACAGGGTATGCAATGAGAAAAGAAAGGTTTAGATTGATCGTGCATTGAAGTTCTTCAGCCTTTGTTTCCTTGCTTCAGAGTGGCTTCTGTTCTTGACCACCGGCTCGAAGCAGGCAGGGGTAGCTGGCTTGGCTTGTATTTGTGAGCACAAAATGATGCTTACAACGAGATTCATTTTGCAAAGACTAAATTGTGTTGATTAACACATCCACCCACTAAGGCTTGCTTGCCACTTTTTCAGGATGAAAAGTTTGGAAATTTCCTCTCTTTCCAACTTTCAGTGTTTGACAAAGCACAGTTACCTCACTGGCATGCCGTTCGCGTCTCCAGATACTGCTCTTACCTCTAATGGACATCTCCTCAACACTGCCTCTCTACTACACATGGTTACCACAGATCTCTGTCTCAGAGATGAATTTATTACAAAAATCATATAACCTCTCTATTGTCTCTTCCAGCATAATGTCTCCTAGGCCCATGCATTTTATCACAGGTAGCAGGGTTTCTTTCCTGTACATGGATAAACAGCATCAAGATTCAAAACACACAAACACAAACTCAAAAACATCCTCTTAGATCTAACAGTCCAGTAACGCTTGTAGTATACAAAATCAAGACACAAAAAGCAGCAGAGGTTCTATGCTTTAACAAGGAATGATCCAAAAGGAAATTAAGAAGACAGTTTCACCTACATCAAAAACAAAACCAAATACTTAGAAATAAATGTAACCCATGAAGTAAAAAGCAAATTTATAGAATAAAAAGTGTGAAACAATGCAGAAAGAGAAGGAAGATGTCATAAATAAATGAAAGATATCCCATATTCATAAACCAGAAGATTTAATAGCACTCAAATAGGTATAAGCCATAAACGAACCACAGACTCGATACAATGAAGAACAAAATTTCAAATGAATTTTTTTTCTGAACATACTAGAGTTCATAAGGAACCACAAAAGATCTTGACAACCTTGAAAAAAAAAAAAGAAGAGAAATTGCTGGTGCCACTACGACTAATCTCAGAATATACTCCAAAGTGGCAGTAATAAAAACAGTATGGCACAGGCATACAGACATTAAAATGGACACATAGATTAATTGGGCACAAAAGAAAGCCACTAAATAAGGGTATGAACTTACAGTCAATTTATCTTTGACTAAGAAACCACAAACACACAGTGGAGAAAGGAGAATCTATTTAGTAAATGATGCCAAGAAAACTTGATTTCCATGTACAGAATAATGCACAGTAATTCAAGATGAAGTAAATACTTAAACAGAAGAAATTATCAGAGGATATTCTAGGGGCACATTCCCTGATGCTGATGAAGTACCGGGTATGGTTTTCATTTACAGCAAAAGCAAAAAAAAAAAAAGTAATAAAAAATGAAATAAAAAACACAGAAACAGCATTACATCAAACTTGAGGTCTTCTGCAAAGCAGAGGTGTTAAGCAGCAGGGTAAAGAAACAATCTAAGAGTGGAAGAAAATATTTGCAAGGCAGACATCTAATACAGGGTTAATCTAAAGTGTTTAAGAAACACAAACCACTTAATGTCAAGGGTGTAAATGATCCAGTTCTCAAGATGGGCAAGGCCATGAATGGACGCTGCTGAAGAGAAGGCACATGAATGACCAGTGAGTGCATGAGAATGGGCTCAGTTTCTCACACTGTCAGGGAAAATGTAAATAACAACCTCACTGAGGCCTCACTGCACAACCCAACAGAACAGCTGCTATCCACAAGAAGTGTGGCAACAATTGCTGGCAAAGAGAGGAAATAAGGGGATCTTTGTGTGCTATTGATGGAGATGTAAATCAATACATCTACTCTGGAGAGGATTCCTCAGCTACCAGATGACCCTGCGGCCCACACCTGGGTGTACATCCAGATGAAAAGAAATCAACAATCAACGTATACAACAGACACCTGTGGTACATGTTCATGGTGGCACTGCTCACATCCACCAAGATTGGGGACCAAACGATTGTGATAAGTAAATGAATCAGCAATCAGAAAAGAAGGATGCTCTGTAAGATGCACGAGGCCCTGGACGCACCAAGCCTAAATAGCTTCCCAAGAAAACAAGATCCGTGGCAGTCACCCTGATATGCAGGAAAAGTATCACCAGGTTGCCAGAGGACTGTCAACAGTGTGTGTGTGACCTTGAGCTGACTTCTACTGCACCCCACACCATTTCTGAGTGAAGACCTAGATCTGGTGTCTATTCCTACTCCAGCCAGGAGGCACTCACAAAAGCCAAAACCAAGCATTAAATGGAACTGGTTGGAATACTACTAGCGAGATCTGACCTTCAAGCTTATGGTTCCCTTGTGATTGGTGTTTTAACCCTTCTGAGGAATTGTCCAAGAAGAAAGAAGAGTGTATCCGTCACACCTTAGCCTGAAATTCTCAGCTGCCTTTCCTGCTCTGAGACAGGAATGAAAGTGTTAGCTTGTGATTGCCTGCAAACTCAAAAAACAAAGCAGAGGCTAAATTAAGGAGAAATCCAGGAGAATGCAATTAGAACACTAACTACATCCTCTCAGTCTGGAGAACTGTACTTCCCCTGCATAGATGACACAGATGCTCCGATTGTGATATGCTGTTGGGGTTCACGACTTCAGGTTCTAGTCATGGGTAAACACTTGCAGCCATCAAAGGCTCTGACCCACACTCATACTCAGCTCATTGTGGGTTTGTGGCTGTAGGTGTTGCTTCTTCTGTCTGCCTGTTCATTCCATCTTTTCCCCCTGCCATTAAATAAGCAGAAACCATGCATCGGTTTGCATTTGGGCAAAGAAAATGGAGGAGCAGGAAATGCAGCATGCTCGGTGCGATTGGATGCTTCATGTTTACCTTCTCCCCCGTGGAAGCCATGAGGAGTGTGTTGGGTGTCGACAGGACCACAAAGTGGAAGTAGCCAAATGCGGCTCTCAGACGTTGAGTCTTTTGAAAGCAGCACAGCATAATTGTCCTGAAAAACATTTTGGGGACTCCAGGCTGCTAATTAACTGCTAGTGCATCAATTAGTTATAATAGCCATAATAGCACACAAACAAGAGCACAGGGCTCGACGCCGCTGCGCCTCTCTGTGAATTTGGTGAGCATTTTTTTTTTAAAAAAACCTTTCCTTTGAAGATTTAAGTTAATAATTTATTCCTAATGAATGGAGTCTTTCTGTTTCCCTGGTACAGAGAGTATTGAACTGGATGGAAGATGCTATTAACAGGATTTTGTTTCAAATAAAACTTTTAACACAAAGAGTAACATTTTCATATCAATGTTTCCGTTCTCCATCCCAGGGGCTGCAGTGAACTGAAAGCGGCCAACCAGCACCAGCCAGCATGTAATGAAGCTGCAGAAAGTTGGTGTTGTTTTTATTTTACTTTTTGTGAGAATGATTTGACAGCATCTCATGAAAATGTAGTCGAGTCTTCCACAGCACCGCTGAGCACATGCAGCATTGCACGATACATGGATAAAAATAATTCCTCGTGAAACAAAATAGTTTCTAAGCGCTCTACCCATTCTTGCTCCATAGGAGGACATGATTCATGAATGGCAATCCATTTTTCCTGAAAAATAAATTATAAGTAGTGAAAACCTCCCAGCATGCATCTGCACCTGTCCACACCTGGACAAATGTTCTTGTAAACAGAGAGCTGGGAGGCATGATTTCTTCCCTTGGTTTCCCCTTCAGGGTTAAATGAAGTATCGTGTCTTCTCTTGGGCTCCAGGTGTCTTCTTCCTGCTTCCTCTGTACCTTACCACCTATCCTGTCTGTGGCCAGTGGCTACTGGGACTTCACATGAGCCTGCTCCTCACTGACCCCAGACAAACAGGCAATGCAAACTCTCTCCTACAAACTCTCTCCATGCCACTTGGAAATGGTGCTGCACTGCAAACAGGAAGCCTGTGTAATGTAGCAGGCAGAATGTAGCAGGCCGAATGTAGCAGGCAGAGCAGTATCCAGGGACTCAAAATATTTGACTCAGTAACTTTAGAACACATTATCAGAATGTTTCAGTTCACAAACAGTTTCTAAAGCTGAAGTTTCTGCATTTTTATAAACTATTGTCTGACTGGGTTCCCCTCAAACTTTAAACAATGTGGCAGGATCTCTCAGACACTAGACAAGACCATCTCTGCTCCGGGTTCTAGTGGGACAGGAACAGACCCTTATGAGCTAATCCACATAGCTGGTCAGCGAAAGGCTTGCAGACATGAAATAACCACAGAGAAAGACTCTCAGTCCTCTGTTTCCCATTTTGCTAACCCTTCTCGTTCAATATTCAGTAAGCCTCTTGTTTGACACGCACTTGCTGGAAGCAGAAGGTTGCAGAGGAGGAAACCCAAAGACAAATGAGACTCAGTTCTACAGCACCATGCACATGCTCCTGCTACACCAACCCAGGGCTGTGGGAGACAAATCAAGTGAACTGCAAACATAGGTGCTGAGGCCCGGGTGGGCCAGAAAAGACAGTGCCTTAGCCATAGCTATGAACACTGGGCATGGTGGCACAAGCTTGTAGTCCCAGGATGGGGAGGCAAAGACGATCAGATGCCTGGGGTTTGCTAGCCGGCCACCTATTTGATGATTCCAGGCAAGTGAGAAACATTGTTTAAAAGGGAGGAGGGGCATACTTAAGGAAAGACAGCTAATGTTATTATCTTCTGACCTCCACATACAGGTGGATACACATGCATGTACGCCTGCATATACATGTGTATCCACACACATGAGCATGCATATATACACACAAAAAGGGGAAAGAGAGGAGATGGGGGAGGAAGCAGTGGCTATAAATCCACCTGCTCAAGTAACAGAGTAGAAAAGGATTTCAAGACTGCGGTGGCATCAAGGCACTGGTGCAGGCCAACCATCAGTCATGACAGGAGGTCACTGTAGTACCAGCAGCAGAGACAGGAGTCCACAGACAGATGTCTGTGGGCCAAGGCAAGCACTCGCATGGCACTGACAAGCCCACCTTGAAGCCCTGCTAGGTTTGACCATCCTTAGGTGGTCATGCTCATTCAAACAAGGCTAAGAAGGCCATTGAGCAGATAAGGGCTTTTCTGTAAACAGGTTCCTAAGACGGTTTCTAGTCACACTACCTGTGGGTTGCGAAGTATGATCCCAAGAACAAAGCCACCGAGGTCAAGCTCTTCTCACTCCCCACACTAAATGAGTGGAACAGTTTCAATGGGAGAGCAGACAAGTGTCCCCATGTCACTGGTCAAGGGACAGTGATGTCAGGATTTTCTAGTATAGTCCTGGCATTTGCTCGGTCCGCCTCTGTGAATGTCGGTGTTTTCTCAGACTTTTAGAACAGTGTAGACTGCATGACTGTAATCACTTAGAGCATAAAGAACTCAGAAGAAGTCCTGGCCCATGTGATCTAGGCTTTTTTTTTCTGGTGAAGCAGATTTCTGTCTTTAGGTAGCTTAGGAAGAGCCTATGGTAGAGGGATGTGGAGCCAAGAGTTCTCCTTGCTCCTGTAGCTCACCCCAGACCAAAGACATTAGCCTCTACCCAAGGCATCCTCGGCCTGCTTAAGCAAAGTAGTCTAACCATGAAAAGCAAAATTAAAAAGAGAGGCAAAATAACCTCGGAGGTCCTGGAAGCTCTGGCCTGCGCAAGCTAACCTTAACAGCACTGGGGTCCCTGGGCCTGTGACCTTCCTCTGAAGGTCACCAGTCATCCTTATCCCAAGACCCAGTGAGTGAGGAAGTGGTGGGTCCGTCCCTTCATTTTCCATCTGGTTCTTCCCCCTATCCTCCAAACACACTGCATGGGTTCAATGGTCAAACACCGCTGCCCTCAATACAAGATAGTTAGAGACCAGCTCCTGAGGGCAAGAACCAGCTTTAACAGAGGAGGAAGAAGAGATGGCCTTCCTCCTGTCTAGATGGATTCTTTTCCCCAAGGTCCACACAAGTGCCATTTTAAGGAGAACTGAGAGGGAAGAAGATGAACACGTTGATGGACTAGCCTTCGCTGCAAGAACACGGTGAGTATGTTTTGAGCCTGGTCAGGGAACTGGAGCCACTGGCAGTTGGAGTCTATTGAGAAGCAGGTATTTCACAGCTAATTCTGCCTGTGTCATCTGTCTCACCCCACGAGATAACTGCACTCTTAACGTTTTTGGAAGAACAGAAAAGACCTTCAAAATAAACACATAGAATTTACAAGCTGATGAGCTAAGGCTATAAAATCTGTAGTCTAGGGACTTGGGACCTATTATTCTGCAGTCTCAAATGTCCCTGATTGCAGACCCTCTTTCTCCATCTAAAGAGACGCAGGCCTATCAGAGTCAAAGTGTCATGTCAGGGTCTGAAATATACCTCGGTGGCAGAGCCCTTGCCTCCCAAGCATGAGGCCTGGTGGGTAGGAAGTAGGATGTGTGACACCTCCTCATTCCACCACTCTAGCACTTACAAGTGGGTCAAGATGGTGAGGAAGGTGGTGTGGCCCCATGTGTTGCAGACAAAGGGCAGACGTGGACATATATACCCTGGGTCACCTGTCCCCTCTTCCTAAGCTGCCTAAAAAGACAGCAGTCAGCTTCACCAGAAAAGCAAAACAGAGCACATGGGCCAGAACTTCTTAGCAGCCAAGGATGGAGCCTCAACTGCACCAAGGTAGAGATACATGGCAAGGCCTGTAACTCTTGCACTTTCTGCTTTTCTCTGAAGAAATGGTCCCCCAAAGACATTGCCATTTGATAACCAGGAACTCAGAGGCAACCTAACTTTTTAATTAAGGTTATCCCTCAGCCCCCATCTGGACCCAACAGCTGTTCAGAGGTAGTTGAATTTTGAAGGTTATTAATGTGTTTTTGTCTAGGGTGAGGAGAGACAATGACTTCTGCCAGCCTTCTCACCAAATAAGGTTGTATCCCAGCTGATCCCTGAAAGCCATGGAAGCTCATGGGCTGTGGGCCACTTAGTCAGTGCCTGCCATGATCAGATGGCCCGAAGACCTATTTACCTGGAGCCAGAACAACCCCAGAGCAGCCATTCCAGGCTTAGCTGCCATTGGGATGAGCCTGCATGGCCGCTTCCAGACACCGTCAAGTCCAGAGCATTGATCCTATGTTTGATGTGAAAAGAAATTAAAGCCATGCTCTCATTAGATGAGGCGGTTCTGGTGAGAGATCACAGAGAGAGGTCCTTCCCTTTTGTCCACGCTGAGTGGCCGCAGCAGGCGGCTTCTTGCGCACAATTGATTTCAAGCAGAGTTTTGTCTGAACGATGCTTCTAGATTATGGCAAGAAAGCATTCTGTAATCCTCCTGCCAATGTGGTTATGTTTAACAGACGGGCCGCTCCTATCGCTGACTGATAACACTTAACTCAAAACATATTTCAGCTTGGGGAATGTCAATATTTTGTCTCCGACTGAAGGTGACCCCCGCTCTCCACCTGTTTGTTAGTGTGCACCACAGCTTGCTGGTGACTCTGAGGGTGGCTGTGTGGGAAGCTCTTATGGATTTGCTATCTTAGCCTGAAGTGCTTGCTGCTGATTATGTGATTAAATCAATAATAATTTCTGCTTGGATTCCGTGCTGCCTGACTCATCCCTGAGTCCACACCTTGGCACAGAGGAGCAAAGCTCCCACACTGCACCCTCAAATGCTTTGTTGTGGAGGAGATGCCCAGAGCATGGCAGGAGGGTCTCCTGTCTCCCTAGAAAGCAAAATATTAGACCAACTCTGCGGGTTATTAATCAAATGGTTCTGGGCTGCAGAGGAGGGGGACTAGCAGGTGGAGGCTGCATGGCTGAATCAATGCTATTGTTTTCTCTGGTACAACCTGAGCCCCTCATATCCAGATCCCTCATTTCATATTAAACAGATGTTCCTGTAAAGGGGAGAGTGGGATTCTAAACAGCTGTGACACTCACTCACCCCTCTGGCCATTTGTTCACTAGATGAAGAGATTCCCAGAATCCTTCCTTCTCAGAAATCACAGCTGGCTTGGTTAGGGAGGACCATTGTTAATAACACCCTGGTCCCCAGAGAATACATTCTTTCCCTGGACATTGTGGCTTAGGATAGTGGCATAATTAGTGGCTTCATTTATAGTGAAGGGCATCAGAGATGTCATTTGCCATCATTCCTGTACCCATCTGTAACATGCTGGGAAGGACTTCTCTGTCTGGGTCAGTCTCCTTCATCTTACCAGCACCAACGTATCAAGAGAAACATCTTCTCCAACCATGAGGCCCTCAGCAAGCAACCTGGGGCAATTCAATCTCCTGATGGAAATTGCCAGGACACCAGCAGATCTTTTAAAAGTTAGAACATCTGGTCAGTCACCTTCCACATGCGGGTAACAGCATTTTGTTAATAGGTGAGGCTGGGAAAGTGACAGAAGTGAAGGCAGAGACAGGACAACACTGGGCTAAAGCTTCAACTCAAGGAAGGCACACACTGTGTTGGACAACTGTGCTAATCAGTTCCTTTAAACAACAAATAGCTCCTAGTGATGTTAAATATTACTTAAAAAAAAAAAAAAAGTAAGACAGCCCCAGGGAGCGCGCTCATCAGTCTGTTGGTAAAGACAAGCTTCCTGAGGTTCTTGCACTGAGAGCCAATTCCGTATTTATTACTTGTGTGCAATTGTAAGTGCAATTACTATTTATCTATTGGGAATTGGGCTTCTGTATAAAAGGGGGAATTATTTTGTTAAGAGAGCAGGCCAAGAAGAGGAAAGCCTTCCGTTTCCAAAGCACAGTGAGACTGGCACTTGTGTGGAATCCAGAAGTCACTGCTGGGAACCACCAGGATGGGAAGCAGGTATCAGCCCTCAAGGCAGAGAGCCCCGTGATTGGCTGTGACTACTGCTGTGCCAAAGAACACAAAACTTCCCTGGTCCCTGAGCTCCATCAAGCAGCATGTTTCCATAGGCACAAAATGCAATTCCAGCTTCTGGCCAGGGACTGCTGTTGGTCCCAACGATAACCCACAAACTAATGCCAGCTCTCACATGCCTGCAATATGTGTGGTGGTGGGGTGCTCAGAGGTAGATTGGCCTCAAGGCCTACCTCAGTACCAAAACATTGCCTTTGAAACCAAAGGTGCCCTGCTATTAGCTCAGCTTTCTGAACCCTTAATGATCTGGCCTGCAAGGCTGTCCACCTGATAACCAGAAAGGGGAGGCTGGTGAGAAGAAGGCTTGCTCTGACGACTTGTGGAACCCAGAAATCCTTTGTTCTGTAAATGCCACGGGGCCATCTTGTAACATGGGAGGCAGTAAGCTCTGGAGATGAATCGAGTGAAAGGGAAACCCCAAGATGTATTTACTACCGTTTCCCAAAAGAAGCATTTTCATGGCTAGGGAAATAGGGAATTTTCACTAAGTAAAGCACTTTCCAAACAAGCACAAGGATCAGAGTTCAGATCCCCAGTCCTGCAGTTACTAGTGAGGTGTAATGGCTCTCTTAAAATGCTACCTGTGATCACCAGGCATGTCCAACCCCTGGCCCACAGACATTGTGCACCCAAGTATAGTTCTGAATGTAGTCCAATACAAAATTGTACACTTAGGGGTTTTTAACTAGATTGTACAGTTTTGAGCATGAAACTTGCTAGACAACCAAATAATGTTGCAATATCAAAAGGTTGGACACTCCTAATTCTAGACCTTTCCAACAGCAGTCATGACTTTTGCACCAAGCTGCCTTCAGTAGGAAAGCACGCTACTTCAGAAGAGGCCTTAGATACCAGGTCCCTGATTCTCTCCTTTTCCCTCCTGTCCATTCATAGTGTTAGCTTATGGAGAGTTTTTCAAGTAGCATCAGTTACAGAGACACCTCTTACAGCAGTAGAGTCAACTCTAAGACTTGTTGGAGTCCCAATTGGGACACCCTAGGACTATTGAGTCCTGCATCAAACTCTGCAGAGCTTTTTGGGCAGCGTGGAGTCCATTTGTTCAGACCCCAGAATGGCTGTCAATATACAGAGCCACTTTGTTCCCTCAACAGACCCCAGCTACATCCACAGTCTGAAGGACTGTGTTGAATGTCACTGGCCTTCCTCATACACCAGTGACTCTCTGTGACATCTCTGAGTGCCTTCTGGACACATGGACACAGCCCATGATGTTCTGAACTATGAAAGAGGAAGCAAGACAGCCAAGGCACTGGAGGTGCTCTCACACCGGCCTTGGCTCAGTGCAGAGGGCCCCAGGTGGCCAGGAAGATTCCCTCCACATGACATGGAAGGGGAAAAGTTCAGGACTGGACTAGCTCTGGTCGCTTTCATATTCTAAATACTGAAATTCATCTGGCTCATTCAAAGTTCAGAAGTGTCATGTAAGGTATCCTTTTCTCCATTAATGAGCCACAAACACTAGTGTGCAACCAATTATAAAGACCACTTCCAAATGTGAGCAAAACCAAGTTGAAAACTATGTATATATACACATATACATACATATATGTGTACATGTGTGTGTGTATACATATGAAAGAGAAAGAACTTGCTGCCTTGATCTTTCTGAATAGTAGACACAATACTAAAAAAAATTAGTTTCTAGCCTAACTGACCATTATCTACCAAAACAGAACAAGGCCTATGTGTTCTTCTACTCTTTAAATGATTTTCTTAAAGCTTTAAGTTTACTTTAACTAGCAAAGAAAAATTATACAGACTAACAGAGAGGCCTGTGAAGTTCAATACATACATGAAAAATGTAACCTGAAGTCAAATTAAATGTCTTTCTCCCCAAACAATTATCATATCTTCATAGTGAAAAGATGCATATCGTCTCCTCTAGTTTTCGAGATACACATTCCTTGCAAACACTTACTCCTGGGCCAGGAGCTCCATTTGATCCGTGTCCGGCTCCACCGCCCTGCATTTCCAATGGCACACAGCTGCTGGAGCAATTTCCTTTAAAAGCCACACTGTACATCATTTGGCAATTTTGTCACTCCAGGTACGATGAAAAATATCTGTGATTACATGTGATTTGGTTAAGTCCCCATCAAACTCTTTCCAATTCAAAGCAGCCGGCTCCACAATGAGTAACGGCAGCCCAGAATTAGAGATCGCGGATTTTCCTTAGTGTTTAATTGAAACTGACGTGTTTTGAAACCGTAGTGGGGGTTTCTCAAGAAAAGTGCTATGTGTTATTCAATCAACACAAGCCAGGCGGCAGACAGCAAGGGGCTAAGCTCCTACCCTGGGACTGTACTGCTGGCAACACTGGGCCAGGGCACCACTGCCTTGCTCAGTGAATAAATATTTAAATTATACATGTGCACCCAGCAGAGCAATCCGAAGAAACCTGGGCTTTCCCTTCCCTTCTCTGCCTGTGCATTCCGAATGAGCCCTGCTCCAAGGTGGATAGCATGCCGTGTCTGTAGATAGCCAGGCTAACTGACCTGCTGACTCTC
>JANHMN010000013.1:8339683-8420916 GCA_030674055.1 Rhabdomys pumilio
CACAGGGCACAGGGCACAGGGCACAGGGCACAGGGCACAGGGCACAGACTAGAGAAGGTCAACATGAATGCCTCCTCAGATGCTCTTTGTAAGGCTCCCATCAAATTGTCTTCCAGATGATTATGATCCTACCCCCATGCTGCTGTCAGCTCTGGTCAGAGAAGCCTCTGCAGTGGGCATCATGTATTGCAGAGGCTTGTAACTGGTCTAGATTCTGAGAATCAGTGACTGTTGAAAGCTCAGACATGAATGGGAAATCTTACACCATCCTCTCCCAGGTTCATGGAACCTCACAGAAGAGAGAACAAAGAGAATGTAGGAGCCACAGGGAGATGGGATGCACTAGGAACAGTCTTCTGGACATGACAAAGCCATGTACTTGGAAACTCTTGGTCGCCTGGAAAAGGCCTGCACAAGATGAGGCTCTGTCAGCATTCCACAATAAAGCAGAAGGGCTCACGAGCCCCCACCCCTCCCCAAGGATCTATAGGCAATTTGGTGTTCTCTGGGGATGGGAGACACATTTTTGGGGGGTAGTGTATAGAAGAGAAACTAAGTGGGAAGAAGGCATTAATGACAGAAAATGGGAGACAAGAGAGACAATGAGTAACACGATCAAAAGACACTGTGTGTGTGTGTGTGTATGTGTGTGTGTGTGTGTGTGTGTGTGTGTGTGTGTGTAAATGGCATAATGACACCCACTATTACATACCGTTAATATCTGCTAACTAAAACATACTAAAAAGAGCTCATCACTACCATGCAGTCCACCCAAACAAGCACACTTCTACACAAAACAACCAAATAACAGAACGAGAGATGCTTCTCAGAAATGTATCTGACACAGGCCAGCGGCCAGCATCTCACCTGGTATACAGCAAACTTTACTCACCGTAGTGCAGGAAAGAAAATCAATGTGTCTGCCTGCCTAACCACCAGGACCCAAGCTGTATCCCTACATAGGTATTATGAAGCATCAAACAGCTTTCCATTAGCATGTCAAACCCCTTGAGCAAAGAACACAAAGAATTTATCAAAAAGGTCAACATTTATTTAAATTTCACCTTGGTTCACAACTTACAAAGGAAAAGGAAAAAACATACAGTCACTTTTCAAGAGAGAGAGAGAGAGAGAGAGAGAGATTTCTTTCTACATGGGTGCACATGTGCGGTTCTCATGCATGTGTGGGGTCATTGAGTCATTGGGTCATTGGGTGTCTTCCTCAATTGCTCTCCAATTTATATATTGAAGCACATCTTTCACTCTAAACTACAGGTTACCTATTCCGTTAACCTAACTATCCAGATTTCTCCAAGGATCTCCCATCTCTGCTTCCTGAGTGCTGCAGTTAGGACATACCACCAGGCCAGCATAGCATTTATGCAGATACAGGGGCTTCAAATTCTGATTTTTACACCTTGAAGGCAGACCGTATACGAGTCCCAAGTTTTACATCTTATACCTGACTCTGTTCTGCTGGCTTCTGCAGACATTGTATAGATGTCAATGGCAGTATCTCGGCAGATTGCCCTAGATTTACCAATGACTGTTCCTGGATTGTATGACACAGTGTGTTCCCCTTTATCAGTGTATACATTTCCATGATTTTCTATTGTGCTTGCTGTTTTCCCCAGAAATGAGTGTAACGTTGGAAGGGAGAATGGCAAACTGCTGAATCTTTTTGTGCATCTGTTTCCAGGCTCCTCATACAGAGTTCACAGATGAGAGACCCCAAAGGTATGCGTGGGTACTATTACATGGATGTCATGGTATGGCTGTGACTCTGAGTGTGGCTACATTGTCAGACACCTGTCTGTGGCTCCTTTAAGCTACCCTCAGATGCTTTAGCACAGGAAGAATCTACCGACATTGTTGATATTTAAAAGGGTGTTCACACCAGGTGGTGGTGGCTCATTCCTTTAATGCTAGCATCTGAGAGACAGAAGCAGGCAGATCTCTGAGTTTGAGGACTGCCTGGTCTACAGAGAGAGTTTTAGGACATCCAGAGCTACATAGAGAAACCCTTGCTCAAAACTCAAATAGTGAAAACAAAACAGCACTCTCTGCTTTACAAATAAAGGGGCAGCAAGAATTCCAGTAGAAGAGACCGGGATTCTTTGCTCTCTTTAGGGTGTTTTGTCCCTGGTGGACAAGACTGTGCCCAGTGCAAAGACCTCAGGTGGCCCAGACATGTGAACAGTTGTTCCAGGCTCACATATAACAATAATGATATTGTTATCACATTGATAACAATAATGTGAAAGATAAATATTTTTCAACTAATCCAGAAAATGAACCAGAAGCATAATACAATGTATCAGTTTTGACAGTCACAGTCAGGAAGCGTTCCTTCCCTAGACAATTCCCAATGAAGTGGACAAGGCCACATTTGGCTAAGAAATAAATCCATTTGTTTAAACATTCCAGAAAATGCTTTTTGAGACACAAGTTAACTTGCCCTCTTCAGGAATGAAGCCACCCACCTCCTTGGTGGAATGTATTACAGAACACTGTAGGGTAGCCTGGCCTTATAACCCCAATATCCAGATCCCAAACAGGACATTTACAGGGTTCCTATCTCTAAGCTCCTTCACCCCATCAAACACTCCTTGCTTCCTATCCCTGTGTCTAGAATACAGAAGGTAAGGGTAGAATATCATGAGGTCATTTCTCACACGATGACATCATTCCTCAATGATGACATCATTCCTCACACAATGACGTCATTCCTCACATAATGACAACACTCCACACATGATGACATCTCCTTTCTTGGTGGCTCCCACTGCCTGATGGAAACAAGCTCCTTACCCATGAATCCTTTTCTCCCTGACTTTGTACATATGTCTTTCTCTGCATGTAATGCATCCATACACACGTGCAAAGACGTACAGGTCACGTAGGTGATGTGTGACAAGAGGAGAAAATATAGTCACTGCCATTTTGGGACTCCTTACTCTTCTCCAGGTTCTCCTCAGGCTCACTACTGACTGAAGTCTATACCACCCTCCCTTTGCTGTCCCAGAACATTCATACTTTCCTTACATGAGCTGAAAAGCTATATCCCAGACCCACCTGCTATCCCTTCTTGGGAGTGGAGTTCTCCACAGTCTGTCTCCCAGTACAACTTCAGCTGCCCATACCTGCTCATACATACATTTTTATCCCTCTAAGGTATATGTATAAGAACAGCCACCTCTGTGGACACCAAGACCTGTCATTTGCACATGGCATTGACATAAACTCTTCAAAACCAAAGTCTCACATTCCATTTTTTTTTTGCGGTGATCTGTTACAGGACCCTAAAGATAATATCACAAGTGTTCTCCAGCCTGAGAAACCGTGCCTGCCTGCCTACCTTCTGTTCCCTGACCTTGTCATTCCAACCTCACCCTCCACATAAGAGACTCTTCTCAGCTGCTAAAATGGGACACACCTCTGGCCAGATAGCTTTGTGTCATCCACTCAGTGAAACAAGCCAAATCTCCCCACCCATCCATCCAGTCACACAGTCAACCTTGATGTGTCGACCACCGTGGGTGGGTGGAGATAATTTACCTTATTATTGGCATGTCCTTCTGATCATAATACACAGCGACACCTCTCAGGCCATTCCTACTGTGGGATCCATCAACAACCCGTGCAACAGAGGACACAGGGAACAGAAAGAAGTAAGGCAAGAAGAGGTCTGAAATTCTCCTTATGACGGTTTGTATATGCTCTTCCCGGGGAATAGCACTATTAGAACCTGTGGCCCTGTTGGAGTAGGTGTGTCACTGTGGGTGTGGGATTTAAGACCCTCATCCTAGCTTCCAGGAAGCCAGTATTCTGCTAGCAGCCTTCAGATGAAGATGTAGAACTCTCTGTTCCTCCTGCAAGATGCCTCCCTGAATGCTGCCATGCTCCCACCTTGATGATAATGGACTGAACCTCTGAACGTGTAAGCCAGCCCCAACTAAGTGTTGTGCTTATAAGAGTTGCCTTGGTCATGTTTTCTGTTCACATCAGTAAAACCCTAATGAGGACACTCCTCATGCGTGCTCATTGTTCCCAAGATAAACCCATTGTCCATGGAATCTTTATTGCTAAAGAATGTTTTCTAAAATGTCTGGTTTAGGGTTGCCTCTGGATGAGGTGGGTTCCAAATCGGAGTATTAAGGTGGTAGGAACACCAAGTTCATACTCTGCCTCAAAGTGCATTTGCCAATCATGGTGGATGTGTCCTCTTACTTCTCAGCATATTTTATTATCTGGGAAAACAAAAGACTCAAAATTAATGCAGTTGTCTTCTCAAGAGGCAATCCCCCAAAAAATGAAATATGGCAATAGAACACAAATTTGATTTTTTTTTGTTCCTAATGAGAAAAAAAATCAAAGCTATGCAAGAAAAGAAACTGAGCGGGTCATATAACAGGGCTGGGTAGGAATTGTTTCCCAACAAAGGCAATATTTAATTTGTAATTTGGTGATAAAATGCAGACGATAACGTGCAGTGAGTGTTGAGAATAGATCCATAGCACCATTTAGTTTGCCCAAAGTAAAATTAATAGCAAAATGAAATGCATAAGGTCTTTGAAAAGAACTCATCCTGAAAACCATGCGTTGTTTCTGAAGTTATCATTTTCCTCTTAGGAAATCAAATCGTTCATAAAAATCCCAGTTCTGTGAAAGGAAACCCTTACCCTCTGCTCTACAAACATTCTGCACATTTTATGTGTGCTGCAGTGTGCTAGAATAAACAAATGTCACTACGGATGCCACAGGCACTGGAATGCGAGTGACCTGGAGCATATCCTGAGTTATTCCTGAGTTATGCGTTATCCCCAAGCAACTGGAGAAATGGACCCAAACCCTTAGCCATTGTCCTCAGCATTCCACCTCATTGGAGTTCTTGACATCCTGCGTCTCATTGCTCTCTCTCTCTCTCTCTCTCTCTCTCTCTCTCTCCCTCTCTCTCTCTCTCTTTCTCTTTCTGTGTGTGTGTGTGTATGTATGTGTGTTTGTGTGTGTGTGTGTGTGTGTGTGTGTGTGTGTGTGTGTGTGTGTTAAATTAAAAATCAGCTAGAAGGCTAGAAGCACCTATGAATGGATGTGAATTTAGCATTTGTAGTTGGTAATTTGGAGAAAAAAAACCCAAAACTCTCAGCTATCTGCAACAAAGTGAACACCAGCTTCTGCTATTCGTCACTAAACCTGATCCAAAAGTTCCCTTCATAGAAAAACTTGATAATCTCACAAAATGACACAGTCCCGTCTAAAGAAATGAAAGAAGCGATGCCTGGAGATTTAGACAAATTGAGGTTGTGACGCATTCCCTAGTAAGAAAGGAAATATAAATTTCTTCTACACTTCCCATTCGGGGACTGAGAGAAGAAAGCCTGTGAGGTGTGCTGGGATGAGGTGAGGTGGAGCTACTGTAGTTCTGATGGAGCCTTGTGACCACAAATCTCCTCATCTCCATGTGTGATCCCAGGAGCACCCTGGCTCTACAGTGCTGACAGGTGTCCGTGGAGCTCCCTGACCACAAATCTCCCCATCTCCATGTGTGATGCCCGGAGCACCCTGGCTCTACAGTGCTGACAGGTGTCCGCGGAGCTCCCTGACCACAAATCTCCTCATCTCCATGTGTGATCCCCGGAGCACCCTGGCTCTACAGTGCTGACAGGTGTCCGCGGAGCACCCTGCTGGGCTGCTGCTCAAATTGCTCAGCTCAGTGAAGTACAAGATAATCCCTGAAGGACTAGGCTGAAGTTCTTCCTCCTGTTGGCAGTCAAATTTGGCTTTACCTGTATTGTGAACCTCTTCAGAGGCTTCCTGATTCCTCTGAAATGTTAACACTGTTCACCTCTTGCTCTCCATCAACAACAAGATGAGTCCACAGACTTATCTTGCCCAGTGAGAAACTGCCATCTGCCTCCCTTGGAGGGAGCCTGGGAAGTGAGTGGTCTGTATCCTAGCCTGTCCAGAATGCAAACGTACCCTATGTTGAGTTCTATGGAGATGGAGAATAGGTGCTGGGGATGATGGGTAATCTGCCATCACTCTGAAGTAACCTATAGCTCACCCTCAGAGCTCAGTTTCTTGCCACCACTATGTTCTAATTATTTCCCCAGCTCTTTGCACATCCGGGGCCACTTCCAACTATAAGGCAGGTTGGAGGGGGAAAAAAAAAAAGAAAGGGTCTGGGTTTACCCAGACAGTCATGTTAATTAATTCTTGAACATCCCACACCAAAAATGGCAATCCTTTAAAACCAAGTTGGTCATTCCAAATGACACAGTCTCCTCTAAAGAGCGTTGTCCCTGCACATCAACTCTTGGGATCTGAGTACCAAACATCGGTATATCCTCATCCATCCTATCCTCTTGAACTCAGCAGAAAGATATAGGCAGGCAGATCACTCCATGAAAACAACAAGGACATTCTCCTCATATATGGGGGAAAGAACACCCATCCATCCCGCTCTGAGGCTCCTGTAGTAGAGGGTATGGGCACAGACTTGTCTAAGGGAACCCTGTGAAAGTTAAGAGTAAGAGGAGGAAAGGGGCTGTCGTTGGCGTTGGTGACTGTCACTACTACACAACCTTCCTCTGAACCAGTTTGTAGCAGAACAAAGAAAAACTGCCCATGAGTAGGGTTGTCTCTTTTCATCAGCTACAAGGAGGTAACACATACCCTTGACCGAGAACACTGGTGTGAGATGTCTGCCTAAGACAGGAGAAACACATGGCTCCTAGTCTGTTAGACCAGGGTTATGGAAACATAACAGAAGACACAAGCAGGCTGGAGATGGAAGAAATCATGCCAACAAGACCAAGGAGAAAAGATCTGGAATATTCCACAGGGATGCCACAGCAGCTAAGGCTGAACCACAGGCGCAGCACAGCCTGTGAGGAGGTGGGAAGACTGAGTGGCAGCAGTCGCCAAATCAGAGAGAGAGCTGTGCAAAGCCATCTGCTTGGAAAGGAGCAAATGAGCAAGGTGAGTGTGGAGTGACCACAGTGTTAACAAGAGGGGGACAGCAGAGTTCAGGAGGCCTGGAGTCACACTGCCTCACTACAGCCCCCAGAGATAGTTGCCATTGTGTACAAACTCCTGGCAATGCCTGCAACGTGGGTCATCTCAATGGGATGAAGCAAGACCCGGAAATAGCCCATGCCAAGGGAAAGCAACCTAGGGATTGCAAGCTACTTCTGCCACAACCCTAAACACTAGACATCTTAGTGTGTCCCTGTATCTGATTGTCTAGGGCCTGTCATTAACTCCATATCTGCATGCTTAACAAGTTCCCCAGGGATTCTATCCACGGAGGCCACATGGAAACCCAGAAAATGTTAATAAGAGGGTTGACAAATGTCAGGACTCTTTTGGCTTCTGTTTCATTGATTTGTAGTGGGCCCAGCATTACCTTGGGAGACTGCAAACCTCTGTCCCATCCAACCTTGGGGAAGTCTTCAGCAGTGGCATGACGTGCAAACCTGAGGACCCAATGGTGACATTCTCACTGGAGAACAGGCCTTGCAAACAGCAAGCAAAGCAGTAGACATCTTCTCAGTCTTGGGGGAGCACTCTCTAAGTTAACGTATCTCCATAGAGAGAAAAAAGTGCTTCCAGCTCAGCATAGAACATTGTACCTGCAAACCCCACGGGATGCCCCCATCTTCTAGCCCAAACGCCTCCCATACGGACATATGAGCCATAATGGAAGAGCAAGAAGTCCTGCCTCTGGGAAGCAAGTCTGCCATACCAGGGACAAGCAGACCTCTGTGGGTGTATAGAGGAACCCGCAGTGAGGCGTGGGTAAAATGTTTGGGATAAAGAATAAAAAGCTTATGAAATGCAGTGAGAATTGTGGACAGAATTGTGAACAGAATCGGCTCTAACTGAGCTGCACACGTGAGCAGCTTGGCTCCTCCCACAAGTCACTACCCCAGGCTACCCTGAAAATGTAGGGGATGCAAAAACTTGATTGCTATTTTGAGACAACATGGCATAATGAAAGGGGCATGGAACCTAAAGCTAAGAACTGAACAAGGATTTCATTCCAGCCCTTCCACCAGTAACTGTGTGTCTGAGTGTGTGTGTGTGTGTGTGTGTGTGTGTGTGTGTGTGAGTGTGTGTGTGTGAGTGTGTGTGAGTGTGTTAGAGTGTGTGTGTGAGAGTGTGTGTATGTGAGTGTGGTGTGTGTGTGAGTCTGTGTATGTAAATGTGGTGTGTGTGAGTCTGTGTAAGTGTGTGTGTGGTGTGTGAGTGTGTGTGAGTGTGTAAATGTGGTGTGTGTGTGTGTGTATGTGTGTGTATGTGTATGTGTGTAGTTGTGTGTGTAGTTGTTCGTGTTTGCAGGTGCACGTGGGCAGGTAGGTAGGGGTGATGGCCAGAGGAAACCTCAAATGTCTTTCCTTAAACACTTCCACTTCGCACTTTTTGAGACTGGAAAGTAATCCAATAGGCTAGACTGGCTAGCAAGCCCGGAGGCTGCCTGTCTCCAGCCTGTGAGTGGAATGGAGCATTGGAGAAGACTCAAACACTCTCAGCAGGGTATGTGTCCCTAGGTTGGATCTGTGTGCCTCTTACATGACTTCTGACTGAAATTACACAGAGTTGATGACAGTTGTCTTTTTAGTGCATGGTGAAAACGATCTTTGCCACAGAGCTACCCAAATGTCCCAGCGTGGCTCCAGAGTCTGGTCACCGAAGACTTCCTTACTGTCCTTGATACTTGATCTCAGATCCGACAGGCTTCATAATAACGAATCCTGATTGGTTGCATTGTGCTGCAAATTGTTTTCCGTCAAATTAATGGAGAATGAAAGTACAAAACTTTATCTTCTCCTTCTAATGTGATATTTTATGTAGAGAATTATGTTATAATAAAAATTCTCTGTGCTCTATAAAACAAGTGATTTAAAGCTGAGAAAGAAATATCTTGGTGTCTTGGCTAACACCAGCTGCTAAAGGGCAGTAAAACATTTATATGCACAAAAGCACACACATCCAAGTCACCAACCTCTCAGGAATGTTCTTTAATACCTGTGCATCGTATGTCTACAGAGCTGCAGAGTGGGATATAGTGGCATCAGAAAAGCTTTGCTGCAACCTTCTGCTGTTCCTGCATCCCCATCTATTGACAATTTGTTGGTCTTTCTGTCTCTGTCTTCTCTCCCCATATGTCTCTCTGTCTCTCTCTGTCTCTGTCTCTGTCTCTGTCTCTCTCTCTGTCTCTCTCTCTCTCTCTCTGTGTGTGTGTGTGTGTGTGTGTGTGTGTGTGTGTGTGTGTGTGTGTGTGTGTGTGGTGTGTGTGTGTGTTACTGGGAATGACACCTAGGCTTCAGGCACACTAGGTAATTACTCTACCACTGATCTATATCCATGTACCGCTTTCCTTTCGAACAAGGTCTCACTAAATTGCTCATTCTAGTCCTGACCTTGTTTTGTAGCCCAGGCTGGCTTTGAGTTCTCATTCTTCTGCCTTGGCCTCCTGACTAGTTGTGATTGCAGGTCTGCATCAGATGGTCTTTATTACCTGTATGTCTTATTTTATTTCGTCTACTAGTATTTGTGTGTGTTTGTGAGCAGTCACATGTGTGGTGTGTGTGAGAATGCTCTGTCCACGTTCCATGTCCGGGTAAATTTGCAAGAGTGCGTTCTCTCCTTCCACTGTGGGTTCCAAGCATCCGGCTCGGGTCGTCAGACATGAGCCGCAAGCTCTTTTACCTGTTACCTCTACTACAGTGTGTGTGCAGCTCACAACTGTCTGAAGCTTCAGTTACAGGAGATCCGATGCTCTCTCCTGGCCTCTGTGAGCACTGCACACACGTGGTGCACAGACCTACATATGCATGAGATAAAATAAGTCTTTTTAAAAAGCTTTAAACATAAACGTATACTGACAATCTGCAGTTATTTCAAACTATTTAAAATAGTTTCTGGTTCTGAATACCAAGATGGTGGGTTTTTTAATTTTTTAATTTTATGTATTATTATTGGGGAGTGGATCAGAGGACAACTTCATGAATTTGTTTTTTTTTTTCCCTCCTTCCATTATGGGTTCCAGAGACTGACCTCAAGTCAGTGCACAGAAGCTAACCTTGAGCCATCTTGCTGCTCTCAGGACTTTCAGGGACAATGGCTTTGACAGTCCATCGCAGACACAAGTGCTTGGGTGAAATCAAGAGCGTGTCCTAAACACCCCGAGCAGAGATCTGGCTCCCCCTGACTTCTCAGCCCGACTTCACTTGGACTCTTCACTACACATTAGTATTCATCTAAAGGTTTGGAACTCCCAGCATGGAATTTAATAAATTAAACTAATGGGAAGAAGGGGAAGAAATTTCTCTTAGAAAAGTCCCAGCTAACAAAAACAAGAGGAGAGAGAGAAATGACAAACCAGGGGTCTTGTGACTACTACTAAGGCACCTGACACACAGCAAGGGCTACTGAGGACTCCCAGCCTCTGTGAAATTCTAAATAATACTGCACTTGCAGCACGACTAGGAGCAGAGTGTGCCCACCCTTTCCAAGTCCCAGCCCCAAGACATGGCAATCACAATGGAAAAGATGACCATAGAGAGACCTGGTCAGGAGACTGGATCACGTCAGCAGTCATGAGAAAGACCCATGATCATAGTCTATGATTGTTGCTTCACACCAAAGACACACAACTCACTCTAATTAGAGAAATTCCAGAAAGAAGCAAACCAGGAACAGTTCAGAGAGTAACTGGCCAGCGCCCTTCAGCAATGTCAAGGTTATGAAAGACTGAAATACTGAGGAGCTGCCGGGAGCCAGGAGCCTAAGGAGATGTGACATGCAGACATGACGGGAGACCTGCTGTTTCTACGGGATCCCGAGATAGGAAAGGGCATTATTGGAAAACCTGTGAGAAAGCAATGAAGTCTCCCACCTATCGATAGCATTATGCCAATGTTAATTTCGGTTTTGCAATTGTTCCATGGTCATGCAAGGTGCTAACATCAGGACAAGCGGGAGAAGATTTCTCTGCACCATTTTTTGCAACCGTTCTAGAAATCTAAGATCATTTCAAAGTTTCAAAACAGTCTCTGGAGTCCATGCTTAAAGTTCTGTTGACTTCTTTACAGTCTCTTCCACAGAACCCCAGGGACATCACCACAGTGCCCTACCCTGGATGGACAATGGTTCTGTAGAATAACCAGAAAAGGGGAGAGAAATGCATAAGTGACTTCTGAATGGACAGCAATGCAGGTCCCAGCTAAAGCTTCTAGTTTCTGGTCTCTATACCAACAGCAGAGTACAATCACCATAAGAAATACTGGCCACACCAGCTGTGGGGCACTGTCATACACCCCAGTGAGCATGTGAGTCACGATAAAGTCATTAAGATATAATGTCATCAGAGAAGTGGAATGTATTTCCAAGGTTTTCTGACTTCCTCACATCACCACGCGAGACTAGGTTTCATCCCATCATGCTAAGTTGCATGAAGCAGATGTCTAATCAGAAGCATTTAGAGGACAACCCTCTGAGCTCACTGTTGCTAAGCTGCACAAGTGTGGGGTGAGGTGGGGGTGCCTCCCTGTTACATTCAGAATGGTTGGACATTGTTCCCTCATAACTGGATTACAGGTAAAAACAAACAAAACTTACACAATCACACAATCAATCGTGAGGAAGAACAAGTGAAGGCAGATGTGTCACTCCAGCTGCTTTGAGTAGATGGCCGTCACCGGGCCCTTGATGGGAGGTGGATGCTCGTGGGAACTCTCTCAGCTCCTGGACCTCTGCACACATGGTTCTAGAAGCGCTGTTCACTCGAGCCTCACACGGTATTGAACTCAAGCCTAGGGTTTAGCCATCTTGTTGTCCCAGGGATGATAGGTTACTAGGCGGCCTTCTGTGTACTTGGCTCCACCAGAGTGGGTGTGGCCTGCATTCTACTAGCCCCTAAATGAGAGGGAGCCACGTTTCTCACTGCACAAGGAATCACTTTCCAGTGATTGAGAGTCCATTGCAAGAGATGCTCCAGGAAAACCACACCTGCTATTCACACCACTCCCGAAGCATGCAGCCCTAGTGACCACACCTAATATTCACACCACTCTCAAAGCATGCAGCCCTAGTGTCTCCTCTGGGCTCCAGTACAGGTGATAGTGAGTCTCCTGTGAAAACTAAGTCAAAAGGAGAAATTACATTATGACATTCATGGGGTAGCCCCGAGTAGCATGGAAGTTTGTGTGGATACCTCTGCCTTAGTATTGACTAAATGCTGGGATGACAAGCCCAAGCCCCTGCTGGGATCTCCGAGTACTTGTTTCTTTAACATTGCTTTTCTATTAAAATTTTTACACAATATATTTAATCATATTTTCTTCTCCTCCAACTCCTCCTAAATTTTCTTTACCGTAACATCCGACTTCATGTTCATGATCCTCTCCTCGACCAAAAAATAATGGAAATAAAAATAAACAAAAAGCTAATAAGGCAAAAAATATCAAAATAAAATTTAAAAAAATGTGGAGACCCTTTTGTGCTGGTCAAATACTCCTCCGCATGGAGCCTGTTCAAGAGTGTAGTTGATAATTCAGTGTCGCTCTAGTAGAGAAAATTGATGCTTCTCTTTCCCATCAGGCATCAGTGATAAACAGCTTCTTGGTTAAGTGGGAATTTGTATCCACTACCCCTTCTCAGTATTGGGGTTTTGTCTTGTTTTAACCTGTCCAGGTCTTGTACATGTCTGGGAGTTCCTATGTGTATTAGTCCTGGTATGTCTGGAAGACACTGTTTCTTTAAAAGTCATCCACCATCTTTAGCTCTTAAAACCATTCTTTCTCCTCTTTTAATAGACGCCTGAGCCCTGAGGGAAGGGACTTGATGACAACATCCCTTTTAAGACTGAGTGTCCCAAAGTCTCTTACTCTGCACTCTGTCTATTTGGGGGTCTGTGTTAATCCTCCTTTACTGTTACACGCTTCTGATCTAAGTCCCAGTCTAGTGTGGCCACTGGGAATCCCTGGTAAACACTGCTTCTGTGGTTCTGTGGGTGTCACAAAGAAAAGGCAAAAATGGTCAATGGGCTCTCGAGTAGTTTCAATCCACATTTCTGCAATGGCTAAGGATGCTGAATATTTCTCAAGTACTTTTGGTCATGCATTTTCTTCTTCTGAGAGGTTTCTATTCAGTTCACAGGACACACGTGGAGGTCAGAAGGCAACTGCCAGACTCAGCTCTCTCATTCTATCATATGGGTCCCCAGGATGGAACTCAGGTCACTGGGAGGGTGGCAGGCATCATTGCCTGCTGAGCTACCTCGTTGGTCTAGGCAATTATGTTTTTATAGTGAAATGCCTACTAGTTAAGAGGATGGAAAAAAATTGCTTGCACGCAGGCCTTCTCCCAGGAAGTTTATTGGCGATTATAAAAGATGACATTCCTCTTCTGGCACTGAATGTAACATTATGCCACAATAGAAGGTCTTGAAATATTTATATGAATAGGATGTGAAATATAACTAATGATGCCTACCTCCCTCACACGTGTCTTCATATTGTGGCTAAACTGAAAGAGTCCCTCAATATTTCACAGGCCTTCATGTCCTGCCTTGGACACATGAGGCCCCTGGGTTCTTTTATGAACACTGTCTGTCATTTATTGTATGATATATGTGCAAAGGAACATTCCATGAGGTGTTTAAAAGAGAATTTCCCATTGTGCCTTGGGACTGGAGTTCTTGGTGAACTAGTCATGTGATCACAACACTGCATATTCAGAAAACGTTTTTCATCTGTTCAAAAGGTTTTCATAATTATAACCAGGCAGTGCGTGGAAATTGCATGGTGGTAGAAATTGAGTTACATGCTCAAACCCCGTGTTCTTCTTGCTGAACCCGTAATGTGTCTTCAACACTAAGAGAGAGCTTTGGCCTTTTCCAGCCCAAAAATTGACTGGCTAGCACAGCCCAAGAAGACAGTCTAAGCTCTACAGCAAAGAGGCAGGCACACAGCCACAAGGCCATCAGGAATCTCTGGTGAACATTGAGTGGGTTTCCCATGAGTCCCACAGTATTAGAAATAATATGGTGTGAATTAGAGTATGGGAAACTTTGGTGCTTCTTAAAATGAATCAAGAACACTGTGAGATTCCACTATGCAGGAATTACAAACCCAACTGATGTCAGCAGGCTATGCCAGATGCACACGGGTTCCTCCCCAGGCAACTGAATTGTCTTTACTGAGCACATACTGTGTGGCTGGCCCTCACCTCCCACTTGGCACTGTCAGCATCACTTCCAGTCTGGGAGACAGAAAATAGAACATGAGAGTTTCAGTTAGAGCCAGGTAAAAGTCCTTGAGGCCATTCAGTGCCCTGCCTTATGCCACATTGCTAGTGTTGGACGGGACTTCACACTGCAGCCTAACTCCACCCCACCAGGCTTGAGTTCTGCCTC
Organism: Rhabdomys pumilio; assembly: GCA_030674055.1. Taxonomy (NCBI): domain Eukaryota; kingdom Metazoa; phylum Chordata; class Mammalia; order Rodentia; family Muridae; genus Rhabdomys; species Rhabdomys pumilio. The sequence continues at coordinate 8,354,106 of JANHMN010000013.1, forward strand.
TTACCAGATGACACAGATCATTCATGGCTGCACATCTCAGTCCGAGACTCCTTTCTCTCCACAAACGCAGCACTCAATAGTTCTGAACAGCTGTGCATGCTAAGTTCTGGTATGGTCCAGCTTTGGTTTCAGACACTGCTACATCCTCAGTTCCTAGGTTTTCCTCAGAGTAGAACTTCTCCATCATTAGACCTGAGCTGTCACAGAAGGCAGATGTAGGAAGGAGATATAGAGGGTGGTGAGGTGCCTGGAGGGACACTGCGATTCTCTCTATAAGCTGATGGCTGTGCCGCCTGGGAGAGGTCTAGCAGTGGTCAAAGGTGCAGACAGGCAATCTCTTAGGTTGTGCCAAAAAAAAAATCCTCTCAAGTTGTTAGCAGGCAAATAATTTACTGGCTTCTCCCTGCTGAACAATGACCTCACAGTCTCTCATAAAGCATCAAATGGCAGAAAGTCTGCCATCAGGATGACTCCAAGAGAGTCTGTCTCCATGAGAGTCATGGCTTGCAGCCTGGGCTACCTGGCTTCTTTGCCTCTGGTGCCAGGTTTCCAAGATAGAAAGCCCAGGAGGTCCTCAAAGTATCCATCTCTTAGAAAGGAACACATGTGGAAAATCAAACCAGCTTAAGAGCTAAGCACATATGGGCTATTTTTTTTTAACAATTTCATAGTCTGCCTCAATCACAAAAAGAATGATGGTCTGGACCAGGTCTCTTAATGTCAGGGTCTCGGTGTGATGTCAGGTCTTTGGCTGCATGTGTAAAGGTGCATTCTCCATAGCCTTCAGTGGATGGCATCTCTCTACACAGGTCTCATCCATGGTTGATTCAGTCCTTCATTCTGCAGAAAGCTAGTATAAGAGGAAAAAAGAGGCACACAGAGAGACCCCAGGTCCTTGTTCCCCAGGAAGCTACAGGTAAACTGTGACCACAGCTTCTCTCAGGCTCTCAAAACATTCAGCTTGTAATATTCCCTAAATCTCAGGATGCAGGGATGCAAGAGGTCCAGGGATGCAGGGATCCGTGGATGCAGGAAATCAGAGGTCTGGGAATGCAGGAACCAAGGAATGCAAGGATTCATGTATTCAGGGATACAAGGATGCTGGGATGCAGAGATGCAGGGATGCAGGGATGCAGGGATGCAGGAATCCAGGGATGCAGGGATGCAGGTATACAGAGACTGGGAGTGGCCTGGCTTCTCTCTCATCTTCCACTCAGTACACAAAGTTCGGGATTGTTCTGACAACACTGCCTGAGGAAACTCACAAAAGGGAACCCCAGTGCTAGCTGCACTTCCTTCATAAGATCAGAAGTAAACCAAAGACCAAGTACTGAATCAGGAAGGAAAAGGGAAGAAAGAAGGCTGGAGATATGGCTCCACAGTTGCATACACTTGCTGCTCTTTCATAGGACCCTAGTTCAGTTCCCAGGACCCACATTGGGAAGTTTGAAATACCTGTAAGTCAAGCCTTACCAACCTAAGACATAAGTGTATTGCTTTTGAAAATGCATATTCCATGATGGGTAAAGAAGGCATTCTTATCAGAACGACCTAAGACAGGCTCAGTCTTGTTTATGAAATTAAAAAGAAGAAGAGACAGAGAGCTTTTGGGACTGCTTGGCAATAATCTGATATGGGCCAAGGACAAGGAAATCGGCTGCTTGGCAGGAATATGACATTGGCCAAGGGCAAGGAAGTAGGCTTCAGGCAGGAATATGATATTGGCCAAAGACAAGGAAGTAGGCTTCAGGCAGGAGTCTGACATTAGGCTAAAACAAAGAAGTAACTTCAGGCAGGAATCTATAGGCTAGAACAAAGAAGTAATTTCAGGCAGGAATCTAAATTTGGGGCTAGAACAAGGAAGTAGGCTTCAGATATGAAAATGACTTTGGGCTAGGACAGGGAAGTAGGCTCAGATATTTTGGTCATCCTGATAAGCCCTTAGAAACAGTGATCACTGGAGTGATCATGGGACTTTGTTTATTGCCTTGCTTGTTCTTTGACTATTTGTGTTTATTGTCTTGCTTGTTCCTTGACTGTTTGCATCTATTGTATTGCTAGTTCCCCAGCCTAGAACTGACCTTAATACTTGCATGTAATTAAAATAGTATAAAAGCAAAAAGGAAGAGGGAGGATGGAATAGAGGTTTTCTAGGGAGGGGAAATGGGTAAGGATGGCATCAGAAGTGTAAATAAATAAAATATCCAATCTAAAAAAAAGAAATACCTGTAAGTCTAGCACTAGGGAAACCAACATTCTCTTCTGGCTTTCATGGGCACCCAAACTCACCTGCACATACCCACACAAACACAGAGGCACACACCCACTCGGAAATAAAGACAAAGACACACACACACACACACACACACACACACACACACACACACAATTAAAAGTAAAGCTTAAATATAATAATAAAATAAAAGAAACTTAGAGGTACAGAGAGAGTAGCAGCACAAGACATCAAATTACCCCAAAGGCATATGGAGCTGGTTCTGGCCCATTACCCCTACACTAGACCTACCCAGGCATAGACAGAGCCAGGGAACATCATTCAGCCCAATGGACCAGTTCAGATCTGACAGAGACCCTTGGAACAGACCACCATGGCATGTTACCGTCTCTTCCATGGCACTGAGATGAATGCAAGCCTGGAGCTGCTGTCCACAGAATGCCTTCAAGACACCTCTGAGGGGAGATCACCTCCGTGGCTCCAATTCAGCATTGCCAAAGATGTTCTTGTGACCGTTGACAAAGAATGCCCTGCAGTATTTAAAAACATCTTCCCAGAGACCCCTGTTCCCTACAACGTATATGGGCAAAGTCCCAACCAGATCTTGGCAGCTTGAGCCACAGTCACTTGATGATTTTCTTCATACTCTTTTTGAAAGGAGACCACAGGTGTCCTCCATGGAGTTTATGGATGTCACCTCAGGCTCCAACTGTCACAGTCAGTAAAAGAACTGCCACTCTGATACCAACTTATGCTCTGTATCCCAGTATCATCCCAAATGCTCAGTGTGAAGAAACCTTGCAGCATGTATCGGCCAAAGCGGGAGCCACTCACAATCCTCACAGCCCAGGGAAACCCCAAGTGTTTCCTCTGATAAGTAGAACAGAACCTGTGTGCGTACTGAGTTCTCAGCAGTCAGTACTACAACTTAGTAAAATGGGATCTTAGATCAAGGTGATTATCAATGTGACTGAAACCAACCCCCATGCACTGACTTGGAACTCAGCAGCTGGGTAGCAGTTGGCCCTAATCCATCAGCATCGTCAGCTTGCTTGTTTCCTATGGGCACCCTCACTCACACAGTATAGAGACATACTTGCTGTGATTCCAAAGGTACTCAGCACACGGGAAAATGGATGGTGTGATGCCAGGAGGGAAAGTTACCGATTTTTTTCATCTTCCTGTGTTTTCAAGAAGAGCCACCAGGTAAAGAAAGCGTGGTAAGACGTCTACCATCTCTCTTCCTCATTCCCATTTTCCTCTCTTATTCTACATCTATGTGACAGTGGAGCCTGAGGCTTGCAGTGTGGAGATGGGACCTGAGGTCCTGGAGTCTGCAGCAGACACAGGTATTTCACAGGCTCAAGCGTTTAGCACTGGTCCCAGAGGGAACAGATCCCAGAAAAGCTGCAGAGGTCACAGATCTGAGGAGAGAAAGAAGTACATCTCTGCCTTTCTGGAGGGGATGATGTTGCCAGCATCTGGGTCATTGCAGATAAGCAGACAGAACACAAACACCAAAAAGACAAAGAACAGAAGTTGTTTTATTTTTTCCCCCACAGTGAACTACCGCTGACTGGGGCAGTGTTTAATGCTATTGATTCTCTTTCTTAAAGGTCATAAATTACAGGCAGGAATTATTAAGGTACTTGATGGTCCAACCTTCTCCAATAATCTTACGACCAGCCCCAGGTTTGGGAGATGTTCACCCCTGGGCTGTTGTTAGAAAGTTATCTGTCCCACATAACCAACCCCACCCACCTCTGTAGGCATTAGCTAAACAGAGCCCTAGACAGTGGCCTAGCATGCCCCATAGGCATACTGTGTGGCACTACCCAGGGGTGAGACAGAGGGAGCATGTAGTTTTCAGGGAACAAAGAACTCCTCCCTGCTGGGACTGAAAACCCAACTCGAATGGAGCACAAGGACCAAAATGTTTGGGAGACTTGTCACCTACTGTGCCACATCAAAATAAAGGGACAAAGGCCTTCAAGTCCTCCCAGAGTCATTTAAAAGCCACATCATGACCCAGAATGGTGATACACACCTATAAAATCAGCAAGCTGAGGCATGAGAGCACAGGGCTAACCAGAGCTACATAAAGAGCTCTAGGCTAGCCTGGACTAGCTAAGATATTGTTCTGTGGGATACATCACTTTCAGTCAGATTGTGAAGGACATTGACCCTCCATCAGCCCTGCCTCACAGGTGTTCTGCTCCCCAGCACTGTTTAAAATCAGTAGTGAGCAGACTGGATGAAGACTAAGGGAAGAGCAACTTGGCTGCCTCGCACAAAGCTCCGTGTCCCTCCCTGGACAATGTCCTCACGTGGCCCAAGGGAGGATGGTGGATCTGTCACCTTTATTTTAAGAGTCTCATTACCTTTCTATCTGTGATCTAAGAGTTAGGTAAATGATACAGGGCAATTTATTATTTATACAGTGTCCTTCATGATGAGTGTCCAGAATATTCAGCAATAGGAAACAGGAAAAGATGTGCGGACTCGCCATAGTCAGGCAGTGTCACCCAGCATTCCCAGTCCTACCTGGGTATGTCCCAGCCCCTAGGAACCAAGCAGTGATACCCAAGTGCCACAGCAGAACTTGAGCAGATGGGACTCAGCCAAGGATGGCTGCCCGCATGGCTATCCCATTACAAGGACATGTTGAGGTAGCCCAGACACAGAGACTCAAGTTCAAAGCCACCAGGGCACCACCATGCCTTCGGGTCTTTGATTTTGTTGCTGTTGTTTATTCTGAGAGGCAGATCAGACTAATTTTACCACAGTCGAAAATCATGCAAATATAGTTCAGGAAGAGGCACTTACGTCTTTATTGCTCTTGCACACAACACAAATAGGACCTCCAGAGCCAGCCTGCCTGAGCACTTTTAGTGTTATTCCTCTATACAGTACATCACAATGTTAATTTTCTGCATTACTTTATTCCTTCTCCAGACCATATTTTACAACAGAGAAAACAAACTGCTTGTAATTACACTGCATGCCAGGACAAATTAAGTAAACACGCATTTTTAATGCTTCGGGCTGTTAGGGTACAAAACAAAGGACTTCAGTTAAGGTCAATATTAGAGTTATGCAATTGCCCAGGGATACAAAAGACAAACCCTTGATTGAATGCGGGTAAATGAAAGTGGCTCCACTCAGTGCCACAGAGACAGATTCTCAAAAGTAATGCACTGGCTGCCAAGGAGGCCAGGATGTGGTGCCGATTTTATATTCATTTTCTCAGGGATTGATGTGCATGCCGATAATAAAACAATATTAACAAACTAACAGAAAAATCCATCGTATCATTAGCGGGCACTGGTATCATCTTGCAGTGAGCCTGCTTTCTCACACACCTGCCTCTCACCTGTCATGAGATGCCCAAGACCATTCTCCCACACCTGTGCCCAGGACCATTCTCCCGCACCTGTCTCTCACCTGTCATGAGATGCCCAGGACCATTCTCCCGCACCTTCTTGCTCCTCAACCGAAAAATAAAAATCGACAATGGTTAAAGAGATGCAGAACAGAGAATGGAGGTACGCCATATGGTGTGGGGGTGGGGAACACAAATGTGTGCACACACGAAGCCTAGTGTGCCATTGCTCAAGCATCTTCTACCTTGATTCTGGGGGGTGGGGGGGGGGAATCTTGTGGATTAGTGGAAGTGATTGCTTTGTTTTATTTTGTTGTTTACATTTTTATTTTTCTATTTCGGCCAGGCTCTCTGGCTGTCCTAGAACTTGACAAGTTAGGCTCTCTGACTAAAAAGCCCCAGGGACCCCTGTCCCTACCTCCTCAGCACTGGGATTACAGGGCATACTACCATGCTTGCGGGTTTTTTTTTTTAACAGAAAAAAATTTTATTCAACCTAATCTAGCCAGTATCACATTTTCTATAGTAAATACAAGATTTTTTTTAATTACAGTAGAATAAACAAGACGGGACTAAAAATGCCACTAACCTTAATTATATATCCTTCAATTATTTGATAAGCATGTAATGATGAACAATGTTCTCAGCCACTTCACTGGAGTTGACTTCAACAATATGAATTTTACTAAACACTGGATTTTTATAAAAATAGATATAAATCATTATTTCTAAAAATAATGGAAAATCAGTGTGGGAATAAGCTGGAGAATAGTATATTCACATGTCCCCAAAGTCTGTAAAGGCTCTCGGGCCATCTCATTACTATCCTGTCCTAGAGTGCAGACGGCCACTATTTAGGAACTACTTGGAGCCTGTTCCTTTCTCAGCCAATCCCAGAAATTACTGAGGTGCTTCTCACATCTTAGGGATGAGAACAGCTGTAGCTGAGCAACCACTCGGTAACGGTCACACACTACAGTCATTAAAACTTGCATTAGGATTTCAACATGGGTCCATCTTTTTGAACTCTGCCTGTGCCTTTTGCTGTTTTGTGTGTAGACGGCCACCACCCAGGGAAGGCCAACACATGGTTACTTTCTAGATTCTGGATATTTTTTTTTAACATGCATCCTGGAGCTCAAACAAGTCCCCACGCTAGCAAGATGAGCACTGTGCCCATCGAGCCATCTCCTCTGCCTCAGGGACCACATTGAGTCAATACAATGAGAGGGCAGAGGGCGTTGGCAAGTGTCTGGAAGACTCAGACAGAGAAGAAATAAGGGTGTGGGATAGAACCAGCGCAGAGCATGGACAAAGGAAGGCTGGGTGAGAGAAGAAGACTGAGAAGCTGGAAATGATGCCCTGGGCACCACAGACATGCTCAAAAGGCGGCACCTCTCATAACTGACCATGTGCTCGAAGATCTGAGGAGCCACTTTCCTCTTCCCAGGCAAGCTAGGACTATGTGATCTCGCCTGCTTTGCGAAGACCTCCTACACCCATCCCCCAGTAGTGCTCGCTCTACAGTTGAAAATTCCCCTGCCTGCAACTTACTTGGAAATATATTTAAACTTCGAGGTCCCACAGCCGATTCTCTCTGCCCTTTTGCAGATGCCTTCACACTCACACAGAGCAGTGAGAACACAGCAGCCTGCCTTTCTTTACCCGCCCTCTCCCTGCTCAGGCTCTCCAACACTCAGAACAGGAGCTCAGATTGCCTACCTAGGACCACATTTTTCTACTTCTTGTTGGTGATTCTGATGCTCTAAACGGTCCTAAGCATGAAGCATGGGACACGGGACTCACACCGAGTTGCATCCTCAGCACCGTCATATACCAACATGCATGTCACAGCACTGTGAGGTCAGGATGTGTCTCACAGATGTGTGCCATCAGCGTGCATGTCACAGATGCATGCTGAGAAGCTTCTCTCAGAAAGTTGGTGTGGATTGTTTTACTGTGCCAATAATCCACAGAATAATACGAGTAAGACATCTTTAAATAGAAATACACAGCAAAGGTGCCCCAGGGTTGAATTCTCGATGACACTGTGTGACGACAGACCTGTAGGAACCTGGCCTGAATCTATGGACTTAAGGTCCCCTAACTCAGTGTCTACCCTGACCTAGAGATCAGAACCACCTCAATAAATAACAAATAAATAAATGACCTGTTTTGTACTCATGTATAAAGATATTCATGATTCTGTATATACATTCACGACCTTTATTGTACAGAAAGACTGTCAGAGCAAATATGAAGCTTCTTCTCTTGATACCTATTCCTACCCCTAGACGCTGTTCTAAACCACAAATAAATAAAATAAGAAAGGAAAAGAACTGCAGGTTCCAACTGTGTTTGTTATCTCTACTATACTAATGGGATGGAGAAGAGAGAGAGAGAGAGAGAGAGAGAGAGAGAGAGAGAGAGAGATCTATAGATCTTGTGGCTCATACCTACTTTCTGACATTATGTAGAAAGAGGCTTTAAATAGCCTCAAGGGAGGTATTTTCCTCCCCCTCCCTTCAGTATAGCTCATAAATTCACCAGAATCTCCCACAACCATGCCTCCCAACAAACTTCTTGATGCCAAGACTGTCAGGTGTTCTACAGTCTTGTAATTGGCAGTCAAATTTGCTTTTGGAGCTCAGTAGTCAGTTTCCCAGATCTTGTCCCAGCAGACTTGCAGGTGGATGGATGGCCTAAGCTGCTGTCCACATGTTTCTTCTGCTCCAAAACCAGAATGGATGTGTCTTGTCTTCCGTAATGAGGACAGAGCTGAACTGCATGAGGCAAGGCTGTGTCAACGGTGTTTACTTTTTTGTTGTCTAGGCAACAACTTTATATTTCACTGGGACAAGGACCTGGGTTTCCACTTCCTCCTCTCATGAAGAGCCATCGGATATATACTCAGAACAATGAAGACTCCAACAAAATAAGATGACTTCTGTTGGCCATCGCTCAAGCCTGTAACAACCAATAGAGAGGCCACAATGATGGCAGAATTTGGTAACTGTCCACCCTGAAGAGCTGATGCCACAGCAGGATGTGAGGCAGTTTATCTTACTTAACTGTAAATTCCCTGGCCGTTCCCAGCATTTCCATCATGAGATCAGCATGAGGGAGCACTGCTTATGTGAAAGTCAAACTCCCTCCAAAGGCAGCTTCAACACACCCGCAACATAGTGGCCATCTCGGCCTTGCCAGCCAGACCTCCAGGCTGGGTCCTCACTGTGTGACTGGTGGGAACAGAGCAGCCACACTGCTTTCCAAAGTTTCCCCTTGTCCCTGGATGCCCTTGGGAAGGACATGTCCATCCCTGAGAGAGCATCAGTGTCATCCTGGCATAGTTGTTTGCTGCATGGGTTAAGTAAAGCCACTAGGAGCCTGGGAGGACTGACACAATTTTCCAGTTCAAAATGGTGTATGAGCCAACAAGATGGCTAAGCATGCAAAGGAGCTTCATGCCAAGCCTGATGATCTGAATTCAGTCACCGGAATCAACATGGTAGAATGAGAGAAGCTACTCCTGAAAGCTATCATCTGACTTCCACACATGCACCATGGCATGCTTCTGCACATCCACACATACACACGTACACACACACACACACACACACACACATTACACACACACTACACATACACACATTACATACACACCACACATACATATAAATATATATATATCATATATCATAATCATATAATTTATAATAATATAATTATTATATAATTATTATATAATTATATTGTATAATTATTATATAATAATTATTATGTAATTATATAATATAATTATTATATTTATATAATAATAATTATATAATTATATAATATATTATATATATACACAAGATGTTTTAATTTAATTTAGATTAATACTACTGTGCAGCACCTGCCTCCTTATCCACTGAGAGTCAGAGCCGCGCTGGCACAGATCTGGCTGTAACCAACTTTCCACCATAGAGTGGACACTGATGCTGAGCCTGTTAAAGTTACTGCTAACCTCACTGGTTTTCATCTCTCCACACACAGGGTTAGCATGACACATGCCCAGATGTAGTCTCCCTTGGACTCTGGCTTGTAATACCAGCATCTCCTAGCCATGTATTCTTTTTAGAAAGAAAGGAGAAAAAAAAAACCTTTGCATTGGCTGTTTTCTCCTTACATGTGGATGGCTCCTCGTGATCTTAGCAACTCTGTTAGTGTATCTCTGCACGAATCTTGCTTCTTTGTTTGAAAAAGAGAGAAAGTTATAAGAACATAATTTAGAAGTCAAAACTTCATTTCATCTATCATTGGAAAACTAATAAGTCTTCAAAGTCAAAAATGGGACAAGGCTCAAATTCCAGCAACTGAACCTATGTCCAGAAACACTTGTTGTACATTCTAACGACCAAATTATTCTGGAATTCTCAGATGTGTTGCTGATTTTTGTACATGCAATTGACTTATGTCATATATTGTCTCTTAGATACATCAGATCCTCTTGTGACATGACAGTGACATGCTTTATTGAGAATAAAAGCACTCGACTCCACTAGCTATGGTGGTGAATATCTATGCTCCAAGCATCTTGGAATTGGAGGCAAGAGAATGCAGAGTTCAAAAACAGCTTTAACCTTAGAAAGTTTAAGGACCAGTGTGGGCTATGTGAGACACTGTTTTAAAAGACAAAAGAAGGAAGAAGAAAATAAAGAAGGGACTGGAGAAATGGCTCAGCAGTTAAGAGCACTGCTCTTCCAAAGGACCTGAGTTCAATTCCCAGCATTCACATGGTAGCTCACACCTGTCTGTAGCTCCCATTTCAGGGGATCTGACACACATGTACCACACAAACATGTATGCAAGAAAAACACCAGTGCACATAAAATAAAAATAAATTTCAAATTTTATATTTTAAAAAGACAATAAAGAAAAAATCAGTACATTTAGAAATCCAGAGATATCTGGTGTTAAAATGATTGATATTAAAAACATAATACTTTATGGAATTACTAATTTTCTTATGTGTGTTTATATGTTTGTATAATGATATGTGTGTGCACGCATTCATGTGTGTGAGTGTAGGTGCACACATGTCAGGACATGTCTGTGGACAATCTTGGGGGTCAGCTTTCATCTTCTCTTTGTCTGAAATAGGGTCTGTTTGTTGTCCACCACTGTGAATGCCTGCTAGCTGGGCCAGGGCTTCGAAGGATTCTCCTGTCTCTACCACCCACAGGAATAACAGACATGCTACCACGCCCAGTTTTTTGTAGGTTTAGGACATTCAAACCTGAGTCTGGGTCTTCACACTTGCTTGCCAAATGCTTTTACCCTCTGAGCTCTCTCACTCTCACTGCTAACTTTCTGAATGGAAAGCTTCCCTTTTGTTAAAGTCCCAAATTGACACATGGAGGCTATTGGAGACTGCTGAGTACCTCCTACAGGGAAGAGTTTACAAACGCAGGATGAGGATGTCCTTGCTGTACCCCTAACCTTGGTGTGTCACTGAAAGCACATGTGTGCCCACATGGCACTCACCACCCAAGGACCTCCTAGACAAAGAATTCCACTTCTAGGAATCTAGTTACTGTCTGTGAGACCAGTAATGTGCAAATTGCCAGCAAAAGTATTTCTCTGCTGTTGCCCATTTTCTGCCTGGATCTGCATCTCCCAGCAGCCCCTGCAAGGCCCCATCAGAAAGAGGAACTCAGTGTTTACAGCCTTCAGATGCTACCTTCAGTTTAAAAAAAACACTTCAAAGAGTGTGTGTGGGTCTCTGCCCCAACCCAGCAAACACTGAGGCCCACGGCTGTGATTGATGGGCCTCTCCCAGATTTAATAAATACAAGCCGCTGCCCGGCTCTTCTAATGGGCTCCCAGCTCACGGGTGGCCTGGCTGGGCACAGCCTGAGAAGCGGATGGGCTACAGCGACAGTCTGGGCCTTCTTTTATTCCTTCCCGAATCTCCCTTTGCAGAACGTCAGATGGTCTGTTAATGTATCCTCCTCAGATTCCACGATGGTGACTTCATCCTCCCTCAGAGGACGATCCCCATAAAGATCCACTCCGTTCTTCTCGATATCAAGTTGCCCAAGTGGCTCCGATGAGCTTTAATTAAGTACAGAATGTAAATATGTTTGAATGTTACCTTGCCAAGCACATTAACAGTGAGAAGTCTAGATGTTGTCAGTGCCCCCCAAGAGAACAGCCAAGGGCAGCCCTCTCGTGTCGCTACGAGCATCTAAGACAGAGCAGTAGTCAACAATTTTCTCTTCCCACCATGCTCACTGCAGAGAGCTTGGGAGAAATGTATCAGAAAGCTGTTGTGTCGTTGGGTCTCTGGCAAGAGTGGTTTTGATGCTCCAGCTTTTGATGCTCCAGGTTCACAAGCCCACCCACCCCCGAAGGACAATCATCGCATTATTGTATCTGTTCCCATAGATGCATCTTCACTGAAGAAAAGAAAAAACAACTCATGAGGGTTACATCTGCCCTTCTTATAAATCACTTAGGAGGAGGAGGAGTCGATCCTAGCCCATGATGTACTAAGGATTCACATTTCCTACCAATTTGACAGGGCTGGCTGTGTAAAGCCTCTCCAGCTCCTCCTCCTCAGCCTCACGTGTTTGCTCCACCTCATCACTGACACGTGGACTTGGCTGGCTGTCCAAATGCATTCTTGACAGTCAGGCATGTATAAGAGATGAAATCTCCAAACCCCGTTCAGCCCTGCTACAATTTAGATGTTGGGGCCCATAGGGGTGCATACAGCCAGGCAGCCGGAGAAGGTTTGGGGCCACTAATACCTTCTCACAAGGGCTATCGAGAACGTTCAGGTTCAGAAACCTCTTTAGCCCATGATCACGTCTTCCAGAACATCACAGGCAAGTGGCAGTGCATAGGCTGCACTGGTGCCTCGCTAACCTTCCGTCTGGTGACTGGGTCAGTCCTTTCTCTCAGTAATGCTGAGAAACTGCATTCTCACACAAATCAACTTAGACATGAGCTGGCTAAGCGGTATGCCAGGGGTCCTTTGTCTCTTGGCAAAGCTAGGATTTGAACAAAATCTGGTTCTAAAATCAGCTTATCGAATCTCTGTGACATGATTGGATAACGGCTCTCTTCCTGTGTCCAGACCTCCTATGTGAGGATGACCCAGGCCTTCAACTCCCATCAAAAAGGGATGCGAAACCTTCTGGAAGTCTGTGCCACGTATGATGTTCAAAGCTACACATTGTCACTTTCCTCAGGAAAAACTCCATGGGACACTGTCCCTCTCTCAAGCACCCTCCACCTTCTCACCCTTGCATGCTATTTTTTTTTCTTTTGGACAAATAAATGAATGCTGTGTTTGACAGCTCAAGACCTAAAAGAGGTAAGCTAAAACTTAATATACAAAAACTAAAAATATTAAAATTCTGCAACAATGGTTTTAAGGGTTATGGCAATTAACTACATAGCTAATCCTATTAGCGCTCAACATGGAACAGTGGTTTGAAATACTTGAATTAAAATTATTCAATAAAGTCAGCTTTAACAGAGACAAAGACCATGGAATAAGTTCTGAAGATTCTTCCCAGAGGATAGCATGCTGAGGGCTTCATGGTGAGCACTAAACTTTCATGTGAACAGAGAGAGTACGTGTGCTTCTTTACGTGCCACAGTGGACACATGTTGCAAACCTAAAATGTAAACACAAAGATGATAAGCAACCTATCACTGAGCATAGCTTGAGTTTGTTGATAGAGACGGATGGATGTCTCTATGGTCCACGTGGTTGGTGTCTGGGAGGAGGTTGGCGTGTCCCGCTGTGTGAGCCAGTGTTGTAGTTCCTCAGAGGTAGTTCAAGGAAGAACACATTATAGAGTAATAGTTGATTGACTACGTATGTACCAAAAGGGTCAATTCTTCACTGATGCCTAAGCTCAAGTGCCAAGAGAACGTATGGAAACACATAAGAACAACTTACGGACGGAAGGGTCCATTTTTGGCTCACAGCTTGAGAGTACAGTCCATCATAGTGGAAACACACAGTGCAGGCTCAGGAGGCGGTTGGCCACACTGTAATTGGAAAGTAGGGAGACAGATGAATGCTTGTTTTCTACTGTATATGCAATCCAGATCTTCGGCCCAGGGAATGGCGCTACCCACATTCAGAATGGTCTTCTCACCTCAGATACCTCAGTCTAGAAGCTCCCTCATAGAAAGATCCAGAGCCCTGTTTCCTTGGTGGTTCTAGAGCCAGTCAATTGACTATCAATATTAAGCATCACAGAAAGAAATATACATCTTGCCTTAAAGGAGAAAGGATGCTTTATGAAGATGTGCCTGAAGACGGATAGGAAAGCAACCATTATCCCATACTTATCCCACACTGCCAGCGAGTCTAGCGCCTACACTAATACAAGGAACCATTACTGACAGTGGCCAGGTCACTCCTACACTTTACATGCCTTCAGTTGAAATCAAAGATGGGCTGATGTTCAAGAGGCTCCCTTCCATTTGCTAATATAAAATCAATTTTATTTTCCCACTTAAGAGACGACCAATGAGAAACAGAGAAGGGAACGCTGAGGGCAATGGTGTATAGGTTTTGTACTAAGAGCAACTGGTTAATCTACAAGATTTAATGTGAAACTGTCCATCTATTGGGGATCTTTAAAATTCAAGCATACAGTCATTACCAAAAGTTTGTAAAACATTGTTAAAACATCAATAATCCCTATTATTTGGTTGTCCGTATACATCTAGATATTGTATTTTTTAAAAAAAATCTGTTCAACAAATTTGTTTTATTTATTTAAATCTACCAAACATAAAATACAAATAAAATGTTTGACATAGTTTTACCTTTAAAAAAAAAAAAGAGTCCAGGTGACCCTTTGTGAAACAGCTACTCTGAAGCCAGTGGACGGATGTCCTCACCTATGACTGGGCGATGATGACAATGACCAACCTCCATATCTAAACCAGTTGGGGCTTTTTAAAACAAGTATGACATCTCTGTCACACAGTGCTATGTATGGCCATCAGATGTCACACACAGCGTACACCGCCATCAGATGAAACACTTTAGGTAGCACACCTTAGTTTTTAAAAGTCATAGGTATCTTCAGTTCTATATAACTGCTGGACATCTAACTAGTTCATTTGTTTTGATTCGTGAGCCTCAGCTTCGAAAAAGAATAAAGAACAGAGACTGCAAGGCATAATTGGTCTTTTGTATATGGCAGTATTATTCGTGTAATTTGGATGCATGGGTTCTGACCTGATCTAACTGGTGGAAGTATAACAGGTCTCAGGGCATCCAGTTTCTTGTCTTCAAGCTTTACTATCTGAAAAGAGCTCAACAGGATTTTGTGCATGTTCACAGTGGAGTCAGCATCTCCAAATTCTCCATGGCAATTGGATGCAGAAAACAGATATCCAGATGCCTAGTGGTTAAAGGTTCATACCATCCTCGGCCTCTAATGGACTCAGGATTCTGTTCCTGCCCAGCTCACCATCAGTTCCTGATGCCATGGCTAATAGCCCCTGGGGTCACTGCTCAACAGGTCCTTCCAAGAGGAAACTCTCCATAGACCACACAGAATAGAAGCTGAATAACACAGCATGATGTCTATGGAAGTGGCCACCCCAAATTTTAACTGAACTGGCAGCCAGAGTCCTGGTAACTTTTTTTTTTTATCAGTCTAAGGTGTGCCATTCTGGAGCTAGCAACTTTCTCTCTGGCAGCATTTCACACCTACATCAGACCTACAGAAGCTGCCTCATCACCCACCAGCACAGCTCCACCAGGGTCTAGACATCAGCTCCCAGAGCCTGGATATTGTGGTCATTGTTCTGGCATTGTGGAAGTATTCTCCATGCTTACATTGGACATAGTTCAAACCAGTCCTAGGCTGAACCACCACACTTTTCCTCTTCTTCCTGCTCAGCAACTACTGTATGCAGTCGGACATGCTAGACAAGTCCCTTTCTGGGGACTTGTTCCTGCTCCAGGCTGACCTTCCTAATCTTCCTTCACTGAAACAGGATATGGCACTTTTTTGATGAATGACACTCACAGACTTACTCTTCTTTTTCTGTAGCTTGTTCAAGAGGGATTTAATAACCATCTGTGGCTGAAGAGCTGGGGACAATCAGATGCAAGATGACCTCATGGATGCATTGTGGGCTTTTCATTTCCAGAAACAGGAAACATTTGTTCTGTAGATTGTCATTTTGGTAATACTGATTTTCCAGTGCTCCAGCTTCTGCACATGCACCTCCCAACATCCTTGGAAGTCTGGTGGAGAGGGCAGGTATGGTCTTGACATGACTCATTTGGTACCATACCCCCAGCTCCTCTCACAAACACTTTCCTGTGGTCTGAAAAGGAGGAGACAGGTGTGGACTTGACCTGTCTGTCTTCGGAAAGGGACATCACCAGCACCTCTAAAGATGTAAGCATCTTCCTATGGCCCTGGATAGGTGAGCTCTTTTCAGACAGATAGAAACTGAATGCCATGATACCTGTCATACCTTCAAGAGTCAGAACCCATGCATTCAGGTTATACGAATAATATAGTGCTGTATACAAACAGACCCGGATTGCATTTGCTTGGTAACATGCACACCCAAGCACTCCTACGTATGGACCTTCCTACGGCCTGGGGACCAAGGATGACAGTAATCCAGCCCACTTTGCCACGCAGACCCTCCTGCCATCACAAGCTTAGTTGCATTTTCCTGGGCCCTGGGGTTAGTGGGCGGCATAAGGTTGATCTTAGTCACAGCCAGATAGCTTCCATAACAGAGACAGCACCAGAGAGCCCTCGACAACTCCACAGGGACCTTCTGATCTGAGACACTCTGATCTTTGACCTCTAACTCTTCCTGTGGAATTGAAAAGCCCTTCCAACTAAGACTGTAAGTACCCTCAGTGCACAGGCCTCCCATGCAGACCGGTTTTATGCCAGCTCGACATAATCATTTGGGAAGAGTCATTTGGGAAAAAGAAATCTCAAGTGGTAAAGTGTCCCCACTAGATTGGTCAGTAGACAAGACTATAGGGCATTTTTCTAATTAGTGATTGATAGGAAAGTGCCCTGCCCCTTGTAGGTACCCCTATCTCTGGGCTGGTTGGTCCTGGATGCTATAAAAAAGCAGGCAGAACAAGCCAGTAAGCAGCACTCCTCCTTGGCCTCTGCATCAGTTCCTGCCTCCAGATTTCTGCCTTGACTTTCCAGGATGACATAAGATGAAACAGACCCTTTCCTCGCACAGTTGATTTTAGCCATGGTGTCTATCATAGCAATACTCTCTTGTCTTTGGGGAGTAGAGCTGACATAGAAAACCCCACATCCCTGAAAGCCCATGTAATTTGCTTACTTCAAGAACCAAGAGAGCTCAGGGGGAATCTCAAGACACTAAAGCTGACTTGTAGAACTTAGAGCTAACAGGATAGTAGATCTAATCAGTAGGCTACAGCATGAGTGAGTCAGTAACAGCCTTTGACTTGAGAGGAAAGATGACATCTGGGGCATCCTATTTTAAGAACAACAGTCCCATCTCTCCCCTCGATAGCTGTACACGCAGGTATGCAGTGAGCTAGCTCAGCCATTCAACATGACCCTATGCTCTGTGCAGACATCCATGACTCTGTGTTCTCATGGGCTGTTTGTCAGACATACTTTTCATTGTCCATATATGAACTGAGGGGTCTTCCAATTCGATGAGAACAATCAGAGGTCACAGGTCAGAGGAGTTCATATTTGAAGTCCCCTGTGTTGTTGACATGGGGCTTTCCCACACTACCCCTGCTGATGGTGGGTTCTGCTCAAAGTGACCTTTGGTTGAGAACAGCCTTGAACGCCTGGTGTGCATGAGACAGTAGACAAGTGGAAACCACAACACACCTCTACCCCATGAGCCCTGAGGAGCACACTAGTGCTGTCACTCTTCCTGCTGGAAGAACAAGCCACTTCCACTGGTCTCTCCCCAGCCCGAGAAGACCAGGGCGCTGTGCATGCTTCTTCCCTCGCACTGAACCCCATCTACGCTGGAAGGCCATCTCTCATTAATAGAACTATTGTAATTAAGAACTTAAAAAATGCAAGAAATATAAAATTCAAAAGCCCAGTTGTGGCTACAAGGTAATTACCAGCTTCCTGATTATAACTGTGTTTTACCTATAATCCCCTTTCCCACAATCATTAGCATCGCTATTATCATCATTGCTGGAGTCCTCGAATTAGCAGCGAGCGAATTTCCACCCTGTGAAGGAGCAATTAGCCGGGCTGCCTCCCTTCCCTGTCCACTCGGCCACCAGCAAGTCCAGAAGAAACCTGCATGTGCTCTAATGTGACTGGTACAAAGCAGTGTCTGGGGAAGAAACTGTAAGCAGAGGAGGGCCAACAACTTGCCCCCACTGACTGTAAGTCCATGCCTCTAGGGAGCAAGTGACTGAGGTGGGTAAGCAACAAGTGACACCTTTAAAACCCATGTAGTCCCCTCTGAATTTGAATTGCTGTTTGACTGACTCCCATTCCTCCTCTTGTTCTTTTGTGTCAGAGCTTGGACAAAAGGTCTCCAGTGTTAAGGTTTGATCTAGTCCTTTCTGCAAAAAATCCTATCAGATCAGGGGCTCCTGTTCCTCTGCTAGGGACTGCATGGATAGGTGCATAGTCGCAGACTACTCAGAGCATGCATACATCCTCAGGCCTCATCCCTCCCTGAGGCTGCAGACCGCCCAGGGCCTGCATTCTCGGCTTGTCCCACCCCCACCCCTACTTCTCTGGTCAGTGCACCCTGTCCTCTGCAGCTGACGACAATTAAATCTACGGGTGGAAGGAATTCACCCCGAGCCACTCTGCTGTAATTATAACTTTGCTGCGACTTCCAGCTCTGATGGGCTCCATGTTGTCTGCCCCTTGGTGCTGTGGCTTTTATTTACAATCTCAAAAAATAAATGTCTCAAAGAGGACACGGTGTGCCCATGCCAGGGACTGGCAAGAGATATACTGTGGGATGTTAGGAGAGACAAATATCGAAAGGCAGAGACAGGAATAATGGACAATTATGTAAATTTCTTAGAGAATTTTATGGCAACCTTTGCCACAAAGGTGACATCCGAGGCCTGCACCAAGGAGGGTGCAGAGGAAATAGGAACATGTCTGCCTGACACTGATCTCTGTGGCCACATGGCGCCCAAGACGCTCAGATGCATCACCAGGGCAGCCGGAGACCACGTCATCACTTCTGTCGTGAACAGTGGGTGCTTCACACCACGCCAATACTACTTCTGCAACACACTCCCTGGAGACCAGCAATCACAGCAACCCAGAAAACTGACCCTGAGACCAGACAGCAAAGACAGAACATCTTCCAGTCACTCTCTGTCATTAAAGCTCTAGCCCACGGCACCACACATATCCAGGACTCGTGCCAAGGAGGATTGCTGAGATGTCTGTTTGAAGGATGAAGAATGTCCCAAAGGAAGAGTTAGCATTGGGGCCAACCAAGAAGAGAGTCCTGGGAATTAAAAGATACATATATTCAACTCTTATACTGCCCTGGACAAGTTTAAATTGGGCACCAGGGTGTAGGAGAGGAGCATTCTTCCATTAAATCACTGATTCTCAACCTTCCTAATGCTGGACCCTTTAATACAGTTCTGTATGTTGTGTTGATCCCCCCACCATAAAATTTTCCTTGCTACCTCATAACTGTAATTTTGCTACTGTTATGAATTGTAATGTAAATATCTGTGCCTTCCA
Source organism: Rhabdomys pumilio (assembly GCA_030674055.1). NCBI lineage: Eukaryota > Metazoa > Chordata > Mammalia > Rodentia > Muridae > Rhabdomys > Rhabdomys pumilio. Next base: position 8,373,472 of record JANHMN010000013.1, read on the forward strand.
ATGGTCTTAGGTGACCCCTGTGAAAGGGTCCTTGGACCCCAGGTTGAGAACTACTGCGTTAGATACACAGCACCCCTGACAGGGACAATGAGCAAGGTGCAAGGCTGACTGCCAAACACTTACAAGACAAAGGGCAATTACTTGTATGCCTTCAGGGAGTGAAATCCTTTGGGGAATTTCTATCTATGCCAACTACTGTGTATGGAGTTTGATCTTTCCATCAGTATGGCAGGCAATAGGACCTCAGCTTCAGGTTTCTTTCTTGGCCATTCTGCTGTGAAAGGCATAGAGCTGTCCAGGGAAGAGCCCTGTCTGATCATTTCGGAAGTGCCTCTGTGCAGGTATACTGACTCTCTGTAGCCTGACCAATGAGGCAGGCGGGCTCTTGGCTAAACAGAAAAAAATTAAAACTAAAACTTTAAGGGCACCAGAATATGTAAGATGCCATTTCTGTTTGCTGAAACATGATCCACAGAGAACCACTCAGAACCATGCAACAGAGTTGAAATCATGTTTGCCAGACATGTACAAAGTCCTGGGTTTGATCCCCACTACTACATAAAACTGAATTAGTGGTACATCCCAGTAATCCCTGCACTAGTCTGGTAGAGGCATAAGGATTCAAAGTTCAAGGCCATGTACAGTTACTGAGCCAGGACTTGGTGAGATAAAAAAGACCAGATAAAGAAGCAGTAGAGTGGGCTTGGGTATGGATTGGAAAATTCAGAAGAGAAAGGACCAAGTCCCACAGGCCTAGCAACAGCCTAGCTAAGCCATCTACCTGGTAGCTGCAGCCTTCACTTCTGGCACTCAGGATTCCGATTAAACAGAAAGGAAACAGAGAGACCAGAAGCTCACAGCACCCTTCTTCAAGCACACCGCCATCCCAAATAGAAGCAGACAGCTTTGTAGGATGAGAGAGACAAAAGATGAATGCTTTGTTTGGGGGCCCACAGAGATGAGGCATTCTGAGAGAGAAGGGTCAGAAGCACCTGTCCAGAGCCCGGACTGCTTCCTAACAGACCCTGATCGGATCTGAGGATTGATTCATGGGGAAGCACACCCCATTGGTTCCTGTGAAGAAAGGAGGACTTTCCAATGACATACTGCATTCTTTGGGGAAATGAATGTTAATTGCTGTCTAGACATTTTATTACTGCAGAGGGGCACTGGTCATCAGCCATTATGCTCCCTTACGCAAGGAACTCTGGTCCTACCTGGATCCTCTGCTGCCGGGGCAAGCTACCATAGAGAAAAAGAGTAGGAACTGGGCACTCCAGGATATTTTCTTGTCATGGGAGCAGCAAATGACAGTCCGTGGCTGTGACCAGGCAGCCAGCTACAGCTCCCCAGTGAGGAATTTGCAGCATGAGCTGCATCCTGGCATGGCTTCTTTGGGCCTTCTCTGCATACCCCTAACCACACTCCATGGCAGCCTATAGTCTTAGTGTACAGTGTGTCCACTCATCAGGGCACCAGAGGGCTTGACCAGCCAACTGCTAGGGACGCTGCAGAAGACCAACTGCAAGCTCCATGGCAATCTGCTTTCATACAAAATCCTCAGGGACTCTGGAACTGTTGCTACTCTAAGGCCCAACAGACACTCCCTGCTTGTTGGCTTCAAGGATGTCACCAAAAATGATGTTGTCCCTCTGTGTGTTCTCAGAATGAGCGCTGCTGAGCGGTGGCAGTTGTGTGTAGAGTTCCTTTGTAAGCTGTCTCAGTGTCGGTGGGAGCAAAGGAAACCTCAGGCCTTCCTGGAAGTGCCAAGCAAGACTCCTGAATACCTACTCGTCTTCCTTCAGCTCCCTGGACCCACTCCACAGTTGGGAGTGACAGTTCCTTTGCAGCTTTGATCCCCCTCTCTGCTCTTCAAAAAAAATTACAGGGTTTTGTCTAAAGAACAAAAGTCTCTGAGTCCAGTTTGGCATCTTGCAAATTAGTGGACATGTGTGACAATGAGGGCCAGGCAGAGTCCAGCTGTCACTTGAGGAAGTTGGGAAGCTGATGTCAGAAAGGCTCCTGCTGATGGGAGGAAGGCCAAGAGGAAAGCCCCTTCCAGTCTTCAGCAGGTAGGCTGGCTTGTCTTTATCCTCAGACTGTGGCCCTCCATGGGTGTCATGGTTCAAACCTGTGGCAGGTAGCACTTTGTATTATTATTCATGAAAACATTCCTTTGTCTTGCTGGCTCCACTGAAATTTCATGAGTCAAGTTTTTAGTATATTCTCCAAGTATTATTATTATTATTATTATTATTATTATTATTATTATTATTATTTACTTATTCACTTTACATCCTTCTCACTGCCCCCATCCTGGTCACACTCACAGTCCTTCCACCATCCCCCATCCCCATCCTCATCCTCATACCTCATCCCCCACCCCCCATCCCCCATCCCTCCATCCCCATATGCACCTCCCCATCCCCATCCCCCATCCCCTTCTCCCTATTCTCCAAGTCTTACACCATTGACAGCTACATCCTAAGCTCACAATATTTTCACCATCACCAAAAGAAACTATATCCATCAGTGATTATCCCCTCCCTGGGAATACCAAGCCACATTTTGTCTCTAGACCTTGGCATTCTGTGCACCTCAGACACACGGCATCATACAGTATATGGTCTGCCATTGCTGGTTTGTTTCTCTCAACACACTGTGTGCCCAGTGTGACTTCATCAGAAAACAAAACGTCTTCCCCTTATATGGCCATATATATGCTGTTCCACCGGGTATGCACACAGCATTTTATCTGTCTATCCATCAGCTGAGGGACACTTGGGTTGTTTCCAACTTAGGACTCTGATGTACAGTCTTGATAGCCATATGTATGTGTGCTTCTGTGTGGACATGTACTTTCCTTTCTCCTGAGTCTGCTCCTAGCAGAACAGTCACAAGGTAATTTTTTTGTTCTGTATTTTGAGAAATATGCTGAATTTACTGCCTGTTGGAATGCAGGACTTGTTAAAAAAAATAATTCTCACTGCATGTGCATGCATGTGTGCATGTGTGTGCATGTGTCTGTGTGTGCACACATTTGCATGTGTGTACATGTATGCATGCGTGTGCATGTACATGTGCATGTGTGTATGTGTATGAGCATTGTGCATGTATGTGTGTGTGCACACATGTGCATGAGTGTGTGTGTGTGTGTGTGTGTGTGTGTGTGTGTGTGTGTGCGTGCGCGTGTATGTGACTATCTGGGAAGGCAAAGCAGGCACCTGTTACTGTTATCCAACTTTCACATTAAAAAACTAGAGCCACACACATTACATCCCTCGCAAAGTTTCTGAACGGGAAGGAGCACAAGTCTCAATTAACCCGTACTGACACAAGGGTAGCTACAACGGCTGGGACAACGGGTGTTGTTTTACTTCTTAATCCACGGAGGTCCTAAGAATGAGCCCCAGTTTGAAATGACCTAAGAGCCACTTGTCCCAGAGGCTGACTTGAAGCGTCTCAATGACATGAAGGGCCTTTTATCTTGGTGCTTTGTTCCTGTCTTTTGTGCATAATCTGCTCCTAACAAGGTACCTGCCCTAGCCAATTCTTTTCTTCTGAAATAAGCAATGGGAGAAATTGGAGTTTTGCAATTCTTACTTGTAGGGCCAAGAATAAAATGATTTCTCAACAAGTAAAAGAAGAAAGGAATCGTGGTTGCTCTGCCCAGCCCCCTACCCCCACCCCTCCACCGTCTGTCAGAACTGAAGGCACAGTGATTTTCAACTTTGTCTTTCACCCAATGATTCGATAAGGCAGCTTTTCTGCTTCTAGGAACTCGGGCAAGGCTTTGGAGTCCTTGCCAATTGGTGGTCCAGAAACATGAGCAGGGACTCTGCATAGTAGCTTAAATGTAAGTGGTGTTCTATTCTGCCATCAAAAGTCAGACAGGTGACTTAATAAATAGGGGTCACTATGTCACATTGCACATCCTTGCCAGTGTTGTATTCACGCACTGAAAGTCCCCATAAATGCACTGGAGAAATGGAAGCATCGCCTTGGTGACTGATTTCTGACTAAGCCAATGGAGAGCAGCACCCTGAAAGGTGTGTTTCACCCTCATCCAATGATAAACTGGGCCCTCCAGTAACATGGCTTCGTGATCTCCACTGGTTCTGTACATTCACACTATCTGAGACACTGAGTGTGTTGGTTTGAATATGCTTGACCCATAGGGAGTGGTACTGTTGGGAGGTGTGGCCTTGTTAGAGGAAGTATGTCACTGTGCAGTTGGGCTTTGGAGGTCTCCTTCTAGGATCAGACACAACCCATTGCAGAAGAGAGCTTCCTCCTAGCTGCCTGAGGATGGCAGTCTTCTCCTGGTTGCCTTTGAAACAAGATGTAGAACTCTCAGCTCCTCCAGCACCATGCCTGCCTGGACACTGCCATGTTTCCCTCCTTTATGATAATGGACTGAAGTTCTGAACCATCAAGCCAGGTTCAATTAGATGTTGTCATTTATAAGAGTTGCCTTGATCATGATGTCTCTTTTTATAGCAATGAAGACCCTAACTGAGACACTGAGAACACCCTCCACCATGTCCATTCTCAGGATCGAACAGAATCGGCAAAGTTAGGGTGCTCCAGCCCTCACCGATATGGGTAGTCACGAACTCCTGTTATCTTGCCATTCAAGTCATTTGCTACACATTCCCATGACATACCATTCTGTGTCCAGCTCCTCAGAGTCATCAGGAATTGATTAGGTTCCCAACTGAGCCACGTGTCATCAGAAGTCACTCCTCCATGACGTCACTATGTAAAACCCATGAAAATTCAACAGCAAAGCCAGTTCATGGTCAAAGAGCTCCTGCCCCATGCTGATGTTCACCCACTTCATGGCTGATCGCTCTCATGGCAGCGCCACCCACAATCCTGTTATTAAATCAGACAATATCCCCAGAGACCTTGTAGTGTATCCAGGATGTTCCAGGCATCAAGGAGAGAGAGCTGGACAAAAGGAACTGACAGCAGGTCAGCCTAGGTGCCAGGAGGAAAGAGTTCAGACCTCCTGGACAAAGTGCTCAGAAGAAGCAAGATGCGCCACCCAGTTCATACACCCTCCACAGTGGACAGGCAGAAACACAAGTGATATTTCCACCTGACCTCCCTCCACAAATGTCCCCTGTGGTTCAAACCCTGACCTCTGTTCTCTTCACCTTCAAAAGAGTCAGTGTCACTAAGAGTTTGATCCTCCCAAATCTGGCCTTGGTTATGTTGTTTTCTGTAGTCTATTTTATTGGAGTGTGTGTGTGTGTGTGTGTGTGTGTGTGTGTGTGTGTGTGTGTGTACGCGCGCGTGCACACATGCACTTGAATACTGTATTTTGATCATAATCAACACCAACTCCTCTCCTTCACTCCTCCCAAATCCATCCACCTCCATGCTCACAACTTGGTGTTCTCTTCCTTCCTCCTTCCCTTCATCTCTTCCTTCCTTCTTTTCAATTTAACAACACAACTCAAATTTTGTTGTCTACATACTTCTGGGTGTAGGGCCATTTACCTGAGCATGGGCGACCTACCAGCAGCCACATCCTTTAAGGAAATTGACTGTCCCTCCCCCAGAAGCCATCAGCAGTCCTTAGCTTCTCAAGCCCCTCTCTGCTCCATGCCAGGATGCTCGCTGCTTTGGTGGTAAGCATAGCTGCTTTGAGTCCATGAGGCCATGAGTGCAGCCGTCCTGCCCTGTCAAGAAGACGACACCGTGCTGCTCCATCCTCCTCTGACTCCTACATCAACTGACCCTTCTTCTTCACCCTCAAAATCTGTTAAGGGTTTACTTCCTTTTGAAATCCCAAAAACATCTTCCAGTCAGTCAGTCTCCAAATACCTGATTAATCACTATTTCTCCTGGAAAAGGGCAACACAGGAGAGGAAACCCCATATGAACCAGTAAGCTAGCTCACAGAAAGAGAAACCTTCACAGAACTCTCAAGTTCTTAGACACCTGCAAGGCCAGCACGATCATCAAGGCCAACTTTAAATTGCTATTTAATAAGAAGGAAAGGAGACGCCTAAGTGGCCAAAGTGCTTGCTGCGTGTGAAGACCTGAGTTCAAATCCCGGGACCCACAGAAAGCCTCGTGTAGTGCTCATGTCTGCAATCCAAGTGCAGCTACAGGGAGATGGGAGGTGAAAATCTCCAAAAGCTTTCAAGCACGATAGCTCAACACAAAATGAACAACAAAGAGATACGGTTTCAAAGCTGAAAGGCAAGGACAGACACCTGAGGTTCTCTGCCCGCTGTGAGCACTGTGACATCACATATGTGCACATACATACACTGAGAATGAAAGCTGGCATAAGAAAGTCTTCTCTTTCCTTCTCTCAAGCCATATCATGAATGATCTCAATAGTTCAGTTCACTGGGAAACTGGGGAAGGAGGACCATGAATTTAAAACTGGGCTACATAGGGAAATTTTGTCTCAGAGCAAACAAGAGAGCAAAGAAGTGTGGTCTCCACTTGGAAATGTTACTAACATCTCCTTTATTCCATAAGGCGCAGGGTCAGAGGGATTAGTTATCTCTAGGGAGAAAATGTATTTAAGGCAAATCGCAAAATAAGCAAGTGTGCAACATGCCTATCTGGACAGATACCAACCCATGGGGATGAAGGAAAGAGACAGCCATGTGGCACTCACCGAGTGAGTGTGGATGCTGAAGCTATTAGAAGGGTATGTGATCTCTGCCCTCCACATCTCACTGGAAGGACATGCAGGGGTGCAGAGAGATACAGGCACGGGAAGAAAGAAAACAGAACAGGAAGCCCTACTCACGAGCACTGGTATGTGAGAGACATATCATGTGCGCAGTCCTCGGTCCATCGGGAGACTTGATGATGGAGGATTCTCTTTATTTGTCATCTGAGTGGATTAGGAATGAATGCCTGTTATAGACTAAATGTCTATACTCTGCCTCCCAAATCTCAAAGTTACAAAGATGGGGCCTGCCTGAATAGAATTAGAGCCCTTACAGGAAGGCCCCCAGAAAGTTGCCTGCCTTCTCATATGAGCACACAAGGAGACATCACCTAAGAAACAGAAAACAGCCCTCACCGTCCACCAGAGCTCTCACCCACCCCTAGAACTGTGAGAAATCAGCATCTGTTGTTCAAAGCACCCCCATGTGTGGTGGTTTCGTTGTAACAACTGGAACCAGCTTGGACAGTGCTTAACCTTATAGAGAAAAGTCAAAGGTTGACCCCCTCCAAGTCCCTTGGTCAATTGTTTGAATTCAGAAGTGCTGAGAGGTGGTGCCAAGTTGGAGTCGGGAGCCCAGAGTTGGGACAGAGAAGTCACATCTGCCAATAAGTGTGAGTTCACAGTTATCCGTGTGTGAATCCCTATCTATGTGTATATCAAGTCCGTCGGTCGAGTGTGACTTTGTGAGTTTGAGTGTTTGAGCATACATTCACATACTGTGTTTATTCAATTCTATCTGTTGAGTGTGAGCTCATGTCTGTTTTGAATGTGGTTGAGTGTGTGTTCCCATACTGCCTGTTCACACTTATCTGTGAGTGTAAGTTCAATTCTGTGTCTATTCAAATCTATCTGCGAAGTATGAGGTCCATCCTATGTCTGTATGTCTGAATGTAGTTCATGTGTTGCGGTATATTCACACCTATATGAGGTCAAGTGTGTCAAGTGTTCGTTCCAGCAGAGTGCATTCACAAAACGTGTGCATTTGGGTCTGTCCATGGTTTGAGGTCACACTGTGAGTCTGTCCCATCTTTGTGTGTGCATGGAGTTTCTATCCCCTGGTCCAGACCTGCCACCCTGCTCTATAGACAATGCTGTCTTCACAGTAGAGCCAAGGTGCCAACAAGGTTTCTAAATGAGAGGGCATGCAGCAGGAGCCACGGGGCTGATGCTGGCATGGGCAGCTGCACTGCTATGGCACTCTCTGAGAGAAGACAAAATGGAGACTGGCTCACACAGCCACGCTGGCAGGGTCTGATTGCTTCTATGGAGCTGGAGGCTGAAGCTAGCCGGAGTCTGAGGCAGGATGGAGCTGCTGGACTCTTTGATGTTCCGCCCACTCATCATCCCTGGGATCCTGGGGTTCTTTTCTCTGAGAAAATGTAGGCAATTATCAAAAATAATTCTCACAGCCTATGTTCATAGCTGTTTTAAAGTGGCAGACATCCACAACTCAGGGGAGGTAGGGGAGGGCTAGTAAGCTGTTACACACACGCACACACACACACACACACACACACACAAAACCTATTCTGTTCTGACTCCACTCTCCACTGCCAACTTTACTTGTCCCAGTCCACCAATTTCAGCATCACAGAAATCAGTGGGGTCAGCAGGTCAAAAGGACATCTGCCACCCATCCGTGACTCTAGAGCGCTCACTACAGGCATCTGATGTCTTCTAGAAGCCAAGTGTCATTACTGCTGGACCCTGACCTCTGGCCAAGTATCCAAGTCAGCTGAAATCTTCCCACGTAGGAGAAAACACATGTACCTTACTGTGTGCTCATCAAAAGGCAAGTGAAACCCTAGATTCAAGTGCTCATTATGGAAGGGCTCTTAGTTGTCTAGCTGGTGTTACAGATGAAAGCAAGGCCTCATGGGGGCAGTTGCCACCTCAAGCCAGTAACCATCTCCCATCTATTCAGACACATTCCAAGTACCTGTCATAACATGGCACTATGTCCCAGCCATTCTAACTCATTCCTGAGACACCTCCACATAGACAAACAAGGAGATAGAAACCATGGTGACGGTCGTTCCAAAGAGGATACATAGGCTGAGTGTGTATGAGGACACAGACTCAGGGAAGTCACCCACAGATGGGTAGGAAGGGGACCAAAGGGCCAGAAGCCATCTTCTAGGGTGCCCTCAAAAGGCAGGTTCAGGTATGAGCTGGAAGGGTGCTCAGTAGGTCAAACATGGGAAGAAAAGTGTGCCCCCATGAGCCACCTGTCCAGAGTGGGTACTGCTGTTGGCATGGCTGTCAGCACCAGAGTCTCCAGGAGAGTCTGGAGGTGCCTGCTGGGGATGCTGTGGCTACCACTGCACGTGTGAATAGAATGTATGTGATTGCATGCTTATGTAAATATTTCTTTGTGTGTGTAAATGTGTCATGGAATGTGAGTGTATGTGAGTGTGTTATGCTGTGTGACGACTATGTTATGGTGTGTCACTGAATATGGGTAAGTGATTGAAAATATACTATGGTGTATGTGTGTGTGCACGCGCATGTGTGTGTGTGTGTGTGTGTGTGTATGTGTGTGTGTGTGTGTACAAATGCGTGTGTGGATGTGTGAATATTTTATGGTATGTGTGGTTGTATTAAAGTATGTGAGTTTTACGGTATGTGTTTTTGACTGTAGTGGTATATGAATGTGTTATGGTATGCTGTGCTCCACTGTGTCCTGATGCTGTCTCCATGCCAATGCCATGTTATTTTAATTTCTGTGGCTTCATGGGAAGTTTTGGAGTTAGTAACAATGAGTTTTGACTTGGTTCTTTTCCAGATTGCTGCCTCCTCTAGAATCTTTGAGGTTCTCTATTAATTTTAAGGTGTTTTTTTTTTATTTCTGCAAAAGGCACTACTCAAATCTGAATAGGGATGTTACTAAAACTGAGACCCATTATGGCAGTATTAACATTTCTACAGTACTGTCTGCCAGTCTGTTGACATGGGAGGTCTTTCCACTTGGTTCTGTCTCTAGCTATTTTCAGTAATATTTTATCAAGTGCTCTGTGTAAGTCTTTTCCTTCCTTGGTTAAGTTCATTCCTAAGTATTTTATTGTTCATGAGACTATTCAATGTAGAATCGTATTCTCAGTTCCTTTTCAGATTGCTCATCGTTGGTGTAGAGAAAATCAACTAATGAGGTGTGTTGTCCCTCAGGGGCAGAGCACTTGCTGAAACCCTGGGTTCAATTCTCACCATACTGAAAGAAAGGGATGAAGGGAGGATGGGAAGGAGGAGGGAGGGAGGAAGAGAGAGAAAGGGAGAAAGGGAAAGAGGGAGAGAAAGCAAGAGAAAGAAAATGAAAGAAGGAAGGAAGGAAGGAAGGAAGGAAGGAAGGAAGGAAGGAAGGAAGGAAGAGAACTATAATTTTAATGCATTGACACTAAAGCCTGATGCCTCAATGAGTTTATTGTTAGTTTTAACACTTTTGTGACATTGAAGAGGGTCACCCATGATATCTTATTTACAAACAGATGTTTAATCCTTTTCCAAGTTGGATGCTTTTTATCTCTTTCATGGTCTCATTGGTCTAGCTAGAACCTCCAATAAGAGCAGCAACTGACCAAGCACTCTCCAGTCTCAATGGGAAACTGAGAAGCATCTTTGCATTGTCTTTATCTGACAGGACAAGAGTTCAGCCTGCACTCCCATTTCTAAGTACAAGATCTAACTTCCTTCAAAACTACCTGTTGGGTGGATGTGAATGAAGCCCCACTGTAACAGAGACTCAGCCGGGACATGTAGACATGCTGTATCCACATCTGCATCTCCATCTCCACAGAAAGGCCACCTTGTAGGTAAATCAACAAACCCAGCAGTGAATGAGCTGTGAATTTGTCCTTGAGCAAAATCTGATTCTATTGACAGGATCTTCCCATAAAACAAGACCATTCTCTTCTAAAGTTAAGAGTGAAAGTGAATAAATGTAAACGTGTTTGAATCCACAAAAGGATTTGGTTCTGATGTCCTGAAGCCATATGGAGGTGGGGGTGGCTGAGCTTGTATGAATCTCTGCAGAGACACAGAGCTGGAAGTATATAGGAGGTTACAAGCTGCTCTAGGTGACTGCTAGGAACCAAACTCAAGTGTTCTTAGCCTTCGAGCCCTCCCTTCAGTCCAAGGTTCCATGGTTTAAACCAATCCAGTTCTGTTGAAGGCACTAGAAGAAAAACTTCAGTCTTCAGAATTTAGCTACTCCCAAGAATATACAAGGAATAAATAGTCCCCAAAGAATAAATCAAAAGATAAAGGAAACCCACATCATAGCAACACAATAACAGGATTCAACAAATACTGTTCATTGATATTCTCAATATTAATCATATCAATTCCCCCATTTTAAAAAAACCATTTTGAATTACAAAACAAAATCCAGTTTTCTGCTACATCTAAATACCTTCCCATCAAAGATATGCATCATCTCAGAACAAGAGGGTCAAAAAGATGCAAAGAGCAAGCCAATGTAGCTATTTTAATATCTGCCAAAATGCATTTCATACAAAACTACTCAGAAGAGATCGGGAAGGACACTACATACTTGTTAAAGAAAAATCCACCAAGACTGTATCGTAATTCTAAATATTTATACACAAACACAAGGGCATCTAGGTTTTTTAAAGGAAGCTAACCCCACACAGTGATAGAGGGTGACTTTTTAATACCTCACTCTTACCAGCAGACAGGTCATCTAGAAAAAAATAAATTAAAACAAAAGCAAAAAAAAAAAATGTCATAAATCAATGAGCCTAGCAGACAACTACAGCATTTCTTTCTCTACTCAAAGAGCAAAGAATATACCTTCTTCTCATTAGCTCATGGAACTTTCACTAAAATTGAACACATACTTGGACACAAAGCAGGTCTCAACAGATACAAAAAAGCTGAAGTAACATCCTGCATCATATCTGACCACCATGGGTTAAAACTGGATAAAATCAACAGAAAGTGTACAAATTCATGAAGACTGAACAACTCATTACTGAATGGAAGTGGGGTGGGATGGAAATCAAGGAGGAAATAAAAACTTTTAGCATTGAATAAAAATAGAATATATACAAACCTGGGACACAATGAAGATGATTCTAAGAGGCAAGTTCATAGCATGGAATACCTACTTCAAAAATAGAGATATCTTACATTAGTAACTTACTAACATATATAAAACCTTTAGAACAAATAAAAGAAAAAATAACAAAAATCTGGTCCGAAATCAATAAAATAGAAATAACAACTAAAAAGAATAATGAAATGAAAAGTTAGTTCCTTGAAAACTCAACAAGACTGACTAACCCTTAGCTAAATTAACTAAAAGACATGGAGAGAAGATTCAAATTAGTAAAATTAGAGGTGAAAGGGAAAACATATCAGACACTGAGAAAACTCAGAAAATTATAGGACATTTTTTTTTAAATCTGTACTCTATCAAATTTGGAAACCTAAAAGAAATGGATGGGTTGTTTAATGTATATGGCCTACTAAAGTTAAATCAAGATCAAATAAGCAGTCTAAACCAACCACAACCCCCAGTGCAATAGAACCAGTAATTCAAAGTCTCCCAGGAATAAAAAGAAAAGAAAAACAGACAAAGCAAAGCCCAGAGCCAAATAGGTTCAGCACAGAATTCTATCAGACATTCAAAGAAGAATTAACACCAGCATTTCTCAAATTAACTGCAAAATAGAAACTAAAGGAACATTTCTTAATTTTCTTTATGAAGCCACTATTACCTTAATACCAAAACCACACAAAGATTCAATAAAAGAAGAAAATTATAGACAAATATCCCTTATAACTATAGATGTAAAAATTCTCAATAAAAGACTTGCAAACTGAATTCAAGAAAACATCAAAAAGATTATCCCCTATGATCAAGTCGGCTTCATCTCAGAGACACAAGGATGACTCAACATAAATAAATCAATAAACCTAATCAAACTACTACATAAATGTGTAGAGGAATTTTAATCCAACAACAAGGCTACTCTGGCAAAGTATCACATCCAAAGACCTTCTAGGTCTGTGTGATACATCTGAATTGATACACCTTTAGTCCCTCTGGTTGGAATACAGACCAAATTTTTCATATACACCTTTAATCCAAATAGTAATGGAACAGTTAGTTTGTAGAAAGACGCAGCACGTTTCAAAGTGGCTTCAAGTTGAGGTGGAGACAAAGTGACAAATTAAAGAAAGATATGACAGTTATGAGTCAAAGATAGAATATGTCCATCTCTCTTAAGGACAGACATTAAAGAGAAGCTACTTAACAGGAGCACAACGTGAGTCAGGACTGGAGAGCAGCTGAGCTCAGGCAATGCAGTGGAGGTCAGTCCAGTTCAGTTAAATGACATTGATTTTACGCAGCTCCTTTTAGTTCATACAATCAGTGCAGTTCAGGACATGGAACTCGGGTGCTGGGTTTTTATTTTTTCCAAGCAGAATAATTCAGTGAGAAGCCACGAGAAGCCAGTTTGGATCAGTCAGCTTGGAGATGAACAGTTTTGAGCCAGAACAGCTGAGTTGAACCAGCCAGCCAGAGTTCAGAAAGAAGTGGAATGGGTGAGCATATTCAGCAGTTAAGTCTCCTAGGCAACAATTACATTTGGCAAATAAAAGTTACTTTTACATAAACAGACCAAAAGCCAAAAACCACAGGATCATCTCATCGAATGCACAAAAGGCCTTTGACAGAATCCAACACCCCTACATGATAAAAGTCTTGAAGAGATTATGGACACAAGAAACATACCTCAAAATAATAAAGGCAATTTATAGCAAGCTCCCATAGCCAGACATCAACCTAAACTGAAAGAAACTCAAAGAATTTATACTAAAATTAGGAACAAGACAAGTATGCCTACTCTCTACATTCCTATTCGATAGACTACTTGAAGTCTTAGGTAGACCAATAAGGCAACTGGGGAGATAGGGATACAAATAAGAAGGAAGTAAAAGTATCTCTATTTGCAGATGACATGATTTTAGTTATAAAAGACCCTAAAAACTTCACCAGTAAGCTTCTTCAATTGATAACAACTGATACAACTTTTGGCAAAGTAGTGAATACAAATTTAACACTCAAAACAAAACAAAAAAAATAGCCTTCCTATATAAAAATGACAAATGGACAGAGAAAGAAACTGGAGAAACACACCACCCTTCAAAATAACTTCAAAACAAAAAAATATATATTGAGGTAACTCAAACCAAACAAGTAAAAGACTTGTATGATGAAAACTTTAAGACATTTAGGGGAAAAAACTGAAAAAGATATCAAAAACTGGAAAGATCTTTTGTGCTCATGGATTGGTAGAATTAATATTGCGAAAATGGCCGCCAGAACAATCTCCAGTGCAATTCCCATCAAAATTCTAACATAACTCCTCACAGGACTTGAAAGGATAACTTTCAGCTTCATGTGGAAACACAAACAATACATGACATCTAAAACACTCCTAGATGATGAAAGAACTACAGGAGGTATCAACGTCCCAGACTTCACATTAGATTACAGGTTTATAGTAATAAACCAGTGGGGAGCTGATGTGAGAGCACAGTGATCAATGGAATTGAACTAAAAATCCAGATGTAAGTTTACACACCTATGAACCCCTGATCTTTTTTTAAACAAAGAATCCAGAAACATACACTAGAGAAAGATAATGCTAGTCAAACTGCATTACTGCACGAGGAAGAATTAGAATACATACATATCTATCGCCCTACACAAAATTCAACTCCAAATGGATAAAGGACCAGATATCCTGAGTCTTATAGAAGAGGAAGTGGAGAGTAACCATGCACTCATTGCACAGGAAAGAACTTTCTGAACAGGCCAGACAGCAATAGCACAGACATAACAGCAGCGATTAATAAATGGTGTTTTCATAGAATTTAAAAAGCTTCTACATAGCAAAGGGCACAACCATTCAGTCAAAGTAGTCACCTACAGAACGGAAAAATATCTTTACCTATGATTCATCTGATAGAGGGTTTCTATCTAAACTATATAAAGAACTGTAAAAAACCGAACATCTAGAAAACAAATAATTCAGTCGTAAACAGGATACATAACTGAGAAGAGAATTTTCCAACAATGATACACAAATGATGGAGAAACACTTAAAGAAACATTCAAAATCTGCCACCATCAGGGAAATGCGACCTGAAACTACTTTGAGATTCCATCTTATCCCTGCCAGAATGTCCAAGACCAATAAAACGAATGATAGCTCATGCTGGCTGAGATGTGGGGAAGGGGGAACACTGATTCTTCTAGACACCGTAGGACAGGTGCACACATAAACTCACACAGACTGGAAACACACACAAGACCCTAAAAAGGTTTAGGACAAATGGCTCCTAGCACTGAGATGGGAAAGTGGATGTAGGATCAAACATCCCTAATGAGAAAGGTATCTGCAATTGATGCCTGCTGGCGAAGGGAAAATCTATTTTCTCTACTGGAGTCTCACTGGGCATATTAACCACACTCTGGGGCAGTCCCCATGCCCAGGGGTAGTTAGCCAACACAAAACGGCTCCATAGCATTTGGGGGTCTTTTTTTCCCATTTCACTTTGGGCATTTTTTGTCTTATTAGTCTTCCAGTTTCTGTTTGTATTTTCATTTGTGTGGTTTTCAGAGAAGGTTTTTTGTTGTTGTTTCTTGGGCTTTTTGTTTTTGTTTGTGTGTTTGGTTTTGAAAGACGTGGAGAAAACTATTTCACAGTTGGGTTGGCAGGGAGTGGGGAGGTTCTGGGAGAAATTAAGAGAGTCAAAAATATCAAAATATATTATATGAAAAAAAAAGTTATAAAAAAGCTTTTAAAAATAAAATAGAAAATGAAAAAGAGATGCCTAGGTTCCCTCATCCTCTCTCATAGAGCCCACTGTATCCACAGTAACCCACAGTCATAGCACCCCGCCCAGTCATCCGTGATATGATTGGGGTCAGAAGACCTGAAATGACTTTGGAGGGTGAAATGCCTTTCACAAGCTGACTGTGAAAAAACACAAAAGGTGTGATCTCAAACAGTCAAACCATTTCATCAGCAAGGGCAAGAGAAACCTGCAGAAGGGTTTGCTGTGCAGGAAAGCAAGGCTCCACAGACACTCATGTCTCACAGAAGATTCGGAGTAACCCTTCATGCCAGGAAATGTGAGCTCTAGCCACAGAGCAAGCATCCTTGGGAAAATGTAAGCAGAAAACAAAAAGGACAAGCAAATGTGTGAGAAAAACTTACTCTAGAGAAAGAGAAAGGACCCAACTAGTTTTTATTCTCTGATGGTCTGGTGGTAGCGAGAGAGCTTTTTTTTTTTTGGCTGAGGGGTCAATATTCAGTGGGTTACTTCAATATTAGTTTTGCCTGGTGTGCTTTCAGGAAGACTGCAAATTGGGCTTCTTGTGACACACGATTAGCTTTTGCATAAGTTCCAAGTACACATGGAAAGTTCTGTTCTCTGAGTGAAAAAAAAGTTGGAGAGTTTGTGTGTGTTATTTTCCATGCCTTTACTGCAATGACAAGGACTCGATGCAGATCAAATTCTGAGAAAGAAAGTCCAAAGCTAGCTAAAAGTTAAATTCATAGCTGCAAAACCAGCAAGAAAGAAGGAAAAAGGATGAGGAGAAAAGGAGAGATGCGGGGAGGGGAAAAAAGAAAAGGAAGAGAAGAAGCAAGAGGGAGGAGGGAAGGAGAGGAGGGAGGGGAGGCGGGAGGAGGGAGGAGGGAGGAGGGAGGGGAGGAGTGAGGAGAGGAGGGAGGGGAGGAGGGAGGAGAGGAGGGAGGGTAGGTGGGAGGAGAGGAGGGAGGGGAGGAAAGAAGGGTAGTGAGAAAGAGAAAAGGAAAGAGACAGAAGAAAAAGGGAAAAGGAGAGGAGAGAGGGAGGGAAGGGGAGGGAGAAAAGGAGAAGGGACTGAAGGGGGAGAAAGGAAAGGGGGAAGGAGGAAAGGAAAAAGGAAGGAAGGAGAAGAAAGGTGAAAATGAAAACGTGTCCTGACCTTTAAAAAAGTATCCTTTTTTTTTTCAGAAAATTGATAACTCTCATGATAGATTAGCTCTGTCAGAATATAATAGGAGAGAAAAAATTCAGTCTTTCAAAATATTTTATGCTCTTTTATTTCTTTTTATATATTTTTATTTCTAAGTATGTATATGTATGTGTATATGTGTGGGTGTGTGCATGTGAGTGCAGGTGCCCTTGAAGGTCCAGAGGCATTGGCCTTCCTGAAGCTGGAGGAACCTGACATATTCAGCATGGCCACGGTCATCACCCTTAGAAGGAGCACCATGTGCCTTGCACATAGGAAGCTGGTTAGAATAGGTAAAATAAAGGGGTTTGGGGGGTGTTAGCACACTGTCCCAGCTGGTACTACAAGATCCTGTGTGTGAGACATGACAATAAATAAATAAACAAACGCAAACACCCTTGGTCAACCCAAATTTCTACAAGCAATCAGAGCAACCTGCCCAGCCATGAAAAGAGGGTATCCTTTAGTGCTCCCTATAAATTTAGCCAAAATGGAGAAGGGAGGACCGAGAACCAGAGCTTGAGGCCTTGCCCCCAGTTAGCAGAACTGTGAAGCAGGACTCTATGAAGGCTCCTGGGGCTGCTTTCTGCCACCAAGACAAGAGAACACCACTCATTGGCCGCGTCATTTTCTAATGGTATATGTTTGTGTGTCTCTGTGTGGGTGCATGGGTGTGAGTGCACATTGAGCAGCATGTAACACCCTCTGTACAGCATGGCACAGCTGTCCCATGCCCACAGCCTCAAACCCTTACACCCTTTTTGGGTTGGGATCCTCCAAAACTCTCCACTGGCTATTTCAAAATATGCAACAAAGCGCAGAGTCACAAAGTGTAGAAAACACGGATGGCTTCAGGTGTGACTTTAACTTGGTCCTTTGCGTAGTTCTGTCATCGTTTGGATTTAGATCTGGGGTGTTGTTTTTGTTTTGTTGTATTTTATTTTGCTTGTTTCGTTCTGATCGGTCTCATACACTCTAGACTGGTCTCAAATTCAGTCTTTAGTCCAGTTTGACTTTGAATTTTGGCCATCCTGCCTTGGCCTCTTCAGTGCTAGATTCCAGCCATGCATCACCGTGCCTAGTTTATGCAGTACTGAAGCTGAGCTCCGGGCTTTGTGCATGCTGGACACTGTATTAACTGAGCTATAAACCAGATCAGAGCTTCACCTTCTAAGACAGCTTGGAGTGAAGCAGAGACCTGAAGATACATCATCTAGAAGCTGAGAGCAGAGAGTCCCTTGACTTTATGAAGAAAAGGCAGAGATGATGGGGACAAGGACAGGTGGCTCAATAAAGCCTTGCACAGGGCATGCTCTCACACCACGTGGGACCCAGTGGGACTCCTCCATCTCAGTGGACCCCAGGTTAATAAGTGACAGGGTGGCTTTTGGTCTCTGTGGGTGCCGTGTTGTGACCCACAGGACGTGCCTCTTCCTCTGTCCCACATCTGAAAGACTTCAAGAGACAATTGGGGAAAATAAAAACAGAATGGCCAGTTACAGAAAGCAAATTGGAGGGTATAGACAAATTTAATTATTCTAATAAGATGTCTCCAAGAGTTCTGCCCGTCATCATGCAAGAGCCTGACCATTAATTAAGTTATTCCACTCAAAAGGAAAAAAAGAAGAAATCACCTATAACTTTTTTTTTAAGTGCCACTTTGTAACCTTTAGTCCCTTAGTTCCTACTTTGGCTACAAGGGTATAAACCTGTAATTAACAACTTCGTTATTGCCTCTGCAGCAGTAATTGCCATGTATAGCCTGAGGCAGGAGAATGAAAAGTCGTTTCTCCTGGCCCTGCTAGCTCTCCGCCCAGCTCTAACTAGGCCTCCGGTTGCTATTCGGGTCTCGCCAAGATTTCTCCTTTCACAAGAACCTCTTGCTAACAGGGCAATCCCCACACAGTGACCTCTTCCAGAGGCAATCAATACGAATGCCGTAATAATTCCCTCACTTGCACAGCAGCCTGTGAAGAAAAGGGGGAAAAGCATACAGGCTGGGTTGAGATTAGATTATCAATTATCATGAAGCTGTCTGGACTTCAAAGGGCAGCCCAGCTGGGAAAGTGCAGCTTATCTGGACCAAACGAGGCTGCAATTATCTCCCATGTCACCCAGATGCAGAGTAGTGGGGCCTCTAACTCCGGTCTGGGAAGAGAAAAACAGAAGGGAAACATTTTCCCTGCAATGGGAGTCACTGATGTTGGATCTGGTGTTGAGGCTAAGCGGGATTTTGGAGCTGTGAGTCCCAACCACCTCCGTCCTCTGGGCTCCAAGTTCCTTGTGAACCTTTCATCACTGGAGACAGATGCTGCTGGTCCTCAGTCCCTGGAAGTAACTTTCACCCAAGTCAACAGATGGTTAAGAGTGTCAGTCCCTGGAGCTGCAAAGAAACATGGCTTCCGCCACGCACAGAAGGGTCACCCGCAAAATGGTGGTAACAGGGGCTGATGTCACTTCCTGGTCAGAATGTAAGGGAAGTTTCTCTTTTTTTCCTTCTTTTCTTTTCTCCATCACCCACTCCACCCCCACGCCTGCCCTCACCCTCCCCTTGCTTGTGTTGGAACTTTTCCAGTGGCGCTAACCAGACCAATGGAAAATTAATGTCATGTTTATTGATAGAGAGAAAAGTTCTCTGACTAAAAAGATTCTAAATTTAAAAAAAAAAAATAATATGATCACAAGACTGGGTTACTGAGCCAGGCAGGGTAGTGTGCTCCTATAATACTAACACTTGAGAGGTGGAAGCAGGAGGATCAGAAGTTCAAGACCATCCTTGACTAGTGAGTTTGAGGTCTGCCTGGGCTACCTGAGACCCTGTCTTCAACAACAAAATAAAAAAAAATAAAAATAAAAATAAAACAAGTTAGCGAGCGCACTGTGGCGCAGAGGCTTGGGCGTCCGCCTCTAGAGGTCGGGCGCGGTCCCTCCCGTGCCGGTTCGAATCCTGTCGGGCTCCTTTGCAGAGACTGATGAGAAAAAAAAAAAATTTAATGTATAACTCTAAAGTTGCACGCTGGATGCCTGGACAGGATTCCTTGTGCATGTAGCCCCTTAGGCCTCCCTCTACAGATAACCACGTTTCCCAACTTCACATCTCTTAAAACCTCACACCTGAGAGTGAACTCTATAGCTAGTCTCTACCCCAGGTCCTAAAGAGAGCCGAATGCTGGAAACACAGCGAGACTGGGCTCCTGGCATCTTTCTTTCCCACTTTCTGCTTGGGAACAGAGGGGCCAGCTGTCACCTGCACAGACTCTCCATTTTAATTGCATCTAAGATAATCCCCCTAATATCTCCTCACAGCATAACAGTTGCTTGCACTCTTTTATTTCACCACAAATGTCCAGCTTTTAAATTCATAATGTCAACAAAACTTGAATAAATGAAATGTACTGCAATCATTTCGTTTCTCGTTTTAGACTCGGAGCTCAAAGGAGGGTTTCTTCACTTAAGGTAAAAATAACGTTGGATTATGGACAGGGTGCTAAGTAGGGATAAGTCAATCTTATTGTAAGACGTCTGTGGTCCGGCATACAGAGGCCCCAGGAATTCATGCTCTGTCCTGTTTCTTTTCAATTTTCCTTTGAGACGTTTCTTACAATTTGCTGTTACAGAGCTCTTGCTATTTGAATTCTTTTTCTAAACGTACAGTTTTATAGTGAAGTTTTCCACATCCTGGCAAACTCTTATGTGGTATTACAGGCTTGTGACAGAGTGGGCAGTGCCAACTGCACCCCTGCTTCTGTGAAAGATGGGAACACTAAGGCTGTGTGATGGAGTCAGCCACTGACTGGCCCAGCACCTCACATTCATCTTCACCCCAGTGAATCACCGGCTCTGATTCCAAAGGTGGGGGCCAGAGGGAAGTTCTCAAACAGGCTCCCTAACACTTGAGCTGTGGAAGGTGGCCCTGGCACGCCTCTCCAGCTGGATGCTGTGTCTACATTGTCTCCAAAGTTTCCAAATGGGCCAATGTCTCCTTGTTCCGGGTCTCTATGTAATGTATCTGATTTCCTCTAAGGACTCAGAATGCATCCAGAGCTGCTGAGATGGAGCCAGTTTGGCCTATTTAACTTCCTGTTGCCATAGTTAACGGAGGTTGGGCGCTGGTGGGAGAGAACAAAAGCCAAGAACCCAGGTGTTCTGTCAACAAAGAACAAACTCTAACAAGTCCTGGGGCTCAGAGAGGCCTTGAGAGCTGAAGCCAAAGACAGGGCACTTGGCCTTCCTCTGGTTTGAAATTAACTGCTACCCTATTGTGGACAATGGGTCATAAATTGACAAGGGGAACCTGAATTTCACAAGAGAAAGAGAAGGGACGCCTTCGCTGGGCAGCCCTGCCTCCCACAAGATCTGTATTAGCTTCCAGTTTGAGGGAATTACGCTGGTCACTTTTAAATATCCGTAATTCTGGTTTTCTCAGGAGGCAGCCTCCCAAGGGAAGCTAAACTCTAGATGTTTGCTCTAAGCACCTAACTCTGCTGCTCTGATGCCAGAGGGCCATCCTCTACTCAAAGAACTCTGTGGGTGGTGGGCGCATTATAAAACACCACTTAATGACTACTAACTGCCACGCTAATTAGCATTTTAAGGGGAAAAATTTAGACAAGTGGGCCTACTTTAAAAATGAGGACACCATCATGCACTTAGATTTTCTAAGTCGCTACAAACATCTCCAGCCCTTCTAGGTCTGAACCCCGTGATTCAAACCACTTAAACATTCCTTAAACATTAAAGCCCAGTCTCTCTTCTGCAAGGATGTGAAATTGCTAGTCCAGACATGTGAGGGTAGGAATGAGTGCCAAGCTGAAAACGCTTAGCTTTTATGTGCTTCTTTGAGATAAAATGAAACGGTACGTAATCAGGAATTATGTCATGATGCAGCCCTGTGATTTCCTGGAAAACGTGGAGCTAATCAGTTATTCATTTAAGAATTAACTAGAGCATCAATTGTCAGATTAAACTCCTTTAAAATTCTCAAAGTCCCTTTCTTGGCGTTAACCCCCTAAGTATACTGAGCCCTTTGTGTACATTTAAGCAGGAAAGGAGAGAAGGCTTTCTCATGTGCCAAACGGAAAAAGAAAACAAAAGTATCCTTTGCTTCAGTTGTTAGAGCACTTGGGGGCTTGCCACAGGGGCTGGACACCCCTAGCTAGAGACAAACCCCCCACATGTGTGTCCAGCAGGCAAGACCTGAGTGCTACACTCTTGGAAAGGACTTGCTGTCGGGGACCTACCTCCGCCTCTGGGTTGCCTCTTTTCTAGTGCAGAGCCAGAATTGCAGAGCTCGGGTTCTGCTCAACACCTGCACAAGCAATTCTGTGCGCGCGCGCGTGCGCGTACACACACACACACACACACACACACACACACACACACACCTCCTCCAGCCCCTCAGCAGCAAGGCTCAGACCAATATCCACCTCAATCAAGAAAATGAAGACCACGCTGCATAATTTTGTCAGACTTCAAATTTCTCACTTGGGGAGCACCCACGGTTGTGTCAAAGCATGCAGGTGTTTTGTGTCACTCAACATGTGCTTGCCTCGTTAAAGTGCAGGCTGTCCTTCCGGCCTGTGTGGTGTTCAGAGGGTGTTCGGTACCACCTGCGTGTTCATGCCAGGTGAGGCAGCCAGAAAGCCAGCACACCTTACTTGACAACCTGGAAGCCACCACTGGCATGACAGCTGAGAGTCACAAGTTCAAACGTGTAAAAATTTCAACTTAAACCATGTGTAAAGGAATGTAACTCGGTGATAGATCGATTATGTAATAGGAGAAAGGCCCTGTATTCCAATATTCCAACCCTATGGGTCCCTCCTCTACACAAATAAAAGTGTTTAAATCAGCCGAAAAGGCTTCAATTTGGTGATCTTCTTCACTTCTGCCTCCCCGCCCTCCCAACACCCACCTGTTGTTATTAAGACATTGAATTTTGAACACATGTTTTCCAGTACAAATAATCTTCCAAAGTTTGGGATCGAAAGTGAGGTGCAATGAAGTTCCTTCTCATTCAGGTCTCTGAGTAGGTTTTGAGGCCAGAGGCCGATGATGGGGCACTGGGTGACCTAGCACAGGAGTCAACAGCAGTCAAAGGCTTTCTCCCAGACTGTCGCCTATGATGGCAATTTATGCTTCCCGGTAATCTCAGGGCTGAAACCATATGTATGTGTACCTGTGTGTGTGTTTGTGTATGTGTGTATTTGTGTGTATGTATGTGTAAGTGTCAGTATATGTCTATCTGCGCGAGTGTGTGTGTGTGTGTGTGTAGTGTGTAGTGTGGTGTGTGTCTCTGTATATTTGTGTGTATCTGTCTGTCTGTCTGTGTATGGGGGCTGTCTCTGTGTATATGTGTGTATGTATGTGTCTGTCTCTGTGTGTGTGTGTCTGTGTGTGTCTTTCTGTGTATGTGTCTATATATCTGTATGTATCACTCTGTGTGTGTGTGTGTGTGTGTGTGTGTGTGTGTGTGTGTGTGTGTGTCCTGCCTTGGCCAAACATAGATTTTTGGTTTTGTGCATCAATTTTCATTGAAGCCATTTGCTAACATGGCTTTGATATGTTGAGCCCTCCCCATAATGAACATTAATTGAGACAGCATGGAGCAGAGAGCCAGGGCAGAGACAGGAGTGACTTCAGACCAACAGAAGACACGGGTTCAACAGATGCTATGGGACCGTGCCACGTCAAGCATTTCATGTAAGAGAATACCATGGTGCAGCAAGACTCTCTGATTTGGGCAACCTGGACTCTGTCTTCCAAGTCACATCAACCTGAACACTAGTGTGAAGGTGATAGCTCTTCCATCTCCCGCCATCACTGAAGCAGATCTGGGGGTCGAATGGGTGCATCTTCTTCAGACTCAGTGAGGCTGCTCTCTGAAGGTGAGACCCTGATCCCTGGCCTCATCACCCTTGCACCAGCTTTTTTTTTTACTATGTGCTCAAGTGTTTTCTGTCCCTGCCACAGTTTTCTAAAGTCCCAAGATATTGAAGGAGTTCCATCTGCCTACAAGGTTCACACTTGTTAGCATTGGTGATAATCCCAGGATAATGGGTGGTAGTATAGGCAACCCCAAAATATGAACTGTTCAGTTCAATAGTTTTGATCAGTGTCCATTTCTTTTGGCCAAATAGACAAGTAGGCTCAGGAGAGAGTTTTCTGCAGTTATCAATCCTCAGCTTTTGTTCATATACCAGCCTCTCTGTCTTCAGACCTCATAGGTCTCACACTGACAAATAAGTTACCAATGGATTTGACTGCTTACAGTGAACAGACAGATAACCGTTAATGCTAATTACTTTATACTTATTATCTTACAATCAAATGAGAGAAGAGTCGTCATCTTCTTCTTTCTTATTTAAAAGACGAGAACAGAGAGATTAGAGGTCTTCCCCTATGTCACACAGCATTGGTTAGCATGCTGATGATGCTCTGGGGAGCATGTGCCAGGCACTAAGACTGTATCGTCAGTAAGGCTAGGTTCCTCTGCTGTGGCCTTGTTTTCCTTGTGGAGGAAAGGAAACACATGTGTTCTCTGCTCCCCTGGGACTCTCGGCATACTCAGAGGGAGCTTCATGCAGCAAGGCTAGCCATTCGCTTGCTCATGCTCTACCTCAGTGTGTGCATGGCTTGCATGATGTGAAGGTGGCTGAGAGCTACAAGATTTGTCTTCAAAAGGCTTCCATTTTGTAGCTGTATGGAGTACAGCCGTTGGACCTGCTGGTACATCAAGACTCCCATCTCTCCGAGGAATGAAAACAACCTACATGGCATCTCCATGGAGGTTATCATTGGCCCACTCAGTAAAAACTTTCCTGCTAGATGTCAACCCCACAGGGTGCGAAGCAAAAACTATGATATCATCTACTATAGAAAAACCCTTATTCGTTCAACAATGAAGACACTGGAGGAGTGTGCTAGGCTCAGAAACAATCCCAAGATCAACACCCTGCTCACAGAACTCATTGCACAACCTCGGGAGAGCCCCAGAGGACGTCTTAAAATGAAGCACATGAATCTAGCTGCCAGGGAAATCTGTATTTTTAAACAGCCTTTTTAGAAACTCTGTACAATGAAAAGATTTATCTCCGCCCAGCAGAGGGCGCACTGATTTGCAAGCATCTTGTGCAGCCAAATTTCAGAAGTAGACTGAGTCTGCTAGGCATGGAAAGAAGGTTTTGGGGACACACACACACACACACACACACACACACACACACACACACATTTGTATAGGGCTTGAAATTTAACAGCATGAATAATGAAATCAGCCTCACACTCTGATGTCCTCACTGAAGAATTTTCAGGACTTCAATGTGGGTTGGTTGGTAGAGCATTTGTCTCAACACACAGGATGATCTGATCCCTGAGAGCATACTAAAGCAGGAGTGACCTTGAAAAGGGGGACTCTCAGAATGATGCCTTAGGCTCACTCATTGCCTGAGACGTCCTAAAAATTCTACAGAGAAAACCAAGCACCCACTGGCGTCACCGGAGTCACTGAGACAGTGGCCTGCATGACTCAGACCCAGCCATCAACAGGGTTATGTGGCAGAGCCCCTCCCCCAACCCCACCTCGCGCCAGGGCCTGGCTTTCCGAAGGCTGTAGATCAGTTCTCATTTTCCAGGCAAGGTACCCAGAGCTCCCAGGTCCCAACAGAAGGCTGTTGTTTTGTAATTCATTTTGTCTTCAAAGTCTAAACTATTGAGAAGTACCCAAAAGAATTAATGCACAAGGGAAAAGACGACTTGAAGATGACAAACGAAGTGTAGTGAGTATATACATATCAGGACTAAAGAGCTCCATGCCTTGAGGATATGACAGGGACAGTTTTTCTACCCGGAGTTGGCGACTTCCTGTAAGGTGCTGGGGGGAGGGGCGGGGCGCACAAACAGAAAAGGGGCCATAAAAGAAGAGACAAGATCTTGAGGGAGCTTAGAGGCTGGTGAGTCTGCCCTCCAGGGAAAAAGCAGGAAGTTTCAAAGGGGCTGCAGTCGGGCCTGGAAGCAGATGAGCTTCCTCAAGTGAGGGGCCAGGAGAGAGGCCTGGGACAGAACAAAGCCCCCGACACCAGACCACTCTAACAGCCCCTGGAGCTGAGATAAGGCCACTTATCACGCAAGCGACCATACAATGCCATCTGATGGGGAAATGCAGCTGGTGAGGACAAATGACAAGAGGATGAAAATTCCACATGAATGAAAAAAATACAAAAAGTCTGTATGGTGGAACCTTCCGGAAAAGCCCTACACCCACACCGCCAGCCCTCCCCCCAACCCCCACGGTCTTTAGTACAGGAGCAGACAGGCTTCCATGAGCCAGTTTCCTCAACTTTGAAAGGAAGCCAGTTTTGGTTCCGATTTTCAGTTACTTAACCAACAAGATAGGTGCCCTGAGCCCACCAGTGGAGCCGACTTCCTGCAGGGCACGTTCCAAATCTGTCTTCAACTGTGTGGAGGGAGTAAGAAGCATAAAACGATGTTCACTCAGCACCTGCTCATGCTAAATGGCACCCGATTTGCACACTTCCGGGATGATCATTCTGAGGGACCGGGTCATCTGGTGCTGCTCAGCTAAAAGACAGGACCGCCATGCTGCAGCCTGCAGAAGAGCCCAGGCTTTGGTCAAAGGGTTTGTCCTAGACGGTATCCGTTTAGAATAAGT
The DNA here is from genome assembly GCA_030674055.1 of Rhabdomys pumilio. NCBI lineage: Eukaryota > Metazoa > Chordata > Mammalia > Rodentia > Muridae > Rhabdomys > Rhabdomys pumilio. The sequence goes on from JANHMN010000013.1 coordinate 8,399,884, forward strand.
CCAGACATTTGCACCGTCACTTAGTAAAGCAAAAAAAACTCAATCAGGATGTGGGTTTTAGAAAGGGAGCTTGCATTTCCAAAAGTGAAAACTGTTCTAAAGTTTTCTCAAAGCTTTTTTACACTATATTTTGTGAAATTTCTTGGTTCTCAAGGCACCAAAGTACAATAGAGAAAAGTAGAGAAACACATTTTAATTAAAATATTGACTTTTTTTTTTTTTTTTTTTTGGTTTGGTTTTGGTTTTTCGAGACAGGTTTCTTTTTGTAACAGCCCTGGCTGCCCTGGCTGGTCTCAGACTCACCGAGATCTGCCTGCCTCTGCCTCCTAGTGCTGAGATTAAAGGCCTGTTCCACCGCTGCCTTCTAAACTCAGTTTCTGAGGAATTTCAAACTGTGTGGCTGAAGTATGTTATACTCTCAGTGACACTGGCTCCGCAGTATTCTGACTTCGGTGAACACTGCTTCTAACTTTTTCCTCTAACTGCAGTTACTTTCCCTGTCAGTATAATTAAATACCTAATGAAAGCGATCTAGGGAAGGAAGGAAAGGCTGTTTGGGATCGTGGTTTAAGAAGGTATAACGCAGTTCATCATGGGAGACTGAGAAAGTGACTCACAGGTGGCTCACAGTGCACCAGGAAACAGAGAGACGTGAACCCCAGTGTGCAGCTGGCTTCCCCCTTACTCCGTCTTTTATAGTAAGAGAGAGATCACTCCGAAATGGAAGTAGATTGAAAAAAAGTTCAAGTATGTTGTGAAGAAAAGTAAGAATTAAAGTGGCCACAGTGGTACTACGTTGTTTTAAGTAACGGTCTTATTACATTTTTAAAGTCAAAATTCAGTATCTTGAGAAATTTTTTGCTTATAATTAGGTTTATTTCTATATATTGTTTATAAGTTTTTCCATTAGAGAAAGCCTTCACTTTGCTGGATAGCTGATACCTTCACAGCAGGAAAAAAAAAATCTTTAAAAGAATTGTTCTTACACAGTCAACATGGATCTTGTTTTAACAAATATTTAAATCTCTTTGTAAATGTTGCCAATTAGAAAAACACAAATAATGTCAATAAACTATAATGCTTAAGGAAAGCCTTGATTCTCTTCTAGAACTGCCCTTTCTGGAAACCATCCATTATCTCCTTATAAAATAACTACTTGTGTATCCCATTAAAAAATTAACTGAAAACTATATGAGCCATCTTTATGAAGAAAAAAAAAAAACCACGCTATTATGAGAGACTTGTCGCTGTGCTATAACTAAAGGTTGAGCCCTAGGCAAGAAGGCAGGCAGTCCTTAGGAGAAAGGAGCAGCTAGCTGGTGAAGCCAGTAAGGAAGAAACTCCTGAGTCATATTATTTAAAAATCCACTCCTCTTTATTAGCCAGGTCTGATAATTTTTAAGGTTTCATTTAATTTATTTATATTTTATTTTAATTTTTATTAGTTCTTTGAGGATTTTACTTAACATGTTTTGCTCAGATCCACCACTCAGATCCTCCCAAGGCCGCCACCCTCTTCTTCAGACACTAAACTTTGAGTCTTCTTTTTCTCCAATTTGAGATGCCCGGATACTCTTAGATCTTGGTCTTCCACTGAAGTGCACACAACCTGCTGAAGGACACACACACAGAAAAACTTGACTCTCTCTCCCTTTCCCAGCTTGTCGATAGCACCACAGCTGGGAGAGAGGGTCCTACCCTCCCACTCCATGCTGGGTTTGAGTTGGCTTGAGCTTGCAGGGGTCTTGTGTGTGCTGTCACAGCTGCTGGGTCCAGCTCTCTGGCTATGTCCAGAAGACACCATTCTTGGAGTTACCCACCACCTATGGCTCTTACGCTTCCTCTGCCTCCTCTTCCACAGTGACCCCCTGAACCTTTGACAAAGAAGTGTGTTCCGTTTAGGGCTGATCATTCTTCAGTGCCTTATTTTCTGGGCCTTGGCCAGATGGGGATCTCTATGTTAATCACCGTCAACTGCAAATAGAAGCATTTCTGATAGCAGTTGTGGGATGTACTAATCTACGAGTATAACAATATGCTACCAGGAGTCAATCTTACACTACAGCCATTTAACAGAGTAACAGTAGTGGGTTCTTCCCAGGACACATGACCTTGCTAGACCTCGCTTATGTGCAGATCCAGGTGTCAGTATATGGTGTGTGCACATGCAGTATTGTCAGATCCCCTGGAACTGGAGTCACAGCCAGTTGTGAGGTGCCTGATGTGGGTACCAGAAGCTGGACTCAGATCCACTCTAAGAGCGGCAGGTGCTTTTAAGTGCTACGCCATGTCTCCAGGCCCTGATGGTCATGGTTTCTTTGTTTGCTTTTAGTCTCACTACTTAATATATAAGACAAGTAATTTACCTAAAATTAAAATGATCAAGAGCACTGTCTAACTTGGTGAAGTGAAGGTTAACGACAAGAGAAATGGAAAAATATTTACATATGTAAGGAATTAGATTAACTGTGTGTTTCCTCATGTGTGTATAGTTCTTCATACCCATGGTTTGTTATATTTTACATTTGGAGTATTTTTTAAAATGTATTATATTTTAATCTTAGTTTTTCTTTTGGCAGCTTGATCTTACAACTATAACCTCATGTGAAGTAGCTAGCTCTGATTCTTAGGAAAGATTTAGGAAATCTTTGAAACAGTATCTAATCATTGTAATTCATGTCCAACTCACCTAATAAAAACCACAAATTATAAATTTCTAAATACATCCTTCATCATAGCCCGGATGTCTATCAGTTCACAAGTAGATAAATAAAATGAGGCATAGCTACAAAATGGAATATTACTTGGCCAACAAAAAAAAAACACACTCATGCACACTAATGCTTACTACAGTACTGCTGAGATCTGACTATATTGCTACAAGCAAAAGAAGCCATCTTGAGAGCACACACGTCATACAACTCTGTTTCTGTGAAATGTCCAGAGGGGAAGTCTACAGACCGGTAAGATGGATGAGTGGTTTCCGTGTGCTAGAAAGCTCGTGGGAAATGGAGAGCACATGCTCATACATGTAAGATTTCCTTCTAGGGCAATCCGCATGTACTAACATTGATTATAGTAGTGGATTGTGCCAATCTGTGATTATGCCAAAGGCAATGAGTCGTATACTTTCCTTGAGTGAGCTGTGCGGTGAGTGAATTTTATCTCAGTGAAAAGGCCCTGCAAAATAAGAAAGACTTCCAACCTCTTTCCCTCCTAGCCCTCGGTGTGAATGTTATCGGTTGGTCTAGAATTTAAGTACCCTGTCTGGAATGTTTGATACACAAACTTCTCTCATGCATTGTACATGTGGCTTAAACAATAGTAGCCAGTGCCTGGGAAGAGGGCAGCTTACTCTGTCACCCAGGGGTGAGAACTCTGCAAATTACCAAAGGGACGGTTCACTGAAGCAGGTAATGAATTGCTCTGTGCCAACAAGGAATCTGTGCGGAATGAGTGTGAGTATTCATACAGTCAACTTGCTAATTATGCCTAGTTTGAACAGTATTTTAAGTGTTCTTAAGAACCCTGAAGGCCAGGGGCTTGGTCAATGGCAGGACACAGGTGGACACACAAAGACGCTTGCCTAGCACTAGCAGCAATCAACAGGAAATCCAACGTCTACACAACCAATGCTGTATTCCCACATTACAGCAAGACTCGTAGAGTGTGTCTCCATGTGGCCTGGCTCTCTGTGCACCTATCTGTGCTGTGTATGCACATGTGCACACTTGCATGGTGTGGGTGGGTGTGTCGAGACTCTGCCCTTCTCATCTGGCTCCATCTACCTAAAAAGAACTTAGAGGGGAAACCATCCGTGATGAAGTCTTGTCTGTGGGGCCCAAGCTTCACAATTCGTATTCAGTAGATTAAAAACAGGCTGGCAACTGGTTTGCCAGGATCCCGACCTAGAACACCAAAAGCTTGCGCTGGTCTTGCAGGATCTTCCCCTCTGGAGTACTTTCTTGGAAAAGCACCCTGTGGCCCTGGCGGCCACCCTACCCTGTGACAGGGAAGAATAATTGTACTAGCTGAATTTCCTTACAGTCCCAGCATATCTTCCCTATCCAGGAACCTGAGGACAGCAGAACTTCCTGGCATGAGGCCTATCAAGTTCCTGTGAAGAGGCAGGACACCTGCAGGGGAGAACCACCTGCAAGGAAGGGCACACCTGAAGGGCAAGGAAGGGCACACCTGCAGGGCAAGGTCACACTTGTAGGGAAAGGGCACACTTGCAGGGAAAGAGCACACCTGTAGGAAAAGGGCACACCTGCAGGGAAAGAGCACACCTGTAGGAAAAGGGCACACATGCAGGTCCAGGGCACATCTGCAGAGGAGTTGCAGATGATCTCAAAGATCTAAGAAACTGTAGACACCAGAGAAGTTGTCTTCTGAGGACACACACACTCTCACCGCTGCCAAGTTCTTTTTGTCTGTTACCACCCCAAAGGCAATATGGAACCCAAGAGCTCCGTGGATACGTGAGGTAGGATGATCTCAAATCCACACACTCTTCACTCCTACACAGTCCCTGAGATCTGATCCAACCTGCTTGAGCCCAGAGCACTGAAAATGGAATTCATCTTTGAGCATAGAAGCCCCAGCAAATCTCCTCAACACTGAGCCTCTGCATCAGGGAGAGAAGCCATGATTACTCGAAAATGTCTTCCGAGAGGGGAGTCACAAGTGCTTCTTGTGACTTCTTGGCAAAAGCACAGAAGTCAAAACCCTGGTTAAGGCTCCTAAATTGGAGATCAGAATAGCACTTGCTTTTCTTATTGTTATAAATAAATATCTAACAAGAAGTCAAGGGTGGAAAGATTTGTTTTGTCTCTGGTTCATATGTCAGAGCCCACTGCGGCCAGGATGGCACAGTAAAGGAGGGACTTGAGGCTGTAGTGGCAGGAGCTTGCTCACATCTTAGTAGATCAAGAAACACAGAGAGAGGTGACTCCTGGTGCCCACTAGCTTTCTCCTGTTTATTCATCCTAGAACCCCAATCCATGGGGTGGTGCTGCCCATATTCAAGGTGAGTCTTCTGTCCTCAGTCAATCCTCTCCAGAGACACTGTCACAGACACACTTCTGCATGTCTCCTGGGTAGTTCTCAGTCCGGTCAAGATGACAGTGATGGTGAACACACACATGACAAAGCCAATCAGGATTAGCCCTGTCTCGTTTGCAGGAGGCCCATACACAGGAGCAGGTGCGGGGAGCTTTTCAGCATCATCAAATCTGAGGGGAACAAAGGATCGGGTCAGGCTGTAATTTCTGTGTGAGTCAGACTCCCTCCACATGACCTGATCTCCTTTGAAAGCCTTCCTTCCAGGTACCAATTCTGGGGCTCATAAGCAAGATTGAGGGCCATTTCTCTATGCACAGGTTGGCCTCTGTTCACTTCTATGGAGCCCACACATTAGAAGCATGGATGTGAATGGTGTGGATCAGGCTCCCCCAGGAGAAGAGCACAAAAAGGCAGAACATGAACATCCTGTCTCAAGTTCTAGTGTGTGCAGTGTCAACTGTCCCTAAAATCCATGAGTCCAAACACATCTGTGCTGAGAAGGTAGACAGTAATGTCCAACAGTAAAAACCAGCTTTGGGCTGGGGTGGGGGGAGGGGTGGTTCAGCTGTTTCAGTGCCTCCTGCACAAGCATGAGGAACTGAGTTCACATCCCCCAACGCCTGTATAAGAACCTGTGTGTAGCAGCACATGTTTAATCTCAGCACTGGGCGGGAGGAGACAAGGATACTGATGCTGATAGTTACTCTAGCCAAACTGCTGAGGTGAGTTCCAGGTTTGGTGAGAGAGCATATCTCCCAAAATAAAGTGGAGTGTATTCAAAGAAGATACCCCACGTTGACCTCTGGCCTCCTCACACACCCACACCTATGAAGAACCCAGCATCCAGAAGCCATAGTGCTTCTGGCAAACCATGGCTGCCCGGTGGATGAAAGTCTGTTCTCACTGGCTTTATTTCTCCAGCCTGAGGCAGGCACTTTCCCTCAGTGTTTTGTTCCTCAAAAGCATTAGTGTCTGCTGTGAAGAGGACATTTAATGGTTCTTTGGAAAGTCAATTGGATGGTGTTTTGCTGGAGCAAACACGTAAAGGACACAGGTGAAAGGCTAAGGCAGACTTGTGAAGTAACATTTTGCTGAGGCAGACACAGGAGAAAGGATGTTCAGCTGAAAGACACATGGTGAAGGATTCTTCGCTAATGATATGCATGTATTGGTCTGCTTTATATTGCGTAGTTGTTGGGACTCCATAAAGAGAACGCGGGGGGGGGGGGGGGGGGGGGGGGGGAACCTGTTGGTGTGCTGCAGTTTCTTGCAGCTTCCCCAGCCTCGGGATGAATGACAAAGTGATGCCAGCTGAGATAGACACAAGTGCTGAGGCAAGACCTGTGAAGGACATGTGATGTTTGGAGGGTATAAATAGGACTCAATGGACAGTGATGGGGCTGAGTTAGACTTGCTTATAGAGTTAGTTGTGCAGTGCTTGTTGGTCTTGAGTCTTTGCTGCTCTTCACTTCCCTGAGAGATGCACAGCCGAGAACTTCTCCTGGAGTCCTTCCTGGTCCCTCCTGCTGCTGACTCATGCTGAGGCTAAGGCGTGGCTGCCTCTACCAGATAGTGCCACTGCTGCTGACTGGGTGTTTGCTATCCCAACTGTACCGAATTGGACTGCTGGTGTATCTGCGAAGTGTTTGCGAATGGATCGAGCTGCCGTGAACTGAACTGCCAACACAGATGGGAGTTCTCCAAAGAATCTTTCTAAACAGGTCCACTTCCCTGTATCCTGTCTTTCCCACTACCTCTGGTGGTGGAGTGGTGGGCTTAAATTGAAAGGTTAAAGTGTTTAAGAACCATCATTAAAAATAGGTTTTGAACAAATTAATGTTACAGTGCTGTCTGAGCTGCCATCTTTCCTGCTGACTCCAGAGTCTAGCACACCCTTGAATGCCTCAGAGACACAAAAACTCTGACCCAGCTTGAGTGGGTGACTCTGCTCTTCCTTCATCCACTCTGATTACTTAGAGGTGTGCTGGCAGTAGCAAAGTCAACAACAACATCAACAAAAGACTATCTGCTAGCCTCTGCCACCTTCACCAAGTGGTATGAGGTGACCGTGGGTGCCACAGCCCATCAGTCTGAGAAGCAGGCTTCCCCAACAAAAAGGAATGACCCATAAATTCTGTGCAGACATCTGAGGAGCAACAGCTGCTTGAAAAATGGGGTTTCACCAGGAGTTTCAGAACTCTACAGCACCCATCGGCCAAACCAGCATTGCTGGCACAGCCCAGTCCAAGTCTTTCCAGCTTACTGGCCTCCCTGCACACTCACAATATCCTTGCCTTCTGAAAAGGCTCCTGTTGAAGGAACCTTTGCCAAATGAGCATCCTATGCTGTCGCTGTGTATGGGTATCCACACTTCTGAAGCACTTCCTGATACCCCATGACCCTGTCTTTTATCTGTGGACACAGGTCCTCATTGGGCACAACACTGGACAAGTTGCCATCCATCTACCTGGGTCACTCATGTTGGCTCTCGAGCCTTCCGACTTCTGGTGTTGAAGTCTCCATTCCAAATATATCCGTCTATTTCAAGATTTTTAAATGCTTCAGAGCGATCTTTGCCCCTCACTTTTCGGTAATACATCAGTAAGCGAGGAGATAAAGCTACTGCTGACAGCTGGTCTGGGTTCCTCTTCAAGTGCATCTTTGTGAACACCCTCTGTGGCTTGCACACTATGCATATTTTCTATGCTCCGCATTTGGATCTACAGACACTGTTATGAGTACCGTATAGTATGGTTAAAAATGTTTCGCTTTCATTTCTGAGTCTTTAATTTTATGTTTGAGCTCTGCATAAAAATAGCTTGTAATTGCCTTTTGACAGTAATAAGGCTAAGATTGTGACTCAAATATCTGAGATATTATGCTCTTTTGTAATTGTATTCACTGAAAACATAGCTCAATATGGAACATGAAAAAAAAAATTCCAGCTTGTGTAATTTCTACATTCTACCAATGCCATGAAAGTTCCTGCACCGTGAGGGCTGAGGGTGGCTTTTTAACAAAGCTCAGGGGTTGGGATTTGGGTGTGGTTTTTTCGGGGGCTGGTTTGGTTTGGGGGTGTCTGTATTCAGTGCGGCTGAGCATTTACTAGTATTTACATTACATTACATGAGCATGTGTATGTGTGAGTGTGTACACGTGTGCATGCAAGTGTATGCAGGGTAGCCCAAAGTTGGCATCAGGCATCACTTTACTGAAGCAGGATTGCTCACTGAACCTGGAGTTTGCCTAGTCTGACTAGCTAGCCTGCTCAGGGAGTTCCCGTTTGTGCTTCTGTGTGCTGATTGTAGGCCATTGTCACACCCCTGGACTTCCATATCCATTTTAGGTATTTGAACTACAGAACTCACACTTGCATAGCTAGTAGGGAATCCACTCAGTCACTGTCCCAGCATACAAAGCTCATCTTTGTCAGGGGAAAGGCCACCTCCTCACAAGCCATCTTAGGAAGATGGGAGCACTGAGGACCCGGATCTTCCACCCCATGGCATTTCTCCTCACACCTGTTATTCAGTTTTCCCAAGATTATCTTTACGTGAAAGGAAATAAATTATTTACCAAAATGAATTACCAGTGTTTAATTGTCTATAGCTGTGAGCTTCTGAGATTGCCATAGCAGCCTGTGCCCTCTACTTGGGTCAGCACAGCACCCTAGTTGGGGATACGTCCTCCTAGTCTGATTAGCATAGCACTCTGGCTGGAGGTGCAGCCCCCTAGTTGGGTCAGCATGGCACCCTGACTGGGGGTACAGCAGTAGAGATCCAGTGCTCCCGGCTGATTGTGTACTGAGGAAATCTCTTCAAACTTTATACATATTAATACAGACATCTCACATCAATCCCTGTTTTGAAAATTGACTAGGAAACCAGAATGAGACTCACATATGTTCCCAGGCCAGCTTTCTACAGAGGCAGCACACGGGGCCCTGCAGAGGTAACATGGCTGCTTGCTGGATGCTATTCTTCTTGTATTAAAGTGTTACCCCAGGGAAGTCACAGTAAGTTCCAGACAGAGCCTGCAGCTCTCCAGGATGCCCAGGACTCAAAAATGGGCAGTCAGTCCCATGATTCATTTTTATCAACTGTTAAACATTCCTCCAAAATGTTGTGGCAGTGTGGGCTTCTGCCACTGCACTTCCAGTGAAGTCAGTGTGACAGGAGTAAATCTTGGATACTGACTTGGATACTGGCGAGTGTTTCAACGGAAGCCTGTCTCCCGGAGAGCCCTGGCTGCCCCCGAAAAAGAATGTGTTCCAGATTTGTTCTTGCTATTACTGGGGGAGGGTTCTGTGCCGTAGCTTTTGCATTACTAATATTTTTTGGAAATATTCATTTTGGAGAACAGGGAATGATTGAATGGTTTATTAGATTGGACACTCCAGGGTTGGCTATATAAGAGGCTATGAATTATAGTAATAGGAAATAGTGATAGAGAGTTTAGAAACGGAGAGGGTTTTATGAAGCAGCTAAAAGAAAAACAGCTAAAAAGAACAGACTGAGTTGAGATGAGTTTATTAGTAATCTCCATTACAGGTGTGTAAGACAGCAACATTTTTGGTACCATGTGCAGGAGTGTACGATGGACAGGCAATAGATGAATGTATGTTAATGGAGCCAGAAGTTCCTTATCAAACTTTAAATTGGCTGGAGAAACAAGCTTTAAGGGACAATATTCAAAGGCTGGGTGTTTGTTTGTTAGGCAATGGGTTGTCACGCACCACAGGCTAAGAGTATACTAACCTCAGATAATACTAATATCATGTTTGTGAAATCACCATCTGACTCCTGGCAGGTCTTATGAAAAGTTATTTTTTGTTTGATGTTGAAATTGGCCATGTGTGGCCTGACTGATTTTGGCTATTGTATGATGGTCAACTTCCTCTTCTTTTGTTTAAAAGTCTGATGCTTGCACTTAAGAATTACACTCAGATTCAGCACGCTCTTGTGTTTGTGTCTATCACTCGCTGACTCCTTGCCCACCTGTTACTGGTTCCCTGGTTCTCTCACCCCCGCCCCCACCCCCGCGCCCCCGTGTGGGACCCCAGACTGGGTCTGCCTGTGGCAGGCCTCCAGGCCCTACTACCAGCATCCACTGCAGAGAGGGCTAGCAGTTTGCTCAGTGTCACTCAAAGCACCTATGCCTCCTCCAGAACCTGCTCACCTAGCCAAGTGCATGTCACAGCTCTCCAACTATTTTAGTTTGCACTGCTATCAGAAAATTACCCATGACTGAGTAATCTGTAAAGAATAGAAAATTATTTTTCATAGTTTTAGAGACTGGAAAGCCCAAGATCGAGGTGCCAGGGAGTTCAGTGACAGGTGAAGGCTACATTCTATAGAAAGGAAGAACACAGCAACCTCACATGGTGTACACTGAAAGATGAGGGAGCCAAAGCCTTACTTCCAGCTCCAGGGAAGACCCCCAAGGCCTGATCACTTACCAACACCACAGTATCCAAACGCCTGCATTATGCAAGGGATACTGTAAAATCATCCAGGTCGCGTGACTTGAGCAAGCTAATGCAGCATCCCACAGATAACCACAGAGCACTCTATCTGAAGCTAGAGACAAGCAAGCCAGACCCAGACTGGCTGCATAGAGCTTGCATTCTAGTGAGGAAAAAAATGGCCTGGAACAATGTACAGGTGGTATGATACACCAGGGTGGTGTGACATACCAGGATGAAGAGTAAAATGAGGGGATGACAGCAAGAATAATGATAGTTATTCTCTGGGGAATCTAACGACTGAAAGCCAGATTCTTCAAGGTTGACCCCTGCCTGCCTACTTGAGCAAGAAATAAATCCAGAACAGACTGGGTTGAAGTTGTGTTCCTGCCAAAGACTGTCACAGAGATCCTACTGGAACCCAAAGAGAACCTAAGAACATCCTGGAACCTGGCTTCTTGCACCACACCCTACTCGCTCAGTGCCCCATAGCACCTGCTGCCCTACCCTCTAGTCTGCCAAGGAACACGGATAGAGAAGGATTCTGCAGCTGTCTCCTTGTGCTCTTGTATCTCATCTTCCAGATCTGTAGAATAATCTAGAATATGGCTATTCATGTTAGTCACCCAGCTAGTCCTCTTTCATGTTCCCTTTGTTTTCCAAGATGAAAATCCACTGGGTGTCAAGAAAAGACCAACCCATTGCAGCCATGATTACTCATAGCCACAAACTCAGGATTCCCCCAGCTTCCTCAGTTATACTCTGGGAACTGACTCTCATCCAGTGAAATGGAAGCTCGTTCAAGGAGGCCAGGGCCAGCATGGGTGTATTACGTCCCAGTGTTCACTGAATCAGCGGTGGGAGAAGAGATGCTTGCCATTCCCACCGTCATTCCTGTAGGGAACATATCTGAGGAGAGGAAAATAAGATCTCAGCAGATCTGAAACACCCTCCATCTGGAGAGAGGCTGGATTGGAAAAGAAACAGCATGGAAGCCATGTTATGTTGACATCTGTGTGTACCACAGAACTCTCCCACTAGCCCAGCCTAGCTGGGATGATCAAATCAAGAGAACTCAGACTAAAGAGGCTGACAGAGTAGAACCCAGAAGCAGAGCCTCCCTTCAGAGAAACTGCTCGACTGTGTAATTGTCTTCGTATTGTCCACACAGTTCTGAAACTGAGCTGAATAGAAGACTGAAAGTATCCTCTAGAAGCCCCATAGCCAGGCTGGGGTGGAGACACGGTCATACACACCCTTTTCCCGTCTCTAAGGATTCAGCTCCATCATTTCATGACCCTAACCTCATTCCTCCTGTGGCCTCAGAATGCCCTGTACATATGTAATATGTGTGGAAAAGTGTGCCTAATGATTGTAGGGTCAGAAAACTCATCCAGAACACACCAGCATGGAGATACAGATTCTCAAAGGGAAAGGATCTGTGATTGGCAAGGAGGAGCAAAGAGAAAGAGTCCCTACTCCCTCCTGGGTCATCAAGGGCATGCCAACTCAAAGGGAGCCATTTGTAGAAGATCCAGGATGATATGAAGACAGAGAAAAAGGAGCAGCCTCCTGTTTGTACCAACAGACCCACAACCTACATTCACTAAGATCCTCTGTGGCTGGCAAGAATGTAGCAAAGCAAGAATAAGCTTGCTGACACAGGCCTGCCATTCTAGCTACTGGGGGGGGGGGGGGGGGGGGGGGGGGGGGGGGGTGATGCAGGAGGATTCTAAGTTCAAGATCTGCTTGTGCTATGAATGGACTAGCGGCCCGCCTGAGTGGTTCAGGGAAAGATGTATCTAGATATCTGAGTAGATAGATACACACATACATATAGAGAGATAGATGGAGATCTGGGGAGGGAGAGGTAGCTCATCAGGAGAGCACTTGCCTAGCATGTACAAAGCATTACTACAAGAAGAAGGAGAAGGAGAAGGAGAAGGAGAAGGAGAAGGAGAAGGAGAAGGAGAAGGAGAAGGAGAAGGAGAAGATGAAGATGAAGATGAAGATGAAGATGAAGATGAAGATGAAGATGAAGATGAAGATGAAGATGAAGATGAAGAAGGAAAGGAAAGAGAAGAAGACACATAAGTATAAAAATATCAAAATGAGAAACCCATGATATATAAAGAACTATGCATGCACATACACAGCTACAGTAATAAAAATTTAAAACGACAATAAAATATAAAACAATAATAAAACTAAAGAGAGATAAAGGTGTAAAACCAAGAGTCGCTTTGGTAAAGCGTTCGCTGGACCCACAATCCTACACTGATATTACCTTTGAAATTAAAGTTTCCAGAGCTTTACAATGAAATTTATGTCAAATTAATTTCTGGGACTCAATGAAGCTGAAAATGAATTCATAATGAGGTGCATTTAGCGGGAGTGTGTAGGGGCACGGAGGGGGTGATCAAGGAGGTCCCCTTCCTGCCGTTAGCTCTAATTTCCTGATTATGACACCTTTTCTCCTCACACAACACATAATCTAAGAAATGATATGCTTTTACAATTACTGTACATGCAGAATTGTGTGACCAAATGCAAGTTGGATGTTGCTGTTATTATGATCAGCATTATTATCAGTTGAGTATCAACAATGTGCGTGATCCTGAGAGAAAATGAAGAGTGTGTAAGACATACCTTAATTTAACCATACTTATAATTCTAATATAATACATACACCCTGAGAAAATGATTATCTCAAAGTGGAAGACTTCCTTAAAATATATGCTTCTGATTCTTCCTATTTCCAACTGCAGGCTGACAGGGGAGGGATGGTCAATATTTCCTATTAAACAGCCCCTGTTCTTTGTGTGCAAATAATGTTAATAAATTTTAAAGTATATCTTAAAGAAATTTAGTCTCTTTAGTAAAATTGTCCTGTAATGAGACAGGCCTGGTGTTGCCTGGCTGCAGTCGTAGCACCTGAGAGGTGGACGCAGGCAGATAGGAATACAAGGTCATCCTCAACTTTAAAACAGATTCCTAGCCAGTCGGGTCTACCTACGACTCTGACTCAGAAAAGCGAACGCCAGTGTTTTGTAAACATTCTTAAAAGTGTGTCATTTCTTGACTTCACTCACTAAGCCTTCATGCCTTCATTTCACAAACACATTTGGGTCAAAAGGCTCAAAAGAGAACTTACTGTTCAATTTCACTCAAACCACAGGATTCTAATGAGATAGGCGTTTGCATTCTCCCTTCCTAAACAACATGATCAACAAGAAACACACAACTAACAATATCTGTGTCCTAAGCAGGCTACTGCTAAGTAAACCTACTAAGTAAACCCCATTCCCAAGCCACCCTTGAGCGAACTGTCTGGGGAATAACCCACAGGGTTCCAAGGAGTAGCCACCAGAACTGAGTCCCACAAACCAAGCTGTGTTATGTGGCTGTTTTAATGGCAGAGACAGAGCACACAGGTCTATCAGGACATATGGTATCCTCTGTGAGAAACTCTCTTCCCAGAAGCCTCCAGCCAATGTGCTGCCAGTGACAGGGCAGCTATCTGTGTGTCATATAGATGCCCTGGTATTATTGCATGGATTATTGAGGGTATAGCTTGAGTGTAATGAATCAATAATACAGGGCAACAGATAATTATCTATCCATAGATAATTCACAAGGCAGCCTTGGTCTTGGAGCAGTCAGGTATCATTTTTGCCCTCTGCTAGGGAAACATCCCAGACAAGCTTTGATGCTTCACCTCCCCAGGGAGCTCGCCCAGCTGCATCCCACCTGCCCCCCCCCCACTCTGCCTCGACTTCTCCTGGTAACAATGTTTCCTTTTCTTTCTTTTTAAATGTTTTGTTTCTTTATCTAAACACCTAACCTCTTTATAGAAGGAACCATGGTCTAAATATGCACAGAATGAGGTAAATTTACTTTAAAAGCTCATTTATTTCTCTTTACTACAAACAAAATCTACTGGACTGCTACATTTATAAACTGGACATGCCAAATATTTCTTTCCACCTCTCAAAGTATACAAAATCTAATTAATAAATATTTAGTTAAAAGTCTATAAAATATAATATCATTCACTTCATTAATTGCTATACAAAACCTAATTAATAAATATTTAGTTAAAAGTCTATAAAATGTAATATCATTCACTTAATTGCTCAATGGGTTATTTGTAAAATGTCCATCACTTGTGAAAACAACTTATCTATGGGTTAGACTTTCACTTGACCAAGAATTCCTGAATGTGCACAGGCATTGCCAAGAAAGCCAGCCAATTACAACAAGAGCTGTTGTTCCATTTTGTAAAGTGGTGGGTCTCTTACATATTCAAAAATAAAAATATCCTCTTTTCCAGGAACAAGAGCACGACATGTAAAACAAGCCACTGCTCAGTGAAACACAACACCCGCAAAATCAGCAAATCAGGCATAAAATATTTACAGGCTTCCAGTCACCCAGGGTGAGCTACCTGGAGAGTTGTGCCTGTCTCCTGAATCCCACACTTCCTGCCACTGCACAGTCCTCTGGGTACCACCCCAAGCCTCCTGGCACTGCCCCAAGCCTCCTGGTACTGCCCCAGGGCTCTCTCTCTTGCCCTGTTCTAATTTCATTTCTGTTGCTGTAATAAAATAGCCTGACAAATAGAAATTTAGGGAGGCGAAGGGATTTTCTTTCAGATTATAATTCCAAGTTTCAGTCTATCAAGATAAAAACTCCAAAGTCTAGGCACATCACAGCCATGGTATCTCAAGATGTTTGGATCTTCAGGAAGGCATGATTGTCACCCTTGCTCGCCACTAGGTTTGAGCCAGCCTGGAACCTCCGGGTTAGACATTCACACTGCCCCAGCCTCTATATGCATAGTGCCCCCACCCCTCTGTTCTAGATACCCAACTCCTTGCTCCTGACAGGATGATGACTGTGGGAGAGGGCTGGCATCTTTATTTAGCATCAAGATGCCACTGTGGTGGTGAAATCCTGGTACCAAAGGACCACAGCTCCAATAATGATGTCTTTATCTGTTTTGCTGAGCGTCGGTGAGTTAGATGCACCAGAAAAGTTCTGGACATTGTTTAAAAGGAACTGCAGGACAAGAGCTGCTGTTTTGTGGATGAGGGAATGGAGGTCTGAACAGACGCTTGGGAAGCCCAAATCATAGATAGATGAGGCTAGCAGCAAAGCCAACACTTGAACCAGATGTGTCCAGGTGCAGCACTCTTCACATCTTCAGCTCACACTCAAGTTCAGCTGGTGAAGACACATGGAAGTGAAGAACTTACCCTGGAGCTCAGCTAGGAGAGCATGTAGCTTCAAGTGTAGAACGTTCTAGTAGATGACAGAAAGGCAGATAAGTAGATAACATATAGTTAGGTAGGCAAATAGATAATATATGTAGTTGGAAAAACAAATGATAGATTGTTTGATAAATAGGTATATAGACAATAGATAGACAATAGATGACAGAGGATAGATGGTGAATAAGTGAGTACATGGATGAATAGATGATAGATTAATAGATAGATAGATAGATAGATAGATAGATAGATAGATAGATAGATATAATAGATGATAGGCAGATTGATGGATGATAGAAAGATAGACAGATAAATGATAGATTAGATAGAGAGACAATAGATGACAGAGAATAGATGGTGAATACGTTAATGGATGAATAGATGATTGATAAATAGATAGACAGATACATACATACATACATACATACATAGATGATAGATGATTGATAGATGATAGATAGATAGATGATAGATATAGATACATGATAGGATATATAATAGATATAGATGATAAATAGATGGATGATAGATAGATCATATAAATAGACTATAGATATAGATGGTAGATAGATTGACAGACTGATAGCTAATAGATAAATAGACAATATATAGATGAAAAATAGATTATCAATATAGATGATAGATGATAGGATAAATAGAATAGACAAAAGACATGTATGATAGATGATAGAAGCTAGATAGGGATTAATAGATGGACAAATGATAAATATAGATAGATGGCAAATAGATAATAGAATAGATAGATGATAGATAGATAGATGATAGATAGTAGGAGAGAGACAGACAGAAAAACAGACTGGAGCATTTGGAAGCTAATGTCAAAATCTCTTGTATTGGCTTCCAGGATGTTATACAACTCCACTGTTAATACAAAACACTAAACCACTCCTATGTCCCAAAGAAATCATAGATGGATAGATAAGCATCAACATCACACAATAAGCAATCATCCAAAAGAGGTGTTTGTCTGAATCTCGCCCAGAACCGGCATTTCTCTAGTAGAGTATGCTTGATACTTCATAGCAAGCCATGAAAGTGAGTGGACAATGGCCAAGCCACTTGCATTGCTTACTCGTCCTGCCAAGGAGTAAAACCTCTTCCAAGCCACTCAGATGTCCCTTGAGGAGACCCATCCAGACTCCTGAGCTCACTCCAGGAAGAGGTGAAGCCTCCCCTCACCTGAGCAGAAAACCAGTAAAAAAAAAAAAAAAAAACAGGGTGGTCCACTTGGTCCCACATCCACACACACACCCACACCAACCTTAACAATCTGACTGCCCATCTATGGAGAGAACTGCAGTGTGCCTTCCTTCCACGTGATGCAGAGTCATTTAGTTCCAGTGTCCAGAGAACTTTGTCTACCTTTTCTGAAGCTGAGCTGAGGACAGTGCATAGCCTGGGCTACACTGCTCAGGAAAAGCCCAACGAGTGGATGAATGTTCCTAAGTCTAGATGAAAGACGTGTGTCCCTGGAGTGCTACTGAATGACAGCTCTCGCTGCTCTCCATGAGGAAGAGGTCCCCAGGAAGTTAGCCAATAGGCAAAAGAATTCTGGTATCAACTTGTTTAATTATGAGAGTAAAAATCTGTTTGCGACACTGCCCATTAATGAATGATCCTGGTTAATGAATAATTCTGCTTTATAAAGGATTCTGGTTAATGAGTGATCCGGGCTCATTCAGCTCCTTCACCAATCACAATCTTTACTGTAAAGTTTTCAAAAATTGCCTAAGTGAAGCTAATAGAGAATGCATATATGGACTGAATTCGTAGAGATTCACACCATGCACACACATGTACACACATGAGATTTACCTCACCATGCACATGTGTGTGCACACATCTATGCACTTGCAGACCCTTGTGTGACTTATGCACATAGCACGGACACACACACACACACACACACACACACACACACACACACACAGAGGAAGCAGATGATTTCCAGGTAGGATGGGTAAGATTTTAATACTTCAACTTAACCACCTATCCCTTCCACTCATGTCCAAGTGGGAAGGCTGACCCTGTCATCAGCATCACCTGGTCAACTGAACTATGGTCAGGGTTCATACTTATCTCCTTCCCCTGAACTTTGAACTCTGCAAGGAAAACCGTGCATCTTGGTAAATCTTGCCTCTGGTCTCAAACCATAGGAGCTGTGGGTGGGTCATTGGAAAAGAAAATGGGGGAAGAAACAGGGGAGGAGAAGTTATGAGTGCATAAAGATGTTTTGACAAACTGTTTGAGGGAGGACTGGATAAAATTCTTCCCCTGACCTTGGGTTCCTCTTTCAAGGTTGAATCATGGGGAAGGAGATGCCCTTACTTCAGGAACACACAGAACAGTTAAAATGCTTGATTGACAGCTTGGTTGGGTCTTGGTTTTGGTTTCATTAACAGGCAATTGTGGTCTTGTTTTGACTAAAGACAAGCAATTAGTTAAAGACCCCACCAAGGAGCTTCTCTGGCAAAGCCACACTGAGCATCTGACACTGTAACCATAGGTTCCCTGTGCCACCGTCGGTCAGGGGCGCATGGCCTAAGGCGTCTAGAAGCCTCTTCTGTAAAACCAGCTCTCCTCAGGATATTGGCCAGTGTGGGTGGCATATCTAGAGCCTGTCCTGAAACAAACTTCTGCCCACATGAAAGACAATGACTGTTTATACAAGCTCCTTCCTGTGCTCTGTGCTTGGTGCCCTGGGTCTACAAGCACAGTGGTAATTAAGCAATTTGCTACCGGATTTACAAACAAGAGGCTCCAGGATAGATAAGAAAACTCAAGACTGGTGATTCCCAACTTGGCTTTTATCCTTTTGAAGGAAGACTCATGACCAGTTACGATGGTTCACCAGGTGGTTGTTAGCAGAAGTTTAAAATACTGGTCACTGGCACAACCAAGTTTGCTCCATGTCTGTTAACTCATGTTAGCAAATACCTAGGAAAACAGGAGTAGAATTGAGGTTGGAGGAATACCCCACCCTAGCAATGAGTGATCATTATACACAAACGTACATCCAAAGGGGAAACTGATCCACCTCCTGAATCAATACGTTTCTGCTACTATCCTTTCCTCACACCGGACTAAATAAGATGATAAATCAAAAGTGTGTGTGTGTGTGTGTGTGTGTGTGTGTGTGTGTGTGTGCGCGTGCGCGCGCACTAAGAGAATGCATATTATTGTGTATATTAGGAGAAATTCCCTCCAGGCAAAGAAACTAAAATTCGAGCCTTTAGAAAAAAAGAAATAATATTAAATTTCCAACTCTTCTGTTTGGTTGGTTGGTTGGTTTTGTTTTTCAAGGAAGGGTTTTTCTGTTTAGCCCTCGCTATCCAAAACTCTATCTGGAGACCAGGCTGGCCTCAAACACAGAGATCAGCCTCCCTCTGCCTCCTGAGTGCTGGGATTAAAGGCATGCACCACCACTGCCAGGCTAAACTTCCATTTTTTTTTTTTTTTTTTTTTTTTTGGTTTTTTGAGACAGGGTTTCTCTGTGTAGCCCTGGCTGTCCTGGAACTCACTCTGTAGACCAGGCTGGCCTTGAAATCAGAAATCCACCTGCCTCTGCCTCTGCCTCCCAAGTGCTGGGATTAAAGGCGTGCACCACCACTGCCCGGCTAAATTTCCAACTTTTAAAGAGCCTGTTTATGTATTTTGTTTTCTCTTGTCTTTCACTTTTTTTTTCTTTACTGTGAAGTCCAAGCTGACCTGGATCTCACTATGTAGATGGAGCTGAATTTAAACTCACCGAGATCCATCTGTCTCCGTCCCCTGAGCGCATATACTATATGCTGATACTAGTTTTGAGCCAGAATCTTACTCTGTGGTATAAGCTGGTCTTGAACTTGTAACGCTCCTGCCTTGACATCGTGAGTACTGGAATCACAGGCATACACCAGCACACCAGACTTTAGTATTCTTTTAATAGAAACAGCACAAATTAGATTGCTATTATATTTGTACTCCATATAAAACACGCTAGGAGAGTTGCAGTTTAAATTGTAAAAGATCAATATGTGTATCAATATAAAGGAAACAATCTTTGCAGTTATTTAAACTTATGATGAGAAAAACAGTGCCAGCTTAAAGCTGTGTCAAGTTCCATGATGTTAAAACTTGTGTGTGTGTCGTGTGACATTTCCTACAGGGACAGAAAGAAATCTCTACTCACTTCAGATAGAGAGAGCATAGACTTCTCAAAGCAAGATTGCCATCCACGTTCAGCTCAATGAGCCAGTGAGTTTGTTGGGGTTGCAGGACCAGGGGAGACACACAAGCAGTTTACACCACCAAGAAGTTTCACCCCAGTCTGCCCTTTACTTGTTCTTACCCCTAGGCTTTCTGTACCCTGTGTAGGATAAAGACTATTGCTATAGCCTTGGTGTTGCTTTACCCCTCCCACTCGTGGACTATAACTGGATACCAATGTGAAGCTATAAGAGATAGGTGTTTGGGAAGCAGTTGAGTCCTGAGGGCTACGCCTTTATAGGTGGTGGGAATGTCCCTGTGAGAGGGGTTAGTGGGCTGCTCCAACCCTTTAAAGACGTAGAGAAGGCTCACTCACTGTATTACTCAAGTTTCTCTAGAGTCACAGAAATGTCTTTCTATATTGAGGGAGTTTATTGTGATGACTTACAGTCTGTAGTCCAACTCCCCAACAATGGTCAGCTGTGAATGGGAAGCCCAAGAATCTAGGGGTTGCTCAGTCCCACAAGGCCAGTTTCAGCTGGTCTTCTGTAGAAGTAGATTCCAACAGATTGCTGGCAAGTAAATGCAAGCGGCAAAGAAGAGCAAATCGTCCTTCTTCCAATGTAGGTTTCCAGCAGACGGTGTGGCCCAGATTAAAGGTATGTACCACCACACCTGGATCTGGGAATTGTTTTGTTCCAGGCTGACTTTGAACTCAGAGATCCCCTTGCCTTAGTCTCTTGGGATTAAAGGCATGTACGTTTCCAGGGCCTAAGCTTTTCATAGCCACTATGCCTCAAGATCTCCATGCCAAGATCCAGGTCAGAAACTTGTGTCTTCCAGTCTCAAGATCTGGATCACAGGTGAGTCCTCCAATCCTGGACTGGAGTTCATTCCAGATGTAGTCAAGTTGACAACCAGGGATAGCCATTACATTCATGAAGCACAGATGACTGCCTCAACCTCTGCAGAAGATTTCTGCTGGATGCCCGCAAACCACTGATTTGACATGCTCTACTATCT